>JALGBA010004156.1:0-600000 GCA_023970755.1 Azemiops feae
ATTTAAGCCTAAATTTTGCAACAAGAAGCTCATGATCTGAGCCACAGTCAGCTCCTGGTCTTGTTTTTACTGACTGTATAGAGCTTCTCCATCTTTGGCTGCAGAGCACATAGTCAATCTGATTTCTGTGTTGACCGTCTGGTGATGTCCATGTGTAGCGACGTCTCTTGGGTTGTTGGAAAAGAGTGTTTGCTATGACCATCGTATTCTCTTGACAAAATTCTATCAGCCTGTGCCCTGCTTCATTTTGTACTCCAAGGCCAAACTTGCCTGTTATTCCGTTTATTTTTTGGCTTCCTACTTTAGCATTCCAATCCCCCATGATGATAAGGACATCATTTTTTGGTGTTGATTCTATAAGGTGCTGTAGGGCTTCATAGAACCGGTCAATTTCATCCTCTTCAGCACCAGTGGTTTGGGCATAGACTTGGATTACTGTGATATTGAATGGTTTGCCTTGGATTCGCACTGAGATCATTCTGTCATTTGGGGATTGTATCCCAGTATTGCTTTTCCTACTCTTTTATTGACTATGAAGGCTACTCCATTTCTTCTGAGGGATTCTTGCCCGCAGTAGTATACCTGATGGTCCTCTGAATTAAATTCACCCATTCCTGTCCATTTTAGTTCGCTGATTCCTAAGATGTCGATGTTCAGTCTTGTCATCTCTTGTTTGACCACGTCCAGTTTGCCTTGATTCATGGATCTTACGTTCCAGGTTCCTATGGAGAAAAAATCTTTACAGCATCGGACTTTCCTTTCACCACCAGATGCATCCACAGCTGAGCTTCCTTTCGGCTTTGGCCCAGTCGCTTCACTCTTTCTGGCGCTACTAGTACTAGCCCTCTGCTCTTCCCCAGTAGCATATTGGACACCTTCCGACCTGAGGGGCTCATCTTCCAGCGTCATATCTTTTTGCCTTTTAGTACTGTCCATGGGGTTTTCATGGCAAAGATACTGGAGTGGGTTGCCATTTCCTTCTCCAGTGGATCACATTTTGTCAGAACTCTCTGCTATGACCTGTCCGTCTTGGGTGGCCCTGCACGGCATAGCTCATAACTTCATTGAGTTACGCAAGCCCCTTTGCCACGACAAGGCAGTAATCCATGAAGGAGTGGAATTGGGTATGTCTAGTTTAATGAAGAGAAGGATGAGGCGGGACATGATAGCAGTGTTCCAATATCTCAGGGGCTGCCACAAAGAAGAGGGAGTCAAGCTATTCTCCAAAGTGCCTGAGGGCAGGACAAGAAGCAATGGATGGAAACTAATCAGGGAGAGAAGCAACCTAATACTAAGGAGAAACTTCCTGACAGTTAGAACAATTAACCAGTGGAACAACCTGCCTCCAGAAGCGGTGAATGCTCCAACACTGGAAGTTTTTAAGAAGAGACTGGACAGCCATTTGTCTGAAATGGTACAGGGCTACCTGCCTGAGCAGGGGGTTGGACTTGATGACCTCTGAGGTACCTTCCAACTTTATTATTATTATTATTAAAAGTTCAGTTTGACTTTCCAAATTTCATGTCCTCTTTTTGCTGGTGATGCTGCCACCAGCTGAGATTTGATTAAAGGCTACAAATCATCTTTGATATTAAAGCATCTCTTTTCTTGTCTAATAGCCAATAGGAGAGCTATTCCTACTATTCAAGCATAGTAAGGTTGTTGGAAGGACAAATGTTACATGTTGGTCTTGGAAATAGGTAAGAAAGTGAGTTTCAGTTGGTGTGACTATATTTTTACTGCAATTATTGCAATACAAAATTATCTTATTATATAATATTGGTTCTTATTTACACTGGAGCTTTCCCCACCCCAAAAGTCTGGTTTCTGAAGCTTAACCATTTATCTGTTATTTAAATCAGGAAGATATACTTGCAAAACCTGAAAATTTTAATACTCATTGAAAGGAAAACACTACTTCTCAAGTAATCAGGTAGACAAATGTAAGAATTAAGTTCGTTATAAAGTATGTTAAACAGATAGTTCAGAACATGAAAATAAAGTTAATAACAAAAATTCATTAGGAAAAAATCTAATTTTTAAACAAAAGATGAGATTGCTTTTTTATTGGACTTACATTCTACCTACCTTTCAGGAGCTCAAAATGGCATATATAGCTTTCTCTCTCCCCCACCTTTTCCCTGCAGTGCAGCCTTTGAGAGTGACTAGCCCAAAGTCTCACCAGCTACTTGGGTTTTCTAATTAGGCTAATGGTAGATATATGTTTAGAATGAATATTGTTACCCTGAAATACCCTATTAATAATAATAATAATAATTCATATGGCCTTCTTGCTTGACTGCTTTGGGGTAACATTTCTTGAAAGTGAGAAATCATCCTAAGAAAGGCCATCTCCATACGGAATGGGAGAACTCGCCATAGCCAACTCACTGTAGCCAACTCACCATGGCCAACTCGTCGTGGGACAATTTGCCATGGGCTACTCACCACGGGGCAGCTTGCCATGGGACAATTTAACAATTCAGCTTAATTATTTAAAATAAATAAAAAATGTTTTAATTTTTGTCATTCACATTTCATTCTGTCCCTCCTTTTGCATCCTTTCTTTAATGATTCTATTCCACTATAATATCTATTTGATCTTGTCCCACAGCTAGTTGTTCCATGACAAGTTGGCTGTGGAGAGCTCTCCCGTGGTGAGTTGGCTGTGGCAAGTTGTCTATGGCAAGTTGGCCGTGGCGAATTGTCATAGACCTGTCTCCATATGCAACATAGTGATCTCCCTTAGTCCTGGAAGTGAGAGGTGACAGAAAGTGGGTCTGACTCCTGATGCAGCCTTCCTTTTTCTGTATCCTGGTTATCATACTGACTGGGAATAACCCAGGGCTCATCTGTGTAAAAGTCTCCTTGTAAAAGGTTTCAGATTGGCTTTGAATAAATGAGAAGTTTGCTTCTTGATGAGTGATGAGAAATATAAAGACTGAATCTGATAAACTTTCTTTGGCCATGTCTACACAAGAGGAAGGAACTAAAATGTAGATTGGAAGCATTTCTTTAAATGACAATTCAACGTTCCAGATGGTGGTCAAACAGAACTGAAGTCTATGTCTATTCTCAATCACTCAGATCATGGTTGTTTCAAAGATGTTTTTTTCCAGAAGGCAACTGGACTTTCTTGCTTTTCTCTTTGAAAATGTTTCACTTCTCATCCAAAAAACTCTTATTCAGGTGACTCTGAGGATACAGATAAACCCACAAGTGGTCTCAATCTCAGAGAGCTAATGACCAACCCTCAGAGTGCTACTGACCAGATGACTGCAAAGAATATAACCTCTTCCATTCCCTGCCAGTCAGTTAGAACTGAAGAAGCTTCTTGGAGGAGAAGTGAAACATTTTCAAAGAGAAAAAAACCCAAGAAAGTCCAGTTCCCTTTTGGAAAAAGCCCCTTTGGGACAACAGAACTGGAGGTTTTTCTGAATGTCACATGCAGGTTGTACAATAAATACATAAAATGAAATCAAGATTGATTTAGTAAAAATATCTAAAGTCAAGTAATAACTCCAGAGCAATGCTGCAAGTGCTAAAGCCTTACTAAGAAAATGAAGAGCAGCTTGCAGAAAACAGCTGCCTTGTTGAAATTTATAAATTCAAAAAAAATGGGCAAATTGAGAATTTCTTTGAATGTATTTGTTCCTCTTTCTCCGGTTTGGGTTGAAATACTGGAAACATTTTTTTTCCTTTACATTTTTCCAGTTAACCTGTCTGATCAAACCATGGTCTATGTTCATAGCTATTGTTTATATGGAGCTTCTGCAAAGTAAAATTTGAATATTGTGCTAATTTATCTTTCTTATGCTAGAGAAAATGATTAGGTTCCATTATGTGAAGATTGTATCTCCTACCCTCCAGTTTTAGCAAGAAATTTAATTCAAAATATTTTTGTATTGTTGAAAACAAAACATTGCATGAAAAATACTGAAAAAACTTCCTTGTGGTTTTGCTCTATCTTATTCTCCATGAACTATCTACCAGCAATATAGGCCATGCAATTAGTGAATGACATTTTCAGCAGAACAGCAAAGCAAAGACTTGCTGTGCAAGAGTCCCTATTAGTACTGGGTCACACTTTTCTAGGAGAATGAAATCTAATTTGCTAAGCCTTCCCCAATACAGACTTGACCTAGATAATTGGCTCCATGGTTTGATCTCACTTGGTCCCCTTCCAATTAACTAAAAGAGAAAGCAATTGCACCGTGTTAATGAAAATAAATAGATCACAGCTGTCCCACAAATCAAGGGGTGGAGGTGAAGATATGAAATGATGGATATGTCAAGTTTAGTCCAAGATGCTGGAAACTCAGCACAGCACACTGACATATTATGGTGTGATCAAACTCACAGATTGTTGAGCATAGGAATACTTGAGGAATATGACTCATTTTTTGCTCACCTGATGTTGAGCCACAATTGCAATAATTCCCAACCAGATGACAGGAAATTACAGGATTGCAGTTCAATACATCCACCAAGTCATGAACAGCTGCTATTGGGTTTGCCAAGATTGCACTTTCTCATTTGGAGCTTAGTAATGCAGCTATAGGGAAAAAATAAATGATTGGATTGTGTGAACAGAAAAAGATTCTTTGCAGCTTCATTCTGCTTCCAAATCACTAAGCTCCAGAGAATGTGAACATGAGGAACCATCTCATTCCCATCTCCTCATTTTTTTTCCTTAAAAAATCCTAGATAAGATGTAAAATGATTTTTGTCCCATATTTCCTTGCTATCCAAACTAACTCCCTAACCAGAAGCAGCTTTTAAGAATGGAATGTATTCTCTTTCCAGGGGACATTTGCATTCATTTTACTATACATAAACCAATAATTTTTATGAACCTGTGATTGTGGACACGGTAGTGACAAACAGCCTGGAAGGACAGCAAATGTTTCAGGAATAAGCTACTCATATACCATGTGTCTAGGCTGTGTTTTTTTTTTTACTACATTTATTAGAATTGAGTGGCTCAAGGGCTAGTCCCAGTCCATTATCTTAAGCTGCTTAGATTCATTATTGAAATTATTATGATAAATGAAAGCTTTTTAAAATTATATTTCAGTTTCATCAATAATTTTAGTTCCTTTTTTCCTTTGTTTATCTAATGCAAAGCAGATTCTGAGAAACACCCATTACTCCATCAGCCATTACAGGAATAAAAAAGGTTCAAATGTATGAAAGATAAAGTTGGGAAATATCAACAGGTATTTCATACAGCAAATTGTTTGAATGTGTTTTTTTTTTAAAACACCTTTAACTGTTGGGATGGTGTCTTAAAAATACCCCACAGGAGCTGTTCTTTCAGCACTACCAATGTAGGTGACTGAAAATGAAAAAGCTCACTCTTTGCACTTTCTGATAACTGAATTTCTATTAGAATTTAGAATTTAGCCTATGCCTGCCTACTTCCCTCTGTTTCTTTTTCCAGATGAGAATAAAATAGAGTGCTGATTATTGTTATTTGTAATTCTTTGGAAATGATGCGATACTGACTGCAGGCAGAATATGTATCCACAGTTCCTTGTTTGTTTGCTGCCTTTTCTTTCATTATTTTAACAGCTGTGTGTCACCTTTAAAATATTCAAAACATCTCCACATTTGCATCCTACACATTCTCAATTTGGATCTCATTTCACACTTTTTGTCTGTGGATAAGTCATAGTAACTCTTAGCTATTTGTGCTCCAAAGAGATCAAAATGTTTAAGTTTGAAAACTTAAAGACAGACTAACTCTCTATCAGCAAGGCATTGACTTAACATGGTGGTCCTATCTGCAAATTCAAATAAGATATGAAAAAGATGTAAAAGTAATGGACTTTTATAAAGAACAGACAGTATTTGACAAAACACTTTTGAAAACAGATGAAAATTTGATTAAGAAATTTTATAAATTTCTATTAAATTGGAAGATGGAAGAAGAACAAGTAAAAGAAACAATGATAGTGTGGGCAAAAAACTTTGGATATTCCATAGACTTAGAAGACTGGGAAAAGCTTTGGGAGAGAAATACTAAACTTACTAAAGCAGCTTCATATAAAGAGAATTTATATAAAATGTTTTATAGATGGCATATGACACCAGTTAGATTAGAGAAAATGTTTAAAAGTGTATCGAATATTTGTTGGAAATGTAAAGAAAAACCAGGTACTTATTATCATATTTGGTGGATGTGTCCTAAAGCTAAGAAATTTTGGTTTAAAATTCATAAATGGTTAGAAAAGATGACTAAAACACAAATAGAATATAAACCAGAATTATTTTTGCTAGGAATATTAGGATCTAACTATGGTAAAGAGAATGAATATTTAATATTACATGTATTGACAGCAGCGAGAATTGTATTTGCTCAATTTTGGAAAAATGAAAATTTACCACACGATCAGATTATAATTATGAAAATTTTAGAATGTGCAGAAATGGACAGATTGACGTTGGAGATTAAGGAGAAAGAGGATTCAGTGTATTTTAGGACATGGGAAATTTTTTATCAATGGTTAGCATTACGTTAGAGCTAAATTATATTTAATTAGTAAGCTTTTATTTTATGACTATTTTTAGTATTAATGACTATAATTGTTTAGTATTGTATTAATTACTGTTATTCAATACGTGTACCCAGATGAGAGTCTGCTTGTGTAAGCATTGGATTTTTTATGTGGGGGTAACCCCACTACTGTACCTATCCCTACCCCTATTCCCATCCCTATCCCAACTCCACTCCCTAACCCCATCCTTTACCCATATTATCCCTATCCTTCCCATACCCATATAAAATTTAATAAAATATATTTAAAAAAAAATGTTTTGATTTAAAAAAAAAACATTTGTCTGGTCTGCACAGAACCCCTGTTTGTTATCTTCTTATTTAAAATAATGGCACTTTAATATATGAGATTACTTTCAATGTTTGTAAACTCCAGCATAGAGCATTCAGTGATACACAGAAGGGGAGGCAATAGGGTTAACATAACCAACAAATAAATTAGTCATCACCTCTTTTCACAACACTTTATATAAATAGTTGCACTATAAAAAGTACTTATGCATGTCTCTTGCTGGCTCTTTTTGAGTAGATTGATGGGGGAAGGTACTTAACAAGCTTAGGCTTGCTGTTGCTTTGGACAGAATGTTACCCAATGTCATTTGTTATTAGCATCAACGTTGCTCTAGAGATTTGCTCTTCCTTCATGTTGTGATACTGCTCATTCAAGATTAAGACCTCTGGGTAGGGACTGGGGTAAAAAAATAAGCATCAAGGCTGGCATGTGGAGCTTGAAACCCTTTCACAGCCAAACATCATAATAGCAATTTATAGATTTTTCTCAAAAATTGTTCTATCTCATCTAAGGGCACAATTGCTCCATTGCCATACAAAGCATGGAAATAAATGGAGATAAAGAGAAAAAATGAATATTAAACAGCAAGAAGAGATGTCAAAAATTGGGTGCAGAGAAAGTCCATTTCAGGGAAAGAGTGCTAAGTGGCGCCATTTGGCATCTCTTTTGGAGAAAGAGAAAAATGAGGGAATTCTTAGACTCTTAGAAGGCATTCTTCTATGTGTTTATATCCATCTTAAGTCCTACTATGCTCTTTTATTGTGGCTGGGGTCTTCTTAAGTGAGATGAACAAGGGAATGCACTGGCAATGCATGCCAAGAGTATAGATTTCCAGCCGGTACACCCTATGATTGAAGGTCATCCCAACTGCCCAGTTAAAACACACGGGACCCTCTTTTGGGCATCAGTGATACAGGAAGATGCTGGAGGTGGATGATTACTTTTATGGCCACAGCAAAGGCATTATTTCATACTATGTGGGAGAAAGTTAACATTAAAAAACAATTCTGTATTTTATGAAGAAAACCCACATGAATAGACAAGAAAAAGCTTTTGAATATATAATGCCAGATAATGGACCTATCACATGAAATGATATCCAATATTTTACTGAGGAAGAACTCAATATAAAGTTTGGAGTATAAAATGGTGTTCATTACATAGCTAGATTAAACAAACAAATCAGTTGAAGTCTGTTATTTTGATAAGGTAAGGTAAGGTAAGGTAAGGTAAAGTAAGGTAAGGTAAGATAAGATAACCTTTATTGTCATTTTTTATTGTGAGCAAACTGGACCACATTAAAAATGAAATTCTGTTGCCTGCTCTTAAAAGAAAGTATGTATCTATTCATATACATACATACATACATACATACATACATACATACATACATACATACATGCACACATACATACACACATATATACATACACACACACACACAGTGGTGAGATTCAGCCGGTTCACACCACTTTGGCAGAACCAGTAGCTAATTTTTTGTTGCCCAGGCCCAGAATGGACTTCCGGAAGCGGCATCCACACGGAGAACCAGTTGTTCACATATTTGAATCCCACCACTGAACAGACACACACATATATATAAATATTAATCACTGTCCATTTTGAATACACAGTTAACAAGGTTGATGCTATATGGAACAAAACTGTGACTGAATCTGGATGTTCTGCTTCAGATACCACGAATTTCAAAATATCAAGAATTTTGCTACTGTAATCAATGTTTCATATAGAGTATTAGCTAATATATTGTTATTTCTGTGGGAATTGTGATGCTGACTCAGTAAGCCCCAATCAAACAAAACCTTCTGAAGAAACTTTTTCCTGAGTCTGAAAATGGCACCAATCCTTTGGAATACAATCCCTCAGGATTAGTTCAGTGCTGTAGCCCTGCTGGCATTACACAAGGACTTAAAGGATGTGGCTTTGTTATTGGGCTTGCTTGGGGATCTGGATGTATGGCAAAGCTGGTTCAGTGTTTTTGTTAATTTGTTGTACCAATATTAGAGAATATATGTAGCTCAGGATTGAACTGTAGAGTCCTTGGTGTTCTCTGAACTTGGTTGTTTTTCTACAGACATTTCATTACCCAACTTTGGTAACATTTTCAGTGCTAGCCTGAGTCATGGATTTGAGATGGGTCACCATATAAATTGAAATAATAAATAAATACATTACCCTGAACTATCAAGACATAACAATTTCTCTTGGTTTTGGAGAAGATACAAATGTTGACATTTGGGAAAACTAGCTTCTGTAATATGTATCTTCTCCAGAATTGTTCTTCCAAGGTGGTGCCAGCTTCCCATGGAAATGAGCTACTGAGAATAGTGTCCTTGAAGTATCATGGGAAAAAACATTAAAATAAAATCAAGAGCAAACTTCCTCTAAGGAATTAACTCTCTTTCCTGCCCTTCCAGATGGAGCCAGCTGAGAGCCAAGATAGCAGCTGGAGGAATAGTCTGAAATAGTGATAAGGGAAAATTAAGATCAATGTAGAAAATAGTTCTCTTTCTTTTCTTCTCTTCAGTATAGTTTGGTTGTTAGGGAGCCATTGATAAATTCCTTATACTCTGAGAAGTTTAATGGGGTGGGGAGGGTTTGATTACTAGAAATGTTTAAATTTTAGTGACATAAATAAGTATAGTTTTGGTGAGTCTGCCTTCCAATTCCAGAGTAACAATTTGGCAGGCAATACAGGATCTTGTGTATGAAAGAAGGATGTTTTAGTCAGCAAACATCTGGTGAGAAATACAACTTGAATTTTGCATTCCTGCACGTACAGAATTGCAACACATGAGGAATGATATTGTATAGGTTAAATGTGAGGTGAATCTACTGTTCCCCCAGTCATTTATCAGTTATCAGAAATACAGAAAGTTTGACTAGAATGAGTGGCAGGACAGATATTCCAGAGGGCAGCCATATTGATCAACGCAACACAACACAACAAAACACAACAAAACAAAAACAAGTGTCTAGTGGCAGCTTAAATTCCCTGACTCAAGTAAAACAAGATACAGTATCTAGCTGCACTGAAAGTATGATGCTTCTGCTGATAATTATTTACTGAATTTGGTGTTGGATTTCTTTTTGCTGTGCTTAATGTAAAATCTAATCCAACCTCCATTTGAAAAATTCTAGTTAGTGGATTCTATCATTGTCATAGGGAGATTATTCTGCTGCTCGCCTGCTTTACTCTCTGAAATTCTAATATTCACTCTGAATTATTTACTAATGTTGACCTCTTGCTTCTTGTCCTGATTACAGTTTTAATGGAGAACAAGATTACTCTGTCCTGTGCTGCTATATCTTTTCTCACATTTCTCTTTTGCAGATTAGGTGTAACAACTCTTTTAATTGTTCTATATTGGACTTAAGTTTCCTGATAACGTATCACTCTGATAGCTCTTTTTTGAATCTGCTCTTTGTCCCTTGTAAAAGTACTGTATAATTTTCAAAACTGGGCACAATGCTCTAGCTGTAAGTTGGTTGGAATAAAATGGCATAGGAGTGTTAATTATAAAATAATAAATAAAATATACATACTGATATACCTACTGTCATTGGAATACAGTGCTTCATGCTCTAAAGCATCTAGTTTCTTTTCAAATCATATACTATAAATTCCATTATTCTGTTAATGCAGCCTAAGATTGCATATGTCTTTGCTGAAACTCTATATTGTTTGTTCATATTCAAGTGATAGTCTACTAAGGCTCCTAGAATTTTGGGGCATATGCTGCTATTAGCCAAACTTCCATAATTTTGCCCCTGTTTTCCTACATACTGTATGCTAGACCTAATATTTGTCACTGTGTATATCAACCTTTTGATCTGATCAAGATAATTGGATTATGAGTTTTGTCCTTTGAGGTGTAAATCAATCCTCCTATCTTGATAGCATCTGCAAATTTGATAAGCATCCTTTTTGTTCTATCCAGAGTTGTAAAAATTGTCACAATATTATATTATTGGAAATAGTGGAGAAGTCAGTGCACTTCTATCTATTGGGTAACAGCTAGTAATAGAAATCTTGGTACATTTTGACTGCTGTGTTTCATATCAATTGTAAAATGTATAAACACTGACAGTATTAACATTATGAAGTAGCTCTAGAGTGTAAACTCCTTGATGCAAGAATCTGTTTCTTTATATATAATGTAAAGCACCAACATATAATGATAACATTGTATAAAACAAGTCTTGAATAATCATGTGGGATTCATAAAATATAAGCATGTGTCCAACAGAACCTTGAACAGAATCCTAATTCTGTAAGGTCAGGAAAATGGAGATTCACTTGCATCTTGGGAGGCTCTGAGTGATTTGGGGCCACTCATTCTCTCTCAGTCCAACCTTCCTCACATGGTTTTTATCAAGGAGAAAATGGGAGAAGGAAGCATTGTGTATTTTGCCTTGAGATGATAGAAAAAAAAGTGATCTATAAAACAAACAGTTGTAATATATTTGTTTTCGATAACATTCAGAACATCTCCTTATTAGTGATGCCACTCAGAAACACAGTTTATTTCCTCCCTCCCATTAGTGTTCCCAAAACATGTTATAAATAATCTTATTTCCTTCCTTTAGTTTGAAAGTAGTTCCTTCCTGTATGTAGAATGTAAACATCTCACATTCTGGATATGTTTGCCAAATTCTTTTGTACCTTAAGACTAAAATCTTTCTTTCTGACACTTCTATTATTTGGGGACAACATATTTTCCTTCCCTGTTGCAAATTTGACAACAGTACATTTGCAGTTATTTTTCTTTTAAAGAATGATAAGACTTTTATGGTCCTTTGCTAATTCAAAAACAGCTGGGAAACAAATCAAATTATGTGCAGATTCGAGCCTGTTAATCTCTGCTGGCCAGGCATTTAAGCTGAACAGCAGCAACAGAGAAACTCTAGTTCTCTTTTTTTCTAATGAAAGAAAAAAGAAGCTGCCAAAACTTACAACTATTATATACTAATAAAGTGTGTATTAATATTGTATTATATAATTAAATTTTAAATAGTGGAACAAGTTTACACAACAAAAAGAAAAAAATGGGAAATTAAAGATAAGCTAGTGTATGTTGTCCAAATTTATAAATGGTTCTCTGATCAGGACTTCCAGTGGTAAATTGCTGGTTAAAATACTTTAGAATATAGAAAGAGATAAAAAGAATCAGACCATTACATAATTAATGGAGAATAGGCATCCTTCAAACTTTGTAGCATAATCTTTTGTGGGCTATTATAAAGGTATGCAATATCCATTTCCTTTGTCCAATTCTTACTTTTTAAAATGCATGTACTTATGTACAATATCTTCTGCTTGAATGAGAACTGTCATAGTGCATGACTACAACATATGAATCAGTCCTGCATATTGATTATAACCATTACTGAACCTATCAATTTTGTAACTGATTGAAAAGAGGAAAATGTGCATAAATGGTATGGAAACACCAGGAGATAGTAGAATAGGAGAAGATCACAAGTGTCAAGATCTGAAAATTGAAACTGAGAGATGAGGACATAAATTCACCATAGTGGTCCCAGTGCTTATCAGCACAGTGGGTGCCATACCAAAATATCTTGTACAGCACCTATAAAATCTGCACATTGACAAATTTTCTATCTGTCATTGCACAGGCCACACATATATTATACAAATATATTACAACATTCTAGGTTCTTGGGAAGAACTTGATGCAAATGAAGGCCCACACCAGCTAAAGAATTGGCAGCTACGATCTCACATTGTTGTGAACAGATAATAATTCCTTAATAATTCATAGATCCTTGGTTAGGACTTGAATTAATAAGTTTCCACATGTGTTAGACTATGAATCTAATTGTAAATTATCTACACATAGTAATAGTCTCACTATTTTCAAGAACTGATTCCCTCATATTAATTTAATATGATCATAAAGAAACCAGATTTAGCATGCTGTTACCCAAATGGAATATTACTTCTTTACATAATTCAGTTCAGCTTATAAACCACTGGAGCAGTTTACCAATAGTTGCAGAGAGAAGTGTTAAGTTTCTTATATCTTCTATCTATCATGCTAAATGACATAGTAATTATGTTTGAGCTGTTTTTCAGCAGACCAGATAGGAGTAAATCTATTACATTAATTTGATGGACTGTATAAAAGTCAGGAAAAGCTTGATATTTTTATAAAATTGAAGAATAGTTGAACTGACAGTTTGAAGGAAATCAATACACCACACTTGATTTGATTTAAATGATCTTTGTTTATTGAAATAATTCAAATTCAAATATTAGTAATTCATCTTTTACTGAAAAGCTTTTTTCAAAGACTATTCTCGCCTTAATATTGTTTAAATTTAGCACATTCCAAAAACTATTTTTATTGTCTTTATGTAAGATGGTGAGCTTGATTTCAGTATTATGTAGACAGAAAATAGCAATTTCAGTGTTATGCAGCTAGCAATCTTTTGTCTTAATGGTAAGTAATATGGAAATGTAAAATTAAAACTAAATTTAAAAAGGATGGAAAGATTTTCACTTGCAGATATACACATCCTTGTGCTGAACAGGTTTGACTTTGACGCGCCAGACTTAATATGCTCTGATTTATGTTTTCTCAGATTGATTTTCCTCCATACAAGTTTTGCTGATGATGAATGGAACAGCCAATGTGAATGCAGCTGGACGCAGCCATTATGCCTCCTCTATACCTATTCCCAGAGCTGCATCTCACAGCAAGATACATACTTTGGCAGCATCTCCTAAACTGCCCCCTAAACAGAACTGTGTGGGAGCATTTTCCTCACCAAGAATATCATCTCCCAGGACAGGGAAGGCACAAGCAAGCTCAACCTGTGGAGCTCCTAAAGGATCGAAACAGAAGCTCATGGTTAAGGCTGCAGCTGCTGCAAACCCTAGACCAGAGAAAACAGACATATCTGGGAGCCATGGTGAGACAGAGGAGATGGACTCTAGCCTTGGTTCAGGTTTGATGTCTGGCTACAGTAACCCCTGGGGCTTACCAAAGGCCAATTCCAGAACCACCAAGATTGTGAAGAAAGCTGTTATTCAGACAACCGAGAAAGTAAAGAACACCTCTAAACAAGGTGAAAGTAATAGCAGTCTTGTTGCCGTGAAGGTCCTTGGAAAACCCAGCACAATTGCTGAACCTGCAAAGACCACTCATCTTCCAGGGAAGAGCCCTTCATATCTCAATCTGTATAATGAGACATTAATGTCCAAGACTTCAGATGGATCTACCACAAAGAGGCCTCAGAGCTGTCCAGCAAAAGGTCAATCAGCCTCAGAATCCAACTGGAAGGAAAATGGAACATCTAAGCAAGAAGATAATCCTCAAACAATCTCACTGGATACAAGCAGCCTTAATAAGGGACCTGTGTTACATACAGCACCCATCAGTTTTTCTTCTGTGCCACAGCACAACCATCCCATTATGGCCACCGTTGCCCCTTTTCATTATCGGTAAGTATCATCGGGTATGTATTCCTAGATACATCTTTCTTAGGATGTATCTTCTTATTTATTTATTGGATTTTTATCCTGCCTTTATGGTTTTCTATGTAAAGGTGAATAGAAAAAAATATATCTAGTTCTGCTTTCCATTATCCAAATATTATTAAATAAGATGCATCATAGGAAATATATCATCCTTTTAGCCCTAGTTTTCTTGAGAAAGTTTAGCATTTGACTGATACAAAAAAAATATATGAGCCAAGGTGGAGAAGAACAACTCCATTTTTAGACTCTAGCACTAAAAACAAGCTATCACTTAGAGCCAAATTCATTAACACAGTGAGACTTGTTAAGAATTTGATTTGAATAGATCTATACAGACAAGTGCTTGTAGATAAATTATTTATTTTATTGCTTCTCCAGGTTCTCAGATAGCATTATTGCCTGACCACAGTAGATAGCTTGCTATGGCATCCTAGTGGCATATTGGATTATATGCTCATGGAGATATATATGTATCATAACAATTTCAGAATTGCTCTGACATATGCCGACAGCTGTCATATGCCAGTGCTAGTTCATTCAACTAAAATATTTACTTCACTCATTATATGTGATATGTGAGTTTGGATCATGTGACTTGGCACCTTAGATCAAAAAAATTGGTTCCTCCTAGAAGAACCTGGTCTTTTCTTTATAAAGGTGCCAGGCAAGAGACAGAACTATGGTTTAATAATTATAACCCTTTTGTGCATTGTGTTAAGATAGTTGGAGATATATATGCAAATTGGGTCCACTTCAATTTGAATTGTTGATTTGGGTTGGCAAGTTGATCTGACTAAAATTAACAATTTGATTTGGAAAATTAGTCTAATTCAATTTGGACGTCCAAATCCAATAACCAGAATCTTAATAATTTGATTTGAACCCATGTGCGCCTATACAAAAAGGGCCTGAATTGGTCTGAATTGAATTAAGAGGTGTCTGTTTTGATTTGAAATAAATCATTACTTCAGTTTGAAAATTTGATTTCATGACTCAGTGAATCACCTTCAGACTGTTTACAAATTAAATTTTTGCACAGCCCTGATAAATTGTGGATATGAAGAGAAACTGATTGGTTGTGCTTTTTCTGCCTACCAGGTGGCAGGGTGAGAAAGAGAAGAGCAGCCTTCCTCAGAAGGAAGAGACATGTGATGTGCAGCAGCCCAGCCCTCCTGAAGGGCCTGAGCGCACCTTGAGAGGCATGAGTAAGTAGAAAGATGGGATCACTCTCTTTAGTGGGGCCATTGGCTCAGAATCCATGGTAAACGCATGTGAAAGAAAGTGGATCTGCTTTGGAGCACTGCGGGTAGGATGCAACTACCCCTCTTAAAGTAATAACCACATGCATGGTTCTTCTTGGACACTGATATTTGTGAACGGATTAATTTCTAATGGTCATTTTCCATTGTCCAATATTGTTCTTCCTTCAGCTTTGAATTTGGGCTTTGGATGCAAAGGAAGAGACCTCAGACCTGCCGATTATTGATTATACAGTATATTCTGAAGTCCAGTATGATGTTGTCTATTATAACCACCAAGGTATATAGTCTTGACCAGATTAGAAGACTGACACTGAAACTTCTTGAACTTAGCTTAAAATACTCAACTAAAACAGAATAGGTTATTTATTTCATATGGCATTACAGAATACAGCATACTCATGCTGCTGCTTCTTGCTGGGAAATCCTTGTGAGGTCCAGCAGCCAGAAGGTGTAGATTATTTAGTTGTGACAAAGTCACATTGCCCGGGGTGCACCACAAGGAGGCTAGTCTACATTGCACCCCACCAGAATAGGTTCCATAGAGTGAAAGAAGAAAGATCAGTGTTTTCAGAAATAGAATTCACAATTTGGGACTCTCTGCACAGTAGTGCCTGAATGTGTATACAGGTAGTCCTCCCCTAGTGATCACAATTGGGACCAGCAACTCCATCACCAACCACCGCAGTCACTAAGCAGAAATCACACAACTGCAAGAAGCTTATAACCGCACTCCCATTTGGTCATTAAGTCACTGCAGTCATTAAGTGAAACATCACATGACTGTGACTTATGATTTCATTTCTACCTTCTCTAATTAACTCTGCTTGCTGCAAGCAAGTTGCAAAGCACACAAATGGCAATCCCATCACCAGTGGTCATAAATGCAAGGATTGGTTATAAATCTTTCTTTTGCATCATTGTAACTTTGAATCGTCACTGAACAACAGAGTTGATAAGCAAGAACTACCTATACATGTTTTGCCCATTGCAGTTTTTCAGTTTCAAGTAAGACTAATATTCAAACAAACATCTTTCTCATGATGTATCAACTGTTACACATACTACGTATTGTAATTTCTCTTTGGAAATCTTTACAAAAATGTAAAAGGTTTATGATTATCACCTCTTGTTTTAAGTAGTTGTTTGCTATTTATTTTTATAATAATAAAGAATAGGTCATGCATCTTGGAAGCAGTTAAATAAAGTGGAGTTGGGAATGAGATTTCAGAAGATTAGAAGAGAGAAAAGAATCTGAGATTGCAAATTTGTATTTTTGGGGGGTGGGTGAGAAACAACTGTTAAACCCAGTGGGGGGTTACTTCTGCATAGCTGGAAATGTGATAACATGTTTGACAAATATCCTTTTTATGACTGTGCTTGGCACACTTACAGAAAAGTATTATATCCGATGTTTTAAGATCAGATTCTGAAAATATGATCAAAATTGTAAGAAAGCATTTTAATAATCAAATGAAGAAGCCTTAATTTGATTATTAAAATGCTTTCTTACAATGCTGCAATATATATTCTCTTCTTCCAATTTTTTATGTTTAAAGCTGAAAGCAGCTATGAGCTTGCATTCTTGCAGAGAACTGAGGAGAAGAAAGATTCTTTAACTCTTTCACCTCATGGCTCAAAATATTCCTTTCCCATCTCACAACCTCTTATTCCAATTTTATCGGTAAATTGAGAAATGTATTTTAAAGAGACAATGTTCTGATCACATTGCAAATTAGGTTCCATTTTTTAAAATTATGTGGAATGTACTGCAGACTTTTACCTTTAGGCTAATTCAGCAGAAAAAAAGTGTGACTTATTTAATATATGGAACTGAAATATGTTTGCCTTCTCATAGTAAATGTAGTTGTAATTGTGAAATAATCCTGTAAGAACTGATTCTAAATATCCACTGAGGAGGATATTTCTTAGTGGAGGAATCATTCTTGAATATTAGATCCAAGATTACTCCAGTAACTTAATATTACAGGTAGTCCTCAACTTAAAACAATTCATTTAGTGACTGTTTGAAGTTACAATGGCATTGAAAAAAATGATTTGTGATCATTTTTCACACTTATGACTGTTGCAGCATCCCCATGGTCACGGGATCAAAATTCAGATGCTTGACAACTGACTCATATTTATGATGGTTGCAATGTCCCGGGGATTATGTGATCACCTTTTGTGACCTTCTGACAAGCAAAGTCAATTGGGAAGCTAGATTCATTTAACAACTGTGTTACTAACCTAAGAGCTGCAATAATTCACCTAACAACTGTGGCAAGAAAGGTCATAAAATGGGGTAAAGTTCACTTAACAACTGTCTTGCTTAGAAACATAAATTTTGGTCTCAGTTGTGGTTGTAAGTCAAGGACTACCTGTATTAGATTCACACGTTGACTGCCTTTTAAAAAGTCAAGTATGTTGGAGAAAGCCATTACCTATGGTAGGAGAATATAACGTGTATTCAGGAATGGATTTTTTGAGTTCCACTATTGTTAGCTAAGCTTTTGAAGCAGAATTATTAACCTGGTTGTGTGGAGTGTTTAATGGTCTCTGAGTTTAGTTGTTTTCTTGCAGATGTGCACTGAGTTATGTAGTTGTGTAATGAAATGTTTACCAGAAAACCATTCAAAGAACACCAAGGACTCCATAATTCAATCTTGAGCTAAAAATATTATCTTCTATTGAAACCTGATTGTGAACAACATTTACATTCATGGGTATGAAATACCCTATGTATACATAGGACATTTAAATCACTAATAATAATGTAAAGTGCTATATCACATCAGAAAAAAATGCATAGGATAGTCATTGATGTATTAGTTTCCTGGCATCTTCTTCTGTCACTTCTACATTCCATATAGCTGTATTTTTCAACAAATACATCTAGCTACATGCTGATACAATTTAAACTGTTAAAAACCTGGTAGAAATGTTATGATCTATGGAGGCTGTTAAATTAATCACATTGAGTGCTAGAAATAATCTTAATCGATCAGTGACATCAATACTGTGCATTAAAATGGAATAAGATAGCAGGTTGCTTCAAAATTCCCTTTTATGTTAACAAATAATGCTTTGAATTTCAGGGTCTATTAGTAGGATATAGGGGGGAAAAGTTATGTTTAACTTTTATATATAACACTTGAATTTAAATGAATAAGGCTAATCAATATTTTGTTTTTTAACTCAAATTACGGATTTGGGGAGTCATATGCCACTCAGAGCCAGTTTGAGGCAGTGGTTAAGGCATTGGGCTAGTAACCGGGAGAATGTGTTGTAATCCTGCCTTAGGCACAAAACATAAGCTTGTGCTCGTCACTCTCTTGGTAAACTGAAATGTAGGATCTTGTATAAATGCCTTTATATGTTTATGTAAGATCTATATTTATAAACGTGTTTCCCTATTTGGTTTATTTCTCTTGGTGTTTCTATATCATGACATTAAAGTGCAGATACACACATAGAGGAATGAAAATTTTAAATGTATTATTGTAAATAAAAATACCCAATCCATTATAATGGTTAAGGAGCCATGGTGGGGCAGTGATTAGAATGCAGTATTGCAGGCTAATTCAGCTCACTGCCAGGAGTGTGATCCTCACACTGAGTCAAGGTTGACTCAGCTTTCCATCCTTCCGTTATCAGTAAAATGGGAACCCAGATTGTTGGGGGCAATACGTTGACACAATGCTGGTCAGCTAGACTAATCATGAGGAGGCAACCTCGCCTCTCATGAAGGGCTGTATCAGCGTTGTGTACTTAATCCTGCCCTGAGGACTTGAGTGTTGCTAGAGCAACATGCCCAGTTATGTGACTTGTGTGCTTGTGCTGTGTATCCTGGCTCATTTGACTCATGGACTGCTTTCCTGGACTTTGTGTGTGTCCATTGGATTTGGTTATCCAGTGACTCTTGCCTTATTGAGCTCAGAATCTAGACCTATGCAATGGGAGTGCTTTCTGAGGACCTGTTTGGGTGTGTGTGTTGAATAATCACCTGTAGAATTCTTGCCGTACATGTGTGTGTGTGTGTGGGGGGGGGATGGGGCAGCAAGCCAGGATCGAATTCCTGGCAGTGAGCAGTGAGTTAGCCTGCAATACTGCATTCTCACCTCTGCGCCACCAAGGCTTCTGCACCATGAAAGGAAGTTACTCTTCTATACATGTAATCACTAAACTGCATCCAATCCACTTTGTGATCTTTTGCTGGAACGTTTGCTGTGAACGTTTGCTGGAATTGGGTATGTCTAGTTTAATGAAAAGAAGGACTAGGGGTGACATGATAGCAGTATTCCAATATCTCAGGGGTTGCCACAAAGAAGAGGGAGTCAAGCTATTCTCCAAGGCGCCTGAGGGCAGGACAAGAAGTAATGGATGGAAACTAGTCAAGGAAAGAAGCAACCTGGAACTGAGGAGAAACTTCCTGACAGTTAGAACAATTAACCAGTGGAACAACCTGCCTCCAGAAGCGGTGAATGCTCCAACACTGGAAGTTTTTAAGAAGAGACTGGACAGCCATTTGTCTGAAATGGTATAGGGTTTCCTGCCTGACAGGGGGTTGGACTCGATGACCTCCAGGTCCCTTCCAACTTTATTATTATTATTATTATTATTATTATTATTATTATTATTATATTATTATTATTATTATTATTATTATTATTATAATTGCCGGGAGAAATATCAACAACCTAAGATATGCAGTGATACCACTCTAATGGCAGAAAGTGAAGAGGAACTAAAGAGCCTCTTGATGCGGGTGAAGAAGGAGAGTGCAAAGTTGGCTTGAAACTCAACATTAAGAAAACCAAATCATGGCATCTGGCCCTCTCAATTCCTGGCAAATAGATGGGGAAGAAATGGAGGTAGTGACAGCTTTTATCTTCCTGGGCTCTAAGATCACCACAGATGGGACTGCAGCCAAGAAATTAAAAGACGCTTGCTCCTGGGGAGGAAAGCTATGGCAAATTTAGACAGCATAACTAAAAAGCAGAGACATCACCCTGCCAACAAAGTACGTATATTCAAGGCCATGGTTTTCCCAGTTGCAATGTATGGCTGTGAAAGTTGGACATAAGAAAGGCTGAACGCAAAAGAATTGAGGCCTTTGAACTATGGTGCTGGAGAAGACTCCTGCGAGTCCCTTGGACTGCAAGGCGATCAAACCGGTCAGTTCTAGAGGAGATCAACCCTGACTGCTCCTTAGAAGGCCAGATACTGAAGTTGAAACTCAAGTACTTTGGCCACCTAAGAAGAAGGACTCACTGAGAGAGCCTAATGCTGGGAAAGATTGAGGGCAGTAGAAGAAGGGGACGACAGAGAATGAGGTGGCTGGATGGAGTCACTGAAGCAGTAGGCATGAGCTTAAATGGACTCCAGAAGATGGTAGAGGACAGGAAGGCCTGGAGGAAAGTTGTCCATGGGGTCGCGATGGGTCGGACACGACTTCGCAACTAACAACAACAACAACAACAAACAACATTATTATTATTATTATTATTATTATTATTATTATTATTATTATTATTATTATTATTATTATTATTATTATTATTATTATTATTATTATTATTATTATTATTATTATTATTATTATTATTATTATTATTATTATTATTGTCTTCAGAGCTTCTTGTATAGCCATTAATAAAAATTACTGTGATACAGTACTTACTTTCCTGTCATCCTGAAGCAGGAAATACATGAAAAGTCTACCTTAAAATGTCTTAGGGTGGGAGCACCAGATGGTATTCAAATCCCCAGGGAATATCAGGACTGTAAACTACATTGAGAAGTTGAAAAATATTCCAAAAGAAGGGAATGGCAGGTCCCTTCCATATTGCTGTAAACTTCATGGATGCATCCAGAAAAAGTGTCAAGTTAACCTTAAAGGAAAGCATATGTTTTATACCTTAAAACAGCATCACAAAATTGGAAGTGAATATTCTGGTTTGGGATTTCCAATTGGGAAGTCCTCAAATCCAACCTAATTTATATTAAGGCAAAGGGCTTCAATACATCTGATGAAAACGAACCAATCTTTTCTTTGGGTAATCAGTCCCACTGCCAGAGGGTTCTAATTATTAAGTTTAACATAATTTGAAAATGAATAAACCTTCAACACCCCAAACCTTATGACAAAAATTAAAATCATATTATCGTTTATGTTTATGGTTTCACTAATTGATTCCTGCCTCCTGAGAACTGAAATTCAGCAAAATTCTGAAGAATAGGACTTTAGGACTGTAAGATCTCACCAAATTACTTTGTTTGGAATAAACAGGGAACAGTTTTCTATTAAATTTTGGATTGCTTTGCAGAAAAAGTCATTGGGAGGGAAGGTCATTCAGATCACCCTAAATCCATAATAATCTAAACTTGACAAGAGATTGTTGTCCTAATCGCAAATCAGCCTCTCTCAGCCAAACTGAAAATAGCTAAAATAAAGTGGTACGAATATAGGTAGCTTGATTAAACTTAAGTAAAATAATTTTTTCACATCTACTTACTTTTACTTGGCATATCTTCATAGGTTTAATTGTTGTGGTGTAATCTAAAGTGTGAAAGCAGGTCAATCTATTGAGCAAATATTTAAAATGGGTTAATTTAGCAACACTTAATGTGTTATGTGAAGATTGCCAATTCACCCCTATAGTTCAAACAACACACTAAGATCCAATAGAATTTATTCATTTTGGTTAAGTGTATTATATGAGCCCAGCCTTTAAAATTTATTAGCTATAATGTACTGGAGAAATAAGCAATGTGTAGCTCTCCAATTATTGCTGAATTATGATGCAGCATTGTCTACTATTGAACATGTTTTCTAAAGTTCTAAAGAGTTTTTAAAGTCCTCAACTTTTCTAAAGTTCTCTCTTCTATAGGAGTTGTATTTCAGCAATATCTGGAGTAGTTCATTTTTTCTATGTCTAGTTGATGGCTTAGTGTGTTGTGTGAATACAACCAATGCTGTTCTGAAATCTGGTTGGTATTTTCTCAAGTTTTCCTCACTTGTGAAAGAAACTTCTGCTTTTCTGAATTTCTTTAATTTTTTTCCTCTAGTTTTTAAATTGAAGGTGACAAGATAGTGCTACGATTGGTGCTGGTCTTTTCTGTTACATCTCTTTTCCTCTCCCTGATGGCTGTACAGATTTCTTAATCTGAAAATTCTCACTAAGAGGACTTCTGTTACAATATCTGCCTTAGAGTTAAACTGAAATGAGAAAGTCCTTGGAGGTTATAGATTGCTGGAGAGATGACTGTTCAATGAAAAACAGGACATGACTTTCAGTGAGATAATTGTATAATGAAAGATGACTGCTTGGTCATTCTTTACTAATTACATATAAGAACACCACATTCCATCCATGAGAGTTTCATCAAAGTTCTCTTCTACTGTGATAACATTTTAATCCCATCAAATCGATTTAAGAACTGCTAAAAATGTAGAAGAAACTTTCTGCACAAAAAATGATTTTTCTGTTGGTAATTAACAGTATTTCAAAGATTCTTCCTTTCTTGTGATAGCTGCACTGATGTAAATGGGGGAGGACAAAATGGAAAAGGAAACAATTTTCTCTACCAGACTGGATACATCAAAAGGTTAAGAAAGAAACAGGATCAGCACATGCAACTGCCTTTATTTCAATGGACTTAGTGATTTATTGGAATAGTATTCATTACTACATAAGTCCTTTTGTGGCTTGACAGCAGTGGTGTGCAAGTTTTATGTCCTGGGGCACATTTTTAATTTTTTAAACATGCTTTTGACCTCTACAAGTCCCCTGGGGATATTGCCAGTGAAGCTGTCACTGTTTTGAAAAAGTCCCGGCTGTTCTTTTGCAGAGAATATTTTTTGGGTTGAAGAGTTAAAGCACAAAATAGATGTGTTAAATCCTAACACACAAATTTTGCAAGTGAGCAAATCATGCAGCTGATAACTGATCATTTCAGTGGCATGGTTTGGGAATGCACTAGATGCCTCCAAAATAGGATGTGGAAGGGCCATTGTTCATAGGTAGTGAGAGTCTGTGATAGTACAGAGAGAAAATGCATTTCCAGGACCAGTCTTTCTCAGTAAAGAAGGATGGTGTATGTTCAGATGCACATAGGCAGATGGATTGTCAGATGTTTATCTGGTGTTACTTGTAACCTGATTGCTTTGACAGATGGGAGGTCCATAGTCAGTTCTGAGATGATGGCTCATATCATGAAGTTGGGGGCAGAGGGAGGGAGAACACAATCATTGTTGAGGAGGAGGGGGGTGACTGCAATATGCCTAATAGCATGAGTTTGGGTAGAGGTGAACAAAGGGGCAGGCAATGGCTTCCATAAGTGATGACTTTTGTGCACTGTACAAGAAAGCATTGCTCAAAATCTCCTGACCTTTTGGGAAGGTGGTTTAGTTACATCTCATCCTTTCTTGTCTATTGTTCTCTTCTGCTTTTTTTACGTAGGCCTCCAGATGGAAAAGAAAAAGGCAAGTGATAGCAATCTTCCCAATTTTGTGGCCTTTCTTGATTTCATGGTGTACGGATTGATTTCTAGATGCCTTTAATGTTTTATAGAAAAACCAGGAAAAACCAGGAAAAACCAGGTATAAATGGAAGAGAAACAGATAATTCTGATGTTAAACCTCCTCACTTGGGAATAAATACCATTTTCTCTTTCTTCTTGATAGCAGAGAATCACACATTGTAACAGAAGAATAAATGCAATATAATGAAAATTTATGAATGTGTATATGGCTCAGCAACTCTTCCTTGAAAATAAAATGTGCTTTAAGAATAATCAGAAAGAAAGACTGCTGTGTGAGCAAAATCAGTTCCAGCAGACCCTGACAGGCTGACACTGCTGTTGCCATGACACCTACCACTTGCACAGGAGGGTCACTGGACTTCAGCTTCAAATACAGCCTTACAATAACTGCTGGGGATTATTGCTAAGTATTTCTTATTGCTAAATACATTTCATTGCTGTCTTAAACAACGTCAATCCTAGCCAATTTATGCTGCTACCTGTACTCATCCTCATGGATGATTATTGCTAGCTGTTATCACTATCATCGATGATTAGACACCCTACTGGCTGCTTCTATATGACTGAGACAAACAACCTTTTAGATTATGCTAAACTGAGGGTGCATAGTGTGTGGTTCAATATTTTGTTGGTTTTGTGCCTTCAGGTCAGTGTTGACTTCTGGTGACTGCCTGGACAAGTCCCTGCAGGTTTTTTTTTTTGCAGAAGTTATTTCTCATTGCCTCCTTCCTAGGCTGAGAAAGAGTGACTGGTTCAAAGTCACTCTGTTGGGTTCATGCCTAAAGTAGGACCAGGGTCTCTTGGTTTCTAGCTTGAACCTTAGCCACTACACCACACTGGATTTCTGAAATTCAATACTCGGCTTTTATCTTAAGTCTCAGAAAACCAGGTTTACCAAGCATGTTGTGGAAGGTAAGCTATTGGTTCATCGTATGGATGTACCTGGGCTTTAGTATGCATATCTACTGCACTGAGGATTATTCCTTCTTTCCTCATTGCTGTCAGACTTAAGTATCCTCATATAACACCTTTAGAATGTTTTGGGGGGGAAATTTAGTTAGCACTATGTGGATTTTTTTAAAAACATTCTTTGAATATGCTGTTTGAGCAACTTTAATTTGATCATTCCAGTAAAAAAAGAAAGAAATTTACTTTCTTCAAAGCGTCTCAGGGATTGTTCTATTGTGTGCCTGAATGTGGTATAACTTGTGCTCCATCTCCCTCAGAAGTCAAGCAGCCAATGCACAGTTGAGAAGATGTATAGAAATACGATACATGATACATGAATCACAAAAATAGAAATTGAATAGAAATAGATTGTGAAAACATGGAAAGCAATGAAGTTGCTTACGGAAAAATGGACCAAGAGGCTGTGGAGAATTGTAAAGAAGAATTGATGAATTTTTCTTTTTATTGTTTCACATAAACTAAGCCATAGAATATAGATTTATTCTAGATAGTTTTGTAAGCTGTGTGAGAACTCCTGATCAAGTTCCATGTAAAATGCAGAAGTGATTGGATTTATGACTCTCTTTTGCAGATACTAAGCATTGTGAAGAATTACAGGTTGTCCTTGACTTACGCCCATTCATAACTAAGTTATATAATGGCGCTTATAACTGGTGCTTGCACTTATGATGGTTGCAGCATCCTCATGGTCACATGACCAAAATTTGGGTGCTTGGCAACCAACATGTATTTACAAGAGTTGAAAAAAGCAGAAAGAGGAATCTTCCATAAAACTTGCCATTGTGCCTCTGCCACTAGCTTCCATAAACTGGAGGGGAATAGCTTTTGAGGGAGGAACCTATGCATACACTGTCCATGTGATTTAGAATGCTGTACATTGTGTCTAACTAGGCTATCACTTAAAAGCAGTGATGGGAATATGCAAGGAGGATGTGTCCAGTGCACATAACCCACGTCTTTCTATTGACATGATTATAATTGTGGTAGAAAGTTTTGCTGAATAGGGCTTATACCTATTCAGAAATGGGATCTTCGCTTGTTTTACTCTCAAGATTTTGCTGTTACTTATTATTAATTTCTTTTGGAAACTGCTGATTGTCTTTCCATCTACTTTCTGAATTTCTGCCAGGCTTTAGCAACAAAGCACTCTATTATTGGCTGTAGTTGGAGTTGCTTAGATAAATTTGACTTGGAAGGGAGTGAATGATGAGGTTTCCCAGGGCAGAGATAGTAATAATTTTGGACAAGAGTCATCTGATAAGAGGATTGAAAATCAATTCAAATTTAATAGAGAATGAGTTACCCCAGTAACACAGATCTCCTACATGCAAAATAGGCCATTCCTAACACATTGAGAAAATTGATCTATTCAGACACCAACTCTATCATTTTCTTGCATTTGCCCTTCAAGGAATAAGTCCCCTGTGCTCTTAAAAATGAGAGACTGCTCTGGAAAGGAAAAAATCTGAATCTCCCCATTGCAAAACAATGTGATCAATGTGAGAGTACTGTTTTGAGTTCGTCTTTCCCACTCTCGTGAGGACATATGATCCCTATGAGCCTAGGCCCAGCTGGGAACAGCTGTCCTGGACTGTAACCTTCCTGGGAGAATAGAAATCTGGGGTTCAGTGCCACATCTCTACTGCAACCTTTCCACAAGTTCCTGCTGTTTAATTTACTCTGGCTGGAAATTGTAGCAATTGGTTAAGCAATAGTCTCTGCTTGGCCTTGTGGATGAAATATTATCTAGCATGACCAAGCCTGAAGGATGGATGAATACTGATTTGGTATGGGAACTAGTTCCCAGTCTTCATTGCTTCAGCTGCTGGAGGGAGAAGTATGAGATATGTGCCTCTCCCTTCCCATTTATGACGGTGGAAGGAACTTGGCAAGGACTGGGGCAGCTGATTCCTTGTCCAGTGGTGGTAATGTAGTTCCCTTCCAAAGCATTTAAAATTGACTGTGTTTTTTTGCAAATGATATGGAATTCTGCATGGCTCTTTCTTTTCCATCTAGACTCTATAAACCAAACATACACAATATCTGTATTCAGCTAGGGGATACTTTCAGAGTCAGCTTTTAGATTCTCAAAAGTGTTTAGACATTGCTAACTTCTTCACATTACAAGGTTACAAGAAGAGGGAAGAGCTCAGAAATGGGTAAGAAAACAAGATTAACACAACTCCAGCCCTTTCCCTATGGCTGAATTACTTTGGGCATCAAAGACCTTGGCACCTTAAAGCAGTGTTTCTCATCCCTGGCAAGTTTAAAATAGGTGAACTTCAACTCCCAGAATTCTTAGAGGCTTAAGGCTGCATCAAATATAATGTACTGGTTGTATCAAGTCTTACCTTCAATTGGTCTTCAGTTTTGTGTATATATATATGTATATGTATATATATTGAATTCCTCAGGAGAAATCAACTTGGGAGAACATGAAGCATGGAAAGAACCAGCAACTGCTGCAACTGTTTTGCTCTTTAAAATCAGCATCACAGCATAACCATGTATCTGTGTGTACCCCGAACATATCTACATATAATAATTCTGGATGTTTCTCTGAATAGATTCTAGATATTAATATGGATTCCTTATTTTATTTAAATATATAAATTACATGAAAAAGGATCTCCTAAATAAATCCACGTTATATAGTAACTATTTTCCCTTAATTTGTTTGTGAAAATAATTTATTCCTCTCTTGTACAAAAATAAAATCATAACTGGGAGTCAATTCTGTGGGTTGCTTATACCTATGAACATAGAAGATACTTGTGAATGATCTCTTAAACTTTTTTGTGTAGTTACATCTTATAATTATGCAGAACTATGCAAGTATTTTGGGCTTCTTTTCTGTTGGAGGACGTTATAGGAGTTTTATAGTAAGATAGGATTGAGCAACTGTTTTGAATCTAAGCAACAGTCGATACAGTGTAGTTTGCCAAACGTTACACTTGGGAGGGAAGGCGTGTGTGTGTGTGTGGGGGGGGGAAAGAGATGTCATCAACCAAGCCCATAGGATTGCTAGGAGATGCAATAAAGGAAAGTCCATGTATACTGCATTTTGCTCCTTAGAATAAAAGCAGGAAATAATGATAAGAAAATAAATAAAGTGATTGAGGTCAGAGCCCAGCTAAAGGGTATTTTTAGAATATAAAGATTTATTTATTTATCAATCATGTTTATATAGCTGCCAATCTCACCAAAGGTGGGCAACGAACAAGAATCAATAAGAATAGGTTAATAGGTTAATAGGTTATCCATTGCCCATCCTTGTGGTAAAGGAAAGGGGTGTGACCATTGTTTTACCTACAAGGCCAGGCATGTTTGCTGGTTTAATCTATTAAGCAGTCCTTCTGCTGGTTGCAGCAGTCTTACAATTGTGTGGCACAGCTGTGCTTGGATGAGATGCTTAATCAGGTGAGTTAAAAAAACCAGTGGCTACATACAGCATGTAAAACCTGGACAATTAGATGGAAACTTACCGAGGAGAGAATCAACCTAGAACTAAGTAGAAATTTCCTGACAGAACAATTAATCAGTGGAACAACTTGCCTCCAGAAGCTGTGGGTGCTCCAACACTGGAGGTTTTTAAGAAGAGATTGGACAATCACTTGTGTGAAATGGTATAGGGTTTCCTGCTTGAGCAGGGGTTAGACTAGAAGACACCCAAGGCCCCTTCCAACTCTGTAATTAAGGTTGTTGTTATTGTTTTAGTGGCAAAGCCTTTTGTGTGAACTTAGTCCAAGCGGGAATTTACATTTCAGTGCATTGTACAAATGGGTTTACTCAGTAACCAAGTTAAGCATATTGCACAAATATAGTCATTGATTTTAAAGGGGCCTTGAGGCCATCCCATTTAAGCCATTCACCCAGTCCCATTGCTACAGTATTTGATGAGTTCAGAGTGAGATTTTTTAGTGCTTACACCATAACTGTTTTCCCTCTGGAAACATACACGCTCATTTTATAGGAATATTTCCCATGAATTGTTGCCCAAATGAAATAGGGGGAACTGATTTCTTGAGAGAAGGCCAGGTCCTTTCCTCATGTTGTGTCTCACCAGGAAATTGGGACTGGAAGTAAGTCCCAGTCCAAATGGCAAGCATATAGCAGTATGGTTTGTTCCCTCTAATTGTTTAACTTTCAATTATCTTTACTCAGACTGCACAACTCTGCTTTCTTTTGACCCTACCCCTCTGAAGTCCATTTTAAAGTTTGTTTTTTTAAAAAATGTGAACGAGACAGAAATTTATAATAAAAGTGAAACATATTAGCTGAGCTCAGTGGCAGATGCACCATGACACAAAGATAATTGAGAAATAAAGCCCTGCTCTTCCTAGAAGCTGCTGCTTGGTGTTTCCCATTTACACAGATATTTTACTCCATCCTCACCAGGCTAATGGCTGGATCCACATTTATACTCTAAAGCAATTTTTTAAATAAACAGAAGAAATTCACAAGTATTTCATCCATCTCAGATGTGTTTGTAGGCTACGTGTCACTTATCTCAACCATTGATAGAGGGATGAGTGTTACGGGGCAAAAGTGAGAAAGGAGAAAATTGAGTTACCTTATTCTTTATAAGAATAATTAAGTAACAGAAAGAAATTCCCTTGTGTAATCTTGTTTTGTAAATCTATCCAACTTCTGTTTTTCTTATTCCTTCTTTCTGTTTCAAATTGATGGCTGTTGGGATGGCTGTTGCCAAGGTAGCAAAGGAGCTGTCTCTGAAGAAAAGATAGAAGGATGTGCAAAGAATATAAAACCAGTGAGCATGTATGACAGTGAATAAAAAGATGATTATGGATAATTTTCATTTTATAACACCCATTAGCTGTTTTTTGAATGCTATTTTCATTTTATGATTTGAGATGCAGTTTACTGAATTTTGTTAGGTTAGCATGTATAAACATACAAACGTTTCTAGGAAGTCCCAAACTTCCTTTCAGTTGGTATGATTTGGGGGAGCATTTTATTCTATTATATATAGTTATGTATTCTATAGTATATGTACAACGATGAGAAAGGAAATTTCTGAATAAAAAGATAAGTATGTTGCTGTTTTTGCTATTTAAATGTATGCTTACAACTGGAATACTTACATACCTACATAATTCTAGTGTATAATATGCACAAACAACTTTTTATAGAAGTTTCTTAATTTGTGAAGGTTATATGAGGAATGGAATATGCATTACAAATATGATATAGAGAGTTCTGATTTTAGTTCTGCTCCCTTATAGCTTGGAGATGAATGACAAATCCCACAACAATCTGCAAGAAAGATTGTTGCTGTAAACTAATTCCATTTTCATGGCAAATACTCTGTTCACTCTGATTTAAAAACCCTGCAAGAATTGTTGGATTATGGGTTATAGTAACAAAAAATATGGAAACTATTCTGTATTCTCTTTAAGAATTTTGCTTTCCTCCATCTTTATACTGTAATTGATATGTAGAATGGATGCTATTTAGGATGTTCAGTGAAGCTATAGCTATATATTTTAATTCAATCAGGACTTGAAGTAAATTAGATCTTTTTGGTTGTATTGGCCATTCATGCCTATGGTGTTATGTATGAGTTTTTTTAATTTTTTAAAAATCTTTTTTACTTATAAAGGCTTTGGACATTAAACTTTTTTCAGGCTATCATAGATTCTCCTTATATAAACCCCATAAATTCTGTGTCCTGGTCATATCATCCAGGAATTTGAAAGGGGAAAGAGACATTATATGCTTCATGGTAAACAACTGAATGATTGATTGATTGCATACTATCAAACCAGTGTTTGTTTTATCAGCCACATGGATAGGCCTTTTCCAGCACGATCTGTCTGCCGCCTAGCCCTTCAGATTCTCCAATGGTATTCAGTACCCACAGGCTACACCAAGTCCATCCAGCAGTCTTGCTGCTGTTGATCCTTTTCTCTTTTATTCTACCTTCCCCAGTATTATAGATTTCTCAAGGGAGCTGTGTCTTTGCATAATGTGCCCAAAATGTGGTAATTTCAATCTGGTCAATTGTGTCTTGAATAAAAAATCTGGATGATTTGTTTATGATTCATTTGTTTGTTTTCTTGGCAATTGATAGTATTGTTAGGAGTTTTATCCAACCCCAAAATTCAAAACCATCAATACTCTTTTAATTCTGTTTCTTCAAAGTCTAACTTTCACTTGTATATAGTGTCACAGAAAAACCACTACTTACACATTTCTCTTTTTTTGACAGTATAACAGCATTCAAATATCTTTTTCAGAGCCATTATTGCAAAGTACTAGTCCACGGTTATATTTCTTGGCTACTGATTACCTTTATTGCAGGTAATTGATCCTAAAAGGCAAAAGCTATTCACCACTTCAATATATTCATTGTCAATTCTAAGGTTAATTGCTTTACCTGTTGTCATTATTTTGGTTTTCTCTGTATTTAAAGTTGTCCCACTTTTTCACTGTGGTTTTTGATTTTCATTACTAGATTTTCTAGATCATTTCCATTTTCAGCTATTATAATAGGGTTATTAACATAATGAAGAATATTGATGTTTCTTTTTCCAATTTAAAACTACCCTCATTGTCCTCCAGTCCAACTTCCCTCAATATATGTTTAGCATACAGGTTAAATTCACTAAGAATTGTTTCATTGCTAAACTGGAGCCAGTCTATTTCACCATGTTCCATCCAGACATCCATCTGCCTGTGTATGGATTTCTCAAGACTGCAATGAAATGTTCTGGGATTCCCATTTTTTCTAAGGACATTCACACTTTGACATGGTTGATGCAATCAAAGCTCTTTATACAATGCATGAGACATATTGACTTTTTTTTTTGGTATTCTTTGGTTTTCTTAATTATCCATCATGCATTGGCAATAACGATTCTTGTTTCTTGACCTTTTCTAAAATCATCTGGTTTCTACCTTTCCATCTAGATGTCTAATCTTTGCTTGGATGGTCCTAAGCATTATTTTATTAATATATGAAATTATGGAAATATATAGGTAATCCTTGACTTACAACAATTTGTTTAGTGACCATTCAAAGTTAGAATGGTACTGAAAAAAGTGACTAATGGCCGTTTTTCACACTCACAACTGTTGCAGCATCCCCATGCTCACATTAACAAAGTTTGAATGCTTGACAACTGGCATATATTTATGACAGTTGCAGTGTCCTGGGATCATGTGATCACCTTTTGTGACCTATCGTACTTCCATACTTTTTGCAATCTCACACGTACATATGCAAGGTGGGATATTTGCATAATGATATTGTAATGCATGTTTCATCAATGCCCTCCCCAGGAAGCTATACTGGTATAAGACCTATTTTTTTCCAATATGCTTCTGTTCAACCTAAAGCTGTTTGCATTTTCCATGAATAATAATGCCAGTTAACTTATTCTGAAACATTTTTCATGGCTTGTTGCTTAATTTGGCAATTTAATTGCATAACATACCCTTACAAAACCTGAGGTCTCTGATGAGGTCAACAACTAATGAAGAACTTCCACTTGCAGATTTAAGTCAATTAAAAATTAAGATATATTTTAGTGTTTAAATTATATATAATTGAAATGCCTAATCTAAATTCATTGCCTTTAGTCTCACCTCTGGTTGGCAGGTTGATTTTAGACTGACCAAGAAAAGAGTGTAAGCCAGCCTTGCCAGCCACGTATGTGCTCTTCAGATTGGCTAAAGTGGAAATTCTCATAGTCTCCAGCTGCATGGCTGATTCACATTATATGTGTTTGGAAGTTATGTCTATTACATTACAAAATATTGGCAGCTAATTTATTTATTCTTTCCCAAATTCTTTGTAGTGTTATATAAGAATCTTATCATATTCTCCAGATGTGTTGGACTGTGGTTTTTGTAACCCCCAATGAAGTATCCAGCTGGGAAATATGATAGTTGTCGTCTAAAACATCTGGGGTACATTTAGTTATGGAATACTGTCCTGTTGGCTTTGCTGTGATTTGAAAAAGCTGATGCTTGTATTCTTTGCCTGAAGCAATTTTCTGCCTGTTCATTTCCATCTCCCCTCTTTTTCTTCTCTATTCTACATGGTAATGCTCTCTAATGTGATATATCCTGTCCGTTGCCATAGCATCCTTTGTGAGGTCACCAGATAAAGCTAATTGCCCCCTCCCACAGGAAGAATAATTAGTGAAGAGAGAGAGAGAGAGAGAGGACTGTAATCAAAGCCCACTTCCCTTAGTTTGATTTAGATAATAGGCTCCTGTCCTTTAACTGGGAAAAGGGTAGGGAAGGCTTGTTCAGGCAGTTAGCCTTAGGTGGGTGGTGTGCCATTTATCCTTGCTTATTGGCTTCAATCCAGGGGTAGCTATGGACAGATTTCTTAAAATTATCTCATAAATGAACAGCATGTTTACTGAATTCAGTCCTGATTACACTCAAATAAATGTTTTGAGAATCTGCACGTAAAGCACATGCTTTTGGAATAGTGGAAGGTGACAGGGAAGCTCCTGCAGCTGCTTAAAAATGAGCCCACATACTATTCGTAAGTAGTTGGGTTTTGGAGCTGGACGGTAAGTGGCTCCATCCGTTTTTTAGGCAGCTGCAAGAACTTCCCAAGAGCATGCTGTCAGTTTGGCTGCACTTTACCACTGAAAATCAGTGACATGATTTATTCTCAGTATTTAGTTGGGAAATAAATGTTTTAAAAATATTTATTAACAACATTTATACATCAGTAAAATATATCTGCCCTAAACATTCTATCAGTGCACCATCTAGTGGTGTCATTTTGTGATCATCCCTTCTCCTGCAGTCCCTGCTTTAGGAAGCCCCTTAACTTCCATCCAAAGCTGGCTCCCTAGACCAGGCCTTTTCAACCTTTTCACCGATTGTACCACTTTTAGGATACGGCAATATTCGAGTACCACCTAGCAAGGTGTCAAAAACGTGATAACCAAAAAAAAACCCTGTTCAAAGTTGCAATTGCACTGAAATGACTTATGACCATTTTTCACACTTATGACCATTGCAGCATGCCCAGGGTCATGTGATTTATATTTGGATACTTGGCAACTGATTCATATTTATGATGGTCGCTGTCCCAGGGTCATGTGATCCCCTTTTGCAGCCTTTTGACAAGCAAAGTCAATGGCAGGGCTGCTGGTGGCCAAGTGCTAAGTTCCTTCCCTCCCTCCTTCCCTGCCTCCCTCTTTCTCATGCCCACCTCCTTCTGAAGGAAGAATTTGAAAAATCCCCCCATATTTTCTCTCTTCCATATATTCATCAAACAAGGAAAAGCCTCCAGAAACAGAAAAGACAAACTGCTGAGTGAACTAGCTTAAAAAGGCATATTCCCCTTTAAGAATTAGCTACTGGCTAGAAAGGAAAGTAAGGAAGAAAAAAAATGTAATAAGTATTGGCTGCCGGCTAAGGCAGCCTCCCCAAATGGCTCCATTCATAAGTAAAGGAATCTACAGGAAAAATCCATTCAGGAGAAAAATACTTCAAAATCCCTTGCAGCAAAACTTACAGCTAACAATAGCAGAGCAATAGAAGCTAACACCAGCCATCAGCCAAATAGAAATTGCCAAACACTCCTTAAGAACACAAAGCCCACATTGCACAAATCCCAGAACTTCAAAGTCACAAAAGCACATAAGAATCCTTCCATTCTCCATCTCCCTCCCTCCCTTCTCCGTGCCTCACCTCCAGCCATTGCTGCTTTTCATTCCTCTTGGAGGGCAACCCCTCCCCCACTGCATTTCTTGCCTGTTTGCTGCTGCCAGCACAGGCGGCTGCCACAGCAGTTGCAAATCAGCTCATGGCCGGCCTGCTTGATTTGATCTCCTCTCCTCTCCCCCCCACCCTCCTCCTCCTCCTCCTCCTTCCCCTTCGGTGCAGCTAGAGCTGACTCCGCCTCCTCCCAAGGCTGCTGCTTTTTTTCTCTCTCCCTCTCCCGCCCAAACTGCCTCCTTTTATAGGTCTCCACCCCCCTCCTCCTCCTTTCTCATGGGTGAGGGTGAGCCAGAAGTGAGCCTGGGGCCTTTGTCTTGCCCAGCCACTCTGCAGCTCCAGAGGGCTCTCTCACTGTAAGTCCTTGCCTGTGCTGGCTCTTTCCCTCCCCCACTACACTTGGCTAGGCAGGGCTGCGTACCACCTGCCACTTGTTAATGTACCACAAGTGGTACGCGTACCACAGGTTGAAAAGCCCTGCCCTAGACAATGTCACCAGGGATTCTCCTAACAGCAGCACCAGCAGACCCTGACTTCCTAGATCTTTCATTGACTACCTGGTTTCTCCATATGGATTAATCTACCAATCCCATTATAATAATAGAAGAGAATAGCTCAGGGTTGAACTGTGAAGTCCTTGGTGCTCTCTGAGCTTGGAGAACATTAAGGACTCCACCAATCCCTTTATCTCCAGCAAATGCCCTTATTAATCACCTCTAACCAACATAAACTTTGCTGCCTGAGAATGACGGGATGTATAGCCTAAAAATTTAGAGGACATAAGGTTGGAAGAAGATGATGGCAACACTGTCAGGTCAATTAGAAACAAAATCAAAAGCACCATCTTACATTGTAGGAAATTCTCAGTGACAAAGAATCACGGAATGTCTGACAGCAGGGTGATCTACAGTGAACTTTTGGTTCCTGCAGGTGACTGACCATTAGACCTCAGTGTCACCCCAGTGACTCATAAATGCATTCATCACTCTCATGTGCCTAGACAAAAAAGTTGAGCAGTTATTTTGAGGCTGCTTGAGAAAAACACATTTGCCTGAATTTTCTTGTTTGTTCTGTGACTCACTGAATCTGAATTTGTGCCTGCCTCATCCATCGGTTACATTAGACCAGGTGTGATAGCCAAAACAGCTAAAGTAGCAGCATAAGTTTACTTTTCACAGCCATGCTCTTCTAATCAATTTTCTTGGCATTTAGATCAAGGTCACTAATCAATATTAGACCTGATATTGCTTGTGAAGTTTTAAGAAGCCTAAGTACAAAAGTTACAAAATAAAAGCTCATTAAGATACTTTTTGTGCAGACAAATTTCTGTTCAAAATATCGCAAGGAATTGTGCCATACTAATTAACACATAAACAGCTTCATCCTTCAACCCTTGCTTGCCTGTTTGCCTGCCTGCCTATCTGTTTGCTTGCTTGCAAAGTCAATTTTGTTTCAAAATGGCATTGAAGCAGATTTCCTATTTCACATTTCTCTATAAGTATTACATGTGATTTATCTTTTCATGACATTGCATTACATGTATCCCTGCCTCCAACTTTGTATAATTGGATGCTAATAGCGAAGGTATGGAAGTGTTTAATATACAGACATCTCAATAAAGTGTTAAGATTGAATCCATGTTTCAGAGGGAGTAGGGAAACCCAAGATGGGACTACCATCGATTCCCATGCTGTATATTGTCATACTTATTGGACAAGAAGGTAAAGTGTAGAAAAGTTTATTTTTACAGTATAAAGCTCCATTCTAAATACTAATCCCTGCCATCTAATGAATGATAGTCCTCTACTCTGTCTGCAAATAGAGATTATTCCATTGTTTGTTCTGTATAACCAAAAATTTTAGCATTTTAGCACAAACATGGGATATGGGTGGTATAAAAATTTAATAAGTAACTAAGTACCGGTAACTAAGTAAGTAAGTAAGTAAGTGAGTGAGTAAATAAGTAAGATATCCAAGGCAAGACATCCATTTTTATCACAGGAATTGTCCTCGGCAATGACAGTTATAGTTTCCTTCATCTTAACATGTTTTTAAACACATTCCATGTCCTAACATAGTTATTTTGACATACCATACAGTTCATAATTATCATACTATCTTCTCTATCTTAAAACCTGATTTATTCATCAACTCTATTTGATATAAAATTTTCATTTTTTTCTTAAAATCTTCATCTTCTGTTTATTAATCTTGAAAGCTGCTAATACACTAAATTCTTTCAGTTGCACATTAATATTTCAATTCCCTTTAAAGGATCTTCAAAACTAACACCTAATTATCTTAAGAGCCCTTAACTTACATAGTTGTCCTCAATTTACAACAAGTCACTGAGCATACATTCAAAGTTAAACAAGATTCTGAAAAAGGGATTTATTACTCTGATTTGAAGTTCCAGCATCTGCTTCCTCGTTCCCTATGGTCATATGACTGCATTTTGGGTGCTCAGCATTTATGTACATTTGCTACATCTTACAGTCATGAGACCACAATTCATGGCATTTATGGAAACCAGTTTCCAGCAAAAAAACACCCCATAGCGAACACTAGGTACACTTAATGACCGCAGTTAATGATTGCAGTGTTCACTGTGTTTGCTTAACCCCTGACAAAAAAATGTCGTAAAATTGTTTAATGACCTACAATTGAAATTGTGGGGTCAATTATAGTCATAAGTCAAGGACTACCAGTTATTTTTTTTTAATCTTTATTTCCACAATTGTTTCATCTTGTCTCTTACCTCATTGCAGTATTTCAAAGACTAAAATAAACAAGACAGGAGAGAGTGAGCATGTCTGTCTTCTTTTTTGTATCTCATGAGGTTTTGTTAGATCTCTATTAACAATTATTTGTGCTTTCTGTGAACTGTAAATTAATCTTACCCATTTTATAAGTTCTTTCCAAAATTCACATTTACCCAAAGCTTGAATAAGAAAACCCACTTCAACTTGCCAAAGGCCTTCTCTGAAAAAAAAAAAATCAATGCTGCTTCTTCCTTATTGTGTTGCTCCAAATATTCTAAAATATCCAACAACTGTCATGCAAATTTATGAAGTATTTTGTTTTGCATTGTGTATGTAAGAGTGTTTGTATAGATTTATTGGCTTAAAATTATTTTCACTTCCTGGATAAAGGATGTTTTCTACTTCCATTGTTGAGTTGTGTATTTGTGTGTTAATGGAGCCAAAGCCTCACACTTTGTGGTGTGAACTTTTGGAGGAGGGAATAAGCCACTATCTGTTTCTTACATTGTGGCTTGCACAAAATCTAGTGATTTTAAACAAGTTTCAGGAGAAGTGAAACACACTTTGAAAACAAAATCATCTCTCCCCTGCCTGTTTGTATTCTTTTTTTGAACACTAAAAATTTTGTCCCTGGCCTTTATTGTCTCTTGGAGTGACTTCAAAAAGGAGACTGAAAACCTTCTAATCTATAGGACAAGCAGAGCATTCTGTTCTGATTTGCCAAGTGAAAAAGCTCTGCATTAAGTGCTTCTGAAGGACTCTTAAAAAGAAAAGCCAAATTGCACGTATCCTGTTACTATATTTCACAGTTTATAAAAAACTGGCATCAAGTACCTTCACACACAGAGACAAGTATTAATCTAGAAAGAGGCATTTTATGCCCTGCTCTGCCCTCAGAGATAGCATTTGAGACCAAGACGAGACACTGCATTCAGAGTTGCGGAGAGTCAGACAGCATATAAATTTAATAAATTGAATTAAATTAAATTGCTTCAGGCATGCAAAAATTCCAATCAAAGGTTTGGGGTAGAAAAACAAACGGGACATCTTTTTTTTTATATATATAACAAGTTTTATTGAATTTTTTTAATTTTACAGCCAAGTGCTTAGGACTCATCGTGGAGATAGGGCACTCCATAAAACAAAATAAAACATATAGTCATACATAAACAATTTAGGTTACTTTTTAAAATTTCCCTCTCTATTTTATCAATCAAAAAAACAAAAAAACAAAAAACAAAACAAAACTATCAATAGTATTTCCACCCGTTTCGAGCTTAATTAACTATTAACATATTCCAATTGGCATTACATAGACATATAGTATACAATTCGAGTATCCATATAATACAGACCATATTACTCCAAATATTCACTTTATATTTCTCAATTAACTTCTATCTCTTATTCTATTTCACATACATATTTTATAAACGAATATAACTTTACGTTTTTAAACCATTTTACATTAACTTGAGTTATTTCTAATTATTTCTAAGCTAAACATATAGCTATTATATATATGTATATTTTAAAATTTCTCCACTATATTCTGTTTCCTATACTCTATCAAACATTTTTATAAATCAATCCATTCTTCAATCATTGCAAGTAAAAATATCGTTAATATTTCACCAATCTCAATACAACTCCTTTAGTTTTAACTTTTCCAGTTTTCCATAGTTGCCATTCCAAGCCATAATCAAATCCATAATTCAGATCAATATTAATCAGACTAAAATCTTAAACCTTAAAAATCTCAAAAATCTTAGCTCACTTAAAGTCTCTAAAAACCATTTTACCCATCAAATAAAGTTTTAACACTCATTTTTAAACCTAATTCTAGCTTTCTTTTTATGCCAAGCAGGTTTCCACAATAGGGCCTTTAGCTCCTCCCATCTTAATATTTGATTATACACATTTTCCCACAGTTGCGTCTGATCATAATCTTCTTCTCTTTTTCCCAATATTGTCTGCACTATGTAATCAGTCTTAGTCAGTATGGTGATTATTCGTTGTTTGTATGTATTGTCAGCATTTTTAATGTCTCGTATTAGAGAGTCCATTTCTGTTGTTTTTAAATCTATAGATGTTTCAATTAAATTCTGCCTTTGGTCCTCAGAAATCTCCATCCTTTGTATATAAGGTGTAACATCTTCCTCTTCAGTAAATTGTAGATATAAATCCTCCATCTCATTAAGTTGTAAATCCAATTGTGTATCATGATCAGTTGGAGTTTGAAATTCAATTTTTAACTCTGAACCATTCTCATTCCTAAGTGTCCTGAAATGTTCACTTAATTCTTCTCTCGTTTCCAAGATTTTTGCTAGTATGAGTCCATAATTAAGCTGTGGATAGGCTTCCATTCTTCTTCTCTCTCTTTTTTTTTCTATAAGAAAAGTACAGGAATGTCTGGGCGTAGCGCCAAATTCAGCAGTTCCATTACCATGGTTACAATGTTATGATAAGGCTTTCTGAGCTTCACGCCAATTTCCTGGATACATTGTAACCCTCCAATCCACATAACTCCACCCAGTAGCCAGGATAGTTTTTTTTTCCTTTTTAAAGTGGATAAAAATGTTCAGAAGGGGGGGGGGAGAAAAGAAAAACACTCCACCCCCTCCCTAAAAATTTCCACTTAAGTTGAAAACAAGCAAACAGCAAGAAAGAGTCACAGTAAGGCTTTTTTTCTTTTTCTTTTTTTTTCAGGATCCCCCGAATTCCAGCAGTTCAAATACACAATAAAGAGTAATTACTTTTTTCCCAAGTATTCAAATGCTGCTTTTTCAAGGGAGGGAATAGTTTCTAGAGGCTTTTCATAGGGAAGTAAAGAAAATAACAAGAGGGAAGGAAAGGTCTCACCCGGATCTTCCATGGTGGTTCTTTTTGCTTAGATGTTGCTGTGACTTTCGGCTGGAGCAGCTAAGTGATCGGCCATGTTACTGGCCGATCTTTTCCCCGTCGGCCCAAAGGTGATTTCTCGGACCGCAGAGGGAGCTGCCGCTCCCTCCGCGATCGACGAGTGCCCTCCTCTACAGTGGTCGCCCCTCCAGGGCGACTTTCGACCCTATCCAGGGTCTACCGGCGGGGGGAAACCGGACGGCAAAGAGAACAAGTTCTTTGCACGTCCGCTGGCGCTGCAACCGGATCCGGAAGTCAAATAGGGGACATCTTTACAGGCTTCCTGGATTATTTCTAGAATTTTTGTAGGCAGGAATGTTGGTCATTCTTCCCTATTGAATTAATTACCTATATATCCTATAGTTGACACAAAACAAAGGTGCCATAAAATTTGTTGTAGGTCTACTTTGTATCTTTTGTGTCTATTTTGAAGGTCTCACAACTAATTGTGTCCCAAACTTGCCCTGGTAACATATATTTTTTTCTGCGATGACACTATGATATTCTCATTTTGTCCCCAGCCCACGAGGGAGACTGGTTGGAGTTAACAAATTGTAACTGGTTTTAAAGTATTATTTCCTCTCTTGTTTCAAAACCACCCAAGGTTATCAGCAAGGTGTGTAAAAAACTTGCAGGCAAGTCAGGTAGCTGGCAGTGACTGGAAATAGAGGCAGCAATGACAAATTTCATGCTGATGTAGTTTTTTTGCTGATTCAAAGATAGTGGTGAAACTCCATAATGGAGAAAGAACCTGAATCACTAACTAACTAATATGAGGAGGGTCATATTTCTCAGCTAGTTATATCTCTCTGCCAATCCTCCCATATCAAATTTGGGCAACTCCATTCCAAGGTAAAATAATGCTAAACAAGGGGGATAGGGGAATACTCTTGGACACAATTGCCTCAGAGAACAGGGAAGCTGACACTGCCTTGATTGTGCAATTAGCTTGGTCCTGTAGAGAAGGAGAACTGAAACGGATTAGCTGCTGCATAGCCAATCTTTTACTGTAAGAGAAAGGAAGTGATTGAAATGGACAAATGCAAAAAAATGTAGCAAATGCACAACAGAAGGTCACTTCAATATTTCTCTCATGAGTTTACTGGGGGTGCTTATTTAAAAACAAAGTTATCTATCCACTGGTATAATTTCAAAATACTTTTAAAACATGCCATTTTTATTTGTAATGTTCCTTCTTCTGGAGTGCAGTCCAACCACAATAAAAAATAAAAACAAATAAAAATTATAGACAAAGAACATAAAAGCAATAAATTCACTGTACAATATGATTTATTTACATTTGCAATAAAGATTCCTATAATTGTGCATGAAGGCAAATATACGTGTCCCGGGATAATGTTGTTGAGAATGGGTCCAGCATAAGTCTGAAAACCTTGAAGAATAAACATCTAGTCCCGATGACCGACTCAAATTGGATCCTGCAACTTCTGTAACCTAACTTTGCTACTAAGATTTATAGCATACAGCTGCACAACTATTCTCAGCATCTGCTCCAAATAAATATTTTTTCCTAAATAAAATGACGGAATTCTAATCATTTCAGAATACTGATGAGGCAAAATTGGCTAATTTGCCATCTTACTCCATCCCAAATAAAACAGTAGAGATTTCCTCTTTCCATGCTTCCCTTTTTCAGACTTGCAAGATTCTGTTCATACAGTCTCATAATAAAGTAGATTTAGCTCATCTAGTCATGTTTCCTGTCTGGTTTACCTGGGACATTTGATATCGATCTTGCAAATCTGAAGGTATAAGCTTCCCACTGCCACTTTTAATCATCTGATCAACTTAGGTCTTCGTAAGTTTCTTTCTCTGACCATTAAGTTCTTGGGGGCTCCTCCATCTCTTGTCTGAGTGTTTCCTGAGGAAGCATCTCTTTCTCTTGTCCCCCAGGGTCATCCAAACATTTCAGATGGAGGTGGGCTAGTGACCCAGGGACAGAAAATGGTTCTAAATACTGCCAAAATACACCTCTGATCCTATCCATAATACCTGACCTCACCTCCAAGATTAAAACAAAAACCAGAGATTTTACATCCTTTTTAAAATGTAAGAGAACTCAAGATTACTCATATGGACACTTATGATATCTGAAATGAAAATATATGAACGAACATTTGCTGAGGTAGTGTTACTGTAGTTTAACAGACAAATAACTTTGCTATACTAAATTATGATGATGTTATACTGTTTCACTCATAGGATGGTTACGAAATGTGGACAGTGTTGTAGATCCAAGGGAGAAGATTGGTAGTTGGACTGTATGGCTGTGGTAACTTGTACTGTAAGTGTGGATGGCACACCTATGGTTTTTATAAGTTGAATTAATAAACTAAACAGTAGACATTTGTATCATGATACAGGAGCAGATAGTCTAAACAGATTTAAAGCAGTCTGTCAAAGCTTACGCTTGAATAACTCATTGGTCTTTCAAGTCCATAAAACACTTATTATTTTAGAAATTTTGTCTATGGAGATTCTCAGTCATCCAGGTCATAGTTATCCCAAAGATGCTTTTTCAAGAGGTAACTGGACTTTCTTGTTTTTCTTTGAAGACATTTTCTTTCTCATCCAAGAAGCTTCTTCAGCTCTGACTGGATGGTGGGGGAATGGAAGGATTTATACTCCTTGTAGACAGCTGGTCATTTGCATTCTTTTAGAGAGTAGTTGATGCCACCTGGAAGTTTATCTGTGTCGTCAGAGTCACCCGAGTACTGCAAATGGGTGTGGAGCCCTTTTGGAACTGTTGAAAGGACTGTGTTGTAGACTGAAGATAGATGATGTGTATTTCCCCCCCCCCAATTGAAAAAAAGAGCTGTTTAGAACTTTTCTTTTAGTCCAGGTTCTTGTGGTATCCACTGTTTTCAAAGCTACAGTGAGTAAATCTTCATTTCTCTTGGACAGAAATGTGAGACTAGCATTCTCTTAAATACTGAGGTAATCAGATTTTTGTACAATGCCTGAACAATGGTGGCTATAAGAATAATTTTAAAAGATTATCTTTTTTCTATAGAACTAGTACTTCTACAACAGACTTCTCCTGCCAGGTGCCTGTATTCTTTTCCTGTGTGGTCATTGAAAAGGCTCTCTGGGGAAAAAGAAATTGCATTCTAATGTGTCTAGATGACATTTAGTGGGGAGGGTTCTAAACCAACCATTTGCCCTCATATTATAGCTACATCCTCGGTATCCCCAAAAGGTAGGAATATTATGCAGAACATGAATTCTGGAACTCTTCCCAACCCTTAATAATAGCTGTGCTATGATTCAATTGACTGGGATGGAGGAGGAAGTAGGTTTACAGCAGAGGACTTGGCAAGATTTTTATCCAATCTCTTGTGGGGAAGCTTTAGCTTGTTTTTTTTCCTCTTTGCAGCTCCTGATTAGATCTGGACCATTTTTGTATTCAAACTCTTTCTTCCCAGCTTTTATACCCCCTCATTCTGTTCAGATTTTGGAAAGTTATGTTTTGGACAGAGCTGATTTATTTATTACATAATTTCTGTTCAACTTTCTATTCGGTTATGGTATATTATATATGTTAGGGTTATGATGATGGTGATATGAACCCAAGGATCAGTAAGAAAACAACAGAAATATTCACTATTAAGCCTTCACTTGTAGTCTTAGTCTAAGGAGCACATTCAATCCATAGAAATGTACATGTACCCATTATTTATTTAGTTTTGATTATTTTTATCCTATTCTCTCATACGTAAGAGAACTCACATTAACACAAAAATATTAACATTTAACATATCCAAATGTAAAATATAAGAAGGTTATCTAGCTTAATCTAAATCTTGTATTTATTCCCATAGTTATTCCTTCTGATCTTCTGTATCTGTTCCTCCTTCTATTCTCTAGACACATCTCTTTGAAATGTGAATTTTTGTTTATCTCTCAAGTTAGTTCAGATCAACTTCACCCAGGACCATATTCAGAGGCCCATCTGTAATGATTCTGCACTTTTTTTCAGCAGACCAATATTTGTCTTGATTTGTCTTGAAGATAATTGAAGATAATTTCATCAGATAAGGAGACACTGGTTAAACCACCTATTAGTGAGTTGGGAGGAATTAATGAAAATGGGGATATTAGGAGATAAGATGTATCTGTTCCCATGCAAGTAAAATTAGCTTCATACTATTAGCTCCCTAACAGTTTAGACAGACTGTTCTGGTTCCTGCTCAGACTGATAAGAAATGCATGTCCCAAACGCAAAGTATTCTGAACAATGAGAACAGAAATGAAACCCAGAAGAGCCTATGAGTAACATGGATGAGACATTAAAAGTCCCAAGTCACTGTCTATCCATGCAGAGATAAGAAGCCTGCTTCATGTTATGTTAGTTGTTTTGGAATTTGAGGGCAGGCTTTGGTTGACCAATAACGCAGCAGTGACTCAGGGCTGAGCGAGCACTTCCTTTCCTACTATTTTGTTTGATAAATATCTAAGTTGATCTGTTGAGTCTTGCCTGGGTTTATGTCATCAGATTGAGCTGTTTACTTAATAGCAGGATTCCTGAGGGTATTCCTTTCTTAAATGGATAGTTATCTTTGAGTATTTCTTTTTCTACCAATCCAAGAGAGTTAACGGTTGAAAATACAGGAATTATCTTGAAAACCAATAGAATTATGTGTTGTTGAGATTTTGCAGCTTTTGCAATTGTTCTTTCCTCAGGTCAGTACTGCTAGAAGAGTTATATATACTAAAATTGCAAACTTGTGAATATTGATTTGCAAAGGTGCTTCATTGAAGTCAATGGGAGACTTTACCAAATAAATATTTTTAAAGCAGTATTCTACCATAAACACTAAGAGATAAGACAAACTATCATATTTATTAATTCTGATTGTTAAAATAATACTGCTACCATCGCTTTTAAAGTATCTCACATTAACTACGTATGCTATATAGCAGTTATTTAGCCCTTTGGAGCAGTCGAAACATTTCATATAGATCATCTCACAAGAAATCTAGAAGGGAGACCAATATTCATCATTGGAGAAGGTTCTTTGCCCCAGTCCAAGTCTCTGTTTCTGTGTTCTCTGACAGAGCAAAATTTGAACCATAGACTTCATATTTCAGTCTCTTTGTCACTAGGACACCTCCAGTTCTTACTATATATGGAATATTTGCTGGCTGTAATCAAAGTCGAGAATCCTTGATTTTGACAATTAGTGACTCCTCTTTTTATTATCAGTAACCAATGGCCTATTTTCAATTGAAAAATCTAGCAGTATGGAAACAAGTTGTTTAATGGATATTTTCCTTCTACAAGAATCTGCCAGCCACTGAGCTCAACAGGAGAGTCTTTTCTGAATATTGTTATTCTGCGTGGAATATGGACTTTATGAATATGGAGAAGAACCTTCTGGCCCTTTCTTAAAAGACTTAATTGATTTTCAGCCATTGGTTTTGTTTTGACTGGCATTTGCTTATCTTTAGAATCATTTACTACAGTTCTTTGTTGATTCTGTATTTCTTTAAACATCACTGCTTTTAAATCACCTTACTTAATAAAATGTTTAGCAGTAGCTGCTCTGAGCTCACTTTAGGCAGTATAAATCAAAATATAAATTATTGAATGAATGAATGAATGAATGAATGAGCAAACTGATTAAGCACATACAATCCCTGCAAACTACCTTTCATAGGCTTTACTGATAATTTCCATTTAGCTGATGGGGAAGGGGAAGCTGCGGATTAGTGCATATTGTAGATTTTCCTTGGGTAAATTATATTCCAAATTGTTTGCAGTGTACAGTCATTTTTCTATGCATGCTCTAGTTTATGCTTCACATTCAACTGGAATACAGAACCCGACATACATGAAAAATTGCTATCCAGTTTTTATTATTATTAGCAAAAAATACAATCTTTTACACAGACCTTTCAGAAATGAGTTTAATTGGAATCATTGTACTAATATGGCAACAGCCATATAGAGAAAGATTGTGTGATTACATGGGGAAAGACAGTTTTTCTCCAAGCAAGGCACTGAGGAGTTTGCGTTTGTGCATTCTTTTTCTCAGCTTGTCACTGAATCTTTCTGATGACCTTTTTATTTATTTGTATCCACTCTTTATTATTTTTACAAAGGATCCTTCTCCCCACAACAACAACCCATCTGAGAGAAAATCACCCAGCTGGCTTTGGTGGCTAACAGGGGACTTGAACTCACTGTCTCCTGCTTTCTAGCCTGGTGCCTTAACCACTAAACCAAACTGGCTCCATCATTGAGCCTTCCATACATAACATGTAAGGCATTTGTAGGCATGTAAATCATTATTCAAATGTGTATCTATAAGTGTATCAGGATTAGAAAGAAGGCTGGGCTCCATCTGATATAAGAAATATAAGAAAGAACCACAAAATATATGGAAAGGCGTTGGTTTCCAGTAAGGCGAATGGATATTCAGAAGGTGGCCTAAGTTACCTTAAACAGAGCTTCATGTTTTAAGTGCTAAGATCCTTTTCTGGAAAGGGCCATTTGCGACTGACCTCTGTTTCCATCTGTGAGGGGTGGAGGAGGATAAGACAGAGGACGCTCTAAATGGCCTCGGGGTACGAGCCTGTTTTGCACGGACGCTTCTCCGACGACGTCCCGTTCACGGCATAAGCCCGAGGAAAATTCGCCGAGCCCCCTCCTCTTGCTGCGGGCCCTTTCTACCGCAGGCAGCTAGCTCTCGTTAGTGCGCGCGCACGCGTACTTATTCCTATGTGGACACACACGCGCACACCCCCTCACGCACAATTACCCACGCCTCCTTTTCGCAGAACCAAAAATAGCCTCGCGCGCGTATTGCGCCCCCCTCCAGCCCCCGCCCCATTCTCTTTCTCTTCCGAGCCAGCCAGGAGCATCTTGCGGGCGGACAGGAAAGGCCTTTTTGTGTGTGTGTGGGTGCCTTAGTCCCTTTCTCTCTTCTCGGCGGCGCTGGAAGAGAGAGAGAGAGAGGAGGGGCCGTGCGCTCTTGCGCCTCTGTGAGCGCGCCGGGGCGGGGAAGGTGGCACCGGCTGCTTTGATAGCGTGTCTCTTTTTCTGTTTTATCCTACCACTACCACCACCTCCTCCTCCTCCTCCCGTCTTTCTTTTCTTTCGCCTTCCTCCCAACCCTCTTTCTTCCTCCTTCCCGTTCCTCCCCTCCTTTCGTTCTTTCTTCTCCCTCCGTGCTTCAGAAGCTGGGCTTTTAAATGGTTTCCTCGCGGCGGGCGGGAAGAAGATGCTCGGTAGCAGCGGCGGCGGCGGCAGCAACTACGTCAGGAGTCTGCAGCAGGACGCGGAGCTAAACGGCGGCGAGGAAGGGCCAGAGGAGCTGAAGGGCTTCAAGAAGGCGGCGTCCGAGGGTAGCAAGGCCATGATGCAGAAGCGCGCCAACCCCAAAGGCCCTGCCGGGGTGGCGCCCAGGGCGGCGGAGCTGAAGGTCTTCAAGTCGGACAGCGTGGAGGCTCGCCTGCCGGTGGCTTCGAACCTGCGCAAGCAGAAGTCCCTCACCAACCTCTCCTTTCTGACCGACAGCGAGAAGAAGATGCAGCTCTACGAGCCCAAGTGGAGCGACGACATGGCCAAGGCGGCCAAAGGTTTCGGGGGCCGCAGCCTCAAAGGCGGCAAGCAGGCGCCCTCGCTCATGTCCAAGAACCTCTCCAGATCCGAGCACTCGCTCTTTCAGGCTAAGTTGGCCCCGGCCATCAGCAACAAACCGCCGCTGGCGCCGCTGCCTTCCAACCTGGGCAAACCCAGCCGGATCCCGCGGGGGCCTTACGCCGAAGTCAAACCGCTCAGCAAAGCCCCCGAGGCTGGTAGTGGCGACGACCCCAAGTCGGACGACGAGATCCTCTCCAACAAGGGCAAAGCGGCGCAGCAGAAGCAGCCGCCGCCGCCGCCACAAACGGCCACTCAGCCATCCGGGAAGGGGGCACTGCCGGAGGAGAAGGCTTTCCTGAAGGTGGATCCCGAACTGGTAGTCACCGTGCTGGGCGACCTGGAGCAGCTGCTCTTCAGCCAGATGCTCGGTGAGTCAGCCCGTCCCCTTCCTTCCCGTGGATCTGCCTTGCTGGTTGAAGGCTGTTGGGGCTTTTGAGCGGGAGTCATCGCTCCTTCGGAGAACAGCCTGTATGGGGAGTCTGCAGGGCTTCGGATGTGACTCCCCATTGATTTGGTCCTCTCTGTGCAAACCGAAGCTGTTTGGTGTCTGATGGCATTGAGTCTTTCAGAAAGCAGGGGACTTTGAGGCTTATAGAAAGAGCAAGTAATACTCCAAAGAAAGGGATATCCTGGGTATGCCATTTCAGTTTGGTCATTTTCCAGCTGTCAGCACTCTTGGCGGGTTTCCTGCCATCTTCATTATGCATTCATTCCTGTTTTGTTCCTAGAGAGTGGATGCTTGCTCCTTTTTCCAGGGGAAAGTAGAATCATTTCTAACCTGATCTAATTGACCTGTTTGGGCTAAATGTTTTTGGTTTTCAGGCAAAAATGTAAAATGGGTAGCTAAAATGGCCATAAAGAATAGAAAATAAGTCAAGGGGAAGATAAGGGACAGAAATGTGTTTCCTATTTCAGGCAATTAAGCAGAGCAGGGTTAACAAGCAAAGGAAAATGGTAAAAATGGGGCAAATCTAGACCCAGAGTTTAGCAGAATCGGGTGTACTTGACTAGAGAGGGATTAGTCTGTGAGAACCCATGCTAAAATGGATGGCTCCCGATTTGTTCAGCTGGGGAATGATAGTAGAAAGGATCCTTTTCTGTGTTTGCAGTTATGTCATGGTAGCGTTTTAATCGTTCTGCAGGCAGTTTATGGGTAGGAACAGATGCCTGTGGGGAGGGACAGAGAGGTACTGCTACTGTGACTGCTATATGAGCAGCCATTCACAAAGCTGGAAAAGCACAAATTGTGAGATGCAGAAGGCTGTTTTTGTAATTTCCTATAGACAAATGTGCCCCCATGGTTTAGCAGATGTGCTTGGACATACTGTAAATCCTTACTGCTTTCTGATTGAGGCTGGTGGCAGAGGGGAGTGGTCACCAGCATCTTCAACACCAGCTGCAATTGAAAGTGGGGGCACACGGCTGTAGTGAGGGAGGGATGGGCTGATGCATCCTTGAACAGACTGAGAAGAATGGACTCTTGTTTGGTTACTAGGGTGATCTGCAAAGGAACAGTGCTGCTGCTATTGCTACTTTCTACACCTGGAATTTCTCTGAGACATCCGCCCAGGAATGGCTGCTTTGTAAATGTTGTAGGCTTAGCATAGAGAGAATAAATAGCAGTACTGCCTAAGTACCAACAGTTTGGTTTCTATGCAACGGCTTGGCTCATAATGATCCATCACTAAGGAATACAAAATTCTCTCTTCCCCACCCCATAAATACTGTTGTCTAACTGATCTGTATGCAGAGAGGAGAGAATTCAAAGAGGAACATCTACATTTAGGAGCAGGACATTTGGGAGGATGCCTAAAATACTGGGCACTCTTAAACTGCAATCCTGCATACTTGATAAGGCTTAGTTTTCAATAAGCATATGGTGTAAGAAATTTAGGATTGTCTGTCTGCATTCTCCTGGGTCATGTGCTGTCTGTATCTTAAAAAACTACCACACCCTTTGGGCTGACTAGCAACTGTTGCTACTACTTGAACTATTCAAAGAACATGATTTGTGGTATCAAGAGCATTAGAATTTTGGGTAATAGACTAGGATCAGAACTAGGAGAAAATAAGACTGCAGTAGCCCAACTAGAAATATCTATATGAGAAAGGAGCCTGGAATTAGGAGCAAGCTATGAAAGTTGAAAAAACAATTGCTGGAATAACAGAAAAACACAGATTTAGGATTCTTATGTTAGGGTATGTTATAATGTGAAAAAGATATGTCTGGGACACTAGCATTTTGGCAGAGACTTTTTCTGAAAACAGAATAATAAAAGATGAAATAAAAGAAACATTGTTAGGTAAGCACTGCATAGAAAGAGTCCTAATTTGGTAGCATAGTACATATGTTGCATGGAAAAAGTCCTGGGGTCAATCTTTCAAATCCATTAAGATTAGGACAAATCTACTGGAAACTCTGGAGTGCTACTGCCTCAGAATAGGTAGTTCAGAGCCAATTAGCTTGGTAGTCAAAATCCATTTTTCCTCATTCCAGAGTAAGGAGAGTAAGGTGTAGTGCTTAAGGAGACTGTGAGTCATTCTCTCTCAGCCCAACCCAACTCACAATGTTGTGGGGAAAAGAGGAGGAGGGATGATTATTATATATATTTGCTACCTTGAATTACTTATAAGTAATAAATAAGGGATAATAATAAAAAAGTGAAATAATGGATTTAAGTTACTGGAAAGCAACTTCTAACTGAATGTTAGAAAAAATGTCTATCAGTTTTGCTAGGAGTCAGTAACACAGAGTGATGGTATATTTGTCTTTACTGGATGTGTTAAGCAGATGATACACAGCCTTTTGTCAGGTATTCTTTTTAAGATGAATTATACTAAGAAGGCTATTGGATGATGGCCTAAGTGGCACTTTTTAGTCTTGCATTTCAGTGAGTATGGAAAGGGATGGCTGGTTTTTCAATTTGCTACTATGTGATGTGGCTATCAGTTTGGCTGGATTCAAAAAAAGGGTTGGACCAATTCATGGAAGTCATGGGAATCAGTGGCTAATTAGCCTTGATGGCAGTATGATTGCCTCTGAAGGCCATCTGCTGAGAAACTGTTGGGTTTCCTTGTGCAGCTTGTTGGCTTCTGTGAGAATAGACTGCTGGATTAAATGGGCCACGAGTTTGATCCAGCAAGGCATAGCTTATGTTGTTCTAAACAAAGATCTTTATGTAGAAAAACAATGAGTACATTGGATGTATTCTGTTATATTTGAAGATGATCTGAACTCAATAATGGCAGTCCAAGTGCTTCTGAATCATCGTATTTATGTAGAAAAAACAGTGTATAAAGCAACATTGAATATTCAAGAATGTTAGTACAGATGGATAACACTGCAGAGCTATCACAGAGCTGAAGGATTTCAATCAAAATTATTGAGCACTGGTAGAACTGAGAAAAAATACAGCATAACAGGCTGTAAGATGAAAAAGAAGATTTGTGTCAGAAGAGGAAGTCGTTGATAGAGTCACTGAATAAATAAGAGAAATAACTTATTTGAAAATACAAGTCTACAGAATCTAGACAATATAGATAAACTTTTTGCATTGTGCCTCTTTATGTTGCCTGTAGGAGTTTGCATATAACAATTTGGTTTGCAGGTTGTTACATGAGGGAGGATAATATTTCCAAAATATGAAACAAAATTGGAGGGTTTATCATAATAGCTATTAGCCTCTATTAGATAGAGTATGGATAAAGCAAATTGCTTAGGAATTGATTTTATATTTTGAAATTAAATGCTTGTTTTCCACTTTCCTCAAGCTCTTCCCTCATAGGACATTTCCTTTGCATGTTTGGTATTCCTTTTTCCATGCCAAGGAATAAGTATATTCTGTGGAAATAAATATATATCATGTGTCGAATTTAGAATGATTCTTAAGGGAAAAGCAAACAGAAAACCCAATTACTGGTTTTCCTGTGTGAAATGTATTGTCCTTATTCCTTGTGATTTTCCAAATATCCTAACCTAGAATGATAGGTTCTCATAGAATCACAGTGATGGAGATGACATTTAAGTCATCAAGGTCAATAATGTATTCTGTGCAGGAATCCAAATGAAAGAATCCAAAATAGATTAGCTTCTATTTATATGTCCAGGAATAAGAGAATTCACTGTCTTCCAAAATGACTTGTTAGGAATGACAGTTTAAAGAGGTCTTAAGACCATTATTCCATACCTTTATTCTGGGATAATATACAACAGGTCATGTTTTTCTTCAGGGTCGCACCACTTCAGGTATATGGAGAGATTTTTGTTGCATAACAATTCAGTCTTGTCTTCTCAAGGCTAAATATGCTAGTTACATAATCTTTTCTTGTAGATACATTTCTAATTCCTTTTTATCTTTGTATCTCTTCCTTATATCAGTTCTGAGTTCTCTAATTTAACATGTGGTATCTTGAGTTTGGGTGCGACCAGTGCAGAAGAGCAGAAACATTACTTTCTATGATTTGAAAATTATACTTCTACTGATGCAGCCTGAAATTGTGTTTGTCTTTTTGGCAAGCACATCACAACTTGTGATTAAATATAATTCCAAGTTTTCTTTCATACATATTATTGCCTAGCCATGGTAAGTGTATAGTTGTAGAACCGTACATTTTGTAAGTGTATATTTACATTCTTTTCTTTAGATGGAGAACTTTGTGTTTGTTTCTGTTAAACTTCATTCTGTCATATATAGGACATGTATATGGCAAACATTTGTAACCCAGACAAATTTCTTCCCTATCACTGTTTTTATTGAGAAGTGAATCTGTACCTGATCTGCTTATTGGAACAATAGAGAATCTCTTCAATTTCTATTTCAATTCACTTGCATTACATATTTATTGATTCTTTCTCAGGAATCTTTGTCTAAATTGGAGGTCTGATATGAACTTTTCTTTTTCTTTTAAAAAGCATTAAGTTTCTATGCACTTCTATTCCTCTTTTTGTCTTTCTCAATGTTTAAATATATTTATGACACCCACTAGATAGTATTGTATTCCTTTAAAAACATTCATTCTATTCTGCTTTGTATCTATAGCTTACCTAGATCCTTGGTGTTTTCGTAAGCAATTAAAAACTATGCTGTACCTAACAGTGTTTGGATATTTTATCTTAATTTATGGCATCTTAATTGACACATCTAGCTAAGAATTTCATTTATTATTTTATTGTTCATCCCTGTAAAGCCACAAGAGTTTTGGAAGACTTTACAATATGCTTCTTAATCAAATGCTTTACATTATTTGACATCATCTGCAAATCTTTGTTCACGCTTTTTCTCAGATGGTTAATTATTATATTAACAAGAACAATTTCTATACACATCATAGGAGGTAACTTATTGTGCACCTATTTTATTGTAATGATACAACAGCTCATAAATACCCTTTATCTCATCCTTGTATGATTAATATAGTTGTAATTTATTCTAGTCCCTCACTATTTATTTTTGTAGGGAGATTTTTGTGAAAGTCACTATCATACACTTTTGGGAAATATAAGTAATGGAGTAAGCTAATATATTTTAAAATATGGCCTCAATCTATAGTTATTTATGCCAGAAAATATAAATAAGGTTTCTCCTGAAAATGCCCAGGGATGTGCATATGAAAATAAGCGAGCCATTACATGATTTCAATTTACAGAAGTAAAGATAGATATGAAAGTGTAATGTTAATCTTTTAACATTTTTGTACTACTTTCAGTATTGGGTGGTGCTCACATATTATAACCAGTACTTTCCTTTTAGATAAAAATATGCTAGCCATGGCATCCTGATTTAGATAAGTTGTGGTTCATTTTTGGTAGAAGTGAGCAAGGGTATGAAACTGATTATTTAGTTATATAATAAACCTTCAGTTATATTTTGGACAACATCCTAAACATGGTTACTGTAAAATCAAATTGGAAAATTTTGACCTCCTTACAATCAGACCAGAGAGAAGAGAAAAGGGGGAATGTAGAACCTAGGAACATATTCTTGTAACATTAAACCATGATTTAGGTTTTGACTGAACATATATTCCTTTGGGATACATCAGCAGCTCAAACTATGAAAATAACCAATCCTCTTTTTTGTAAAAGAAAGGGAATTTCAATTATTCCAATAATGTCAATAATTTCAATTATTCCATAAATGATATACAATGTCAAGCTAGTAGAAGAAGTTGGAGTAGAGATGTCCTGGGATATTTACTTAAACTAAAACTGGAATGATGTATAAGTTATATCAGTAAAGCTATATCTTTGCTAAGAAACCTAGAAATGGCTAACAAATCAGTGAGAGAACTGAAGACAAAGTGCAGATTGCATCATCTGAATTGAGGCACATCCTGGACTAAATATAGATTGTGCAGATGTATCCTTGGCATTAATTAGCCAGTATGTTATGTAGTGTTTGGCAAGAATGAAGTTGCTGTAGGTTATATATACATTTGTCTTGAAAAATGTCAGAATATATGATTGGTTATATGGCAATATGAATAGTACCAGGAACTGTTTAATTATATCAGTAGCTTGCCTCAATTCTTGATCTTACTTTTTCACTGGTTCCTCAGCATCTAAATTACATAATTAGGGTACATGCTAAGCATACCATCCCAGTAGGTTTCAAATCCGTTAACAAGAAGCTGCCAGAAGTAAAATACCTCTCTTAATTCACAGGGACTACAAAAAACTGCATGGGAAGATTCTAAAGCAGAACATAAAACTCTCAGTCTGCAGTCATCTTGAAGTCAATAAAAGTGATTACTTTAAACCAGCACAGATTTGTCAAGGATAACTTAGTTATTTTTCTCATATTTTGATTTTGGTGAGAAAGTGGATACAATGTATCTGGATCTCAGCAAAATATTTGAGACCATACAGTTTGATCTTGGGCCCAGAATTCTTTAACATTTTTATTAATGACTTGGATAACGAGAAGGAAGGAATGCTCATTGAATTTGTATATGACACAGAATTGAATGAAAGAGCTAAAATGAGCATGTTTTGAAAATAAGAGTTGAAAACCATAGTTTTTCTGTTTGGATATAATAAGAAACTTTATTCAGTTCATGCAGGATCTTCAGTGCCACAGTAATAAGAATGGAGGATGGAAACATTACTAGGAAAATGAGCAGAAAGGTTATGAAAATCTCAGTTAAATAAGGTGGTGTCTAAATATGAGAACTAGACAATACAGTGGATGGCAAGATGAATTTGATCTGAGACATCACTTATTACACTCCCATCCTCAATGAATTTTATGAAGATAAAAATAAAATGATCCTTAATCTTGTTCTAGGAAGGGGGAATTTTATGATAAAGAAGCACATATATATCTAACGGTGATAGATGAAATTTGACTTGTATTTCTATCGTGACCTTAACATTAGACTTCTCTTTTTCATAGTGAGAAATCTGCAGTGGTAGAACTCTGCTGTTTTGGAAAATCCTGTAGTCACCTGTGATTAATATCCTCTTGACACTTGGGCGAGTTGAATGGCATACCCAATCCAAAGAGAGTATAGCATGAAACAAAAGCAACATCATAATAGCTTATTTTGAAACTTGTTATGTCTCTTGACCAAAATGCCCCAAGAGGAAAAGTAAAGAGGGAAGCAAGCTAACAATTCATGTTAGTAAGTCAGAAGAATGGAATTCACCACTAACGGTTTGAATTAACTCTGCTAGCTGATGTCCCATATGTGGATCCCTTGCTAAAGCAGTCTGAACACTGCTGACACTCCAATTCCCCTTTCCAGGTTCTGTTTCTGCTTTGAACTGAGTTCATTAGTTCATTTCTCAGGCTGAGTCATATGACAGAGGAATTGTTTAAATTTATGTGTATAAACATTAGGCTTGGCATTTGTATCTATTGGAACAAGTATTATTTTAAACATGACCTATATCTAAAAATGCATTTTTACTCTATGTCTTGATTGTCTCAGGGTGATTATATTTCTTCCTTTGTTTTTTTGGCCTTGCTTCATCCAGCCACAAATAGTGTTCTGAAGTAGTCCCTAAATTCTGGAAGACTGCCAATTTCTGAGGTTTTTGAGATAATGTAAAAATATATATATCAGTGTAGAAATTCTGCATTAAATTGCATGAGCATGCAGAGATGGGCATGGGCAAGGGGGAGATCCTAGTTAAAGAGGAACAACTGATTAATTTATAGTGAATCATATAGAAACTGAAAATTGCTGGATTTCTTGGAAAATGCCAGAGAAGATGGATCACAGTCAAAGACTAATACAATAAACTTTGTTTATGGTTAAGCAGGCATACAAAGGATTTCTTAAAGAGATTAACATATTTATTGGAGAGGAATGGCTTTGAATTAACCATTATATGCTCACATTTGCAAAGCAGAAAGGAAAAATAAATAAGATAAACCTTCAATATAAGCAACCGTCTGGGCATAGGGAATCTCCATTAAATCTGAATGTTAAATCTGAATATAAGTCATTTGTACCATCTGCATCAATTTATATCATTTGCATTTTTTTATTTGTTGATGCCACCTAAAAACCCTTTGAATGTAGGTGGTTTGTGGAAATTAAAAGGACAAGAGTAAACAGTACATTATAATAGAATATTAAAGGTAAAGATTAATATGAATATGTAACAAATAAATAACTGTACAGGCTCCTCTGGTCTATAGCGGGACCCAAAGGCTTTCTGGAAAAGCATTGGCCATGATGATGGGGTCATTCTTCCCATAGAGTGCAGGCTGTTCAATACCACCATCCCCTCTTGTAGTCCCTAGTAAATGTTCTCTGGGTATCTGGATCACATAATCAGATTCTATCTGGGAAAGGAAGTCTCTTAGACACTGAGGCCCCGAGCCTTATAAAACTTTATAGGTAGTGGCTAGCATTTTAAATTCACTGTAGCTCTCACTGTAGCAGTGTAACATGGCAGTACAGTAATGTGACTGGCCAGTAAGCACATGGCCCACACATTCAGAACCAATTGAAGGTCCTTGATGCCTTCCAAGGGCAGTTCCATGTAGACTAAATCAGAATAATCTAATTGGGAGATGGGTATGAGTGGCCAACCTCAATGCATTCTGTTCCAGGTAAGATTGCATATTGCATACTAGTCCTTGGATGCACACACCCTCCTGGCCCCAGCTTCTACCAGGAGTTCTGTGTCCAGGAAGACTCTCAAACTGTAACCTGCTCTCTCTGGAGGGGCCCAACCCTAAAAATAATAAAAAACGATACAATTCTAGAATCAGAAGACTTCTGAAATAACAGTCATTCTGTTTTCCCTTTTCCCTGTTCAGAACCTGACAGTGTCAGGCACCGTGTTAGAAATTCTGATTTTCCCATTGGGTCTGGGAAGGTGATGTACAACTTGGTGTTTTGTCAGCATATTAGTTATCATATTTCAGTAACATAATAGAAGTAAATGACATCACTGCAGTAACATTAAAAACATTTTTTTGAAACATATTGCCCCAGGTATTTTGTTTTGTTTTGTTCTGTTTTTGTTTTTTGTTCTGCTTTTCTGGGCATCAGTGGCTGTGCCTTTTCTTTTGTCAGTCTTTTTTTATAACATGAAAACACTTTATTGATATTTTTAATAACCAGATTCTCAATTTATTTAATCAGAAGTCACTTTAATTGAGTTTATAACTTTTCAAGGTATATTTACCAACAGTAACTTGTTTGTGGCTGTACAGAGCATACAGCTTTAGCACATTTATCTTAATATAACCTGAAAGGTATTTCCTAGATATTTGAAAATAATTTACACATATGTAATGGAACCATGATTGTGTATTAACAATGTTGCAGTTTTGTTAAAAGATACCCTTCCATGCTGAGATGTAGTGAATAGCTACTTGGGTACCAAGCCTTTTCACTGGTATCAGGAGTATCCATGGAGGGAAGTATGTGTCAAAAAAGTCAAGATGGCAATTGGAACCACATGATAGAAGCCTTGCTCCTTTGTCAATGTCATATCCCTTGTTCAAAGGGGCAGGACTTTGACTGAGTAGTCCAGAACATCATCTTGATTTTTTTTTTTACTTTGTCTCTATTAAAAAGTGGGACATTAATTTAATAATGTTGAAATACTGTATAAAGTGAACTTATTACTTTAAGAGCAAAGAAATTCCAACAAGAGGTAAAGACCAAATAAAGACAATTGGGAATTGTAACTGTGTATATTATTGAAGTTTGGTTGGAGAAGTTTTGCATTTTCTCTTCCAAATATATTAATCATCTTGAGACAGGAAGAAGGGGGTATTTCAGCCAATAAAGTATCTATGTTAAAGGAGTATTATTATTTCCAAACCATATAAAAGAGTTTGCAAATAATATGCACAGATTTTGGAACAGGAAAGTATCATGCATTGGGAGGGAACTGAACAGAATATTGCAGCAGAAACAACTACTTTTATAATGGCTATTTTCATTGTACAAATTATACATTTTTTGTAAATTAAAGGCTAAGGTTAGTTATGAAAGTTTGTGGGTTGTGGCTTTGGTTGTTATATGCACAACAGATTGTTTAAGAAAAGCCAATAATACAAGGGAACTAAACATAAAAGTAAAAATCCTATTCATGTAACTTTCAGCAGGTCCACAAGTATATATTTATATATATGGCAAAATGGATTGAAAATGTGAGAACCAATGTAATATAGTTATATTAAAGTTGCAATAACAGTTGGCAGAAAATCCCAAGGTGACCATGTAGTCATATTTCACTATTAGAACTAAATATTATCTCTATGTTTAGAAAATAAATGAACCACTGAATAACAGTTGTTTAGGGCTATAGATTGGCCATACATGAAACTTTGTAGCCTTTACGAAGTATGAAATCACCAGCAGAAGAATTAATGATTTACAGGTGCTGGGGGGTGGATGGGGTGCAAAGCAACAAATAATAACACAAACAAACTTGCATTAGACATTATGACACAAGTACGCCATGACTCATAAGTTATTAGCGTAATGTCATCATGGCTTATTATAGATGCCATTCTAATGCCTGATGGTTGTTTGTTTGAGCATAATTTCTGCGTTATTCCAATATTGGGGATTGACCTTGATAGAAACTCAAGTAATGGTTTAAATGGTTTGTTAAGTTCAATCACACAATTGCTGCACATAAATTGAATCAATGTGGCTGGATACTCAGCATTCACGTAAACCTAGACTTCAGAACAGCCTTACAAAATCATTCTTGCCAGATTTGTTGGTTTTAAATAGTCCCACCAGGTATGGGCCATGCTAATGAGACCATATTTAACACATCTGGTGGACCACAAGTTAGAAGAGGGAGTTCTAAAATTTCACCAATTCAGTTAATATTATTCTTTCTTTATTTCTTACAATGCAAAACCCAAAGTGAAAAAAATGATTGGCGATTTAGAACAAACAAAAGAACAAGCAGAGTTTTTGTACAAATCTGTATAACTTTAAAAGGAGCTTAGTAAATTCATGGAGAATGATACTATTGATAGTCATAATGCTATACTAGATCTTTGGAAGGTACAATACTGTAGGCTACTTTTGTGTTCTTTGAAATTTATTTCATGCTCCGTGTTTCATACTGCTACTTAGCCTGATATATGTTTTTTGCACTGTTCATTTTGTGCATTGATGATGTTACCTAGCTGGGATAATGAAATGTCTGCAAGAAAATAACTAAGCTCAGAAAGCACCAACAGACCCCTCATATGTTCCATGTGAATATTATAATGTTTCTTTTATTGTAACATTTCCCCCCATTTTTTCTCATAATGAAATTTGCTCCATTTTCACCTCCATAGTCATGAAATGACAGATCAGGATTGACTAAGAGAACCTAGTGAACTGAATGATTAGGTGGGATCTTTAAACTATTTCTTTTGTGTCTAAGTCAGTTTTCTATCCATTACACCACCCTGATTCTCTCCCCCTCTATAATGTCTAGAACAAGGACTTTATTCAATTATTTTCTTCCCTGCCATTTTCATGTGAAGTGATTTGAAATGAATATTTATCTCAGATTTCATTACTGACACCTATAGAAGCATCGGAGTGGAGTTGAGAGTCTTATTATTTTGGCAGATTTATTCCAGGTCACTGCAGGGCTGAAAGCTTCCTCTTTTGAGATGCAGTTGTTTGATTAGAGATGTCATTTCACCCTTAAAGATGCTTAACCTCCTATTATGCTTGCCGCTAATATTTTCAGTTTCATCTCCCATTTTTTATGATGTTTCCAGCTTCTTATATTTCCAGATGTGTGTATTTCTTTCACTTTTTTAAAAAAACATCAAAGTATATTTTATAGTATAATTTCTCTGATAGCTTTATTTACATTTAAATCTACCATGGGCATCTACATACATGTGGGGTTATAATTGGATGCACAATAATTTCTTCTTTATTTTATGCATCCCATGTTTTAAAACCCATCTCATGGGGTTGTTAGTGAAAAAAGGAGGAGAGAGCATTATGTACACAGTCTTAGTTAAATGATTCTCTGATCATAAAAGCAGGAGATAAGTAAATATAAATAAATAGCATGTATTGTATTTTATCATAGCTAATTGCCTCCAAGCATTTTTGTTTGTGTATAAATCAATATAAACCTATTAAGTAAGTTAAAGTTAGTAAATAACTCCAAAAGGTAAACTAACACCTCACTTGTAGGAGCAAGTGAGAATAAAAGACAACTTTGGAAAGGACTGTATCTGATTTGTACTATGCAGCTTCAGTCCTGTTAATATTGAAGCCTTCTCAGTCACATTGTTATTGCAATTTACTTTTGAGATGTTGAGTGATGACATTTGCTTGTAATTCTGATAGATGCATAAGCATTTGCAATATTAATGGGAAAATTATGCTGCACAAGGTGATGTTGTGATAAAACCCTGTTTCTATGTTCTTGCATCCTTATGTTGCATACAAGTGTGGAAATCATCAGGTTTGTATCATGATGTACATCTCCTTTCCCAACCCACATAGTTCTTTTTCTATTTCTGCCTGGTACAAGTTGTAAAATAAAAGCATCATCAAATATTCCAGGCAAAAGCTCAGGATATAGGCATCATTTTCTTGGCAAGCTGGGATACATTTGGGTGGACCTAAAATATGCCCATCTGGGGTATGGCCACCCAGAAAGTGCAGCTGGCGTAGAATGTGGTCACCTGTGTACTGACAGGATTGTCCAGCTAGTCTTGGTGTTAATAGATAATGCCTATACTGTGGGAGCTGTTTTGGTTATCAATTTGCTTTCATGTGCAATTCAGGGTGATGATAATACACCATAAAGACCTATATAGTTTAGGGTTATGGTTAAGGAGGAAGGTGGAACTAATCAAGGAGAAGGGATGAGTTTTGCTGCCCTCTCCTGCTGGGCAAAAGTGAGAAAGCCAGCAAGCCAGCAAAGAAAGGATGGAAGGATTTTTTTAAACAAGGAGAGAGAAGAGGATGAAAACTGAATGAGAAAAAGACCAAAAGAAATATCTCTGAACTCACCAAGTTAGAAGAAAAAGAGAAGCAGAATTTGGGCAGTTCTTAGATGAGTTTCCTGTACACACTATTTTTCTACACACGGTCTTGAAACATTAATAAAACCAAATATTGGCATTCTGGTTAATGAAGACAGCAGCCAGTTAAGGAGCACAGCAAATATTTAAACAGACTAGAAATAAGTAAACATTCAATAGCATCTTCATTTTCAATTCATTGTCAATGTATGAAAAGATATTGATGTTTCAGTCCTTGGGCTAATAAATTAGGCTAGATTTATTGCCAAAGTGTGTGAAGTCTGACTTGTCAGTGGAAGTATCCAGTAGCTCATGCTCCCCAAAGCCACTGCTTCACCTTTTATATGTACTTTACAGAAAGCTAGCTGATAAAATTTTGCAAGTGCAAGTATGGGTGAAAAAAACAGTTTGTGTAGGTTAAATTTTGCCATATATGGGGACACATGGAGGGGAATAAACAAGGAAAGACTGGATGACTCTCACTGGGAAGATAGGATGGCAAGGAACTGGGTCAGAAGGGAGAGAAAACAAGATAAATGGCAGGATAAGTGTGTAAGTTGCACTGAGGAGCAAGAGTCAGAATGGGTATCGTAACGGTTGAGAGATGTAGAAGAGCAGATTATTGCTTTCTACAAATTAAGATGTCCACTTCCCCACAGATCCTGATTGCAGCTGACCAATTATTTATAATGCATAGCAAATCTATTCAGTACAAAATATGACTGCTTCACCCTCAGCTAAGATGCTTGCTTAAATGGTTTCTTTTCTTGGTGAAATGCTTGGAAGTGACATCCATATCCTTTCACAGTGATCTCTTTATATTTTACCAAGGAAGGCAGAAGTTTGAACTAAGGAATCTGGAGCATTTTTGCTTGACATGAACCAGGAGTATTTTTTTCTTCTTCCTAGCATTTTCCCACAAGTGCAGGGTCCAGTGTTGTTGTTTTTTCCAGATCAACTGATTTTTGATCCATTAATTGTGATAAGATGCAAAGTCACACAGCTGGCTTTCATGCCTAAAGTGGGACTAGAACTCACAGTCTCCGGGTTTCTAACCACTATTCGAAATAGGCTCTCTCTTTGTACTCCTGTATATGTATCAAAATATTAAAAGTTATAAGTCTTTAGGCATGAAGTACAGTAGTTTTGCCTTTCATATTTATTTACTTTCAATTATTTGTATGCCACCAACTCTATATTCCTGAACTATAATTCTAGCATTTTTCACCTTTAGTTCAGCAATATCTGAAGGGTATTAGTTCTTCATCTTTTCCTTAGGCTTTTATATAAACAATTCATTTTAAAATGCAATGCTGAAATGTAATGGAAGGGTTAAGAATGTTATTGACTCCACAATAGGAAAAGAAATTAGTAGACAGGAATCTGAGAAGGCACCAAGTTTGCATCAAGCTATCTTGGTGTATTATTTGTGGGTTTTGGTTGCCATCCTTTCATTTATTTCCAGGGAAAACCATTACTGTTGGCAGCTTCATTTGGGGATTCAAGAGATGGAAGTGCTTGTGTTTTGTAGCTGGATAATGCCTGTCAAAAGATGTTTTTAGAAAATACATAGCTTTGTCATGCATCTGTGGTGACCAAAGAAGTCAGAAAGCATTGGATGATAGTTACACACTTCATCTGTGTTTATTCAATTCAATTATATATCCTTTGAAAATAGATTGTGTGATAATTTCTATAATTAGATTTGCTTATATGAACTATCAGTGCAGACATATATTATTTGCAAAGCAATAAAATCAAGAAAGCATTCTGGCTCCAAAGTAAATTCAGCTGTAAAAAGAAGTAAGGTAAATCGATTCTACCATTGTAAACCTAGAGTGTATAATTTCACATGATGGTGTAGGAACAACAGCTATAACTATAAGAGTTGCAGTACAAAATATCAGCAAGATCCTGTGGGAGATAACTCGAATCTTGTGAGGTTTTGGCAAGATGTCAGGGGATCTTCTTACACAAGATCTTGTAAGACATCTGTGTTTTTACATGAGATGTTATGCAAGATGTTCTGGATTCTGAGCTGTCCAGAATAATTTGTTAAGATGGGAAGCCATATAAACGTCTTCAGTTATATATATATCATTAATATCTCACTATTATCTTCCAGTTTTCACTATTTTGTAAGCCAATTTACTATTTTGTAACCCAATTCACTATTTCATAACTTCATTCACTATTTCATAATAGTGTTTTTTTTCCCTGGATTTGGCAACTGACCGACATCCAACAGGCTCAAAATGGCTGATTCCCTTTTTTGATTAGGCAAGTGAAATGAGTCTAATGAAATAAGAACAAGACTGAATGAAAAATAAATTTTTAACAAGCAAAATACAATGTTGCTGTCAGAGCTCTTTGCCATCTTGATCAAGTTACAATTATGTGATAAATCTTCCAGTAGGAACAAAGTAGGAAAAATCTTGGATGCCTGTTCTGCAAGGCTTTAGAAGATTTTGTGAATGTAAAAATAAGGGGTGAAACAATGAGGGTTCCAAGTAAGAGGTTTCTCAAGTGCTTGGTTCATTCATTCCATTTAAGTGAACTTAATTACATTTAAATGTTCTTAAAATTCCCTGAATCTTGGAGAGGCAATGCTCTTATAGGATATTGCCTCTCTTTAGGAATGAAGGGAGGGACAATCATCTCTTATAGAATCTTTGGCACATGGCAGATAGTCATACAGTTTAACTTTAGAGTAATTTAGGAGTCATCTGATGTTCTCTTCCCCCCAGCTAATGAGCCGTGGGGCTATGCAACCACTGGCCTACTCAATGCTTCAATACAACAGCTCTTTGAAAACACTGTGAATACATGTATGATTATCCATTAGGCACTCATGTGGTTGAAAATAGTTTGCTAATTTTCTACAAAGCTCTATTCTAATAAGATTTGTGTGGCCTAGTTGGAATGTTTATGAGCTGCTCCGTGGCTGAAAAAGTTCTATAGCTATAAATAAGAGCAAGAATGGCTACTGTCCACTCACTGTATGCTGTTTGAATTAAGAACAGAATTCACCAACTTGATGGCAGTCTTTGTTCTTAAGTTTGTCCAACAAAGGAAACCTAATGTATATGCATAGTTCCAGCTAGCAATTTCCTTTCAGCTGAAATAAATATTGTAATTATGGAAGATTTAAGACTTTGTGGTTTTCAGTTCAATTTGTAATTCATTTTTACCTACTTTCTGATTCAGTTTCAATTGAAAACTACAAAATATTCACAAAGAGTTTCCTATTTATGATTGCCTCAATTCTACATTCAGAAACCAGTCCCAGAAGCTGGTTCACATTTCCAGATCTGCTCTGTTTGGCTGAGTCACTTCCCCTCTTTGTATTTGCATTTCCATTTCTGTATCACGAAGGAGATAATGTACTCTGCTTAGCTGTAGAGATTTCAAAATGGAAACATCAGGCCAGTCTTAAGTAGGTTGATCAGCATCCATTTTTTAAAAATACTTTCATTAAGCAAAGAAGTGTACGATGAAATCAATATAATATAGATAAATAAGAGACATATGGAACTGTTTATTGCATTAATCTTACATCTTTGATATTGTATTGTTGGATTAAATCAAAATTCTGTATATTTCAGTTTCGTATAATAATCATCTTGGCTCTTTAAAGCAACCTGCAGTAAAAACATAGATGTGGTAGATTTTCTGTACTGCCAACATCCAGGTTATTAGTATAAACATGCCCACTATCTTTTCATACTGAAGCTTCATTTAGATATTGTGTCTAATTACTTGCTAGTTCTAACTTTATCTTGTTCAACCTGGTACCTTTCAGTAATACTATATAATTTTGTATTCTGTATTACTTATATAGAGTACATCTTAGTTGATTTTGCTTTTTGCTTGGGGTGAGCATTTTTAATAGTACAAGGATCAAAGAATGGCAATGTTATTATGCTGGAGATTGAAGAAGGTTGAGATGGTTTGGGCGCTTTAAAAATATTTAATATTTGGTATGTTTAGTTTATTTTGCCCTTTACTTAGGCCAATGAATGAAAAAAGTGCCACCAAGGTTTAGTGCTTTTCTGTGGCTTTCATAACATAGGCACTGGAGGCTATAAGCAATCTGCTCTTACTTTTCTCTGAGAATGGGGAACCACAGGTGTAGTATATGAATGAAATATGGTTTACATCTAATTGGTAGGAACAATACTAGCAGAAGAGCATCCCAAATAGCCTACAACGTCTATGCTTTACTTAGTTCAACAGCTCTGTGTGCGAATCCAGATACTGCTCCTCTATTTTTTGCTTTCCTTCTAAATTCATATGTTTGTATAATATTAACAAAACCAAATACAACTAGAAAATATAATTAATACCATAAAGCAATTCACTGAAGAACAGCAACATATAGTAGACCTCATACTATGAAAAAAGAAGTCTGTTTTCAAGGTTTTCCACAATATACAGGAAAATCCTGATAGGTAATAAAATTTTGTACCCTGAGATGCATACATAAAAGGAAATGTGAAAGTATCTGTCTTTTCCATGAAATATCCTGTCAGATGAGATAATGTTGATTGAAACATCAGTTCACGTTTACCTCATCATTTTTTAAAATTATCATTTGGAAAAATAAATTGCAAGAATAATTTTGTGTCCAGGGAGTAATTGTTGATAGTACCAGACTTGGGAAGTGCAAACCTTTTACCAGCTTAATTGAGGAGTCTTAATGATGTGTTTAATAATGGTCTATAAGCCATTACTCTTGCAGAGGATTTCTGGAGCTTGGTAATCTTAGGATCCTAGAATTTATTTCTTTCAGAAAATAAATGCAGATTATTCAGTGAGGAACAGTTCAGTAATACTATAGCAAAGTATAGGCCAAACTGTGGGCACTTGTGTATATCCTCCTATGTAAATATTCTTCAATTAATTTTCAATTAGGAATATTCAGGAGCAATATCATAGTGCGAGAGAACATATGATATATATTATCTACATGTTTAATTGGAATAATTGTCTTGTCTGAAAACCTGAGCAAATGCTGCTGTTGATATAATTTAGATGGATCAATAGTCTCAATCATATAATCAGCAAATTTCTATATTCTGGTCCTGCTTTCAATTGTGATAAAATGTGCAATTGTCACTTTTTCTTATGTGCATATTTTCCCACATCATTTTTATGAGGAAATAACACACACACACACACATATATATATTTCTCTTGCTTGGAAATCCAAGCAAAAGCATACAGTTTAGCAGCTTATATTTACTAGGGACATTTGGTATAATTAGACTACTATATTATGCTTTACATGGGGCTGCCTTTAAGATGATTCTAATAACAAGGAATAACAGATTTAGCAGCACCACCTGGTTTACCAGGACACAGCATTGGTTCTTGGTTTCCAATTCAAAATGCTGGTTATCACTTTTAAAGCCATGAATGGCTTGGCATCCAGATACACACAGGACCACTTTTTCCATCTAGGTTTGGCCCCATGTGTGACCTCTGAGAGAAGGAATACTAAGGAGATTAATTGGATAACTTAATGAAATGTTTTCTCAATAGCTATCCTAAGCTACTGAGGAATACTTTAACTCCTAAAATGAGGAATGTCTCCAACCTCTTGATCTTCAAGGTATTCTTAAAACTATTTATTCCACCAACAATATAGATGGTGATATTATTAAATTGACTTACTTAGATGAGATGGTCTGATTGATTTTTATTAATTGTAAAACATCTTGAGTCCTTTTTGGAAGTGGGCTGTTATGCATTGTAGATCTAAGTAAATTTTAAATTGAGACTATTCTGTCCTGATTTATCTCTTAGTGTTATTTTCCTCGCCATCAAAGCTGACACTATCCAAAGCATAGAACAACTCAAGTAGTACAAGATCGGACGATGTGGAGAGACTTGGCCCATAGAATCGCCAAGAGTCGGACATGACTGAATGGATATCATCATCATTTTCTTCCTAATTAAAAAAAGATAAAAATCGTTATAAATAAGAAATATTTTTTCCTTCAGAGATTAAAGCTTAAAACTTCACAGCTGAGGAGTTGGCTTTGGCTTTGGCACGATATAACAGTATTGCAGATGGCTATAATGGGAACACAGGATGTGTTTGATAGAAGAATGTTTTTCCTATGATAAAACAAAGTGTTCACATATGAATATGACCACATTTTGTGACTTACTGGGTAAAAGTCACATTTATATGCTGCTTTTCCTGCAACAGGTTTGTGGCCATTGGGACAAACAGTTCTCACGAGGACTGGTATCAAAGCAATTAAATTAATATGTGGAATACTTGGCTAAATCAATGGTCCTCTATGATGATGGCATCAGATAGTAGCTTTTTTTTAACATAAAGATTTAGAAAATCAGATTATTTGTAAGTTAGGATTAGAATCCAAATCAAAATACCACATTCACATCTGGGAATTAAAAGACATTTATAATTTTTGCAAAAGTAGGATATTTTTATGTGTTTTGATGAATATACTGTAAATTTTGAAAATAGGGAATTAAGGGAAATATAGATTAGTTGTTTAATGATTTAGAAAGATTATGTTTCTTTGACATTACAGTGATACCAGTTCTGAATGGGACAACTTGCCATAATCAACTCGCTGTGGCCAACTTGCCATGGCCAACATGACACAGCCAACTCACCACGGCCGACTCACAACAGCCAACTCACCGTGGTATAACTCGCTGCGGGATAATTTAACAATTCTATTTAATTACCGTATTTTTCCGTGTATAAGACGCTATTTTTTTCTGCAAACATCCTATTCAAAAATCAGGTGCATCTTATACAAGTGCAGCGTTTTATACACAAAAAAATAATGGTAACCTCCGCAGCCCAGGGCATGCCTGTGTGGGTTCTTTACATGCCGCTGTCATGCCACCTGGTGCAGGAGGATATCGCTGGCCTGAGATGTCGCCTGGTTGGGGAGAAAGCTCCCCGAGATGCCGCCTGGTGCTGGAGGATCGCACTGCCCCAAGGATGCCGCTGGTCCCACTGAAGCTGCCTTCTATGACCCATTTTTCACTGGTGCAGCTCGGGCTGAAACTGCAAGAGGCCCCAGGAAGCTGCCTCAGTACAGTGATTGATGGCCGAGGGGGTGGGCAGACTAAGCGCAGAGCACCATCTGATTGGAGGAAATCGCCTCCCTTGGTGATGGTACTGAGAAGTACCAGTAAGCGAACAACTTACTCTGCTAAATTTAAACTGGGGGGCGTCTTATACAAGGGTGTGTCTTATAGACGTAAAAATACGGTACTTAAAATACATAAAAATATTTTAATTTTTGTCATTCACATTTCATTCTGTCCCTCCTTTTGCATCTTTTCTTCAATGATCCTATTCCACTATTTCTTTGCTACTAGTGTAACTCTTGTCCTGCGGTGGGTTGTCCTGCGGCGAGTTGGCTGTGGTGAGTTGTCCTGCGTTGGCCACAGTGAGTTGGCCATGGCGAATTGTCATAGACCCATACCAGAAATATAAAGGATAAGAATGGAAACTGTTCATTATCTGGTCTTCTATTCTTTGCCTATTTCTCATGTTCTGCTTAACAGAGCAGAATACACATTAAATGTTTATTGCATCAATTCCTGCAATGGCTTGTTGTGACCTGGCTGTCAATACATAAGTTTGTATGGCATTGTGCTTGTGTGTTAATTTATTGTCTGCCCCTTATGTGCTTTGCATACAGTAATTTCCTCTGCGTTAGCTCACCTGTGCATTTTTCTCAGCAGCCTGTGTATTTTCTTCATGTTTTCTAGCTCTGAATTTCTCAGAGGCCGGATTTTTGAGTTTCCTTATGGACTGATCCTAACTGCACTTGTTTAGGAAAAAGTATAACAATTTGTTTTTAAATATTTGGCCTGTGGTTTCAAGACTTCAAGAAAAGAAGAAGCTTTTAATTAAACAATAGTGGATTTCAGTACTGTACTACAGAATTCTTGCAAATGAATAAAATCATTTCAATAAATCAGTTTCTTTCGCTTCCTTAAGTAAACACTGTAGGAAAAAGGGATTATGAAATAGTTTAAAAAACATGAGAGGAAAGCAGCAACCAGCTCTGTTATTTGATTAATACTGTATTTCAGATGAGTCAATTTTAGAGAGACACAAAATACTGTATGCACATGTGATCTGAAGTCGCATATAGCTATGCACATATACATATATAGAGAGATCTACAGTAAGTGAAATACTATTTTCCATATAACTGAGACTTTATGTAAGGATTAATTAATGATTGGAGGGCCATCTGAATAAAATATTCTTGGCAATTATTATATTTAGTGTAATCAATAGGAAGCAAAAACAGCAACCTGATATTTCTATTTGTCATAATTATTTAAGCTACAGAAAGTAGAAGTCACTTTTGGTTGGAGTGAAGGCTTCAGTTTTCTCTCATACTTTAAAATAAATTGTTATATTTATTTAAGACAAGGAAAGGCAAAGGCAAAGGCCCACTGCAGTTTCATTTATAGTCATTTCAGCATCCTGAAACAAGAATTTCTTTTATTCTTTTTGTCTGCTTTAAGAATATGTATTGATAAAAAGATGTATAAAATGAATTGTTAATGAGAGTGCTTGTTCTGTGGGGGCCAGTTCTTTTGTTATTGTACCACCTGCTACCAAAACCTGAATCATAATAATTTCCATTAACCTGATATTCGGACAATGTTGGCCACACACAAATTTTGCTATATGTGTCAAAACACATTCCCTCAATTCTCAATTTCCCTGAATTATACAGAATCATCAATGCAATAACAACTTGTCATCACTTAACCTTGCTGCACCAAGAACTAGCAATATTCATGCTGTCTTGGATAAAAGAAATTTCCAAATATGAAAAATGCCCTCTCTTCTATTACTTTGTTTTAATGAGAACAATGGCAATGCCATTAAATAAAAACAACTGTAAATATATTACACTGATGTTCCTAATACTGGCACTATAACTGTCCACTAAATTCAAAATATTTATTCTTTGGGTAGTAATTTCCCCGTTTTTGACTTATAAGGAACACCCTTCTGAATTACACCTAAACGTATGCTGTATTCATAAATCCCATAATATATAACAAGAATATATCTAAGATATTTCCCTAGTATTTTAACATGAATCTCTAGACTGAGAGTGTTTCTTCACTGAAAAAAAGACAAACTTTGCAGAAACACAAGTGAATAGCCTACTTTGAGGACAGGTAATTTGGTGCAATACTGAGAAGTAGCAGAATTTCCATCATCAAAGTACGGTAATTGAAAGCAGAGGAGTAAGGCCACTTAATAAGAACACTTCATAAGAACTCGTAAGTCAGTGTTATTTATTTTAGCATGAAAAAGTTATCCTAGTACATATACTGTGTTGTGACTCAGAATTTGGGAATTACTATTTTAGAATGACAATGCACAATGCACTATCTAGTACATTCTGATACACAATTCCTTATTAAGGAGACTGTGAAGGAGGAGGAGGAGAGGGAGAAGGAGGAGGGAAATGAAAAAGGGAAAGAAAAAAATGGAAAGTATTATTATGCTCAGACATCATGCTTTCGAGGATTAAGGGCATTAAATAAAGTCTAGGTTGTATTCCAGTAGGAAACAGACCGTTATTTCAATTTAAGAAATATGCCTGAGGAGAACAAACTTACCATTTTGATGTGGAGAAGTAATCTGGTGTCACACATTGCTTACCAATCCTAAAAGAAATGGTACCAAGTCAGGGCCTGTTGCCTTTCAGCCCAGCAGGGATGCAAGTATTGGGCTAAAATGAGTGGGAGACTGAAGCCAGATCTTAATTGCAATTCTAAAAAAAAAAACCCACACACAAATAAACTAATCTTACTTTTTAATATAATCTTGTGGGTTCTGTCCTTAGCCTGGCAGAGCCAGAGTAACAAAGCCAAATGTAAAATTTTCAGGAACAGTCCTAATGAACAATGACAACTAATGACACTGTAGAATTTTGCCTCTCCAAATTAGCTTCCATGTGATTTAGGGGACAGCTCTCTTTGGACTCTTGTCTTCTTTTGTTACATTGTTAGCCTAGAACTCACTGTTGTATCTGAAGCTGCCCCTAAAATAAAAGAAGAGTGCTCATTTTCTAGCTAAAATCCAACATTCATTCATTTCTGATTTTGTTCTGTTTTTGATTATATGCCATCAAGTCATTGTTAACTTTTAGCAACCATATAGATAGATTTTTCACCACGATGATCTACCCCTAACCTGGATAGATTTTCTATTCATTGCTTCAATAAGCTGGTCTACACACCCTGCTGCTGGTCATCCTCTTCTCTTTCTTTCCATCTTTCCCAGCATTACAGCTTTCTCTGGAGAGTTAAGTCTTCACATAATGTGACTGATGTAGTCATTTGTGCCTCAGGTGAGAACTTTGGGTTAATTTGTTCAATGATCCATTGGTTTATTTTCTTGGCTGTCCAGCATATTCTCAAGTGTCTTCTTCAACACCAATGTTCAAAAAGGTCAATACTCTTCCTATTCTGCTTCTTCAAAGTTCAAGTTTCACTTCCATAGAATGTCATGGAGAATACCATGATTTGCACAATTCTGATCTTTGTAGATATAGACATGTTATAGAATTTGAATATCTTATCCAAGGATTTCTGCTCTAACAAGTGCTGGTCTGTAGTGTATTTCAATGCTTACTCTTGATGATTGATGCTAAAAGAGAGACGCTACCCACCACTTTAATATCTTCATTGTCAATTCTGAGTTTGGTTATTCTAGTTGTTGTCATTTGTTTGGTTTTTGTTATATTTAGTTTTAGTTCCATTTTTTTCACTGTGCTCCTTTTATCACTAGAGTTCGTTCGTTCATTCATTCATTCATTCATTCATTCATTCATTCATTCATTCATTCATTCATTCATTCATTCATTCATTCATTCAATTTCTATAGCCACCCAACTCAACCAAGTGACTGTTTTGCATTTTGGCTATTAGAATAGTGTCATTAGCATAGCACAGGTTATTTTTTTTCTTCCTTTAATTTTAAAACTGCTCTTATTTTCTTCCAATACAGCTTCCTTTAATATATGTTCAGCATGTATATTGAATAAATAAGGGAAGAGTACACAGCCCTGTAACTAGTCAGTTTCACCATGTTCTGCCCATACTGTAGCTTCCTAATCTGTATATAAGTTTCTAATAAGAACAATGAGATGTTCCAGCATTATATTGTCTATCATTTTATAATTTCTAACTATGTGGTTTTCTTGATAAAAATATAGGAATGTTTTATCACTGCCTTCTCCTGTGCAGCTTGCCTTTAGCTAGGTAGCTAGGATGACCGTCACATCTTGGGTGACCCTGCTAGGAATATATATTTTTGGAATACACTCCTGATATTGTTCCTCATCCCTGCTAGGTGGAACACACCCTACCATGATGAAGTGGCACAATGGGATTTGGAGGAAGGGGCTTTTTTATCCACAATTAAATACTATTTAAATTGCTAAGTGATGCATTTTGCTCAAGAAGTACATATTAAGGATTCTCTTCACACCATGTTCCAACATTATTATTCGATGAAAGGTTTTCTGTGAACAGGAAGGAATGATGACTGGAACTATTTGCTAGTTATGGGAAAATATTGCTTCTTGCTTCCTGTGATGGAGTGAACCTTTTTTCAGAAAACCGCACAGTGAGTCTTTTATTTATTTATTTCCACAATATATTTAATTCCAATAGTCAGAAAGGACATCTTGGTTGCTTGTCACCCTGAATAAAATGCACTCCTGGTTGTCTTTATTCTATTCTGCAAAGCAGAGCTTGGCTCTAGTGGTGACAGAATATCCATGGTTTGAGCTGCTAAAACCTTCTTGTAACAATCAAAACACGAATGCCAAAGCTGCTGGCTGGCTGGCTGGCTGGCTCTGTGCGCTCTGGGTGCTCAAAGGGAGATTGTGAATAATTACATCTAGAACAGGTTTGCTTGCACGTACTTAGAGCAGCTTTTTGAAAATCTTCCTCCAATCTTTTTCAATAGCTTTGCTTCACAAGAGCATAATAAGTTTTGATGATGATGCAGATTGATATATTTTTTTCTTTCTTACTGAAGGTCAATAAGATGTTAAAAAAATGTGGTAGACTGAGGCAACTGGAGTGTCAGTACTCTGTGAATACTCCTTTGAGACAACTTTATTTGACATTTATTTTTGCATTTCAGTTCCCAAATCTCCTGTAATGTCTTTTCTTCCTTGCAGATATGGTCCTGAGTGGATTCAGTGGATAAAGTTTGTTACCAAAATAATAGATCTCGAATTTAGCAAACCATTTGACAAAGTACCCTATTACATTCTAATTAATTAGTAAATGTGAACTAAATGTTATGATTATTATATAGCTTCAGAGAAGATGCCTAAATCAAAAGTTTCTTTCCCGGAACAATTTTTTCAGCAAAGGATGAAGTTGCAAAAATTCTAACAACTGAATTAGTTCTTATTTATAATCAGTACATCCCCTTCCACATAAGGAAAGATTTTCTAGCAGCCTTTCTGTAGTCTGGCAAGAAAACAGGATACAGATTAGCTTGCAACTGGCTGCTTACATATGTGTCTTGTGTGTTTATGAATCTGGGAGCTAACTATTATACCTGTCTGGAAAACTATATTTAAGAAGTGTTTATTAATTGTTCCTCAATAAACTGGAATGACTAACAATAACATAATCAATTTGAAAAACTCTTCAACTTTCTCATTAAAAATGTGAGTAAGAAGTGGAGGCAATGCTTATGTTTTATTTCTCATTCTTTAAGGATCATTCAGAGAAATTGGAGCAGGTTTAGAAAGGGCAATGAGAATGATCAGGGCACTCAAACCTAAATCCCACAAAGATGATACAAAGGAACTGATTATGTATAGCCTTGAGAAGAACAAACTGAAGGGGATAATGATAGTGCTGTTTAAGTATCTTTCACATAGAAAAACAGAACAAAACAAGATCTAGTCTCTATAATCACAGAGGGCAGATCATGGTATAATAGATTTAAGCTATAGAAATACCAATTCCAGATGTACCTTAGAGCAGTTTGACAACAAAACCAATTACCTAGAATGGTGGTGAAGTCTCCTTCACCCAATAAGCTTAGGCAGAGGCTAGACAATTTTAATTTGGACTGCATAAGGACGGAGTTAACTCAAATGACCCATTCTAGTTCTGTAATTCTGTGATTCTAAATGATGTTCACTGAGTTTATTTAGAAACTTCTAACAGTGTAAATATACATGGTGCTTTGGGGAATGTAGGTCCAATATCATGTGCATCTAAAGGTGGGAAATGTATGGACATTACTGCCTTTTCTGTTGTATCAACTTTAGTCTATGTAAAGAATGTCAGATTAAGTTAAGAAATATGGGAGGACACTGAATCTAGCAAATTTATTAACTTCTGATTGTGTATCTGGAATGCTATTTTGGAGAAGGGTTGTAGGCAAAACTGAAGCTGTCAGGATAGATTTCCAACTACTGCTACATTTGATTTCCCCACCTCCAAGCAATCCTTATCAATTTAAAGCAAAAGGAGTATTCTGTTAGTTAGTGAATATATAGAAAACCCTTGTTATGAACATGGCTGTCAACGCTGCTAACATCGGATGTTCTTGCTTTGACAACAGATGGAAATGTAGCCATCTTTTCTCTTTCACTTTTAGAGTTAGATGATGCTGGGAGGGGGGATGTGAATGAGAATCCAGTTAGACATAACAACAATAACTCAGCCGTGGGAATCAAGGTTATTGAGCCCAGAGCTGATAAAGATTTGGCGGGCTGGGGAGCTGGGGAGAAAGCCCACCTTCAAGCTAATTGGGGAATGCAATTTATGACTGTTAATTGGAGGATGGAATTGTGCTTTGATACTTTGTGGGGGGGGGGATTCAGTTTTTGGCTTTAACTATGTAGTGCCAATGCTCTGTTTCTCGAATAAAAGATTCTTTAAGATAAACAATGCCTCGAAGTTCTTTTGAAGAGTTTCATCTGTCGGAACCATGACAATGGCCATAATTACCACTTCCCTTCCATTGCTAAGCAAGGCACTTGTTAAGTGAACCATGCCTGATTTTATGATTTTTTCCCCTACAGTTGTTAAGTGAATTATCAGTCGTTAAGAGAATTTCTCCATTGATATTGCTTGTTATAATCTAGGTGGGAAAGTCACAAATGATGGTCTCATCACCCTGGGATTCTGCAACCATCATACATACCTGTTGGTTGCACAGTGTCTGAATTTTGATTACATGACCGTGGGGATGCTGCAACAATTGTAAATGTGACAACCAGCTATAAGTCACTTTTTTCAGTGCCATTGTAACTTCAGACAGTTGCTAAACCATTGTAAGTTGAGGACCACCGTTAAGAGTAGTCCATCAGTGTTCTAGGGCCGGCACACCATTTGATATTTAATAACATCAACAAAACTAAACTATTCCTTTCTGTGATTTGGATACAATGTACCTCTGGATTCCTAAGACATTTTAGCTATAGCATCACACTGCATTTTCATGTTTAAATGTTAGTATGCCATGATCCCTGTATCCCTGTATCTCACATACACTGTGGCCAGAAGAGTCTCTCTAATCCTGTCCCTTTTCCAACTCACATGTAGGACTTAATCCTTCTTATTCTTGAACAATTCCCCATTGGATTTGGCCTAGTGTTCAAATGTATTGAGATGATTTTGAATCATGATTTTTCCTATTAGCCAATTCCCCTTTGATTGGTTTTATCTGTAAATTTGATAAGCAAATTATCCTCTAGATAATAAAGATACTGAATAATACTGGAAGAAATCGTATGGGACTCTGTCCAATATTTCTTTCTAAGTTACTGCAAAACCATTTAGAAACATTCTTTGAGTGTGGTTGTTGAATCAGAGGCCATATGTGAGAGCTTCTGTAACAGTGACAGTCCAGCCACATGCTGCTTTGTCTTCTAAGTGAAGTGATGCTGGATTGTGATAAGCAGAATCACACTGGTGTTATCTTTGCATGCAGTCTTAGCAATCTTACTGTACAATAGTAAAATACTACAATATAGGCAAAACTCACACATTGCAGCTCTTTTCATTATATAGAGCTAGCATTAAAAATAGCTCTTTGTCCTGGAACATAATATATTGCAATAGTTTGGTGAAAAATGCAACAATACAGGTTAAAATAAAAGTTTTATATGAAGAAACAATAAATTGTTGGTTAGATATAAAAATAGATATGCCAGAAATGGGTCTCCTAGGATATCCATTCCTAAGCAATTCAGTTGGATATCTGGGGCTGATACTTGTTATCAGGAACATGCAAGACGCTGCAGCTGAGAAACGATTTAATTCCTTTTTCTAGACATAAACCAATGTCCTATCCTGAAATAAGAACTCTCTCAATTCATCTCTACCCATGTAACACAGCAAATTGTTGTCACAGCAGGATACTAGTAGTAGTCTCTAAATAGGATCATCCACTCACAATGTTCTTTTGTGCCTTTTTGTTTTTTAGTTTGCAAACATTTGCTCTCCATATCACTGTCCATGTCTGGATTAGCCTTAGGGACTGAATAGTACATGCCAGTGCCAGATAACTTGTGGAGAAAGCCATTTGGGGCAAGTCATTTCTTTGGAATCTTCATTGCTCTGACTTGGTGAATCCACACAAAGCTGCCATTGTATGTGCAGTTCTGTTTCCTTCTCACATGGCATGCAATCTGGATTTCAGTAAAAAGAGATTCCACCCTGCCTGAGAATTAAACTCCTGCTGAAGATCAGCCATAAACAGCCTGTGTGGCAAGAAATAGCCAATAACAAGGAATTCATTAACCTCAGGCAGCTAAAGGAGCCAGAGGTACAAGTATACCAAGTGGGAGGCAACAGAAAGCTAGAGTAGCATTGTTAACAATTGGCACTGTAGACACAAAAAACTCAACAACCCTTGATTAGTGCAAATGAAAGCATTCATTTTAGTTCATAATGTTTCCTTGTAGCATGTTAATCATTATTACTTGTGCGTACTTGGGCAGCTGACTGAAGGAATCATTTGTAGATTCTGACAACTCTGGAAGTCTTGGCATCAGCAATTTGTTCCTAGTAGAAAAATCCAGATTGAAAATCATCTACTGCAGTGTACATTATCTGCAATTGAATTGGTACGTGTAAATTGTGGCATTGATTTCCTATTTGGATTTGTTCTGTCTGTTCCATAGTTGTGAGCTATTTCTGTCTCTCATTATTATCTCTTGGTCTATTAATTGAACCCTATTATGTCATTATTGTATTTAAATGGGAAATCTAGGAGTAAAAGAACTCTTATAAAATCTAGTAAATACTACATTTTCCAAAGTTGTTTATATCAAAACAATATAATGAAAGATGTTTAGCAATCAAACAATGTGTATGCATGCTTTAGCATTCAAACAGTTTACATATATAATTTCACTTTGGTTCTTCTACCTTTGTATCTCTTAACTGGCATTAAGAACTTTTTATTTTAATGATTCAATATTATATATTTTAGAAACAAGATCCACTGAGAATAAAACAAATGTGACACTATTATATGCCATTTAAGACCAAGAACAAATGAACTGGATATTTGTCTTTTGGAAGCTGTAATTAGGTTAGATGGCAGGTTGGGGAATACTTCATTAGGTTTAGATTTTGACTGCAGCAAGGTAACCAAAGTGGTCTTTTAGAATTCATAGAAAGCATCTGATTGAGTAAGCCAGAGAATGAAGACCCTGGAGAGTCTTGCTGGCTCCTTGTGAATTATTCACTTCCAGCTTGGCAGCTGCTAATCGATGTGTTTCACCTACTTCCCTTTTCACAATGGGATACTCAGTTTTTATGTTTCTTTACTCGGTTGTGCTTTGTTTTAGGACCACAGAGCACCTTGTAAGAACAGGGGCCATCAGGAGAGCTTGGCTTATTTAACCCTCCATGAATCTGTCTGCCCTTTCCCCACACGCACACACTTGGCATACATACGTATTGTAGCTTAGACCACAATTGGAAAAACTAAGCTCAAATGGACCTTTGAATATATTTTGCATTGATTTCTAATTTTGTTTCCTGCTGTGGAGAAACTCTTCAATCAGGCTGCATATCTCAAAATGTTCTGCTTAAGCCTGATTATGCATATAAATAAGACAAAAGTAAATTAAGATATGCTTACCTTGTAAATTGCTCATTCAAGGAGTTTGGTAAACTGAAAAGTAGTAGCTTGGATAAATGGCTTTGTAATTAGCTAATGGGTTTGTGTAAGATCTATAATCATCAATACATTTCCATATTTGGTTTATTTTATTTGATGTTTCTATACCATGATGTTAAGCTGCAGATATATACATGGAGGAATGGCAATTTTAAATACATTTTTGTACAGTAGATAAAAGAGAGCCATTCTGATGTAATAGTTAAGGCATTGAGGTAGAACAGGGGTGTCAAACTCGTAATGTCACATGACGTATTGCGACTTATTGCGACTTTCCCCCCATTGCTGGCAAGGGGGTGGGTGCGGTTTCGGCATGACGCATCCAGCCCGTGGGCCGGCAGCTTGATACCCCTGAGCTAGAAACTGAGAAATCATGAGTTCTAGTCCTATTTTAGGCATGAAGCCAGCTGGGTGTCGTTGGGCCAGTCATTTACTCTCAGTCCTAGGAAGAAGGCAATTGCAAATCACTTCTGAAATTCTTCTCAGGAAAATGCAGGGACTAATTGGTAGGAGTTAACACATTTGAAAGGACACTCCCTCCCCCCCAGTAAATAAATAAATAAATGATAATGATAATGATAATAAAGTTGGAAGGAACCTTGGAGGTCATCTAGTCCAACCCCCTGCTCAGGCAGGAAACCCTATACCATTTCAGACAAATGGCTGTCCAGTCTCTTCTTAAAAACTTCCAGTGTTGGAGCATTCACCACTTCTGGAGGCAGGTTGTTCCACTGGTTAATTGTTCTAACTGCCAGGAAGTTTCTCCTTAGTTCTAGGTTTCTTCTCTCCTTGATTAGTTTCCATCTGTTGCTTCTTGTCCTGCCTTCAGGCGCTTTGGAGAATAGCTTGACTTCCTCTTCTTTGTGGCAGCCCCTGAGATATTGGAACACTGCTATCATGTCCCCCCTCGTCCTTCTCTTCATTAAACTAGACATACCCAATTCCAGCAACCGTTCCTTATATGTTTTAGCCTCCAGTCCTCTAATCATCTTTGTTGCTCTTCTCTGTAGTCTCTCTAGAGTCTCAACATCTTTTTTACATCATGATGACCAAAACTGAATGCAGTATTCCAAGTGTGGCCTTACCAAGGCATTGTAAAGTGGTATTAATACTTCACATGATCTTGATTCTATCCCTCTGTTAATGCAGCCTAGCAGTGTGTTGGCTTTTTTGGCAGCTGCAGCACACTGCTGGCTCATATCTAAGTGATTGTCCACTAGGACTCCGAGATCCCTCTCACAGTTGCTACTATTGAGCAAGGTACCACCTGTATTATACCTGTACATTTGGTTTTTCTTGCCTAAATGTAGAACCTTACTTTTTTCACCATTGAATTTCATTTTGTTAGATAGTGCCCAGTGTTCAAGTCTGTCCAGATTCTCCTGTATCTTAAGCCTATCTTATGATAGGCTTAAGATAGAAAACTGTTTTGAAGAGAAATCACCAATGGCTTATTTATTACATAAATTTAACAAAGTCATCCCAAATACTTATAAAACTTAAAGATTATTGATAAAAGAGGAAATTTCTCAGTGCAGCAAGGTATCTGCCAGTCTTTTTTATTTACAGTCAACTATTCCTACAGGTATGATATGTAGTTGGATCTTTGGACCTTTGATTTCCTGAATTGAATTATTTGGGACCTCATATTTCCCCCCCAAAAATGGGCAAAGTAAGTCTGTTTGTTTTGAGAAATTTTCTGCATCAATAGACACATGCTTTTGACTATACTTTTGTTTTGATTTTTGCTGCACTAACCATATAATTTCATCCAACTTGCCCAAAAGGGTGTTCTTTTAAGTGAGATTCCAACACAACTCAGACAGGCATTCATTTTCAACCTAACCTGTATTATCTAGCTCCGACCTGCTCCTTAGTTTCATTGTACCTTGGAAGGATTTTCTAAACAATGCATTTTAGAGTTTAAAAATGGCTTCTTTTCACCTGCATTCCTTTCTTGGCAACTCCTTTCAAATGAAAGACCTGCAGTGTTTGTTACAAGAAGCCATTAAAGAAACTTTTCACTGGACTTCTAGGGGAGCTTGGCAAACTGAAGACATCTCTACAAAAGTAAAGCCAAAGACCATGGCAAAGACCAAAGAACTGGTGAGTAGACTGGTTCTTTGGATCCTCTGGATAAGGAGTGGAAGGGAGATCACCTACATTTGCTCCATATGGCTGTTTCCTGTGAGGAGACCACAGAACAGTGATCTTCCAGGGTTTGAGTGTTATGAGACAAAGGGATTAGCCATGTTGTTTGCAACCATGAAAGAAGCCTTGTAAAGGGCACTAAGTCTTGTTATATGGATTTGTGTATAGATAAAGAATGGGATTTGGCATGAAGAAAGATCTGTTTGTATCCCTATAAGGCGTTAAGGGTTGCTAAATTTATATTTGTAATTAAGTTTGGAAATAACTTCTTTATATATTTCTTTTCTTTTTCTTTATCCTATTCATTCTTTTCTCCTTTTTGTTTTTTCTTGCACTTATTCTTTCTTACTATTCTTTTTCCTTTCTAAGTTTACTTTGTATTAGCTTTTATTAGCTTGTATTAGTTTTTTGGAAATTAGGGGACCTGTGTTTCATGGATTGACTATATATTCCTCCTTCCTCTTTAAATTTGTATTATTAAGTTTTAAAAATATTATAATTTCATATTTCTTTTAAAATGTGATATCAAGTATATAACTAAATAACCATATTATGGTTATATAAAATTATAGCAATAGCACTTAGACTTATATACCACTCCCCACTGCTTTGTAGCACTCTCTGAGCGGTTTATAAATGTAAGCATATTGCATTCAACAATTTGGGTCCCCTCTATACCGACCTTGGAAGGATGGAAAGCTGAGTCACCCTTAAGCCAGTCATGATTGAACTCCAGGCTGTGGGCAGAGTTAGCTTGAAATACTGCATTTTAACCACTGCACCACTTATATACACACAGAGACACACAGATACACACACCACTATATGGTAAAAAAAATTCTGCCCATAATAAGCTACTTAAGGATGGGAGAGGGGGAAAGACAAGCCACCTGCAAGAAAGGCCCTTTCCAATATACTTTATTTTCAGGTAACTAGTAATGGGGCATTAATTTTAGGGCAAAGGTAGAGAAGTTACAATCTTATAATCATGGCCCCTAAACATGTTTTTAGTGTTTGACTGTACTGCCAAATTTTGTTGATATTATTGCTGTTAAATCTCATGCAAGCTGAGCTTTAATTCTCATGACTTTATAGATTCATCCATATAGAAACATCTAGCCATCCTCGGCTAAATTCTGACAAGCTTAGCAGGCTTGCAATGTGGATGACAAACTGCCAGGAAATCCCATGGACACTAGACTGTTCAGTTGAAGGCACCTCTGAGAAGAACAAAAGATTCAACAAAACTAGTCTTTAATTTTTTCCTTTATGGTGTAAATTAGCAACACTATTTCCTACTATTTTTAGGTGGCATACATTTAAATCATTTAAAAATGAGAGCCCAAAAGAAAGAAAAAGAGAAAGGACACATAGGAAATCATATGCAGTTTTACCTGCCAAACATAATCATCATTCTACTATTGTTAGTTTCCCATTCACTGCAACATTTGTCCTTTGAATAAAACATTAAATGCAGCACTACCCAGAGCTTGCCCTCTCCTGCTTTGGTGCATGAGAAGATCTTCCTCTCTTATTACTTAATCTGAATGAAATTAAAATAGTTGATTGAGAAATTGTATTGGTAGCTGAGTCCTTTCTTTTGGCTCTTCTAAATGAATTACATTTCTCATGTCTCTCTGGATTTTAATCTATAAAGCCAGGAACTCTATGGCAGCAAAGGGAGTTGCCTTGCTTTATCTCCCAATATGCTGCTCAACCAGAAATCAGGTGAAATTGCTATGGCAACTAGCAGATGACATTGAGTCTTGTTGCCTTGGAAACAAGGACAAAAGTCCAAGAAAAGGCCCATCTGTAATTTTATATTTCCATATGCCTGTTTAAACTACTTTATTTTATTTTTACAAGAGAGACAGGTGATACGTACATGTTGTTTAATATTGCCCCATCTGTGTGAAGAAATTGTAAGTGAAATTTTAGTAAAGCTGAGTACTCAACTTCTCCTCTTTGCTTTGTTCCCTTTTTAAAATAAATACAGTATGATTTTTCAGAATGGTTAGATATTTGTGGAGGTCTATGTGGATTTAGATTTCCATCTTATATTTGTAAATACTAGATAATTTCTTTTAATCATTTGGTCTTCTTATATATTCTTTCTCTGGGCTCTTTTATTGGGTTCTACCTGGCTCAGCATGCAACTTAGCTATTATGTGTTATTTTGCAGCTGGCTCCAAGGGGAATCTTGGTAGGAGTTACCTGGGCAAAGTAATTTAGCATAGTGATAAAGCAGAAATGAGAAACTGAGGCTAGAATCAGTTTGCAGTCCAGTTCTGTTATGACCTGTGCAGTATGCCTACCTTAGAGGCATACTGCACAGGTTAAATCAGGTGTTTGTGATTGTGTATTATAATAGAGCATTTCATACAAGGAGAGGACTATTGCTGTTCCCAACATCTCCACTGTGCCTTTGCTCTACTACATTGAGACTTAGATTATTTTTGGGTCCTGCTCAGCCCATTCCCTCCCCCTTCCATTGTAGGCTGATTCTTCCCCACTTCTTTTTTTTTCCAGGTTCTGATTTTTTACAATACAGACTGAGTCTACTGATTGCTGGGAACATGCAGTAAATGTTCCATTTATCTACTAAATGGTTTTGGGAGAGGACTGTTTTTCCATTTGTAGTCCACATAAGAGCTGATATGCTTAAGGAGGTTCTCTTTGCAGAGAGAAGAGCTGACAGGCTGTATCCTGGTATCCTTACTTGAGATTCTGTAGATGTGTGAAAATCTAATTAATTAGATTTATAGACTTTCTTCTCTGAGAAACTTTGAATCCCTTTTCAAAGTCTGGCTTGCTTAAGCCTGGTGATGTTCATGTTTCAGGTTTCTTAACTCCTTTCCATTTATTAAGAGAGATTCATATGGATTAGTAGAAGCTAGCTTGGAAATGCTGATCTGGCTGAAATGAAAACTCTTCTGTCCACTGGTAATTGGTGAAGATGCCCTTCTGTGCTGTCTTGCAGTCACTTGAATGATGAGTTAAAGTTTCCATGTCAGCACAATGTTCTGAATAAGTATGAAAAAGTAATGTGAACTGGGAACTGCTTGGTAGCCGTTGGATTATGTTTAGAATGTTTAAGTAGGAATGGTGATTTCATCTTCACAAATTCTTATGTTTATAGCTTTCATATATTTTTCTTTTTTTTTCTCTTCTTAAGCAGAGGAAGAATCATGCAGTTCAAAAATATGAACTGACCAGGGTTAGAGCTTTAAAAGAAAGCCAATGGAACTTTTAAAGGGCCAAGTCTTCTATTTATCTTTTAGATTTCAGAGGGATTAAAAGGAAATATACAATATTTTCAGAATTGATTTGCAAAGAATCACCCATATATGATGAGCAAGTAACATGTCTGAGTGACCAAGAAAAGGCAATTGAATTGTAATTGGGAAACTGTTGAATTTACCATTTTAGGTGGGGTATGTGGCAGAGAAGATATTAAAAAGCATTGTGGATTATTAATGGACGGATTTGTTTTCAGAATGGCTTTAGTTCTCCATTATCTTAATTTCTCAAAAATGAGGCCTGATCTCTCTTTTAAGGGTATACCCATGGGAAATGCTATCTCCCTCATTTAACAGTTCCAATTGTGTGCACTCTTTTAACTGGAAAGGCTGTTAGAATTAGATCCTTCTCAAGTTACCAACTCCAACAAATTATACAGTAAAGGAACGGCTTCAGTGAAAAAGAGTCTGAAAAAATCTCTGTGAACATCTAATAGTGTTATATATTAAAAACATTATTAGAGTTGTATTGCTGAATTGTTCCAAATGAACAAAACATACTATATCTTACATTAATTATGAAAAATTCAAATAGCAAGCAGTTGTTCTATACTGTGTTTTTTTCTGCATACATTTAAAACAAAACAAGGTCATTTAAGCTCAGTCGTAGCAGCTTGCTTTTTGGAGGCTGCATAAATTTTCGACCTAAACCAACAATTAGACTTAAGAATCCATAATTAAATCTTTATTCTCTTCAATACAACATTCTGGCCTTTTCTTAATATACATTTATTATGGACCCTTTGATTTTCTCCAGTCAGATTTAGAAAAAATACCACAAGAGAAAGTTTTGCTGTAATGGGTCTAATTAATTCATAGTATCAAGCCATTCATTCAATTGCATGATAATCTGAAATATAAACACTGCATACTATAAACTGATTGCTGAAGCTTACCCCATAATCTGCACATCCCACAACTGCAGTAATTTAGTGTTAGGTTTTATCTTTCAGTTAAAAAGTTGGAAACTGTTGTTGATTTGCTTTTAATTTGCATGCCATCTATTCCTAGCTTTATCAGGTATATACAAATGTTTTTCAGTTTTATTTTTGAATAATAATTCTGAGGTGCCTATCTGTCAATATGGTACCTGGCTTAATTATTTATCTAAAACAGATGGTGCCTTTTGTGCACAGACAACCCCAATTATCATTTTTAAGATTCCCATTGGGCCTAACAGTCTTTTTCCCCCCTGATCTTCATCCATCTGGAGAAAAAAAAAAGCTTCTTACTACAGAGTTTTGGGAAGAACATTGACTGAAGTAAAGAAAGATGGAACTACCAAATCATAGCAGTTTTGATCTGAAAACTTGAGGGGTTTGGATAAAGCAGGGGGCTGTGCATGTATTTGTGCAGGCACAACAAATTCATCTTTTGAGAAAATCAGATTATTGTAAGAACAGCTAAAGTATATACTTTTCCATCATGAAAAGAAGATTGAGATATATTAGGGACAAGCAGAGCTTTGGATCTGAAGCCAAAAATGGTACTTTAGAGTTGGTGTGAATAGCACCTGCCCACTTCCTTAAAAACTGCATAGGTAAGGTTATGTCTATAAACCACCAGCAAAAGCCTTCTTGAAGAAGAAGCTATTTAGAGAAGTAAGGTACTTGTAAGTCCCTTGTAAGGTACTGTTACTTTTCCAGATGTTAATCTAGTCTAACAAATCTAGAAACACACCTGCAACAATAGATGGGTGCTGGAAGAAAGTCTGCAGGAGATGCTTTAGAATTCACTAAAATTTGTTGTAGAATTCATAAAGTTGAAAGACAGGTTTCTTCTCTCCCAGCCTCAAATTGAAGCAGGCTGTAAAATACTTGCTGAATAGAGGTCCGAGGAGCATGGAAAATAAAGAGCCATCCTGAACATCAAGCCCTGGATCAGTTCATCAGGCACTGAATCTTAGGATGAAGACATTAAAGTCAGTAGCAGAAATCCTGCGAGATAGCTTTCTATGTTTGTCAAAACTATTTGCCCAACATGAACCCTCCCATCAAAGATTCCTTAGGCTTTCATACAAATGTGGGTTCACTTGAGTGCACTCTTTTTCAGTTTAACATCAACATCCCAGGGTGAGGGGGAGTTCTGTGGGGTTTAGAAACATAGAGATCCCATTTATGTAAGTGCCAGCAGTAAATACTGTCTACCTAACATTTCAGTAATATGGGCTTGTGATGAACCTGGTAAGCTGGCATCATTGAAGGAGTAGCTACATCTGGTTCATCAACCACACAAAAGTAAGGATGCTATTCCTGTTCCAGGAACTCCCAAGCTTTGAAATAAATTGTAGCATTCAGAAAGTTGGCAAAGTTAGCGGGCATTGTTATAGCAGTCCTGAAGTTGGTTCCATAAATTTATTTCTCCTGCAAGCTGCTATAGTGGCTTTTTGTCTAATTTCAGGATCAGATCATCAACTTTCTTTATATATAATGGTACCACACAAGGAAATTCAATCCCTGCATTGGCGGCTGCATGGATCCATTACAAGTTAGTATTGTTGATCAACAATGGCAGTAGAGAACAGTTTGACTGACCTGAAAGCATTCTCAGCTAGATGAGTAGATTTCATCGACTGGTATAAACGGACAAGATTTTAATAGAAACGTAATGAAAGAACTGAGGTGGACACAGGTCACAGGGCTTTTAAAGAAAATTCACAGGTTCAATGATATGGATGGAGAGACTCCTATTAATTGAATACACAGAGGTGACTGCCGTCTGCTATGGTAAGCTACTTAAGGAACTACATCCAGAGAATTCAATGTCATGGATGCATCTCTGTCAGCCTCTTTACAAAAGTCAACAACAGTTAGTTGAAGTGCTTCAGATAACAGAACAGATTGATAGCCAGTTTGGATCTTGGCTATTATTACAGTCTTGTCAGGAATACTGAAGTACTTCCAAGTTTAAAGGATTAGCCGGTGACATCACTGTTGCCTGGTGCATGCCCAGATGGGGCTCCTTTCATGTCCCCATTAAGTTGCCTACATCTAGCTACTCGCAGCCACCCGCTTTTGAACTGCTGGGTTGACAGGATTTGGAGCAAGTGACAGGAGCTCACTTCATTGCATGGCAGTACCTGGGTCTTGAATGTGAGCCTGCCAAGTGTCAGCCAAGTGTCCTAACCACGTGAGCCACCCTGCTCCTTGGACCTTGGCTGAAAGAATTATTTTGTGTATTCCTATCCTTTGCAGCATTATCCATGATGTGCAAGCTATCCTAGTTGAGGCATGGGTAATTCTATTCATCCCATTCTGGCTCAGGTGGCCACTTCTTGCCCTCATGGAGTTGAAACAAGAATAGTGAAGCACCTTCTGAAATGTCTGGATATCCTATCTAAAGGTCCAGTTCTACACCTAGGCTCAAAATAATTAGAAATATGTACTCGGCTACTGAATGGAGTAATCTTTGAACATGTATATTCTGCATTTGGTGGTATATAGAACACTTTGAGCCCTGAGCAAACAGATTTATCAATGGACTTGAGATATTTTAAAGGGTGGAACAAAAGACTTGTGGCATAGGAATTACTGGACTTCCTGCAGATGGACACACTGCATAAATAGGCGGCCCCTTTAGGGCCCATTTCTGCTAGATAAGCAAGGCTCACTGCTTTCAGAGTACTCCTTAGGGTACATTCCTTTTTTGCCCCCAATGATGTACTGTTTTCCCTATGGGTCTTTTGCAACTCATAGTTGAATCTATCTGCTGAATCTATCTTAGATAGATTCCATTTGTATTCCTATCTGAAGGACAGTTTTGGTGGGATTCAAATACCTGAGCAACCGATTCTCTGCATGGATGCCTCTTCTGGAAGTCCGTTCTAGGCCTGGGCCTCAGAGGCCCAGAACAGACTTCCAGAAGTGGTGTCCACGCACTTCCGGTGGGCCTTTCTGGGCCTGGGAGGCCTCCCCCAGGCCTCCGAGGCTCAGAATGGACTTCTGGAAGTGGCGTCCACGCACTTCCGGTGGCCCTTTCTGGGCCTGGGAGGCCTCCCCCAGACCTCCAAGGCTCAGAATGGACTTCTGGAAGTGGCGTCCATGCACTTCTGGCAGTCCGTCTGGGCCTTGTGAAAAAGGGATAGGGCTTCAGCCGGTTCGTTGAAGTCAACAAAAAAATAGCTACTGGTTCTGCTGAGTCAGCTGAATCCTACCACTGGTTCTAACAATGACTTGGAAGGTTAGGCAGATAGAAGCACTTTCAATTATCTCCCAAGTGTAGGGTTTCCTAGACATTGCTGCATTCTGTCCACTATGGAATGGATGGATTAACTCTTTATATCATAAACCCTGGGAGTTACATCTCTGCATAAATTGCATAAATTATGCATGAGTTCACTGTATAAAAATGTGGCTAGAAGTTTTATTAATTTTTTTAGTAATTGATGAAGAACCAAAAATAGCTCAATTGTCATTCTTAATTGATAATTTATTCCTTTGTAATAGCTGTCGAGGTTGGAGTGAAGTGAATTAATTTAACAGGAGATATCAGCAAGTTGCTTTTTGCCTCTAGGACCAGCTGTGCAGAAAAAGTATTCATATACAGATTTTGTGTTATTGATTCCAAACCATTAAGCTGAGCTTGTGAAGGCATTGTAAAAGTTAAACCACTAGTAATCAGCATATGGAAGAAGACAATGTATAATTAAAAAATCATGAAAGCTTTTTACTTCTTCTCTGTCATTTACATTGTAGTAGTAGATACAAGAATTTTATACTTTCACCATTAAAGTAGGATATGATAACTCTTCTCCTTCCCTTCAAGTATAATAGTCAACTGACATAAATTTTATATCCATTATTAAAACATTTGGCAAATTTCCTTTCAACTGCTCTGCAACAAATAATAATGAATATCATATTCGGTTGATAAGGTGCTGCTTTTATAGGCATGCATTTTACCATTCCAGTGTCCTTCAAGTTGATTGATTGATTATGTGCAATCAAGTTGTTTTTGACTCCTGGTGACTACATAGCTTCTTCAAGATACAGCTTTAGAATTACAGAGCTTATGACCTAAAGTCAGCTATGGAAATCAGGATTCTGTAAAGCAAGTTTCCCTACCTTAGTAACTTTCAGATATGTTGGATCAAAACTGCCATAACTACCAATTAGCCAGATTATTTGGGAATTGTGGAAGTTGTGGTCCAACACATTTCAGAGGATACAAAATGTCTGCTATAGGAAGAAGAGGTTTCTAAATGAAATTCTATCCAAATCCTAGTTTTTGAAAGAGGAAAGAATTGGGGAAATACGAGATTGACTTAGCATCTGCAGCCATAGTATATAAATAGCACTGAGGTACAACACTCAGGTTTATTTCTTGAACTATTGAACTTCCTTTGGATAAAAGTAACCCTCAACACAGCTAAAACCAAGAGATTTGTTTTGTTATAGAAATTTAGTACAAATGTTATATTTTATCACAGTATCATTTCAGCTATATTAGCAAATATTAGAATTATTTGCTTCTAGTGCCAATACTAGAAGTCACTTCCATCTCTAAAAAGACTAAGTAACCAGGAATCTAGAACTACCAGATCTAGGCCAGACAGATATGAATGATCACCAACAGCTTCCTGCCATCTAATGATCATCTAGATATTTGTATCTAACACTAAGGATGGAAAAGAAATGTGATTGGGATTATTTTTACCTACCAGCACGCACTCCTGAAATATACATGCAAATCAGAACATAGGTGCATGTTAAGTGCTGAAATGTGATCTTCTCAGAATTAGGAAATGCAGTTTGCAATTCCCAAAATGCATGCAAAAAATCTGTACATTGAGGATATATAGATAAAACAACACATATTAGACTAACAAATTATTTTATATTAAGGGAAAACCATAAAACACTATATCATAGGAAAACTGTTTTCATGTGAATTTTATGTTTTCTTTGTTCAGTTTACTAACTTATGCAAAAATGAGAGTAAAATAACTGAGTAAACTGGTTGGCAAATTTAGCCATCTGGGCTGAACATATACTGTCGCAAGAGAGGAAACCCTGTACAGGTAATTAAATAAAACCAACAGCAAATGCCTTTAATAAGCATTCAAGTATCAAATGCCATTCTGGCCTATTGATGCTGCTTGGCCAATATAACTGGTCCTTATGCAGTTCCTTCCTTTGATGTGAACCTGCTATTGGGAAAGAAGCTGAATCCCTCTCTCTTTCATCCCTTTGCAGCCAACTGGTCCCAGTTTAGCTTATATACTGGTTGGGGGGGGGAGCTCCTTTTCTGCTCAAGGTTCAGATGTCTTTTTCTGCTGAACAGTGACAACTCTCTGAAACTTTTATGATCTCTGTTTAGTATATGCACTGCTGCTATCCCCATAGCAACCAGGGAGTTCCGGAATAAGGGCATCAGCTGGCCCTTTTGCTGTAATTGTGGAAAGCACCTAAGGGTTTCATAAGGCAAAGAATTGATTTCTAAGGGGTGAAAATGTGAGACTTGATGAAACTAATTCATTTGTTTGATAGGACGTAACGCCAAGAGAAATGGAATTTTAAAGACCCTGTGTAAGATGTTAATACCAAATGCATTTGCTCTTAGAGAGATATTTCATTTTTGTCATGCAAAGAGAAGAATGCCCTCAAATGTTAACCTACCCAATTACTAGAAAATAAATATATTTATATTTTTCTTCTAAAGTAGGAGACTTGATGTGCTGCTTCAAATATGTTCACACATAGTCAGATACCACATGATGAGTTCAAATATCAGATTGGTTTCTACTCCAGGGAATTCTGTAATCTTGTGGTATCTGGGTAGTTAGAGTTGTGCATACATCCCAAGGCACACCAATGTCTCTTAGTAAAGAGCTTGTCACAAGTCGTTACCACACATGTTTAAATGAAATCAGAACATTTTCAAGTTGTCTTTATCTTTTTCAGATCTGCGCTGACATCTATCCTATTATCATCTTCATGTCTATAATTTTGTGCGTCTAATATTAGGGAATGCAAATTAGCCAGAATTTGCTTTTGCTGCATCCAGTCCATTCCACAGCCGAGTATTCTTTGTATCCAGATGTCTATTTCACCACCCCTTGCCTGTGAGTAGCAAACATATTTTCTCCCCTCCTCAAAGTGGGAGAAAGTATGATGAAAAGGCCCTCCCATGAAACAAATTGCCCTCTTGGGCTGCAAATGTGTGAGTGAGGTTCCTGGTGTTAGAATAGGGATGCTAATTTTCAGATTTCCATGGGGGGCCCGGTGTAGGGCGAGAGATTCTCTTTGTTAGGGAAAATGATAAGAGGAAAAATAATGCATTGGGTTGTTAGGTACATTAGATATGACGGTCTTAAATCTTTCAGTGGATAGTGCATTGTGTCTGAATTAAAAAAAGTCTCTAAACTAAGACAACTGTGGGGTTGGTTGGGAGAAATATTTTATACACAATAGATATTTGGCTACGAAGGGCACCATTCTACATAATTCTGTTGTTCTTCAATAGGCTCAGTCTCTAGAAGCAGCAGGAAGAAGAAAGGAAATAACTAAAATGGGTTGGATCACTTTATGCTGCCTGAGGAAAGTGCCATTCCTGAATGACTTAAACAAAGGATGGGTTTAAACATTAAACAAAACCATAATGTAGCCTGTTCAGCTTCATTTATTTATTTGATTTGTTGGTTTGATTTATATGCCACCTTTATTTTTAAAAGGTTTTGGCTAAATATGTTCTGTGAACTGAGCCAATATGGTTTATAAATCATAGTTTATAGTTCAGTGCAACATGTCAACCCGGTCATAAATGCCCCTGAAAATAGGAAATTGAGATCTGAAGGACAAAGAGTCCTTCCCTTTTGCTGTGCTGGTGCTGTGCTGGTTTTCCTTTTGCCAGATAGCTAAAACAAGGCAGAGGTCCCTAAACATCTAAACATCAGAAATTATACAGCCTGATGTGATGATCTCCATGTATTGAATTAGAAAAAAAAAACCTTGCCAATAATAAGAGTCTTCCAATTTGGATACCTATCAAATTGCACACCTTAGCAAATGGCTCACAGAGCCTCTAAGCCTTACTCTCTTTTTCCTTCTGTTTCCAGGGTGCTATTGCTACTAACCCACTGGGAGAGTCTTGCCCAACCTCCAACCCAGAAATATTTATTACAATTTTTTAGACTACAAGCCCTCTTAACAAATAAATCAGCAGGGTGAAATCTAATAAAGCTACTTCCCTTTTCAAAGTTTCAAGTTAATTAAGACCTCTGAAGTCTCTCAGATGAAAAGAAAAAAGTTCATGGATCAGACCATCAAAAATAGACTCTTTCTCATTAGTTAGGAGGAACTCATGCTTTTCATGAGCATTGATGAATAAATGATGTCAACAGGAAATGCTATGGTAGTAATTATTTGGCACCACAATTAGGAAATCATGGGGCTTTGGACAAGATTGAAAAATAAATGAGTAAAAATTCCTGAAAGAAGACTACCATATTATTGCCAAGAGGGCAGCATGGACATGTCCTTGTAGTACCTGGAGTCAAATCAAAGTACATTTTATATTTCTGACTGGTACTATAAAATCTGACCATCATTTTCCATATAGGTACCTGATTTGGAAGGTTCAAGACAGGTATAAGCTATGATGGACTGCTTTGTTACAGTATCTATTGGTTCTCCTTAGATAATTCAAGGTGCTTATACAGGTAGTCCTCAAGTTATGAATGCAATGGAGCTTGAGGATTTGTAGGAGTGAATGGTGTACCTTGAATGCGATCACTGCCTGCTTTCGCCCACGCATTCACTAATCGAATGTGTGGTTCATTAAGTGCACATACGGTATATCAGGGTAGAAAGGCCACGGGGGGGCCTAGTGATGGAACAGGCCACCTGCTTCAGACCACCCAAGGCCTCCCCTGACCCACTGAGATACCTCATGGTCCTCACAATTGCTTCCCCCCCCATCCTGCTGCGCTGGATCACTTACCTTGTGAAGATCTAGCGAGTTGTCTCCTCTCCAGCTGTCTCCTCTCCAGCCTCTCTGCCGCACAAGATCACAGCATCCAGAAGCTTCCAGTCTCCATGCAAAATGTTTGCAAGCTGATGGGAGACTTTGGGTCAGCCAAATCGCTGCCTCAAAGTGTCCGGCCAGCTTGCAAACATTTGGGCACCAAGACTGGAAGCTTCTGGATGCTGGGATCTCACAGGACTTCAGGCTTCCAGTCTCCATGCAAAATATGCTTGAGAAAAGGTCTTTGCCCCCAAGAACAGAGCCCCAGCTTGATGTGCGCATTGCTCCCGGCCTCTGTTCTCGGTGTCAAAGGCCTTGAGGAAAGGCCTTTGCTCCGGGAACAGAGGCCAGGAGCAATGTGCGCGTCAAGCTGGGACTCCGTTCTCGGCAGCAAAGACTTTTTTGCAAAGATGGCAAAAGGCTTTGCAAACAGAGGGAAGACTTTAATGTTTCAAGCCTTCCCTCAGTTTGCCTTTTGCCACAGATCTTGTCCAGGCATCCGTTTGCAGAGAATAGAGGCCTAAAGTACTGTGAGATCACGCAAGATCAGTAGCGTGAGATCTTGTGCTACTGATCTCACATGATCTTGCGGTACTTTAGGCCTCCATTCTCTGCGAACACACCAAAGGCCTGAAGCAGTGAAACAGGCCAAGAAACAAAGACTTTCTAGATCTTCACAAGGCCTGGTGCCTATGGAGACCCAGCCAGGGGGAGGAAGGAATAGCCAGGGTGAATGTTGCAGTGCCTCTGCGGTCATTTGTAAGGGTTAACGACTGCTGTGGTGCTGCAACATTCGTAATTTGGGGACTTGTTTGTAAACACTAGGGCAGGGGTAGGCAACCTTGGCTCTTTTATGACTCGTGGACTTCAACTCCCAGAATTCCTGAGCCAACCATGCTGAGGGGAAAGGGAGAGGTTTCCAAGCTGAGCCATGCTGGCTCAGGAATTCTGGGAGTTGAAGTCCACAAGTCATAAAAGAGCCAAGGTTGCCTACCCCTGCACTAGGGGGTGCTTAACATGCAACTTCAAACATTCACTAAGGGAACGTTCGTAACTCAGGGATTACCTGTAGTTATCTAGAGCTGTGATGTCACAATGGTTAGAATACAGTATTGCAGGCTAATTCTGCCGACTGCCAGGAGTTCGATTCTGACTGGCTCAAGGTTGACTCAGCCTTCCATCCTTCCGAGTTTGGTAAAATAAGGACCCAGATTGTTGGGGGCAATATGCTGATTCTGTAACCTGCTTAGAGAGGGCCGTAAAGCACTATGAAGCGATATATAAGTCTAGGTGCTATTGCTATCTGTGAAGCCCATCATGGTTTGGGGTTGGGTTACTTATAGGACCATATCTCCCCAGTTGTTTCTATCTGTCCCATCTGGTCCAGCAAGAGGGGCATGTTCCAGGGCCTGTCTGTTAGGGAGTGTCAGCTGGGGGAGGCAGGAGAAGAGCCTTTCCTGCCATGGAAAGTCCCTTTAGAATATCATCTCTCCAAAGATCAGATTGGCCCTGCTGACCTTTCGTAAAGCCTCAAAGATTTGGTTCTGTGCTCGAGCCTGGGGCCCTGGTGGTGAGATGGAGCCTGTTTCCTGGTGGTGTTCGCTGATGTTTTGTAATTGTTCTCAGCTGTTATTTTATTATTTTTAATATTGTTAGCCACTCAGAGTGATGTATTTGAGATGGGCAGCCATATAAAATAAATAAATAAATAAAATTATTAAAAATATAATAAAATAAAACATAAAATATATCATATATATGTGTGTATGTATATATGTGTGTGTGTGCCCATAACTACTGGGAAAATTGTGGTTTAAGATTTGTGCTTTTCCATAATTGTTTTTACATTAACATTGCTACCAAATTCAGCATTCTAATACTGATCCTAGTGACCTCAATCCTTTATCCTAAGAGGAATTAGAACTGACCCTCACTGCATCATCCTTTTACAACAAGAATTTGACACAAGTTAGATTTTGGTGCAGTACTAAAATGTAATGTCTTTGAGATCTAGTGTTATAGATAAATCTGGCTATAATGTGTAATACTTGGAGCAATGTGTGACTCCAATAGATACTGCAGTACTAAACTTAGACTGAAGTCTCTTTTCCTTAGGCTTTCCATGACATAGGCATTTGCATGTTGACAAGCACACTGTGTCCTGAATTTGGCATTTGATTAAAATAAATAAAATTACAGGGAAAGAGAAAAAAGAACAAATAGGCTGGTCCCAGGTGAAACCTGCAAATATGCTGATTGCTGGGACTCATGTGCATATGGTATGTTTACAAATATGCCTATACATGATGTTGTAAAGCAGGAGGCAGAGCTCTGATAGGAACTAAGCAACATAATTTATCAGATGAATATTCTCCAAGGATTTTTTTTCTGAAGGCAGTAAAATGAAATGAAAGAAACATATATATGATTCACTTTGGCCCTGACAGCTATTGTCTGGGTCTGGAAGAGTGAGCTCACAGAAGGAAAAACTGTAAATGAGGAAAGGCATAACAGAATAAATAGCTTCAGGCAGCTGTCAGAATTGATATTTTGGGGGCTTTCATATCATTTGGAAAATGAAAATTTAGAATTTAAAAAAAACATAGATATAAAACTGAATCTCCCAAAGGAAATAGCCATTATAACTTTTGAAATGTACAGAATTGGTGATAATTAGGGAACGAGAAAGAGGAGAGCTGTATTAGTCACTGGTGGCTCAAAGTCCACCTCTTTCAACTAATGAATTTTGTTAAAAGGCATAAGCTTTGGGGCTTCTGATGTGAGTCACGACTGACTGAAGATGTTTCTGAGAATGAGACAGATGATGACCACTGTGAAGAATGAAAGACCAGTATGTAGACTGATCCTTTAATTCTCTCCTGAGAAGGAGAGATAGGAATATTGTATACAAGTAGTCTGAATGACAATTTCTCATTTTACCATTTTCAAATTTAAGAAATTGTAAAACAGAGCCTTAAGACTTTAAAATAATATACAGTTAGGGGGAAAAAGGATTTTGATTTAGGAAAGTTTTAAACACATTGGGAGACCAGAGAGATTTGGAATATTGGTTATTTTTGCATAAGATATATCATTTCCCACAAGTATATAATCAAACAATATACTTCTGGAAAATGATATATTGGGAACTGAGGCTTGATTAAGATTGCAAATAGTCACTGGGTGGGAACTAAAGGACCAGGTAGAAGAGTTAAATAGCTAAGCTGGCTGTAACTTTTACTTACCTCAAAGAGTTTTTTTTTAAACACAGCAGACATATTAATAACTAATACAGAAAGGATACAAATTACGATGGATAAACTTTTAAAAGATGATAAGAAAAACTTCAATAAATTTTTATTTGACATAGACATTATAGAGTTTGAAGGCAAGAAAGACAACAAATCTGAGATTACCAAAATTGTAATACAAAAGACAAAAAATCCGGACATGGAATATTGATGACAAGAAATTGTGGCTGATGCCTCTTTATGGGATTTACAAAGTAGGCCAGTGAAAGATTTGAAGACTCCTTTTAAAGGCCAAAGAGTGATGAAAGATCAAATCCTGTGGTACTCTTGGAATGATTTAAAGGTTGAGATTCTACATAGCAAAAAGGACTATAAAGTTGGACTGTTTGACCAGGGATAAACTATTTCTGGTAACTTTTTGCTAAACTAGAATTGAAAAGATTATAATTTCTGAATTACATATGGATTAAAAGTTAGGCTATGAGGAGATGAGGTCTTTTCTATTTAACTTTAATAGAGAGTGAAAAGTTAGCATATTAGCTTATGTTTGGTATGATAAACGACGGAAGGCACTTCTTTATTATTTTGTTTGTTGCTTTTTTTCTTTTTTCTGCACCATCTGAACTTTTCTTCCCCCCCCTAATTTAGTTTGTATTATGTTTATTAAAAACTTCAATAAAATTATTAATAAAAGGCATAAGCTTTTGTGAATTGCATCAATTTCATCAGAGAGAGTGTGGTAGACTATGTAGGGTTTCATATAACAAATCAAAAGAAAAAGAAAAGTGCAAGAAAAAAAAAGAAAACTAAAGTTAAAGAATGACTTCTAATCTTTTCAATGGATATTTACAATCTTATTGTTCTTCTTTTTTTGCAAATCCCCATCTTCTCATTGAATCTGCATCTTTTGAAATCTTCAAATACATACATCATCAATTCATTTGTGTTCTTTCAACAAAAAGTCCATATTAGGTTTCTATCTTTCAATACAAGTAGCTTATCAATAAACAATTGTAATGTGTTCAAACCCCAGTTGTGATTGTTATGACTGTCTGAGATTGTCTGAAACTTTTGATGTATGTAGTTCAGCAATTTCTTGCTCAATGGTGCTGTTAAAGTCCTTTCTTTCTAAAACAATCACTTTGAGGTCTGCCATAAAATGTCCTGGGAGGTTAAAATGGTCTGAATGCACTTTGTTCTTGTTGTGAGCCTTGATGTAGAACTTGTGCCTATTAATTCTTTTAGATGAAGTTTGTTCTGCTTGTCTCAAATAGAATCCATAGAAAGCAAAGCAGTGCAATTATGCAAGAGTTCCAGCATGGGCACAGGGGTGAACCAAATCTACCTTCTTCTCTCACGCACACAGGATGGGGCATAGTGATATATTTATAACGTATGTCTCAACATGTCCAGAGTTGGCTTTTAGGAGATGAGTTTTTAGCAGGGGTATATCCAGATTAAAAGTTTCAGCTAAAGACAATTTAGCTAAAAGCAACTTACTTTGACTTGGACCAAGTCAGAGGTTTCCTGTTTTGACTTAAGCTCCAAACTAAGAGAAACTTCATGCTTTTCATTGATCAGCATGAATAAAAAAGACAAACAATGGTTACTTTTTGTGTGTATTTCAACCAAATGGGATGAGATTGGTCGGAGAGAAGAATTCTGGGTGATGGCATCTGTTCTTTCCGTTGGAATAAACCGTACAACATTTCAGAGAGATTTAAGGATTTCTTTCCCTTTACAATATAGTCTCTTTCCCAACGATCTTATTTGAGTAGAGCTTTTAGCTGGAAGACTTTGAGAAACTCTGATGAAAGAAAATGCATCACTTACTTGGCAGGTATTCCTCTTTCTGCTCCTTCTTACCATTTTGGTGCTTTACAGAGGATTGGAATATAAAGATCTTTGGCTTTTTGCCAATTCAAGAGCTCATTTCAGAAGTGCTCAAGAATACTGAATAATTTATGAATCTTAAATTCAGGTTGGATTGCTCGATAGAGATCCTATTTAACTTTGTATATTCAGTCTGAAGCTGCTCTTTTCAAGTTGTTATTCCAGATTCTGCCAGATCTGATTTATAATTTTTAGCCAAGAATTCTCTCTAACTGGTTATATTTAAATGAGGAAGGATATTTTTATATGGAAATACTGATATATGTGTTAATAATATGTTCTGAGATGTGAGTATTTGAATAGGCTTGAATGTGAATTCATGCATAGCCTTTAAAAAATGTTCTATGGGATCGAATTTTGTCTCTTTTGCTTTAGCTTAATCAACATTGCTTGGCATGTGACAGAGTTCCTAGTAATAAAAGACATTTCCTATCGATCATTCACCCCTGTAGATCCTTGAGCTTTGGGAACAGATCCAAATATTATTGAATAATGGATTCCAGAAGATATTCCCAGATTATGGATTGCTGCCTACAAGCAGACAAATTGGAAGGCTATGCAGGATATATTTCCCCATGCTAAATTTTGTTACAGTCCTTCTAAATTATTTTCTCATATCTTAGGCCTGTTACTGCCATCTTGTGGCTATATATAGGACATACCAGAGTGGCTGGCAATAGTGGCAGAAAAGGGTTGAAACAGGAAGCTGGAATTGTAGCTTGTACAGTATTTAAAATGCACACTTAGCTCTATCACATTCTTTATTAATTGCTTTACTATCTACCAATTTGTCCGAGAAAGGTTGAGTGTGAAGGACCTCTTAACTTCATTCTTTATAAATGCTTTCTCTGTGAGTCCCTGCAGGAAAAACATCATATTATTATACCACTTTTTGTATTTTATTATAATCCCTTTACTGTAACAAGGCTATATAAGCCTTTTAGAGTGCTGGTGTATTGGAGGTGAATATAAGTTTATTTTTATTTATTTATCATATTTAGGAACAGTCTATTTCCCCCACAGAGGAACTCTGGGTGGTGCGCAATAAAAGTTGCAATAAGCAAATAAACAAACAAACAAACAAACAGTACAAATATTCCTCAAGTCTCTGAAATGTTAGTGACATTGATAAATGTTGAATAATGTCTGCCTTAGTGATGACTTTGAATCTTCTGCATCATTATTAATTCATCAGAAGGATTTTTTCCCAAAAAAAATATTTGATGCTTTCTCATAGTTGCCAAGTGAATACCTTAAATATATATTTATTCTGTATATTTTTATCTCATTTTCCTCCAGGGAGTCCAGAATGTGGAATCCAATTTGCATCATTTACCCAGCCTCACAAGTGACAAATATTATAAGAAATGTTTATCTTGGCTATATTGGCACATATCATGCCCCCTTTATTTTGTTCTCATACATCCTCCTTCAAACTTTCTATAGCAATTCTATTTCTCTCCCAGTAAGCAGAATGGTAAAGCAAACTTCCCCAATGTTTCCGGCTTTGCGGACTTTGGGGGGGGGGAGGGGATGGTTGCAGAACGGCCAGCAAGTGTGTGTGCACATGCAGCTCCATTTACAAGACCAGCATGCATGCTCGCCTGCCACTGACACAAATGGAGTGTGCATGTGCGCATGTGTTAGCCCGCTGTGAAAATGTGCACATGTCCGCTCACCAGCCATTTCCATGGCCCAGTTGCAATCCCCTCACAGCCCACTAGTGGGCTGTGGCATACAGGTTGTGGACCCCTATGCTAGAAAATCTCATTAGAAGCACTTAACAGAAGTCTTTAGTTGGGAGTTTGTAGAAGAAGAAGAACTTGAGGGTAGAGCTAAAAGAGGGATCCCCCTAGAATCCATATGTAGCCACAAGCAAACTAAATCTGACTTCCCTTGAATTCCATTGACCCTTGCAATTGTTAACTGTTAGTTGAGAAGATTTTTGTGCATAGGCATGATTAGCAATAAATCAGTTTAATTGGACCTTCAGTGTGGACCTGATCTTTTGTGCCTGACAGAGCTGAAACCTGGTGTAGCCAAGGGAAAATATTGCAGTGTTTTAAATTCAACTCTCATTTGTTCTTAAAATTAGATGATTCACCTCTGGACCAATCCAACCTTTGGTAAATGGTCCTCTTGACAGGAATGGAAATTAATCAGAGAATGTTCAGTCGTATCACTTTTTTATGCAATTATTATTTATAAAATCTATAAATGTAAATAATAGCAGTTTTAAACAGCTTTAACCATACATTCCCCTAGATCAGGGGTGTCAAACTCGCAACATCACGTGACGTGTTGCGACGTATCGTAACTTTTTTGCCATTGCCGGCAATGGGGTGGGCGCAGTTTCACTATGATACATCCGGCCCGCGGGCCGGCAGTTTGACACCCCTGCCCTAGATGGTAAAGTATCAGTAGAGACATCTTATCTATTACAAATTATTGTTAGTTGTAAAGCACACATAAAAGTGAAATTGAACATCCAAATCAGGAAGTCTTTTTTACGATTTATCTGATGCCTCTATGGGTCTCAGGAGTTGTACTGGTGATACAAATTGCTGAAGCTTTCCTTAGCAGCACACTAGCTTGCCATTCATTGTTTAATTTTTTTAAAATGCATTAAGTTAGACAGGAACTTTGAGTTTTTCCCCCTGGAAGATTTCAGCAAATGTGTGTTGTCCATTGGATTCAACCAGACTATATCCAGTGCATACTGCAGTGATGGCCACCTTTTCAAAGTTGTTCATTTGAGTTACTCTTTGTCTTCTAAGCAACATGTATCATTAATCTGCCTGCCACTGGAAATATCCATGTAGCCATTTACAGACCATTGAGTGCTGCCTTTTAAGGCAGAGATAAGAGATTGCATACATAGATCCTTCCTCTATAAAGCAATCATCCCAGAACTTGAGTCATCTAAGTAGGGCCTTTCTGAATCCTAGCTAATGGTATAATAAACACAGCAACACATAGATATATACACAAACACTGATAAATACACCCACTCACCCTCCTAATAAGCCAGTACAGGACAAGTCAACAGCGACTTTGTTTAATTCTGATTTCCTCAAACAGTGAGTTATTTTGTATTAACTACCCACAAGAATCCTTGCAGGGAAACTACTATTTTGGATGCTGCCTACCTTCTGTTCATTTTCTGCAGCCCCACAAACAAACAAGCACTGTCTACCAACAAACCATGCCACAGTCTCAACAGTTTTGAAGCATGCAATTCTTCTTCATGAGGCCTCCTTAACACCAGTAGATCCATGTTCAAAATAGATATATAGAGTGAGAACAATTTTGGTTTGGAGGGAATTGTGTCTCTACATTTTAAATCCAACTTCAAGCCACTTATTGGTACTGAGTACTAGTGTGAGGATAAAATAATTGCTTAAAACTACGGTTTTCTAGCTATTTGTTAAAAATTGCTATATAAAGTGTATGATCTGTCTTGAGATCCACACTTCACTTTTTGACTGAAGCAGCTCCTAGTTTTTGCAGGACTTTTTAGTTTTGCTGCCCTATCTTGATTATTCTTGGGAGGATCAGATTGTTTCTTACTTTGAAACACTGACTTCACTTTCTTGTAAATGTCATTTTCAATCAGGTCTCAATTATGGACATCAGATTAATTGCAAAATTGTAATGAATGCAACCTTGCATTCATTAGCAGCAACTGGAATTCAGGGTCTCCAAGAATTTGATAACCTGGTATTGAGACAAATATTGACAGTGAAAATTCCTGAAATATCTATGTACAGTACTGTAAGCAGTCTAGAAGGTGCTAATTTCCAGTGTTCTTTCTATATTCCATTGTAATGCAAATCAATATCTCTAGAAGGAAGGAAGCAGCCTTTACGTTAAACTACACATCATTACAGCTATGTCCTGTTTAAGAAAAGAGGGAAATAAGAGAAATATGCAGGCATTAAGTGAGGCTTTAGATAAACCAAATTCTCTTTTCCTGTTTCTGATTTTCTTTTACAAAATTAGAACAAACTGCTCAGCTTTCTCTGATAGTATTCTGCTCTTTGAAGATGAAAGTAAAGCTTATTTTTGCATTATCTGAACTGGTTATCTGCTTGGACACTTTTTTTGTCATATGATCTCTTTTTAGAACAAAACCAGATATCAGATTGTCAAAGTTTGTGAAACTTAACTGTTCTGCTTGGTTTTCCTTGCAACTATCCTCAATAAAGAGAATACGGATAATCTGTACACAACCAAATAATTGGCATCAGAACATAGATTGTGGAGCTAATAATAATAATAATAATAAAGTTGGAAGGGACCTTGGAGGTCATCTAGTCCAACCCCCTGTTCAGGCAGGAAACCCTATACCATTTCAGACAAATGGCTGTCCAGTCTCTTCTTAAAAACTTCCAGTGTTGGAGCATTCACCACTTCTGGAGGCAGGTTGTTCCACTGGTTAATTGTTCTAACTGTCAGGAAGTTTCTCCTTAGTTCTAGGTTGCTTCTCTCCTTGATTAGTTTCCATCCATTGCTTCTTGTCCTGCTTTCAGTCACCTTGGAAAATAGCTTCACTCCCTCTTCTTTGTGGCAGCCCCTGAGATATTGGAACACTGCTATTATGTCCCCCCTCATCCTTCTCTTCATTAAACTAGACATACCCAATTCCAGCAACCGTTCCTTATATGCTTTAGCCTCCAGTCCCCTAATCATCTTTTTGCTCTTCTCTGTACTCTTTCTAGAGTCTCAACGTCTTTTTTACATCGTGGTGACCAAAGCTGGATGCAGTATTCCAAGTGTGGCCTTACCAAGGCATTGTAAAGTGTATTAATATTTCACGTGATCTTGATTCTATCCCTCTGTTAATGCAGCCTAGCAGTGTTGGCCTTTTTTGGCAGCTGCAGCACACTGCTGGCTCATATTTAAGTGATTGTCCACTAGGACTCCGAGGTCCCTCTCACAGTTACTGCTATTGAGCAAGGTACCCCTATACTATACCTGTACATTTGGTTTTTCTTGCCTAAATGTAGAACCATGCTTTTTTCACCATTGAATTTCATTTTGTTAGATAGTGCCCAGTGTTCAAGTCTGTCCAGATCCTCCTGTATCTTAAGCCTGTCTTCTGGAGTGTTGGCTATTCCTGCCAGCTTGGTGTCGTCTGCAAATTTGATGATTTCCCCATCTATCCCCTCGTCCAAATCATTGATGAAGATGTTGAAGAGCACTGGGCCCAGAACAGAGCCCTGGGGCACCCCATTACACACTTCCCTCCATGTAGATGCGGTTCCATTGAGGACCACACGCTGAGTACGGCCGGTCAGCCAGCTACGGATCCATCTGGTGGTGATGCTGTCTAACCCACATTGTGGGTTAGATTGTAGCTAGATTGTGGAGTTTTTGAACAATAGCCAATTAATGTCCATAAGTGCTGAACTACATTGAAAGGGGGAAAAAAGCATGTTGATTTCATTTATGCAGCTGAATGAGGCCCAGTATACTACTTTTCTTCATGGCCGAGTTAAGATGCATTCCTCCAGTATTTGAATTGGCAGGGAAAAAAAGTACCAGTATAATTTGGTCTGCCCAGACCATCAAGCTTTCATCTACCCCAATAATGGTTGTGAATTATTTGGTGCTTTCAGCTTTACTTGGGAGGATTTAACAGCACAGCAATTGCTCTGACCTTTGTCTCCCTCCGACTCATGATTACCAGCTGTTGAGGGGGGAAAAAGCTGCCAATTGCTTTCATTAACCAAGGTAGAATAGGTTTGGGTGAATGTAGGCAAATGCATCACTTTGCAAGTTGCTTTGTCACTAGTGTGGAGATGCTCCTGCTGGTACTTCTCACCTGGGATGTTTCTGAACACGTGTCTAAAACCCAGAAAACCTCTGTCCAAAAATAGCCAGGCTGGCACATTGATAAAATGGGTGGAAGATGAACCAGGATGAAATGAGAGGTGCCTTATTGGGCTGGAAAGGAAAACTGAAACTATTGTAAATATAAAATGTAAATATGTAAATATAAAACCAATATAAAAAATTTCACTCCAGCTCCCAAATATCCAAAATCATTAAGTGCTGCAAAAGGAAGCCAGTGTTGGCAGTGATTAGTCCACAGCACCAGGAAGTATCTCCTGGAGTATACAAATTGCCTCCATCCCAAATAATAAAAAGAGCAGAAAGCACGTCCTGGCAAAACCTATTGGCAACACCACCTAGAAAACCTTGAATGCACTTATATGGGGCAGAACCAGCATTATGTCTGACAGCCTTTTAAAAAATGATATATCTTCTGATCTTTTGAACATTTCTTTCATAACAAATCAGATTTGGCAGAATCTGGAATAACAAGCTAGAATACTAGCAATTTAAAATATATAAAGAACATTACATGTGCATCAAGTGTCCAGGTTCTCCTGCAGCTCTAGGAAAAAAGGCCATAGAAGGTAGACCCGAGGGGGAAAGGGGCAAGCCCTCACCACCCCAGCTAACCATTGTAGCTTAGCAACTGCCAGATTGTGAATAAGGAACTGTACATTTTTATGCCAAGATTTGGTTGGAAAAAGATGGAAATACTATTTTATTTTAACTTGAAATAACTGAGGACAAACATAGGTTGTGGTCCTGTTTTGGGTGACATCGACCCTTTTGGGTAGAGGGGGCTCAAAGAACCCTTGGAAGGGCTATGTGGAAAAAATTGTTTAGTAATTGTCAGATATAGTTGTTTCAATTTGCTCACAGTTGGATGTTGGTCTTCTTGTAGCTCCAGGAGAGCTGTCTGGAGCAAAGTCCTGGGAATGATATGAATCTGTTGGGCCTGATGAAGTGGACAGGGTCCTTAGTATTATAATATCAGTCATCTGTTCTTTAGATTCTTTAGACTTGTTAATGCAAGTCAGGAGGTGGTATGTGAGTGGACTCTAGCGGTGGTGAATTCCCTTTGAGTGAAAAGGTCATTCATTTACCTCTTAAGGAGGCTTTGGTTCATCCCTTCCTCAAGCATCACTGGACCTCACAATACTGGATAATTTTCATCCAAACTCCAACCTCCCCTTTTGGGGATGGTGATTGTGAAGGTGGATGCGCAGTAACTCCAGAGAGCCTTGGATGAAACGGATTATCAGGATCCTTTTCAGACAGGATTCAGACCTGGGTATGAGATGGAAACAGCATTGGTCATGCTTTTGGATGGTCCCTACTGGGTGGGATATGGGTTTTGCATCCATCCTTGCCTTGACAAAGTGCAGTGGTGTGGAAAGCTATGTGTATTTTTCATAGAACACACATTATACCTCAGTTCTGTGAGCTTCATTGATTACCAGTTTGTTTCTGGATCCAATTCAAGGTGCTGTTTTGACCTTTAAGGCCCTACATGGCATGGAATCACTTTATTTGAGATACAACCTTTCTCCAATTACATCTTCCCATCCCACCAGATGTAGTAGAGAGGGCATGCTGCAGATTCTGTCATTTACATCATTTGGCTGGCCTTGGCTATGGGCCTGTTCAACTTTGGTATCTACATTGTGGAATATTCTCCTCCCTAAGTCCCTTAAGACTTGGTTATACCAATAGCCCTGAGGACCCCAGGAAACATTTGGACTAATAAGATGGCTTATTAACATCCCTTTATCCATTTCAACTGAGTTTTATGGTTTTTAATGTTTTAATAATATATTATGTTATTATATATTATATTAATATTGAGGTGAAGGTTCATTCTCCAAGCTTGTGGGTTGGTTTCTGAACATTTCATTACCAGGCTAGGTAACATCTTCAGTGGTGTTTAGTTTAATATTAATTATTTGTAAACTATTTCTTTTTAAATTTGCTGTACGTTGCCTAGAATCACTTGTTTTGTGAGATGGGCAGTTATATAAACTTAATAAATACATACATATAGCAGGCACAAGTAACGAGGAACATGAGTTGAGTTCAATGCACTAAAACTCTTATTACATGCTACCTACAAACAAGAATCTGGTTTCTAACTGTCAAGGCAAATCGGTGCTAGACAAGAGTCAATGGAATTCAAGGGGGGGGGGCTGGACTTAGGTCTCTTCTGGCTACATAAGGATTCCAAATTGATGTTGTGTTTGACCCTACCTTCAAGTTCTGCCTAGTCATCTGATTGTACATTTTGGACATGAGAAAATCCAGAAACAGTTTTACTCTAGTGCTAGAATTTTAACATCAACTTTTTGAGACCAGAGAAGAAGGATAGGAGTTATTCCAATACTACTCACTTCATCAAAAAATAAAAGCCAAAACAGCTTCTCTTGTCCCACCCCATGCCATGGGGAAACAGCAAGATATGGAAAGAGATCTACAAAAGATAGCAGAAAAGCCTGTTGCACCACAAAGCATTTGTTTAAAAATCAAGGGGAAAGCAGAAAGCCGCATGTCTTATGCTTCTTAAAAGTGGAAGCAGCTCTTTCCAACAGCTTTCTCTTGGACCCACCACATAGCTATAGTGCTCCCAGAGTTCCCTCTACACTCTCAGTATTTTCTCTTGCCTATGCCAAGATGCAGTCATTGTGTTTGTTGATGCTTCCATGTACTTTGTTATAATCTACTCACAAACACAGCTGTCTTATCCTAATGACATAATCCATCTGAAGAGTATTTATTTCTATTACAATACATACATACATACAATGTACACACAAACATATTGTTCACTAGCAGTATATCAGTGCATCCTGAAAGCCAGATTCTAGCCTCTGTCAAATTATCTGAAATGTTATTTATTCATATTCATTGCCTGCTTTTCTATTACACACACAGAGACACAAACACAATTCTGCCCTGTTTAATGTGTTACAAGATTTGTCCATCCATTCCTACTGTAAAGGATGCTTCATAAGGTAGGACATATATGTTGACATGCAGTTGCCACTTTCATTTTAAGTCCCAAGATAGATTTGAAGAAACATCCACTTAAATGACGATGAACAAACCAACAGAGAAAGAAAAACTGGTGATAAGTTGGCATAGAATGGAGTAAGAAAGAGGCTAATTTTAGGTTAATATCTCCACTTGTTGCTTTCTTTGCATTGCTCAAATTACTTTAAACATTCATTGGGAACATATTTTGTGACATTTGGTAGCCTCATCTTGAATCATGATGAGACCTTGAGCATAAACACCAAAGTCTTGCAATATGTTACTGTTCTTGAATGTACAAGATTTCCATGTTCTCACAAGGGACTTCAGAGATCATACAACCTATATGATCTCATTAGAGGCTTGCTATTTAAAATAAATACAGATTTGAAATAGCTTTTGTGGGACTGCAGGCAAGGTTTAAGGAATTGATATTTTGACATCCCAAAGCTGCAGATTATTAAGTGAATGAGCAGTAATTTGAAAAGAAACACAGTTCCAATTCATAATCCATTGTGTGCATGAAGACTAGAAGTAAAATTAAAACCTGTAATTTCAGAGCCAGAAATCCAATCTTGTCCTATCCCATTATTCAACTCCTACAATGTAAAATTTATTGCTTATATATGGAAATGCTAAACTAAGCTGGTTAAAGATTCTCTAGTAACATTGCCAAAAATATTTCTGGAGCAGCTTTTATTCGCTCTTGATTCCCTACCATGGGACTCCTCCCCCCCCATCATGGAAGTGACTCAAATGTTACAATTCCCTCAGATCCTACAGCTTGAAATAGCAAGGCAGTTGATTAAAGTCAACAGTAAAATGACTGTTTTAGTAATACCAGTGTAGGAACTTAAGTTGAAAGTTTGGTTGACACACATAGAAACCAAAAGGATGAGAGTCCACTTCCAATCTATATCTGCATTCTTAATAAGTCCCAGCTGTATATAAAAACACTATGCTAAGCAAACGATCTTCAGTAAGTTATTACAGTAAAACAAAAGAAGTTGTTGATAAGTGGTTGTGATGATCATCTCGATAGGAACTGTGCTTAAGCAGAGCATTTCTACTTGTACCTTGCAGTCATATCCTCAGTACATCTTCTTTGCCCAATTCTGGGTCAAAAGATGTCTATCCATATCCTAGGTTCTGCATAGGCTTAACTGTGGGACAAACCAGCCATTTTTGCTATCTTCTAGCAACTATCATCTAAGTCTTCCTTACCCCAATCCAACATTAATTAAATTAAACATTTTTTCATATTTATACATTTGGATTGTTCTGTTTCTAAATAAACAGAAAGTTATCCTTTATCCGGACATTTGAGAAATTCCTTTTTCCTTTCTGGATCCTTTGGTTCCATAACTATATAGATAGGGTGCTCTGCTTCTCTGGGCAGCAAAACTTCAAGTTCCTGCATGCAAAGTCAGATTGAAATTCTTAGAGCAATTCATATCCCAAGTAAGGAGTTTACCTGATGTTGAGAAAATCAGCTTTAGCCACTCATTCCATCTGAATTCAGCTGGCTGCTTTCCCAGAGTTCCCACTATGACTCTTGTTTTATTACTGGTTTTTTTCCATTCTCACTCTTCTTTATCACTTCTTTTCTTCCACAGTTACAACCTCAGATTTTCTGACTAGGTTGAGCACTGCTTTTAAAAACCTTTCAAGTCTGGCATATATTTATACTCCTATCCACACAATTTATAAGCAAATATGTGTAGGTCGTGTGTTGAATTTCAAATCTGATTGCCAGGAGGATTGTCTCAGGTCAGATAAGATAAGGCAGAGTTTAACTGGAGTGGGGGGGGGAGTTTTAGCTATGTGGTCACTAAGACTTGACAATGTCTCGATGGCATACAATCAAGCTATAGAGAGGAAAAGTGCAATTGTCTAGCAGTATTTGACTCTTGTTCTCCTATTATAAATCTACTATATTATTTAGATTATTAAGTCAAAAGATTACTTATTTTCATTAAATAATAGTCAGAGCCATTCTATAGATGCCTATCTATGAATCAGCCTATTCTGTAAGCTAATATAGTTGCTGCCTATCACTGGGCAGAAGTATGGGGCTGTTACCAGAATCGAACTTGGATAGGAAGGAAGATCAGGATTTCAGCTGTATCCTGCAATTTCCATGTCTGTCTAGTTCTAAAAGTGTGTGGTCTACATATCAAATAGCAGTCTTGGTATATAATGGAATAGGAACTAATTCAGGGATGATTCATAGAATATTTTATGAGCTAGTTTCATAGTCTGCTATGATATGCAATACACTTAATTTTTTTCATGTATGTTCATAGATATATCTTTATATCAAATCTTGAATCTATTGCAAAAACATAGAACTCAGAGGGTATGGTCTAATTCAGGCATGTCAAACTCGCGACGTGACGTGATGTCGCGCAACGTATCTGGCCGGTTTTGCCATTGCCGGCAATGGGGTGGGCACGGCTTCCACGTGACGCGTCCGGCCCATGGACCAGCAGTTTGACACCCCTGGTCTAATTTAAGGGAAAAGGGGAAAATCCCTAGAAAGGGTCAGTTACACCACTGAGTCCAAATGCTAATAGGTGGACATCCAAATCAGTGCATCTCAGGCAAATGTCTGGTGAGCTTCCAATTAAACATAACCAAGCTCACTATCTCTTTGGCTAATTGGTTCCATTTTCAAATTGCTATTTTTGTTAGGAGATTTTCGAATACTAAGTCAGATTTTGTCTCTCTGCATCTGAAATCTGGAATGAGAGACAGCAAACCTTAAGCCTTTCTGTGTGACGTTCCTTCAGATGTTTGAAGTGTTGGCATATCTCCTCTCCGACATATTTCCGTGCCAAACATATTGCCCCACAGTAGCTGAATTTACACCATACACTTCATTGTCTTTTTGAATTAATCCATTTTTGGGGATTACACAATTTCTCAAAATATGAAACAACTAATTTAATCCAAATGTACATAAAACACCAAAGTACCAACAAAATTCTAGTTAATCTAGCTTAGCATGTTGTGCAAATGCAAGCATGGTTTAATTAAGCATATTGTTCAAACCTATCCCCTCAATTCCTTGACAACTATTTTCCCTCAACTGTCTTTCATTACTGGAAAGAAGCTGAGCTGGGAGAAAACATTTCTGGGGTAAGTGACAAAATGGAAGAAATGATAGAAAATAAGGAAATTCCTGTAGTTGCTTGTAATGTGCTCCTTTGTTAATAGACTTAAGTATCTGGTTTCTATGTGACATGAACATAATATCAACCTTGAACATACTATCCATTTTCCCAACAGACCCTGAATCCCAGAGAAAGAGGACAGTACAGAATGTGCTCGATCTGCGGCAGAACCTTGAAGAGACCATGTCCAGTTTACGGGGCTCCCAGGTAACTCACAGGTGAGATCTCTGCTCTTGGTTCCCTTTGCTCTTGACTAAAACACTGAAGTGACATTTTGCCGGATTAGTATAAATCAGTTGGCCAATTTCTGTTTGACCTTTTATAAAATCAAAGGACAAAAGCGCTAGCATGGCTCAACTAGTAAAAAGCAAAAGGTACCTCTATCCTAAAGGATTAGGATTTTGAAAAGCTGCCAATAGAAAGGCAGCTGCCCTATTTTCCATATATGCTGTTCTTTTCTGCAGACCCTGCTAACATAAGATGCTGATTTTATAAAATTATTCAGTTCTTTTAATTAAGAATCAGTTCTATTCTTCAACCTTGGGCTTCCTCTTTTCTGCATGCTGTGATTTGTGTTAATGGCATTAGGATATATCCTGATGTTGACAGCAGTGAGATTAGCCTATGTTTTGATTCAGAAAGTCAAGGCACATTTATTCGAAAACACCAAATACTGTATAGTATTTCTAAATATAGAACACTATGGTGTATAGAATACACCAAACTCTAACCCTGATGTGTCAGGCTTGTTTTGATTTAACCTGATGTTTGAACCCAGCTGCTACAACTTAGTCTTACACATGAACCAAACTGTTATGGCTTAATCAACAAACCCTGGTTAAAATATTTGGTTTCATTATGTATGAATCCTCCCAGAATCCAGTATCTTGCTTCATAAATAATCTCTGCAGTCTTAAAGGGTGATGGAATTGTGAAGTTAACACACAGAGCTGGAATCGTAGCACTCCCGTTCCTCAGACTTGAGCTTTGGCAGCAGCCTCTGGGTAGTAAAACTTTCCCTTGGCTCCCTCTGATCCAAATGAGCTAATGCAGTGACAGCAGCTTTTTGGACCTCCAATGAGCAAACCACAGCTATGTGTCAATGTAATTTGGTGGAAAATAGGGAAGGGATTGGCTGGCAAGGTGATCACTCTCCAAGCACATGGAAATGGTGATCAGATTATTTTTTACCATCTTAGGGAATGGGGAAAACATGGTTACCATCAGCTCACTTTTTGTGCTCAGTTCTATATTTTAACTCTCTGGTATCCTAAATTACATTCTGAGCTGTGCACCAGAGTGTGGATAGTGACCTTAATAATACATCAGCACAAAAAGAGATGCTTACCCATACTGTCTGGCAATGTAAATTTAGCTTCTTTCTCAAGAGCTTGTTAGCCCCAGTTTGAGTTTGAAATTATTAAGTCAGCTGGAATCATTTGAAAATAAATCCAGAGATTAATGCAGGTCACAGATTGTGCATGCAGGTCACAGATTTTGTGTGTGTGTGTGTATTTGAGTGAACTTCAAGTAATAACTGACTGCTTCTCTAAAGGCAGTGCCCCCTCAGTGTTGCTTAATTGGTGTCTTAGTTTCTGTCCTGTTTTTCTACCCCACATCACAAAAAGGGATTCTGGCTCACGATGCAAAATAGAAGTCTCACACTGACTGCCTCCCTCCATGTGGGGTGAGAGATGGCACATGAGATCCACCCAGATGAGTCACTGCAGCACGAGATCCAGCCAGGGAGGACTGCTGGGCTGCTTCCAGTTGATTTGTTTAGCTTAATGTGCAGAGGTTGGATCAAGGGAGATCGCTTCAGGGAAGAAATCCAAGCCGTTTGTTACTTCTATAGAAGGCTAGTTTTGAGAGAGCTCGGCTGGGCAAGAGGAAAAGCAAGGTGAAAAGCATATGGATCTTGAGAGATGAGAAGATTCCAATATAACAGAATCTCTGTGCATATCATTGGCTACACATGTGCCTTCTGCCAGATAGATTCAAGGCAATCAGTTTCTTTAAGGATGTTTAACAGCTGCATTTATGCTTATGCCCAACAGGAAGCCAATCATTCATCCATTCATTGCTTGTGATGTATACAAGAACTAGGAGAAGTGGGTTCTAAAGAGTAGCTATTTTAGTGTCTTGAAGTTGAACCAAGAAGAGTCTTGTGACACTTTTTAGTCTAACAACACAGGTATTCATAGACTGCAATCTCTTCTTCAGATGCAAGGCAGGGATAGTCGCTGTCTGTGAAAAAAGCATTTTAAAGGCATACTGTATCTTTAGAATAAAAAGATATGCATAGGCAGCACTCTGTGTGCGTAAGCCTGTGACTTGAGAAGCATGTGATACCCTTGATGAAATGACTTGCAGTCCATAAATCATAAGTTAGTCTTTAAGGCCCACAATGCTTTTCTTTTTGTTGCTTCTGAAGGAGAGATTAAAGTAATGTTATAGCCAATAAATTCAATGATTAAAGGACATATTGTACAGTGGTAAAACACACTGTCTCAAATTCAGATTATAACTTATATTCTTTCACAGTGGATTTCATTGTTCTAAATTCATTTGGCTGTAATCACACAGCAGTTTTTGTGTATTTGTTCTGTGTGTTGACTAGTCTTCAGATGACAGGTCAATGAATAGTGGTGTCTATTGCTTTCTTTTCTGTTTTCATTTTAGGTATTAAGAGTTCTTAGATCTAAAATCAGTGTGCTTTACCCTTAACAATATTTTTTCAGTGGAATCTTCTCTCTCATTAGGAAATAGCACCTTGAAATTCAATTAGTCACAAGAAATAATAATTAAAATTGAGTACAGTGAATCTTTCTCCAGGGATAATGAGTAAATAGTCAAAATTATTTATTTAGAACTGCTTATATATTGAATAGTAAAAGAAATGTCAATACTAAACAGCATGCATGTTGAAGTTCCTTTGCTAGTTTTCTTTTTGCCCTGGAACTCTCAAAGCTTTTCCTGAATAAGGTATAAAGTCTTCACTAGGCTTCCACAAGCACAGCAAGTGTATGGTAAAAACTCTCTTTGAACTTTATTTCTCCTCTGTTTGCACCAGTATGCTTTCATGTATAAAGAAACTGTTAGAGGGGAATAGCCTAAAGCCTTCCAACTGATAAACTCATTTTCTTTGTATAGGCATTTTGTTTATCTGAAGAGTGTTCAATCAAATTTGTGAAGTACAGAAATTTATCATGTTCTCCAAAAAAATAGGTTTAATAAATAGGGAAGAGATGCAGTAGCCTTTGCTACATGGTAAGCTGGAGATATTATTAGGTTGGAGATATTGTTTGAATGAACAGTAGTTCTTTGCTAATTTAAGTTACTTACTTGAGAAATTAGTGTAGTAGAAGCATTAGAATAATAAACTCCTGTTTAAAGTGTTCTAATAAATTTTTCTCAAGGCTGATGTGTTTCCCTAGGAAAGCCTGATGGTTAATCTAAATTAACTTTAAATTAGGGATATGATATTTCATTATATGTAGCCAAGAAATATTGAGGAAGTTCCTTTGGGGAAAAATGACCATCTGGGTGTATGTACATCAGTACATTGTACAAAATAATATATCGCTTTGAGCTATGAGTTGGCACACCCATGCTTTTGTTAAAGGATTAAACCATTTAGAAGAATATAGTCCATGATCAAAATTATAGTGTGCCAAAAGTAGGCAAAGATCAGTGGACTCTAAAGAACATGGATTATATTTAGTAATATAACACTCATATTATTCAAATTTTGCCCTTTATCTTAAGTTTTAATGTGCTTGCAAAATTAAGCCATTAATGAAAAATAATTGAATCTTGAATTGAACCTACACACTCAATATATGCTAAGGTGCTCCTTGATTGTACACATTTAGGGTGCATGGGACTAAATCATATTTTGAATGTGCTGTTATGTAAAATATTCCCTGCAGGTAAAATGTTTGCTACCATAGTGTCAGACTAGAACAGCATGTGAAGTTCTTATGCCTGCGTACAGGAGTTTACTCAACTAATGGTTAGACTATTTTTGCGCTAGATAAGGGTTAACAGAACTCAAGAGACTCTAAGCGGATTCCTGTTTTGACTTCAGTCCAGGTTCTGCCACTCCTTCTTATAGCTATCTAAAATTATATAACAGATGTGGGTAGCCTGTAGTTCTTAGAGCTGCTCCTTAATGCCTTTAGTTCCTTCTCTGTTGAGTGCTACTGAAAATTGTAATCAACACCCTAAATAGGTTTTACAGGGATTTTAAAAAAAAAATCAAGAAAACATTCAGACTCCCTTTAACACTTAGGAAAAAGTGAAATTCCAGACCTTGACCACATGATAGAATCCTCCCTGTTTTGCATTACTGCTCACTGCCTGCAATTCTTCATTCCTCAGGCGATATTAAGTCTTGTCCACTCCTGTCAGAGAGCTTCAGGACAGTTTCTTGTGTCCTAAATAAAACTCATAAAATAGCCTAATTATTCCCCTCCACGCCCTATATAGCCAGAGTCACTTTCCATGAGATGGGTGGCCATATAAATAAAATAAATAAAATAAATATAATAATTATAAAGTAACTTTTAGTCATTGAAGGAACACATAAAGTAAATAGATTTTGAGAATGGTGATTAATATTCTATCCTTCATTTCCCCCCCAAAGAGTTATATTTTGCTTCTTAAAAACATATTATATATGAAATCTAGATATGCTAGTTTTCCTGCTATTAAAAATTGTTCCAAAAAACTTCTACCATTTGAAGGCAAGTAGAAGAGCCAATTTAATGCACAACATGATGCTGCAAAAGGATCATGTGGCGCTGTCTTGCTAAAATCAGAAGATATATGGAAAATTAAGGAATTCTTCTGTTGAGAATTTGGAGTGTGTGAACTTTACTGCCTGGCTGTGAGACTGAGCTAAAAGACGGTCCTTCAGAAGGAAAACCAGGGATGTAGAATAGGCTGTAGATATTCATGGTGTGAATTTTTGCCAGCAGAAGGCTCTCCTTTAAAGCTGGAAGTATGTAAAAACAATTTATAATACTTCTAAGATGTGATTTTAGATTGCTGTAGGACACGGTGTCAAACTCGCTGTGTCACATGACATGTCGCAATGTATCACGGCTTTTTTTGCATTGCTGGAGCTGGAGTGGGGGCAGCCTCCATATGATGCAACTGGCCTGCGGGCCGGCAGTCTGACACCCCTGCTGTAGGAGCTGTTCTCATTTCTGGGAAAATATACTAGTTTCAATAATTGGGGGGAAAATATAGCAACAAGATCAGAAGATATGGAGAGAACTGGCCCGTAGAATCACCAAGAGTCAGAAATGACTGAATGAATAATATCAGCAGCAGCAGCAGCTAGATATGTCTTCAACTTTAATAAGAGTACATGTACCACCTGAGGAGCATGGATAGAAATTTATTTTTAAATGTGATATATTTTTATTAGCATTTAATTTGAGTTCAGTCATCTAAGCTCTGTTATTAATGTAATTATTGAAACTGTACATGCAGGCTTCGTGGGCTGCCTCCATCTCTCCCCATGTCTGTGAATCTATTCCAGATACGGTTTCAATTATCAGTTTGTATTTGATGTCCGGCGATGGGTTTATTGAATCTAAATGGAATGCATGCCTGGGAGCTAGAATATCAGCAGGGGCCATTAACTCTAAAGTTTGCCTTTATTTGTAAGGGAAACATAATGTTATCAGCTGGCTTGATCATGGTTTCATACATTTTACACACCAGTTTCAAGCCTACTTTTTATATCACTGTCCATGGTATGGTATGAATTAAGAGGAATACTTTAATTGTAGGTTATTATTCATGTGAATTCATGCCACAGCTATTTAAAGCCTGTGATTAATAGTTATTAGGCTTCTCCCTAAGAGATAATGATCTGCACAGGTTCTATTGATAAGGCATAATGGTTTTACAGAAGGTGTGGGTGAAAGAATAGCTTAGCTTCTGTTTGTCCCTTTGTAAAAGAATAATGTCAATGTGAAGATGCATTTCAGTACTAGCGAAAAGGAATACTCTTGCTTCATTTCAATAATATAAAAGCAAAAGGTTCAAGAAAGGCAAAAAAAAAAACCAACACTATGGCAAATATGTGAGTCACTGTGTGTGAGTAGGGCAGCTATATAAATTTGTTGATAAACACAATGTGTGCTTGTTATTTTTCCCAAAAATCATAGATCCATATATAGAGATACTATAGAGGATAGCTTGTGAACATTATGATAAAGAGTTATCGGTGAGATGTGTGGCATATAAATTTAATAAATCAATCAAAGGTGGCCCTACAACTTAATATGGCGAATTTTCACTCTATTTAAATTGGGATGAAGTTTTTTGGTTTTTGGTTCCTTCTGATAAAAGCATTCATTTTCTTTGATGAATTAACAAGTTGGAAGGCTGAATTGTAGTTCCAATGATCAGTTGCCCAACCCTGTATATGTAAAGAAATTATCAGAAAAATACAATATCACAAAGGAGTGTAACTTCCTCACAGCAGGGGGCTGTAATATTTGATGCATTTGAAATGTCAATTTAATTTCTCTAGATATAAACTATAACAAATCTATAACAGAACATATGTATTATCACATTTATAACTCTAATATTATCATATCAGCAGCTGCAGAGGGTAGATTTATAAACTCAAGAAAATCTGTGGCTGCTTTAAAGACAGGTACTGTGTTCACATCCCCATTCTTTCTAAAGCACCAAATATTTTATAGTCCTGTCCAGTGCTTTTTTTGTAAAAAAAAAAAAAGTGCCGGAACTCACACACATCATACAACCCGCCTTGCCTACCCTACAAGGTTCCATCCAAAAAAGGTGCCGGAACTCCGTTCTGGGCGTTCTATGACAAAAAAAGCCCTGGTCCTGTCCAAAGCCTTAGAAAGTATCTGCTCTGTTCCCATAACTAGACACAAAAATATGAACAGTTTGCAGGCAAAAAATTGCAGCATCCATTGTGAAATTGAGCTCCACTAGGCAGTTGAAAGTTTGAAGATGAAGATAAAGATAGAAAAGCTTTACTAAATTAGACCAATGGTCTATCTAATACATTGTCCTGCTTTCCTCAGTAGCAAACCAGGCAACTTATGAGTAAGTCAGAGTTTTATCAGGATAGTACTCTAACAATTAAGCTCTGCAGGTTGGAAATATTGGGAATTTTAGTCCCAATAAATATGGAGATACAAGGGTGGAGAATACTGTTGTGCAGGAGAGATTCTTAGGATTATTATGTGAACATTGCAGTTCTTGTTGCAGTTCTAAAATGTCTGTAAAATTCCCTACTGACACTATCTTCCTTCCTCCCTCCCTCCCTCCCTCCCTCCGGCTTCCCAACATTATGATTCTGGGATTTTAGCTAGTGATATTAGAGCTTTGTTTGGTACCAGAACTGGCAATCTACAAGAAAGTGAAAAGCAATAGCAAATAAGCTTAAGAGTGTTTTCTTTGAACTTCGAGAAGCTTAGAGCAAAAACAGTGCTACTGTCTGATTAGGGTTGCTGTAGATATTGGGACAGCGGATTGAAATCCAGGCAATCACTAGAGGGCAGTAAAGAGTTAGCCTGCTACCATCTACAGTAGTGGATATCTGGATTTTTGGAGTTCAACTCTGATATCTTTCAGCCTGCATATACAGTGCATAGTTCTTGGTTGGGGGTATAAATGCAATCAAATTATTAACATAAAAATATTTAGGCATAGATAGCTCCAACCAAACTTTTAGTAATAAAAAGAAACCAAATATGGTTGTGGCTGCAGGGCTAGTGCTACCTATGTGACATTTCTCAAAGAGGGCACCCTAGATAGAATGAAATGGCAAGGAGAAGCAAGCTATGGCTTAGTGCAGGAGACAGTTTCGGTGCTTATTGATCAGGGTGAGCAGTACAGTAGAAAAGAGCAGGTAGAAAAACCGGTAACATACAATGCTAACTGTCTGTACCCTTTCAATCCCAAGAGAGGGCCTTGAGTTGGTACTGTTGTCCTTTCTTGAAAATCTTGGGCATGAGAGCTGGGCTGCTCCCTTCAAGATAGCTCCCGACTCTTTAACCCAGTATTTCTCAACCTTGACATGGTTAGGTGGGGAATTCTCAACATTGAAATCACATGTCTTAATGTGGTCAGGCTTGAGAAACACAATTTCAACCAAAAAATAAGGTTCGGAAAAAGGCCCTTTCTGAGAGGTTTGCCTTGCAACTCAGACAGATCTACTCTGGATTTTGAGAAACGTCTTGCTGAATCTCACCTCTCGTTGGTCTAATTTCCCACCTTTCTTTCTTCCCTCTGCCTGCAGCTCATTGGAGATGACATGCTATGACAGTGATGAAGCTAATCCCCGCAGCGTATCTAGCCTATCCAACCGTTCCTCCCCTCTGTCATGGCGGTATGGCCAATCCAGCCCACGCCTGCAAGCCGGAGATGCTCCTTCGGTCGGTGGGGGGTGTCGCTCAGAAGGCACTCCTAGCTGGTACATGCATGGGGAACGAGCTCATTATTCCCACACCATGCCCATGCGCAGCCCCAGCAAGCTCAGCCACATTTCCCGTTTGGAGCTGGTGGAATCCCTTGATGCTGATGATGTTGATCTTAAATCTGGGTATATGAGTGACAGTGACTTAATGGGCAAGACAATGACTGAAGATGATGATATCACCACAGGGTGAGTACCTCAGCCCTCTAGAAACACCAGCTGACTATTTAAAATTAGGCTTGATGTTCTGTATATAGTAATAGCCAAGGCAGATCAGAACCATGTTGACAGATTATATTTCTGTATTTTTTTCTTCCCTTCCCTTCCCTGTGCAACTATTTTCACTGGCAGGTTGGTGATAAATACCCAAGACATGCAATAGAGCCGGATACATTTGTTGAAAACATTTTTTTTTTTGTAGACAGGGATTTAGATAAAGACATTTATTGGATTATTACTTCCAAAGAAAAAAGGAGCTTGTCAAATGTGATACTGTTAGAGCAGATTAATCCAGATGGATAAAGCCCAGTGATCATATGGAACATATGTTTCTAATCAAATGTTTCATTGACAATGATATTTTCAAGCCTAAATACTTTACTTGAAGTGAAGAGGAGAAATGTCTATGCAATATTTTAGGACCAGTTGTTTAGCAGCTAACCATTCTGGTAAACACAGTTTTAACTAGTGAGCATTTTTAAAAGAATGAACAACACATGATTTGTCTTGCACCATGTGGTAACCACATTGTGGCTTATTAAACTGTGACTGAATTAACTGAGTATATTAATCCATAAACAATAAGTAGCTAAACTAAAAAGAAAGAAACCATAATATAGCTTAATGTCATATATGAACCAAGTTGTGTAAACATCTTATAACTAAAATTCTATCTTTTCTGTCAGAAATTTACTTGCATTGTTTTATCAATTCTTTTCTCCAAGCTCCATATTTCTTACCTTTTAGGAATGACAATGGATGAAGGAATTTGGGTAAAACAGAAAAAAAGACTCAATATTTACACATTTTACACGTTTTTAACTTTTAAACTGATAACATGATCTTTGGGATTGTCTCATGGATATATGTCATACAAATACTGTATATATATCCTATATATAATCTGTATGGAGTCTGACATAAAGATTTAACTGATGTTGCATCGTTTTTAGCATCAGGTATCTGGAAAAACATATCCTAAATCATCATCTGAAATAAGCAAACTTTAAAGGGGTATTAATAGTACTTTGAATTTTGTACAAATTATATTTTCCTCCATTGCATCCCCTGATTTTGTGATATTTGGTAACATTTGTTAATATAGTGTTGAGTGCAATAAAAACTATGTGTTAATTTTAATATTGTGCTCGGTGTTGGGTTGCTTGGAAATAAAGGGTCTTGTTTTTCTTTGGCTGATACCTCCTGCTGTCAGAGAGAGATGGATGCTAACATAGTGAGATATTATGTCATACATTTTCCATTTAAAAGTCCCAGAGCTCCATCAAGGGAAGGGATGTAGACATGGTCCTAAAAATACATATTATAGGAAATTGTGCTGAAGAATCCTTGTTGATCACAGAACTTTGGTCTACAGATTTGATAGTGACAAGTTTTGAATCCAGTTATGGAGCCTCTTAACATTGCTATTATTAGAATATAGAATAAACAAGCTAATCACTAATACAGATCGGACAGAAATAGGCAATGTGTGACTGAAGTGTGGTTTTCCTATGGGAACATCAAGAGTTCTTGTGAAGCAGTGAGTAGCTTTGAGTAGCCAACAGATCTTGTTCTTGATCTTTGCTTGTAAGTTTTTCCTCTCTATGAAACAAAAATGCCATCTCTTAATTTCTGGGGGAAAATAATAGATAACATAGTTTTCATCTAAAAGTTCTTGCTGGGAAAAAAGGAAATCAATGTTTTTGAAATCATACTATGATATCATAATTTCATGCTACTGGTTATCACATTTAAAGTCCTGAATGGATGGTGCCTGTTTATCCCTGGGACTATCCCTCCTTGAGGATATCTGCCCAGTTCACCAGTTTGAACAACATGAATATGAATTAGGTCCCTTTTCTTAAATATTGTCATCTAGTGAGACCTTGGAGATATGCCTCCCCTGTAGCTGTCCCAGCCCTGTGGAACTCAACTCCTCTTGAGATCTGGAAAGTGTCTATCCTTCTGATCTTCTGGAAGGCTGTAAGTCCTGACTGTTCCCCCAGGTAGTGGAGTTGATGAGTGTTATGGCACTGGGATGGGAAATGTGCTTCTTCGTGCATGAGTGATGTGACTGGTTTATTGTTTTTATTGGTTTTGTTGTGAGCCAAGTAGTACTATAACATATAAGATAAGCGGCCACATAAGTTTTAAAATAAATAAATTATTATATTACAAAAGGCAGTACCATATATATTGATTATATACAGTATATATAAAATACTCTTTTTATAACTATTGCTTTTGTCTTCTTTTGTCTTCTCTTTTCCCTTTTTTGTATTTGTTTTTTTAAAAGAACAAAGAAATAAAATAAACTTCCAGAGTAATGTTTAAAAAATTTCATTTTTTTTAAAACAGCTGCAACTTTTCAAAATTAACAATCATAGAAATGTGGGATTTGAAGTAATGACTTTGCTGCTGTATTCTTCTTTGTTCTGAATTAAGGGACATTCTCTTCAAATAAAAGACAGCTGCCCACATGTCTACTGTAAACTAATTAATTACTTGCAGAGGAGCTGTCTCATTGAACATGGGATAGTAGGATGGGACAGAAAATTTCTGTGATTTTACCATTGATATGAAATAGGAGATTGGCATTATCAATATGCTGATGATATGCCACTATACATTTCAACCCCAGGTTGCACAGGTGAAGCTGTCAGTGCATTAACACTGGGGCTGTTTGGGTCTGGACGGGGAGGAAGAGATCAGCTCAGTCCTTGCAAGATTGAATGGCGCTGGCTGTTTGGGCTTCCTGAGTTAGGGAAATTTTCACCATTAGCCATGGATTTTGAGACTGGTATGCAGTTTGGGGCTCTTCTGGATATGCAGCAAATCCTCAGTGGTTAGGTGGTAGCTGTGGCCAGGAGGGCTTTTGCAGAGATTCATCATTGTCTGAACACTGTTTGGGTTTGAATGGGGTGGAACAGACTTTGGCTCAATACTAACAAGACAGAGTGGCTGTCTTGGTCAGGGATATTACCATTGTTGGTCTTGAATGGGGATGCATTTCCCCATTCAAGACCAATACACAACTTGGGGCTCCTTCTTGAGTTACAGCTATGGCCAGAGGCATCTTTGCACAGGTTCATCTTGTATGCCAGTTGTACCCTTTCCTTAAGGCTCTTCAGACAGTTGCTCATGCTCTGGTCACCTTATGATTGGATTGTTGCAATGTGCTCTACATGGGGCTATACTTACAGATGACCTGCAAGATAAAGCTGGTTAAAAATGCAACTGCATGAGCAGTAATGGGCACTTCTTGGTGTATCCATGTCTCATCACTGCTACATTGCATTGTCATTTTGTAGGACCAAGGAAGTGTGCCCTTCTGTTGTGCCCCCCATCCCACCCCTAGAACAGCATCTTCCCTGAGACAGGGACAGGTTTCTAGAAAGTTTGAAGTATTGAGTCCTGGTAACTGCCTGGACACTTTCCTGAAGTTTTCTTGACAAGATTTGGCTTGCCATGACCTTCTTCCTACATCTGAGAGACAATGATCCAGAGTCACCCAGCTGTCTTTGTGCCCAAGGCAAGATCAGAAGAGTCTCAGGGTTTCTAGCCTGGTTTCTTAACCACTATATCAAAATTCCTCTCAGTCCCTTTAGCTTCCTTGACAAGATGTTGGAAGCGGTTTGTCACTGCCTTTTTCCTGGGGCTGAGGATTCATATTTTAATATCTACTGAGAATTGAAATGCACGCATCTTAAAGATGCCAGGATTGATAAACCCTGATTTAGAGGTCAGTTCTCAATTCATTTTATTTATTTTTTCTCCCCATTTAAATCTGCTGCAGCTGCCTCTAAGGGCACCTGCAGCACCAAAGACATCTCTCTCAGTCAGAGACTTAGGTCATTATTAAATAACTAAAACTTTGACAATTACCCAACTCTTCTCATTGCACAGTTAAAAAGGCAACCAAGATTGAGTGGACTGTTCAGCCTAAGTCAGTATACTAAAACACAACTCAAATGGGCCAATTTATTTGTTTGCAAGTCTACAAGGCTTGCAGAAAACTGGCAGACATTCAGGACTTGTTGTTCCTGCCAGTGGATGAGCACAGAAATGTTTCAGTCTAAGCTTGTCTACATGCCAGTAAGAAGTGTTTATCCTGCCCTCTCAGTTTTGAGCTAAAAAAAATGCTCCTCTCCTGTGAAAAATGAAAAAAACCCACACATTCTATAGGCTCACATTAATGGAAGGCACTGAGCCACTGAGTTACTGTAACTATATTTGAGTCCATTTGCTCAGACCCAATATCCAGTTCAGTTTTGAACTTCTCCCCCCAAATGACACAATCCCTTTGATTTATTTTTATTCTTAGAAGAATAGAGCTGGAAGGGACCTTGGAGGTCTTCTAGTCCATCCCCCTGCTCAAGCAGGAGAACCTATACCATCTCAGACAAGTGACTGTCTAGCCCAGGGGTAGGCAACCTTGGCTCTTTTATGACTTGTTGGCTCAGGAATTCCTGGCTCAGGAATTCTGGGAGTTGAAGTCCACGAGTCATAAAAGAGCCAAGGCTGCCTACCCCTCGGCTAGCCTCTTCTTAAAAATATCCAGTGATGGAGCACCCACGATTTCTGGAGGCAAGCTGTTCCACTGGTTAATTGTCCTCACTGTCAGGAAGTTTCTCCTTAATTCCAGGTTGCTTCACTCTTTGATCAGTTTCCAACCATTGTTTCTTGTCCTGCCCTCTGGTGCTTTGGAAAATAATTTGACCCCCTCTTCTTTGTGGCAGCCTCTCAGATACTGGAATATTGCTATCATGTCACCCCATTTCTTCTTTTCTTTAGACTAGCCAAACCCAAGTCCTGCAGCCATTCTTCGTATGTTTTAGTCTCCAGGCCCTTGATCATCTTAGTTGCTCTTCTCTGAATTTTTTCCAAACTCTCAACATCTTTTTTGTGATATGGCTGCAGTATTTCAGGTGTAGTCTTACTAGGGCTTTATAAAGTGGTACTAATACTTTGCGTGATCTTGATTCTATGCTTCTGTTTATACAACCCAGGATTGTATTAGCTTTTTTTGGTGGCTGCTGCACACTGCTGGCTCATAGTCAAGTGACCGTCCAGTCTTGATATAATAAACAAGAAAAAAGTTGCATTTAACCAGAACAAGAATAATTGTTCTTTACAATTTTTTAAAATAATTCACTTGAAGAAACAGAAGCTGAGATATAAGCCCTATGATAAAGCTAAAAACCTGACAAGCTAAAAACCTATTCTTCCTAAGAAAGTTGTGGTTTGAAAAGAGAAAACCTGAGAATGTATCATCCAGAACACAAGGCACCAGCTGAGAAATATTTCTTTACTGTAAAGAGTAAGACTACATTGTTGGCAGTAATATTGATTTAACAATTATTAGTGTAATTAAATTTATCTTCCATTTCTCCCCAAGTATTAGGAACGACTAACCATAATTAATACATAAAACAAAACTGCACATAAATATTTATTTATTTATCAAATGTATTTGCTGGCCATCTCTTAGTTCAGGTGACTCTGGGCAAAGTCATTTGCCCTATAAAGTGGCAATTGAATGAGAGACCATTGAACAGTTTTCCATTTTGTTTTTATTTTCTTTTTACTAGTAATTTATTATTTTTTAAAAAAAAATCCTCTCAAACTTTTTATTCATATAACATCATGTAGTAGGTTAAGGTAAAAAACTTAGTGAATTTCATGGTCAGTGAATCTAGGTCTTTTCATTACTATTTTTCTCCTGTTAACCATATGGTTCTTTTTATTTTATTCTGTGTAGTTTTATTTTTCCTGTTTATTTGTTTTATTATTTGTTTAGCAAATGATGACAATATGACAGAAGAGAAGTAAACATTTTTTCTGTTAGTGATGCTTTTAATGCTCTTATCTCCACTTATATGCTGCAGGCGCTAAAGTATCTGAAAAGCAGTTAGTATTTTTCCTGTTGCAATAGATGGTGCTTTATAGTTGGCCAAAGAACATTATAGTTTTGAACCAATACATAGGTTTTTATTTGCATTTGGTTTTCTTTAAGTGGTAGGGCTCTTGTTGGTGAATATGCACACAATTTTTCCTTTTTATTGATTTCCCTCTTCTTCAATTCTAAACTGCATTAATACTGTGCAGGCTTAGGGAATTACAAGGGTTTGAGTATACATTCATGGAACAGCTTTTATGGAACCAAGGCTCTTTGATAGACAGTTTTTTTTGTTTTCATTGTTCACATGATTTCTGACTTGTTTGCAACCTAGTACTTAATTTGGGAGTGCCTAAAACATGTCAAGCAACAGGACATGCTCAGTGGCTTTCTTCCCCAACCTTTTGAAAAGAGTCCAACTATCCTGTATTCTTTTCAAAAAAGCAACAGGAATGCAATCATAGCTGCACCCAAGGTTTAATTTGAGGATGGTTCATAGTAACAGAACTAATTATATTGTACTTAATATTTAAAATGCATTACATGCCAAGACCAAATTTATATCTGCAGAGTTATGACACACTGAAATTAAAGTGAAGTACTGTACTTTAAATCTGGGCAAGTACAATATATATCTATTTATTTCAAAAAAAAACCCACACATTATTTTTTTCCAGATTACCCTGTAAGTTATTAAGGTAAATGCAACTCTTAAATCGGGTATTGGTTGTATAAAGTTTATGAAAGTATAAAAAAAGACTGCTTTAATGAAGAGCAGAGTAGTTCAGCATTTGCATGAGATTCGCCTGAAGATGTAATTATTATTTACAGTACTTCTTTCTATCTGCACATGAAGACCTAGTTATCAGTGGCAAGTGAATAATAAGTGAATTTCAACTCACAGAATTTACGTTGGCTGGGGAATTCTGGAAATTGGACTCCACACATCATAGAGCATTGTTCAATACGCTGAACAATGACCCTTCACCAGAGAGATTAGAATTAAACACAAAAGCGATGAAATGAAATTTGGAGTGAAACTGAAATGAAGGAAGTAATATTTTAAAGATGTGTATTATTGCTTTTCTGTAGAAAGGAAAATGCAGCAAGATTGAATATAAAATGAAAGAGATATCACTTGTTTCACGTTCTGGAAAAAGCTTTTGGCAGAATGTTGATTGAAAGGGTACAAGATGGAACAATAAATAAAATCTGGGAATTCCAGTTTGCAGAATACGCGTACCAGTTTTTTTGCACTTCAACGGGTCATGGAGAAATACATGAATATTAAAAATAAAGCTTATTTTGGATTTGTTGATTTAAAGAATATATGATAACTTTGAATAGGCTCGAATTACAAAATATTTTTTGTGACTATAGAGTTGAAAATTGTTTGCTGAATGCAATAAAATGCTTTTCATTTCTTTGACTTACCATTTATTACACACTTTCTGCTTGATGTAATTTGCCCCCAAAAGGATTGGCTGTATGTAGCAATAATACTATTAAGTCAATGTTCTGTACTGGCTCTTTTACTATATAATAGGGGTTCCCAGTGAGTTCCAAACTTATTTTCACAAGAGGAAAGGTTGGGGGGGGGGGGGTGTTTGCGTGCGAAGATGTTTGCCTCCCTTGGTCACTCTTTTTTTGGCTAGAGGGCTCTTGTTACATAATTATTGCTTACTGGGGAGAAGCATTATATTTCTCTGTCTCGCTCTCCAAAGATGTGAAAGTCAGCTAATTCAATGTCTAAACCAGGATTCCCTAAAATTTATAGGAATGCAAGTCCAACATATTTAGTGAGCTGCAGTCTGAGTTAAGCTCTTTAAATAGCCACCTGCACTCATTCAACTGTTTCTGCCTTTAATTTGCCCTTCCTGCATAGCATCTTGTGGTTTTAAATGCTGACCCAGCAACAAACTAAAGGCTTTCTGGTTTTGATTTGCTGATTTTGGAGATGCTAAGGGAGTGATGATAATACAGAAATGGATTATGAGTTTTACATTCAGATTTAAGAAGTCATCTATGAATGTATTTCATAGGGACAGAATATATTCCTTCATTTGCAGTGACTCACAAAACTGAATGTTCTTCTCTGAATCTAAGGGGAATTGAACCTTTTGTGCTCAGCAGCTGTTGCTTTTGGAGTTCCCGTTGAACACAGTGCCTTTTTCTTCTTCAAAAATAAAAACAAATTTACAAACTCCATTAAGCAGGATAAGAGGGGAGGGTCCATGTCTAACAGCCTCAACTGCCAAAATGAAAACACTTTTTTTGTGCTCTGAATCCAACATTATGGTCATATCTATATTAAATAACTTGAAGACAGCAGTGCACATTGTAACTTCACAGGGATTCTATATATCAGCTGAAAAAAAATCAGAATCAGAAAATTGGCAGTGTCAAAGATGGCATTCATGATACCACCAACAGAAGATCTGGGTGAAAGTTTATGCTGGTTCTTAATCAGGGAGAAGCTGTGGATAGGAGAAGTGTGTATTGTTGAGTTCTTGGTGCTTTCTGAGTTGGTTATTGGGAGTATATGTGTAATATGGGGAAGATATTTTTCTATCTTGGCCCTGATCCTACAGAAGGTCCACTTCCTCCTTAATATCATATGTGGACTTACTAGAAAAGCTTTGCGTCTCCTCTTCACTGTCACGATTATTCATTTGCTCATCTCTTTGTGGCTAGAAAAGAGAGGACAAGTAAGCAGGCCCTAGAAGACCCTATTTAGGATATGGGCTTTGTCAGGTGCCAAACATGCCAGCCCATGATACCAGTTTGATAATGCTGAGATTGTTCAGCTAGAAGAAAATGTTATTCTGGAGTATCTGATGACTCTTGTGGCATCAAATTTAAACATATAAACATATTGCCATATAAACTATAAATATTAGTCAGGCTGAAAATGGATGGTCCTAGTTTGATATCATGTCAACATCAGGACTAGTAGGCTTAGTACCACTTTATTTTATATATTCAAATGAAATCTACTGTTGTTTGTCTTTACTTTCTCTTCTGAGATAGGAAAATCAGATTACCATCAATAGATAGAGGAATTATATTCATGCTAAGGAATGACTAATCTCAAAGCAATTTCTACCTTTAAAATGTATATGTTTGTACACAGGGCTTTTTTTGTCATAGAACGCCCAGAACAGAGTTCCGGCACCTTTTTTGGATGGAGGGTAGGCAAGGCGGCTTATATGATGTGTGTGAGTTCCGGCACCTTTTATTTTTACAAAAACACTATATGTACATGTACGTATGTATATACACACACAAGCTAATTTAAAAAAAAAATGCTACTCAATTTATATATCTTACTTTGGATGGTATCTCATCATATATGTGGATTCTAGAGTAGCATTTCATTTCTCTCTGAAAAAGAAAAAGGACAGTTTATTTTATTCCCTCACACTGATGATGTTTCCCAATTGGGTAATCAAACATCTACAAATAAACAATCAAATTCAGAGAGCACCAACAACTCCACAGTTCCATCCCGAGCTATATATGTTCTCTTCTATTAGTTATTTTAAGGTGCATTTTAAGGGATAGTGGCCCCCAAATTAATCTATGGAGGTTTACTGTCATTTTGTACAGTATGTAGTTTAAAACCCTAAAGCTGAGGAAGACAGCAAAGGCTGAATTCCTGATTTGGTTGCAAAATGGTTCATCCTTCTGCTATTCCACCATCTTTCCTGGCTTTAATTGCTTTATCTACCTGTTTTATCTATTTGGCTTTATCTACTTGGGTATGTCTAGTTTAATGAAGAAAAGGACCAGGGTGACATGATAGCAGCGTTCCAATATCTCAGGGGTTGCCACAAAGAAGAGGGAGTCAAGCTATTCTCCAAAGCACCTGAAGGCAGGACAAGAAGCAACAGATGGAAACTAACCAAAGAGAGAAGCAACCTAGAACTAAGGAGAAATTTTCTGACAGTTAGAAAAATTAATCAGTGGAACAACCTGCCTCCAGAAGCGGTGAATGCTCCAACACTGTAAGTTTTTGAGAAGAGACTGGGCAGCCATTTGTCTGAAATGGTATAGGGTTTCCTGCCTGAGCAGGGGGTTGGACTAGATGACCCCCAAGGTACCTTCCAACTATTATTGTTGTTGTTATTATTATTATTATTATTCCTGTCAGATAGTAGGGAACCATCTTGTTGGTGAATATAGATGCTTGGATTTTTACTCTTCCATAGCCTCCTTTTACATTCCTTACCCATAACCAGAAGAACTTTCCTCATCCTTATTGCAGGTTTCCCTTGCTTTATATGTACATGTTGCTATTGAATTTAGACAATCACAATAAATGTGCACATCCTTTTGTGATGACAAATCTGGTATTTGCCAACTCCTACATCGGTGTTCAAAATAGAGGATAATTTGTGACTGCAAATCCATTCAGAGAGTACCAAGATATAAAATAATTGTTGGTCTCTGATAGGCTAATATTAAAAAAAATAATTTCAGGCAACTTATCATCAAATCTTTCTATGGCATTTTTTTCATTAACATTCCTCTGAATTAGATAGCCACCCATGCTGCCTCCCTCTGTGGTTGTTGTGAGTAAAATACAGAAGGACTGTAGGAAAAATAGTAATATTAACTGCTATAAACAATGATGTTAAGTCAATAAAATGAAAGTATAGCTTCTGAAATATTATGAAAAATACTGTCTCATTTTTACTCACTGACATTGCAAAGATGACCATCTTGCTGTCAATAGATGAGTAGATTGGAGACAGTATCAGTGTTACATATTGGAAGAACCTCTGAGCATTGTAAACATTTTGGCATTTCTCCTTCTGTACTTCTCCTTCTGTACTCTGTACCCTGTCTAAAGAAGGGTATGCGGTCTAAACAGTGGTGCTGTTATTTGGTTGCTAGATCAGCCATTTCTATTTCATGAGTTCTCTAGGCTATGGGATTTAAAGGATATTATTTCTCACAAATAATTCCTGAATGTACAAAAACTTCTCAGGATCTACTGGGCACATTAGATCCTGTGGTACCCCACATTTCAAAGCAACCGAGAAGGCCAGAATTATTCTACTATTGCAAATTTACTGAAATTTTGGTATATTATCATTATTAAAGTTTTCCTGTTAAAGATATTTGTGGTAGGAAAAGGGAAAGGATTTCATGGCATCCAATGTTTTTCTTCCTTTAAACAGACGGCCCATACACGGTACATGCAATAGAAATTGAACTTCTCAGTTCTTAAATCTTATTGTAATATTAAAACAGAGCCTGGCGCTCTTCCCTCTAGATTCTGCTCACCCCCACAGGTAGACCCCCACAGGTAGATGTCAGTGAACATGACACATTGGCTCTGTAATTAGGAACTCCCGTGGTTCATTTTAAAATGTATAGTTGCGACAGAGACAGGAATAGATACAGTTCTGGACTGTGGTGTGGGAAAACCGGGAGTTAACTCCACATCAGTTTTCCATCTGTAATTGTTTCCCTTCTGAGGTTATTTGCCTTATAAAAACATATATGAAACCGTAACTTTTTAAAGCAGAGTAAATAACAGACTCAGGAGGAGATTTTACTTTGGATAACAATAGGGTAGAGAAATATTAATTTATGTCCTTGCCTAAGTGCATAGTCCAGTCTCTGACATACAGTACATGCATGCACACACCTACTCTCCTATATACAAACCCATACACAGAATCCTACTCACAGAATTAGAGCCTTTTTCTCCATCTTGACCTTAAAATAGTGTTATATTTTAGTTCTGTGACTGTTTTTTAAGGTTTAGCTTTTAGATGCTAGCTTATCTGCATTAAAGTTCTAGATCAGACATGTAAAACACAAGGTTTGCGATTGGCCGATATTTGGCCCCGGGGATGCCCCAGAGATGGTGAGGGATTGGCCCCCATTGCCCTGGCCCCGGCCAGTTCAGCGGCCCCCAAGGCACGGCACAGAAGGTGGTGAGTGCGTGGGGCCCGATGGCATCTGGCAGCAGGGGCTGTGTAGCCCGCTGTGAATACCAGGCCAGCCCTCCAGTAGCAGTGCTGTGGCAGCACTGGCAGCACGTGGAGTCGGGGGCAGCAGCATGTGATGCGGATCGCCAGACACGCCTACTCTGTCCCATCTCTTTTTGTTTGGAGAGCAGGTCACCACTGGTCATTTTGGCCCCCTCACAGGTCTTGCCCATGATCCACGGGTGGAGCGCATTCCCCTTGCACACCTTGGTACCCGCTGTGGCCCTCAACCACTCATGCAGGACCATTAGGCCACCACCCAGAGCTGCAGGCTGCCCAGCATGAAGGAGGCAAAGCAGTTGTCTAGGAAGCCCCAAATAGAGGTGGTAGAGCATGCCCAGGGCCAGCAGGCAAAAGGCCACCCCGAAAGGGGAAAGCTGGATCCCCATCGGCATCATGGCCACCCAGACCCAGCAGAGATGGGGGGAGGCACACAATCCTGTCTGGGACTGGGTGGCCATGGCGCCGATGGGGATATAGCTTTCCCTGCTTGGGGTGGCCTTTTGCTTGCTGGGCATGCTTTGCCACCTCTACTTGGGGCTTCCTAGCCGACCACTTCATCTCCTTTGTGCTGGGCAAGCCTGCCGCTCTGGGCAGTGGTGGCAGCCTAATGGACCTGCATAAGCTGCTGGCAGCGGCAGCCTGAGGTGGGGCCATGGTGCGTCGGGTGCATGAGGGGAACAGGCTCCATGCACTGGCCAAGAGCAAGATATGCAAAGGGGCTGAGGAGATGACCAGCAGCGACCTGCTCTCCAACTGCAAGCAAAAACAGATGGGACGGAGTAGGCGCATCCAGCAGTCTGCATCAAGTGCCTCCCCCTTCCCTCCCCTTTTCCGCCTGCTGCTTGAGGGCTGGCCCAGTATTCGCAGTGGGCTGCGGAGCCCCAGAATGTGCCAGTCGAAGGGCCAGCAGGCTGTGGCTGCTGATGGAAGCTGTCCTCCCCCATGTGCTTGCTGGCCTCTGTGTGCAGGGGCCGAAGTATCAGGCAGCAGCCGCCCCGGCCCTTGCCTTACCTCGCCTCACCCTACAGGACGAGCCTCCTGCCCACTTCCCCATCTGCCAGAGACCCCCTGGATCTCCCCCAACCTGCTCTGCCCCCACAGGCGTCCTCCCCCATGAGCAACGTCGAGGTGGCCATGCCCACCCAGTCAGCCATGACCACCACAGCCATGCTCACCCAGTGGGCCACACCCACCCGGCCTCCCTGAGGGTACCACAATGCTGATGAGGCCCTCAGTGAAATTGAGTTTGACACCCCTGTTCTAGATCATTTCATGCATTTTGGCTGGCTAGTGGTGATAGGGAGGATCCTGATAGCTGCTTGTCTTATGTATCTTTTTGTATGGATATTATGATGTATTACTTTTTACACTTTATTTTTTAAAGTTTTCTACTGGGTGTAATTGTTTCCAAATTCTGTTTGAGACTTAGCTGTTGCCATTTGATGAACTAGATCTCTTATCTAAAGATTTTACTTTTTCTCTTCCTTTCTGTAAGGTAGATGTTCAGTGGGAAAATTATTCACCACCAAACTAGACCAGGTAACCCTTGGTAAAATATCTTTCATGCTGTTGTATCTATCTTTCTGTTTTCTGAAGTTGTTCCTTCAATGTATGTGGATAGGTTTTTCTTTACCTTGCCCAGCACTCTCTTGTATAAGATTTTTAGTTTTTTAATATTGCATACAGACATAGCAGAAATTTGCTACTTCGTGTCTAAGGTGTGAGCACAGATACTAGAGGATAGGGAAATGTCCAGTTCTGCCCAGTTATGAGGCATCAGTTCCAGCATTAGCATAATATTCCATGCTTTTTGTCAAATGTGTATTTTGTGATATAAAGTTAAACTATTCTGTTTAACACTTCCTAGCCTCAAGAATATTCCAAAACAGTTGACTCAGTGGACACATTGATATTTGTGGGTAATCTATGGGTGCTTTGTATAATTGAATTACACATTACATATCAATTAAATAACTGTTAGTATCCTTCCAGACTTGTAAATGGGTTCGTCTTGCCCCAAATATCACTCTAAATTGCTCCAAATTTGGAGTTCTCTTTCTCTCTTGGAAATGAAAGCAGCTTGTCCTGCCCCCATTAGTGATCTTTCCTTTACTCTGCCTGGGTCATGTTTGCTTAAGGAATGAATCATTCTGGCATGCATTGATCCTATGTTTACATAAATTTCTCTGACTTCCCCATCTTGGCTTTGTGTTTGACAATGCAGAGCCAAACTAACAGAACTTTTCCTGCCCTCTGCAGCCATATTGCCTCAAGTGGTTTGCCCCTTGCCTTGGGATTGTCTGATTAGTTAAACTCTTATGCAAACTGCAGAATGAACCTAGTTAAGCTAGGGAATTGCCTTTTTAAGCAGAACCTTGCATAATTAGAGCAAGGAAAAAAAGACCTATATTTTCAAGACATTAACATTAACTGATCTATGTACAATTATTGCTCTTTATCTTTCTTGATTCTGTATTTGTTGTTTCACAGCATTTTAATAATGTCCCAAGCTAAACTGGTTGTCTACAAGTATGATTGAATAATAGTACTACCCTTCTTAATCCATTCAAAAGCATAACCCAAAACATAGAAATAAGTGGTCCTTAGGGGCTGCAGGCCTGCTGAAACAAAGCATTTGTTATGCCTTCAAAAACATTAAAGGGAAAGGAGTCATGTGTACTTGGGGAGCAGCATGTTCCACAAAATGGGGGCCACATATGTAACTCAGGATCTGATCTATGATTGAAATTCATATTTGTTGCAAGTAAAAACTATATTTTCATTCTGTGAATCTCCCAAGTGTGGTAACAAAAATAACTCTTTAAATCTGATATGTGACTTCGAAAAGCAACATAATTATTAGCACCAGTTAAAAAGGACAATGTGAACAATTTTTTTAATCTCTAAAGAGAAACATTGAAGATAGGCTTAAGGGTAAATATGAACCAAGTTGAATGAGACTCCAAGTGACAAAAAGAAATTAGAAGGAGATATAATATAACCAATATGACCATTTACATTTTGTAAGCCATTGTATAATTTAAATAAAGATAAGCGCACATTTCACATGTTTATTTTTAAACAGAGTTGTGATTTTTCCTGCTGTGTACCTTGCCCATTAAATAGACTGAGTAAAGGAACTGCTTTTTTAAAGGGATCATTATAGTGGGTCCTGAATGAGCCAGAATTGGTAATCATTTATACATGCTCTCTCTTTTCTTCCTCTCGTTTTCTCTCTCACACACTCATAGTGGAGGAAGGGAGTTTTCCCATTTATAGTCATTGCAGGAAACTTCAAAGAATTATCTTCTATCTCTCTTCTAAGTCAGGATTAACATTGTACATGATGGGGGGTTGGGGAGGAGTTGTAAGTGCCTGTTTAGCCAGATGCTCCAGTACAGCTTATGTCTCTGGCCAATAAAACTCTTGAGATAAAAACATACTAAGCCTTCAGCATTTTGGCAATCACTAACGGTCAGTGAGATGGGGATTTGGATGCAGCTGTATTTTTCTGGACACAAACATAACTTCTGGGATCGTGTTCTGGGCTGTGGTTTATGAGGCAATACTTCCTTATTCTCACTGATTAACCTCATCTGACTGCTTTATTCTATTGTTTGGAAAGGGTTATGACTGGATGTGTAAAAGCATGCAACAAGACAAAGGACTGGTGCCTGTATTAAACTGTTTTAGGCCTCTTGGACCAGAACTTCATATTAAACCTGCAGTGGGCAAGTGGAAATGAATTTATACGTAAGCATATGTAAGCACCTGTAAATAAGCAATGCACTGATTTCTATTCTTTTTGGGAGAGGATCACAGTTTTGGGTGTGAGAGATCTGGGGACGTTAAGCATAAAGTATGTGAGTAGCTTTCCAGATAGAAGGAAATAGTTTTGCAGTTTGAGTTAAAAAAGAGAAAGGAAAAGAAGTTTGAGGTTTCTTATTCGCTGTAGAAATGCATCCTTGGGGATTTGGAAATTGTAGGCTGTTACTTTGGAGAGACTAGACTGATGTTGTATGAGCAATCTGTCAGCATGCCTGCCTGCTCCTCTTTTATGCCCTACTTTACATTAATTTGCAGACAGTTAGATTTCAGAGTGGAATAGTCTTTGGCTACCATGAAGTTTCTTACTGCTTGAGAAGTCAGGAATATGCAGTTCAAGATTTATAGTTCTTACAAATGTAACACCTGGTATTTTATATAAAACAGTACTCTAGATTACAAATTTATTTGTTCATAAGTAAAGTGTTTGTTCAACATTTTCAGCTATTTTGAGAAGATCTGTTTTTAAGAAGGAGGAAGTCTGCATTTCTGTGTTGCAGCAAAGATAGTAATCCTTCAGCTCCTGAGCCAAATCTCTTTTTAGTTGCACATGTAACCCATCAATCTTTTCTGCTTTCAACTGGCTTATTATTCCCAATAGTCTCTCTTTTGTCTAATATTGACTAGAGACAAAAGCAGCTGTTTGGCTAAGTTCTGTAGATTGAAGGGGTTCAGGGAGAGAGCTTCTTTGCCATTTCCCAGCATCACACGTAACAAACCAGAAACCTTGCAGCAGCACCTTTTTTGTTGGCCCAACATTTTATTCCTAGAACCAGACATGAAGCTCTCTAAAATGATTTGTGTCTTGGCAATAGAAAATATTTCAAAAAAGCTGATGAATAATCAGGAAAATACTATAAGAAGCATTCATGAGGTCATTATCACTTCAAAACTATCTACATTTCTACCAGGAACCAATCATACACAAGCTCCTGAGATTTGGTTTATTTACTTCAATATGCTTGGATGTTCTATAATCATTTCCTGAAGCTTAATATCTAGTTGGAATCATCCACCTCTCTGTAAATCTTGGTCTCTTATTGAATGTTAAGTGTCATAATACATAGGTAATGACTCCATGGCAGCAGTGCTATGAAAGATCACCAAGCAGAGAATGGAATATCTTGGCTCCTTCTACAGAATGAGACAACTTGCTGCAGCCAGTTCACTGTGCAACAACTTGTTGTGGGACAATTCAATGCAGGATAACTCAAGAAAGGGACAAGTGAATTGCAGTGGGCCTTGTCTTGCTTTAGGTTTGAACCTTCTCAAATTTGAAGTCCTTGAGGCTGGGGTGAGCCAGACCATGGAGTCCCAATGGCCTGTTGGCCAAGGCATGTGCTCCATCATCCAAGCTATGGAGCAAGCATGGGTAGTCCCTACCTGGATCCAGGCTAAGGGCACAGTGTGTCTATTAGAGTAGGCCCACCACTGCTACTACTTCTTCCTGGTATGCCAGGAAGTTAAAGTTTGCTTGTAGAGAAAGGGAAAAAACAAATTTGGAGCTGAGACCGAGAGAGGGGAGAAGTGGGGGAGAGAAAAGCAGATGCGTTGGAGAAGACGGAAAAAGGAAAAAGCTCAACCATGTACCATGCTCGTAACAATATCTGGGAGTCATCTTCGCTGATTTATCTTTCACCCCAGATGTAAGCACATAAAATTAGCCGCCACAGCCCCTCAAAATCTCACCAACTTATTCACCACTGTTTTACCATTTCTTAATTTTGTTTACATGGTGGAACTAAGCAGATCAAAGTTGGATATGTTGCTTGATTCTGGAAGGCCACGGTTTGGGTGATATATCGCAGTTGAATTTTGGATTTGCACAAAAATTGAGTTTAGGGGCTTTACAAAGGTTTATTGTAGCTCTGGTGATCTCTTTTGAAGGCAAAAATGACAGTTTTCAGGAGTGGCAGGTACAGCGGGCACTTGCCCCAAAGGCTGATGCTCTCAGCCCATTTTTCCCATGTTTGGCTTCTTATGGTAGATTAGGAGCAAACAGGCTGATACCAGGAATCCCCAAGGAATCCTTCATTGACCGGGCAGGAAAATGCCACCTGGACTGATTAGGAATTTGTTCTGGCTAAATAAATAGCCCCAGAGAAATCTGTGATCCTTTTCAAATGTAGCCACCAAAGAGCCCTGAGCTGCTTCTCCTTCCAGCCTTGCGCATTTTATGAGGCTGGAGATGCGGGACCAATACTTGGATGTCAGGAAAGCAGCTGGCTCTTGCAGCCGCATACAGGAAGAAGTAACAGCGATGGACAATTCTGCACCTTTGGCCTGAATCCACACTGGGACTAGCCGGGTGTGCCACGCTTGCTCCACGGCTTGGCCAATGAAGCACACACCTTGGCTGATGAGCCTCTGGGTCTCCATATTTTGGCTCACCCCAGCCTCAAGGACTTCTAACTTGAGAAGGTTCAAACCTAAAACAAGACAAGGCCTGCTGCAATTCACTTGTCCCTGTTTGTCCCATATTGAATTGTCCCATGGCAAGTTGGCCACAGCAAGTATCATGTGGCGAATTGGCCACAGTGATTCGGCCAGGGTTAGCCAGCCACTGTGATAGGGCCAGGGCGAGTCAGCTGTGGCGAGTTGTCCTAGACATCTCTTTCTATGTCAGAGTACTGGAATGTCATAATGGACATGCTTTGCAAATGTAAAGGTTTTATGGTTAGATACATAGCACGTTGTGCTGCTTTTTATCATGAACAGATGTTAAAATTATACCTTTTTAAAAAGTTGGAATAGAAGCTGAATACACTGAGTTTATGGGACCCAGGCAACATTGGATTAATCTAAATCTGCCAAGCAGCTAAATAAATTCCTGAATATGTGTCAGTACACTGCATGTACCTCCAAGGTTGGTGGTGGGCAGTGGTATGTTGGTTTATAAGGTACTTATAACATTCTCAATTGAAGATTCTAGCTTGTTACGACTATGATGCAGGAAGTACATCTCTTTTTTATATAGATATTTTATTAAGTTTTTATGGTTACAAATCTTTAGTGCTTAATAAACAACGTGTTGTCTGGGTCCACATATTTGACATTAATAGTCATACAAGTTCCATTCCTACTCCCTACTCCGTTTTTCTAGCCGTTTGTAAAAATTATCCCATGTTTGAAAATATTCTGTATCTTCTTTCTCTTTCATTTTCAATGTGAGCCTCTCCATTTCCACACAGTCCAAAATTTTCCTAATTATGTCTTCATCCATTGGTGTTTCTTCATTTTTCCAATACTGTGCAAATGTAATTATCGCTGCTGTTAATACATATAATATTAAATATATACATTTTTGTCACAGTTCTCTGTGATTATACCTGGAAGAAATAGTTCTGGCTTAAGATCTACATGTTTTTTTAACATTTTCTCTAATGTGTATTTTTGACCAAAATTTGTTTGCTTTAGGGCATGTCCACCAGAGGTGATAGTATGTGTCTGGCTTTTGCCTACATTTTCAACAATTACTAGACATGTTTTAAAAATTTTTGCTAATCTTGCATGTTTTTAAACATTTTTGCTAATCTTGCCATCTATAAAACATTTTATATAAATTTTCTTTATAAGTAGCTGCCCTTGTTATTTTATAGTTTCTTTCCCACATGTTTTGCCATTTTTCTAATTCTACATTATGCCCAAATTTTTTTACCCAAGTTATCATTGTTTCATTGACTTGTTCATCTTCCATCTTCAAATTTAACAAAAATTTATAGAGTTTCCTAATCAGTTTTTCATCTGATAACAATAGTATCTGGTCAAACACTGTTTGATCTTTATAAAAACCATATATTTTAGCATCCTTTTCGTATCTCATTTGCATTTGCAAGTGTGGCCACCATGATAGCTCAATGCCCTGTTAGGAAGTACATCTCTTTTGATGATGATGAAGATGATTAGGCTTATGTCCCATGTTTATTTTGTATAACTTGAAGTGGCATAACTCCTCTTTTTCTCACAGCAACAACCTTGTGAGGTGGGTTGGGCTGAAAGAGAATGAGTGGCCTAAAGTAACCCAGCTGGCTGTCATACCTACTCGTGGTCTCCCCATTTCTACTCCAGCACTTTAAGCACTACACCAAACTGATCTAATTAGACTTCTTTGATTTCACTATTTATGGCATCATTCTGAACTATTGTATTTCTGAGGGTTAGAATTAATATGTTAACACCATTTCTATTCCTTTCCTATTGGGTAGGAAGGAATATTTTCCAAATATATGTGACTGATGAAAGAAACTTTCATTGAGCCAGCATCATTCCATTGGCTTGGAGTGATGATAGCTAACTTTATGACTTTATTGGAGGCCAAGTCAGAGATGCCATGGAAGTTTTATTTTGATTATTTATTTTTCATGTTTCTAGACCACTCATCCCCCTAGGTTTTAACTTAGTGTCATGACGTTGTTAGGTCTGAATGGGAAAAGTAGCTTGAGGATGAACCTTACAGCAAGATGGAATTGCTGCTTCTTCAGAAGGGCTCTCTGTCAGTTTCAGTTATAACTCTGGAGGGGATAATACTAGCCCTGACCTCATAATTACTGCTTGATATCTGATAAAAGCTATGGACATGGGGCCATTGCCATACCTTGACTAGTTGTGGCCTAATCTAGGCTTGTAGGTCTTGGCAATAGTCACTCATATTCTTATCACCACTCAACTGGACTATTGTTATATATTGTAGGTGAGGGTGAGTTTGAAGATCATTCAAAAATTGCTGTTACTTCAAAATGCAATGTTCCCTTGTATTAGCAAATGAGAATCACCACAACCATATTGCATTTATCCTGCGGTCCCTGCATTGGTTACCAGTATGCTTCAAGTGCTTGCTCTGACTGGTAAACTTTATATGGCCTTGCTCTGCTATAGCTTCAAGAATGCCTTCTCCATAGAGATAATATGAATTGAAATTCCTCTCAGAATAATTAATCAGGAGATAATATTCACTTTGAGAGCATTCATCTTCCCCCATATTTTATCCTACTTTTCCACTATTCAGTGGAACTAGACAAGAATGTCCACTTTTATCCTTATCTATGGGGAAACCCTTGGTTTCTGCTATTAGAAAACATAGTCTAATATAGTCGTAGAGTAGTAGATAACTCAGCTGAACACAAAATGGTTTTATTTGCAGACAACATTATTTTGTTTATTTCTAAACCTCATAGTACTATCTCATTGTTGATGCAAAAGATAGATGTTTTTAGCAAAATAGCAGGATATTCTATTAACTGGTCCAATTCAGAATTGATGCCAGTAGATGAATGTTGGGTTACCATTCCATTAAAGGAATATCAATTCCCCATTTGTAATGAATCCATTAAATATTTAGGGATGTTTATACCAAAGGATATAACTCAATAATATAGTGCGGTTTCTTCAGATATCAATAGGAGTCATTAAACCTTACCCTTTGGTTTCTGGTTTTAAAGTTGCCTTAACTATGGTAAACCTCCATATATCTATAGAGATTATAGAGGTGTATACATTTAATTAATAAATAAGGCAAAGGAATGAATATAGATTTAAAACCATTACTGATTTGACTATTTATGGTGAAAGATTGAGACAATTACTGAAGATAATGATGACGGTTCAGAACAGGGTAGTAAATACGGCTGTGCCAAGAACTCGGGGGAAAGTGGACATGGAAGAAAGAAAAAGTGTGAAAGAAACTGGAAAGAAAGTAGACTGACTAGGGAAGAGAAAATAAATATTCTATACAAAATAATTCCTCATCAAGATGAATGTAAGGAAGACATAAGGAAAGTGCGGGAGTAAAAAGAAATGTATTATGTGGCTGTTATACAAGTGTGTATAGCTCTATGAATGGGTATTATGTAAAAGATTTCACGCAAAATGTATGCAAAAATGTTTGTTGCAAATGCTGATCATGCACACTGAATCCAGTTTAAGCATTTCTATTGGAAATGCAAAATGTAAAAGTTATATAGATTTTATATAAATATAAAATTTAAAAAATAGTCAAGGCCCATGCAAAATTTTCTTGGAATACAGAATAGAACATACATAAGGGTTCCACTACTATCCTGGCCCCAGCTCTGAAGAAGACAGTCATTTTTCAAAGTTTTTCAGAAGATCAGGGTCAGGAGAGCTTCTGTTCTGTAGGATAGGCACTGCAATTGAGGTGGGATCCCACTAGATGACATTGTGTTATAAAAGCATACAGAACATGCCCACCCTGCCAAGAGGGCCTCTGTGTTAGTTTTTTCCTAGATAAACAAATTGATTCTCCCAGATTTTCTTTCATTTCACCAACACTTCACCTTCCATTATTTTCGTGTGGTGTTGATGTAAATGGTTTTACCTGTGTCTTTATTTTCAACAGTACATGTGGGCACCACCTTTCTTTTGTTTCTGCAGAATATAAAGTTCATCTATTTCTTCTGATTGGTTGGGTGGCCTGTAATATACAATGTCACTTTTTCCCCCTTTTATATTGACCCATATACATTCTGGAAGGATTTTATCAGTGGTGGTATTCAAATCCCTGAAAAACTGGTTCTCTGCGTGGATGCAGGCCTGGGCCTCTGAGGCCTAGAATGGACTTCCGGAAGTGGCATCCCCGCACTTCCGGTGGGCCATCCTAGGCCTGGGAGGCCTTCTCCAGGGGTGCATTCAGTCAGTTCTCCAAACTCAACAAAATTTAGCTACTGATTCTGCCGAACCGGTGTGAACCGGCTGAATCCCATCACTGGATTTTATCTTTGATCACATGCATTTCTGCAGATATGTAGTGTTCTCTTACATATAGTGCAACTCCCCCTCCTCTTTTTGTAGATCTATTTCTTTTGAACAATTTGTATCCATCCATCAGTACATTCCAGTTATGGGTTTCATCCCACCAGATTTCTGTAATGCCAACTATATTATTATACCTGCCCTTGTGTACTATTGCTTCTAGTTCACCCTGTTTGTTCCCCAAGCTTTGAGCATTTATATATAAGCATTTAAGAACTTTATGCCTGTATGTTCCACTGGGCTGTCTCCACGAAGTATTACTGTAAATTTGTCTAACCCTTTTTTTAGTCATTTAAATCAATGGCAGTGGATACTACCAGTTAGGTTTTATATGAACATATTTTTTCTCTGGATGTATTGCTTGTCACTTTTGTAAAGTGACCTCTCTTGATTCAGCAAAGTTAACACAGTTAATCAACAATGTTAACACAGTTAATCAACAAAGTTAACACAGTTAATCAACAATGGTATTTAATCAGGGGTGTGATGGCTTGATGAGTTCAAGAACTGAGCTCTACGCAACCAGGTGAGCTTCCGCTACTTGCCCCAGCTCCTTCCCCCCAAGCAGTTTGAAAGCATGTAAATGCAAGTAGATTAATAGGTACCACGTTGGTAGGAAGGTAATAGTGTTCTGTGTACCTCTGGAGTATAGCTATGTTGGCCCCATGACCATGGAAATTGATTTTGGACAACGTTAGCTCCCTTGGCCAAAAAACAGAGATGAGCACTGTTCCCTAGAGACATGACTGACAGGGAAGCCTTTACCTTTTATTTAATTAACAGTACATACCAAAGGTCCTGAGCTGTTCAGTGGAACTTCTTATTATTCCCTGCCCAATAATGCTGAAGGCACTGATGACCCAGACTGTTCTGTAAGAGAAATGTTGTATCTTTTCCCAGTGGAAAATAGAAAGTTGTGGCCATTTTGTTGCTGAATTAATTATTTCAATAAAGAATTAACAGTTGCAGCCATGCCTGCCATCATACTCTCAAAAATCTGGAGAAATCAGTCTGGGTCATACAAACACAATGAAAGATTTTGGGAGCATTACTCCCCAGTCGTGTTCTTGGCATTAGTGCCAGATTGGGATGCCTTAATTTGGTAATGTGACAATAGGCTTCTCTTTCAAATACCTAGTAATTGTGTTTTCTATGCTTCTGCAGATGTAGATGAAATTTAACCTATGATTTTTATTATTGTAGGTTCCTCCACTCTGCAATTCAACCTAAATGAAAGAAATTATATAGGAGTGATGTCTAAGTTCCATAAATGCAGTTTATCAAATGGAGAAGAATGTGTCTATTCTTGTGGAATGGTGTAATATCTAATGCAAAGTTACAGGGTAGGCAGATTTGTGAATATGATGCAGAAAATTTATTTCTACATATATTGTAATTGGAAGGTCTGGTAACTACTACTCTACATATGTAGTGCCTGTTATCAATACAAATTGTGTTAATATGGAAAAGAAATGAGATGCTTGCAGTTTATTTATTTATTCCACTTTATATCACAAAATCAATTACAAGTTCAGATAGTAGTTGAGGAATCAATAAGAAGTGAAAAATCCATAAAATAAGTTAAAATATCCATGTTGAGGATAAATGAAAAAAGGAATAACTAATCACTAATCAAAGTTTCAAAATGCAGAAATAATAGTAATAAATAGAACTATGACAGTAACAAAAAGAAAATGGAAACATGGCAAATTAAAGATGACAACAACCAGTACTCTTCAGAAAATTCTGTGATAGGTAATTTCTGGCAAGTTAGAAGATATGTAGCAAAGCAGTGACTGGAAAACAATCCCTCCAGGCCTCCATTCTCTTTACTTCACAAAAGCAGGGTATAAGTGGGGCGTCTTGTAGGAAGAATATATTCGATAAGCCTGTTCACATAATGGAAGGCTGACCTGCAGGTTCCAGCCAGAAACGTACCGGTAACTAATGTAGGCCCCACGTTCGTGTAGTGTGCTGATAGCGTAGCATTATTACTATGCTACAGTGTTGAAGGATGGTGATGTAGGAGGAGGTGTGTTTTGCATTTTTAGCACTTGGGAACAGATAGCTTTGGGCAGAATGTGTATGCATCCGCAAAATGCTATGTCATTTCATTTCTTTTGTTTTTTATATTTCAGTGCAATTCCCTTCTGAATCTTCCAGTTTTTTCACTGAAATGAGATCACTAACTGAGCCATTTGGCTGGCAAGTGTTTTATATTTTCCTGTTTCATAGGCCAACTTTGCTGGAAAGAAATCAAGACTGAATGGCAAACTGGGTGTTGCAGGCTGACTATAGTTGTCACTTAATATGCATGGAAAGAAAAAGAAATGTTCTTCTTTACCCTCTGCCTTTTTGATAGGTCTGGATTAGCTAAAAATAGTATTAAGGTTAAATGAAGTTACTGAATTGTCATGTGGAAATCCTGTAAAGTCAGAACGTGGTTATTGAATTGTCCATTTCTTTTCGTTTACAGAAATGACCCTTCTACATGCTCAGTGCAGTTTAGCAGGGGGGGGCTTCTTTAAGCTAACCCTTTGTCTTATGGTGCTTTCAAATGAGACTCATTTAGTGTTTTTCTGTGACTACAGAATTTACAGAATAACAGAGTTGGACCTTGGAGGTATCCAACCCCCTGCTCAGGGAAGAGACCCAATATCATTCCAAACAAATGGCTGTCTAATCACTTTGTAAAAACCTCCAGTGATGGAGTACTCACAACTTCTGGAGGCAAGCCATTCCACTGGTTAATTGTTCTCACAGATAGGATATTTCTTCTTAATTCTAAATTGGATCTCTCTTTGTTAAGCTTCCATCCGTTACTTCTTGTCTTGCCCTCAAGTCCTTTGGAGAATAGGTTAACACCTCTTTTCTGTGACAGCCCCTCAAGTATTGTAAAACTTCTAACATGTCATTCCTAGTTGGTCAGACAGTTATAAATCCATCTGGTGGTGATGCTGTCTGTTCCAGATTTTTCTATCTTACCAAGAAGTAGGCTGTATTTTTTTTTGTCAAATGCCTTTCTGAAGTCAAACTATACCATGTCCATAGCATTTCACTGGTCCTAAATTATCTCTACTAATTTAGTCACGTTCTCAAAGAATGCAGTAAGGTTTGTCTAGTGTGATCTGTTTTTGACAACCTGTGTTGGCTTCTAGTAATAGCTTTGCTTGTTTCTAGGTGTTCACAGATCCGCTGCTTATCAATTTCCAAGTCCTGGTGATTTAAGCTCATCTAGAGATCCGCTGCTTATCAATTTCCAAGTCCTGGTGATTTAAGCTCATCTAGAGAAGACAGATATTATCTTACCAATTTCTTGCCTATTTTGACTTGTATTCCTAATCTGTCTTTTAAGTCTAAGACACTAGGTTTTTTTCGTTCTATTGTTGCATCTGCATTATGTTGAATTCTAATCTGATATGGTCTGTCTCCCACAAAGTTCCTTCAACTTCAATCCCTTCTATCATTTCATCTCTGTTAGTAAGGTTAAGACTAGTATAGCTGACCCTCTAGTTCCCACTTCTATCTTTTGTGTGACATAGTTGTCTGCTAAGTTCATCAAGGACCTGGTTGATCTCCCACCTGGTGCAAAGTTTGTCCCCCAGTTGATGTAGGGTGGTTAAAGTTCCCCATTACTATTGTAGTGTTTCCTGCACACCTTAGCTAACTGATTAGTAAAAATTCATCTACAGTATTTCCTCTGATTAGTAGGGTGGTCTGTGGTATATACCTATGGCAATACCATTCTTTTTTCCTTTTATATTAACCCAAATGCATTCAAAAAGGTTTTCACCCTTGTTTTTTATATTTCTATAGTGGTGTAGTTATTTCTTATATATAATGCATCTCCATCTCCTCTTTTAATATGTCTGTTTCTTTGACACAATGGGTTTCATCCCACCAAAGGAGACTAGAGATACATACTAGCATATAAATCAAATGTGTACATTTGTTTTTATTAACAGTAATGAGTCTCTCATGTTTCAGCCTTATTTGTTGTTGTTTAATGGAAACTTTTTGGGAGAATCTGGTCTGATTACTCTTAACTGTTCAGAAAAGACTAAAATAAGCCAGAGTTCTTTGAAACTCCTATGAATTATACCAAAGACTCTATTGGGAGCCATCCACCTAATACAGGTCTGCTTAGAGTCACAGGAACTGGTCCCAGGTTTTCACCCATGCTTTATGTTCTCAACTGTCTAGAAAGTTCTGCAATAGATAAGATTTTTTTTTTAAATGAATAGAAGTATGTTAGTATGTTTTAAAGGATTATAGGTTCATGCCCATGTTTTAAAGGATTATAGGTTCATGCCCAGGCCAGTATGATAGTCAGTATGTCTCCATGTTCTGATCCGCTATACATCAGTTTTCTTTTTGGAACAGTGCCATCAATAAAGTAAAGAAATTTTGTACCTCTATGTTGCTGTAATTAACAGTGTATTAGTTATGGGTTCTTTCTCCCTAAATGCAGTAAACGTCCTTACCATCCACCAAGGTATTGCTCTGTGACCAGTGAATGCAAGTGGACCTCTGAGGTTTAATTTAGATGCATTTAGAACCAGAGCACATGGTTGTGATTTGATATTCACATCATTTGTATAACTGAATTAATTGCTTAAATTAACCATTATGGTATTGCTTTCAGCACCCCTTGTTTGCTTGAGTGCTTTGCCAGGAAACTGGAGCCCACTATTACCAGACTCCTTGGTAAAGTATTGGAATGGAGAACTTTGCTGATTATCACGGACACTGCATGTTTGTGGCCACAGATGAGCTCCAATTGCTCAGCACAAAAAGAAGAAAGAAAAAGGGTAATGTCAGTCCCAGACACTACAGTCAGAAAGGATTAGTGACCGACAGCTACAGTATCTATCTAGGCCAGACACGTCAAACTTGCGACGTCATGTGACATCGCGCAACGTATCGGGATGGTTTTGCCATTGCTGGCAATGGGGTGGGCACGGCTTCCGCATGACACGTCTGGCCCATGGGCTGGCAGTTTGACACCCCTGATCTAGGCTGAGAGCTGAATTATCCTTTTTGATTCTTTGAATCTTGTGCTGCCAGTTGTGAGAGAATGAGAGGTCAACATAATTCTGGTGGTTATTATTGTAATGATTATTATTCTCATTTAAATATTTCTATCTTCATTCTGGTACATAATAACATAATAACTGATGACTCAGTTATTGCAGTTGTACATTTAGAATGTGAGAAACATTTATTTTTTATATATTTATAATCAGTGCTTTTTTTGTAAAAAGAAAAGGTGCCGGAACTCACACATGTCATACAACCTGCCTTGCCTACCCTACAAGGTTCCATCCAAAACAGGTGCCGGAACTCCGTTCTGAGCGTTCTATGACAAAAAAAGCCCTGTTTATAATACAACATGAAATTGAAAAGTTTATACTAAAGTTTCAGATCTTATAGTCAATTTCAAATATCTACTGAGACATTGCTATCTCTCAGCTTTATCAATATCCTTGATATAAAAAAGGCAGGATGCACTGTATGGAGTACAGGATCTTAAGCTTCTTTGAATGATAACAGAAAAGGACCTTTTTATTTACCCCAATATCTTTACTGATGCTATATTAGCTGAAAAAAGGCTTGACAAAGAGTTTGACTTTTAAAATCAGTTTTGTCAAGGTTGGCTATAAGCTTATAACAATAACCAAAGCCTATAACATGCACACACAAACACAAATAATATCAGTTGGTTTAATGTAGCAGATTTTGGCTTAATGTATTGTTTGAATGTATCCATTGGGTTTTTAAATAATATTAGGCATAGGTTCATGTGAACCCAGCCAACTGATGGTTATTCAACAAGCGGCAATATATTTAAACAGTTGATTGATTGAATCACTTATTGGTTTGTGTTACCTAGTGGCGAGAAGTAGTAATTCTCCTGGCTTACAAATAGGAGGTTTTCACCTACATTACAGTTACATAGGAGATGCCAACTCAGAGCTTTGGTCCCTATAACATCCTACTCACAGCAGGCTAAACAAGAGTGGCTTTTTGTTTCAGTGCCAAGAATGTAACAGTGTGCTATGTCACCTGCCTCTGATATTGGTAAGGATATAATTTTAATCAGTTAAATGCTGACAGAGTCCCAATGACTATTGTTGGCTGCCTGAGCTCCAGTAGGGAATTGCTGGCCCAAGCTTAGACCTGAGGATTTTTCCTGCAGTCAGAGTAGTTTAACTCCTTTAAGAGTAAATCAAACGCAGAGCTTTAGCATATCAGGTTCTCAGAATGGCTTCTAACTGAGATTAAATTCTTGACAACAGGATGATAGTATTAGTCAATGTCTCCTTTTCTGACATTTGCCATTTTGACAGACAGAAAAATTGGCTAAGAGACATACTTATTCTTATCTAATTAGAAGGATTAGATAAAATATTAGATTCACCTTGATCCTTCTCAAAGTCAGTTGCAGTGATTTGGGCATTAAATCGGCATTAAATGCATGATTCATAGCCCTGCTTTATTTGGGTTTCCAGCAGCTGCAATATTGACCGGCATGGTTTCATACAGAAATTCAGCAATTTTGTCAGCATAAAACTATGGAGTATTACTCCTATAGTTTGTTAGTTCTTTATCCTGCTGCCAGAATTTAAGATCATTTGCAAACGAGAAATTAGAGAGGAAAAAATGAAACAGCTGTAAGTGCAGTCACATTTATTTTTAATCAAACCTTATACACCTCTAACTTGCATGCACCTGTTGACTGAATCAGACCCTTTTTGTGTGTTTTTGAAAATGCAATTCTTTCATTGGATAACTGTAGGAGAGCCAATTGCATTGGTTGTTGCAGCATAATTCCATTTGCTTCTGTCCAACCTCTTTTAATTCAGAGGTAGACATCCAGCCAGAAACTAGGAACTTTTCTTTGCCCTGCCCTTTGTTTCTTTTCCCTTCCACAGCAATTTTTGATGAAAACAAATTAACTCATCGTTTCCGAGTTTGATCCCTTTTGTTTTTAATTAAGACAGTATGTATATTTAGTTTGATAGTTACATAAGATTTTAATATGGTTATACTTTTACTTTTCACTTACCTATAATATGAAGTATGGCACTGCATGAACTAAAGCATGTAAAAAAAGGCTTAATCATTTTCAACTAAGAACCACAGTTAACCTGTAACTAATATTGTAGAAACTTGCTTTAAAATGTGTGCCAGATCAGGACAACGTAATTAATGTAATTAAATTAAAATGTTTGAATCTAATTAATTCTTTGAATTTTTATTATTCTTTGTGTATTTAATGCAAAAAGTGACAGTATATGAAGGATCTTTCCATTGCTGCTTTTATCGAAGATGTATGGAATAAAAACAATCCTACCCAGTTAGTTTCTGAGGAATGTGTGAAGCATGATAACGTGGCTTGGGAGTATTGTACACATGACTGTTCATGAATTATCTAGATAGGGTTTAGTACTCAATGTATATACAGGTGGAATCCAGGAGAAGGACCTTCTCTGCTGTTGCACCTGTCCTGTGGAACATCTTGCCCCCCCCCCCCGTGTGAGGTCAGAGCCTAAAGATCTGGCTCTGCCAATTAGCTTGGGGGATCCAATGGGAGACCATCACAGTGGAGACAGTTGGTCGATTAACAACAGATCCCACCTTCTCCCCCATCCTAATCCCGCCTTCCCATCTTTTAAGTGGACCGTAGTGTTTGGATGTTGTACTGAGTTATTTATGTTTTTAGTTTACATAGTTTGTATTTTTTATGATTGTAAGCTGCCCAGAATTACCTTGAGGTAAGATCGGCGGCCTATAAATTTTGTAAATAAATAATAGATAATGCGGTTTTGCACTCCTGTTTTTAATCATACTCTCAAAGGGGAGGGATGTCTTTTCATCAAGCCTACATTCTAGAGGCTTCAATTTTATCAAGCCCTGGATAGTGATGGTATGTGGGAACCCTAAAGAGAGCAGGTGTTCCCTTAAAGCCTACCACATTCTCCTAGCAGCTGTTGCCTCCCTTCCCTGGCAGCATCAGAGCTGCATAAGTCAGCCCTGCCTTCCTCCTGCATATCTACAGACATTAACTTCTTCATGCCAATTTTTGTGAGAGAAAAGTAGCTTTCCAAGGCTGTTCCTTCATTCTGTTAAAATCAATCCCATCTTTCACCTTTTCAGTTATAGCAATTTAATTGGGAGATCTTCACAATCAGTCAGTCTGATAGGTCCATTTATTAATGGTGCTCTCTTTCACCCATGTGAAGATTTGCATTTTCAGAATAATTCAGAAGGAGGATCTGTGTTGGGCCTCCTAAGCTTTAGTTTCTTAGGACAGAGCCTACCCAGACTTGGAACACTGACATTGCCACAATGATCATATGAGTGGTGTGTCAAGGAAGGCGATTTGGATGGTGAAAGTGGATGCATTAAGCCTTATAAATGCAACTTTATCACAATCCCTAGGTCCCTGTGGGCTTCAAATTGTAGCAGAGTGTGCGTTGTGTATCCCAGTGCTGCATCAGTGATAGGTAAACTTTTGCCCATCTTATGAATTTTGAGAGTATGTCATGGTATTATTACAAAATGGCTATAATGGTGATATATGCTGTCATAAGTATGTTTCCTAAAAGACAACTGCAATTGCATCCAGCCATTCATTGTAACCTCACCCCTATTTGTACCCCTCATCCCAAATAACCCCATTGTCATTTTCTAAGAATGGCTCTGAGATATCTAGATTCAAGTTTTTCTCTTATAAATAAGAATGTTAATGAAATTAATTACTGTTTTCATTCTCTTTTAAAATGAAAATCATGGAGCAAAAAAATTTAAAATTAAAATCAGGTGGGATAATCTGGCAATCCCTGAAAATTGCATGTCCCTGTATCAAAGTAGTGTTTGCCCTTTAATGTATAAATAACACTTTCAGTGAAGAACACAGACACTAGCTTATACAGTTTTCAACCACAGTAGCTTCAGCTGAAGTCCTGCCCTGTAATGAATGTTGTTACCTTAACCATGTAGGCAGAGTATTTCCCCGTTTAGATTCCAGAAACCTTGGAACCCTGGTCTCTGCTAAGATGCTATAAGTGAGCTGACTTTCCCAGTTAAAAAACTGCAACCATGTTCTATCCTTGCAAAAGGAGGAAAAAAGTAGGGGCCCAGAGGAATGGCAGTTCCAAAAGTCTAGAGAAGGTCTAGAAGGTCTGATATGATTATAGAGCCTTTTTCTACAACTCTGCCAAATACTAGTTAAAGAGCTGAAGAATAGGTCGAACCATTTAGATTTAAATCCGGCTGGCTTAAACAAAAGGCAGACAAGAGGAGTAAGAGAGGTGGTTGGGTAGATTGGCTTCTTCTAGTTTACTGATTTATAAGGCAGGCAGTTGACTCAAGGGAGTAGTAGAACTGAGCAGCACACAAGGAGGCTAAATAATAGATAGCTCTTTTAATCACTATATGCACAGTGAGAGATGACCTGCATTTCTGTGTGGTACCTTACGTGATCAGTTTTCATTTTTTCCTTAATTTTATTGCTTAATATGATCCTTATTAGTGTTTTTTCTTAGCCATTTTTTCCACGGAAAGAACTGGTGATGCTCCAAGGTACCAAATCATATTACAAGTGAATCTTTTCAAAGAACATTCCCATATTGAGGAATTCTGTACTCCCCAAAGCTTACCTGCAATCATTGAAGCTATTTTCTATCCTTAAAGTGAAAATCTGACTTTTCTCCATTGTTGTTGTTGTTGGTGTAAACTAGTGATTTTCTTACTATTCTGATTCTTTAAAGTGTTTTAAATTCTTAGTATATTTTATACTTTGTTTTAGTATTTTCTGATACTTTTTGTGGGTTCCTTTGATTTCTTTTTGTTACAAAATGGGATAGAGACTTTTTACACAAAGACATTTAATTTTTAATCAGTTATATCATAGTTCATCAATATAACTTAACAACAATAGCCAGTTTTTACCCACATGTACTTATATGCTTATACATAAAAATGTGTATACATATCTTTGTACTAACATTTCCATATATGCTTATATATGAGATACCACATTTAGAAAAAGGAATAGGATCTATATCTCATTAGGCAGAGGAATAAACAAGATATAGTTTGAAGGTTCCTCGACAAGGTATTAGATAAAAAGACCATGCCAAGGTAAAGGAAGCTCAAAGAAGCAATTCCAACTACATGGGGACAATGTTCTTTCAGCTTTGCCCATGTTGTGTTTTTTCTACAAAATCAATAATACACAACTGTTGGGGAAAGTCAGACCAGAAAAGATATGCACACTGGAGTTAGAAATCTTTCTGCTTTATTAAATTGCTAAAGACATAGATCTTTCGATGGCAGCGGAATTACTTCTTTTTGTAATTGGTGAGAGCTAAAAAATATAGGGGAGGATGCAAAGCAAGCAAAAAGCTAATGTATTAAAATAACTTCCACTACTACATAGATATCTCATTGTATATGCATAGACATGTAATATAAATTATTTAGCTTGCCCGATATATTTAAACACATAAATTATGATCAAGTAATACTGCACATTTAATGAAATGGAGCTATCCCCGAGATTATATATAATAGATTAATGCAAATCTTGTGCATATTATACTTTTTTAACTTAGTAATTGGTTAATAGGATTTTTAAAAAACCACTTCAGCATCAGCCATGGAGCTAAGCTCTTTGGAATTCTTCATCTGCCCATAGTCCATTGCAGTTGGGCAGCTAATAAATTTAATTAAATAAATAATACCCATTCATAAGATAAAGAAAATACACATGCATTGATGTACATAAGTGAAATAATGTTTTTTTTTTTAAACCCACCTATGATGAATGTTGGTCCTTTGAGTTAGAAGTAGCTGGTCTGGGCTGTGCAAGTATCTTGACAACTAATAGATAAAAGCAGAAAGTTGCAGAACAATCTCTCTTGTGGTTTGGTGCTCTGGACTTTTGTAGCTGCACTTTGAACAAATTCAGCTTTAAAATGATTTGAATGTTTTTATGTTGTTTTCTTTGGAATATAGAAGTGGGGGTTTTTTCTGGGATTTTTACTGAATTGACAAGCTATCCCCAGTTTCTATTTCTTTGTAGTCTTCCATCAAAATGTTAACTAGCTCTTTCTCAGGTTTCTTTCTTTTTCTTTTCTTCTTTTTTTTGGGGAGATCAGTCAAGGATGGTTAGATACAGCCAATTAATTGAACTTAAAATATATATTTTTTTAAAAAAATAACAGAAATCACAATCTGGATTATTGTAATGAGCTGTAATCTTAAACATATACTGGATACAATCCCACTGCTTTTGTTAGATTAAATTATTTTAAGAACACACAATATATTAGTATTTTTATATCTAATTATCTGCATCTAAAAAGAAGCCCAATTCTGCTTGCATTAAAATTGACAAGAAGCATTTGTATGATTTGAACAGTGATAGGGCTGAATGTTAATTGCTTCTATTGTCAGAGCTATTAGAGAAGTTTGAAAATTAAACTCCTTGAAGAGAAGCTGCCTTTAGAAGCATTTGTCTTTTCTGTTACACATCTTGAGATTAGAGTAAAAATATCAGTTTTGGTCTGTTTGCTGTCCTTGATAAGGTGACATTTGAAAAATCACAATGACTATCTTCATCAATATTTAAGACATTGACTAGCATTAGAGAAGAATCATGAACCTGAAGTGCAGTGATCTTATGAACCTGAATATGTCTCATTGCTCTCAGATACCTTTAGTATCAAGCATGGCAGCAGCTTCTGTGTGTCTTTTTCTTCTTGTCAGGGTTCTGCCTTAATTTTTCTTAAGCAGGTCTTAGCTTGAAATTCCCTCCCTATCACCTTAAATGTTCCTGAGTTAGAATGACCTGCTGATGTAACGAGGTGTGACTGACTTTCCCCTGGTCTTCTGACTCCAAAGGTGAAGCCCCGAACAAGGTTCATTGTCAGCAAGAAATGGTCAGGCTGTTTCCATTCTCAGAGAGACCTTGACAGTGTTGCAGATACCTGCATGTTAAGGGTCTTGCAGATTTATGTCTGAGGGCTATAGAGTGATAATCCTTATCTTCTGCACAAACACACACACACACACACACACACACACACAACAAGCAGAGGCAAATCCACATAGGAAAGGAAGTGTATTTTGTGGAAAATTAAAACAAAGGCAAACTTCAGTTCACAGATATAGAAGATGATGTTAGGCTGCTTTAAATTTAGTTCTCTTTTTCTTTTTTAAATATTGCACTTTATATCAGCTCCTCCTCTCAGCAAATTGAGATGCAAAGTACAACTTTCCTCAGTGCATTTTTAAAAAGGGACAAAAACTGACAAATCTGCCCCAGCATTTCACATAAATAACTCTTTCTCATCATCCCTAACTGTCATAGCTATTGAGTTGATAGAAACTGTAGGCCAACACACTTTCATGATACCAGTTTGACATGTGATGGATTGTAGCCCATGAAAGCTTATGCTCTAATAAATATATGTGGCAAAGCTTTTTATTGTCTTGCTACAACAGACCAACAAAGTTGTCCCAAATTAAAGATGAAGAAGTTAAGCATTTAAAAATAATAGCTTATTTAGAGTTATCCAACTCAAGATTTAATAGATTTGTACATTGTGTCAAATTTAATGTTATTTGAATTTGGCTTTGCTTGTTGCTTGAACCCAAACATTGTAGGTTATCACTTTGCATCTTCATCTCTACCACTGTAGTTTATTCAATAAAATGCAAATCATAGATTATTTCAGTGTGTAAACCCAACTGTAATATTTTGCCTTTCTAGCTGACAATCTAATGCCAGCTTTTACATGTGACTTTTATTATTCTCACACAGTAACCTAAATTCCAGAGCTAGGGTTTTTTTTTTTTTGTATCCCTAACTATTAAATTGAGTACATGCAAACTTTCCCTTTCGGATTGAATACTAAGTAGATATCCTCAGTATTACTGTCAGAAATGCTTGTCTGGGCGAACTAGAACATTTTCCTTGGGTGAATTAGAGCATTTTCATACTAAGCTCTATTTGTCAAAGGGGAATGAAGACACCTATTGCTACACCAGACTGGTCCATCAATAGTTGATATCTGAAATTAAAACTGATTTGCTGCTTTAGTATCAACTTAGATCAGAATGGAAGAGGCTGACAGTGTTTCAGAGGAGGGAGGTATTTGCTGAATGTAAATGCAGAAAAGATATTTTATCTTTTCCTCTCAAACTGTTCTCATTTTGAGTAAAGCAAAGGGTAAAGCTGACTGCATGCTTACAGATAACTGAAGAACAATCCAATGCAGCATCGGGCAGCCAGAGAAGAATGAGTGTGCTGGTAGAACAAAGACATCTTCTTGTTGCCAAAATGAAGTTTTTGCTTGGAATGTAGGGGGTATAAAAGGGTTATCGGTGTCCCAGGGGGTTAATGGAATTAAGGTACTGCAGCATACCATGCACTGCTAGGGGACTGGTTTTATTTTCTCAGAGGGGCTTGCAATTTCTGCTGCAGCTTGTGCTAAAAGGAAAATCCCGAACAGCCCTTTGTCTGTTATACCTGCAGTGGGTATTAAAGAGGCAGCCTTGCAAAGCAAAAGGGACAAGAGGCAGCAACGTAGGGAAATAGTGCACTGTAGCTTTAAGCGTAGCTGTCAGGAGCCATCAGAGGCAAAGCAAGGGAGCAAGGGGATGGCGAAGGAGGTACTATGGGAAGGGTCTAATTTCTTCTCTCCGCCTTCCTTGCTTCATGTGGCTGCTTTCTGAGAGGTTGTGCCAGCACTGGGGAGCTTGTGTGGAACATTTGTGCAGGCGTATAGGGAGAACTTGAGAAAATGCTCCATGCCCCATTGCAGAGAACAGGGAGGACACTCCGCTCAGTACACTTTGCCAGACCTAGCAGGTAAGGATGGGATGCAAGTGGGTCTTAGTTGCTTTGCTGTGGGCAGGTCTAAGCTCCTTGTAAACGAATCGGATTTGGGATGCCTCCGTTGGTGTCTTGACCGGTGCCAGCTGTGCGCTGCTCTGATGGTGAAGTATACTGTGCTAGAAATCCTCATCCATCTCATCGGCTGCTGTGATCTGGAATGAGGAGGGCTTTTCCTGAGTCGTGTTTAAGAAGGAACAATGGCATGATTTGGTGACTGGGTGGGGGCTCCTGGATCACTCAAATGCTGTGCAAACCATTTGGAAGCATTAGCTCATTGGGCGTATATGCTACAAACTTAAATTTCAAGAATATAACGTCCAATCCTTTCCATCTCTCTTTGAAGTGGAGTGGAAAAAAATCTACAAAGGGAGTGATTTCCTCCTTACTGCCCATTCAAGGAAGCCTATTTCTCTCTTTGCAATTCCAGAAAGTCTAAAGGAAAATACTCTAAAAACATAATCTAAAATGTTCAGACAAAACTGTAGAGAAAGAAAATGTTATTGTTAAAATGACTGTGGTTTTTTTCTTTGCTTTTTACAAAATCTATTAGTTGCAGCATGCCATGTGCTGATATTAGCTGTGGTCTGAGAAGTGACACCAGCATGCACACAGATGGGGAAGGGGCAGCTGGGGAGGCTTAAGGCATTTTTTATTGGCAAGAAGCCATACAAGAGATGGATTCTTGCATTCTTCTGCTAACTGCAGCCAATTCACACAGCCTTGTTTCCCCTCCATTGTACTCTCTTCCAGTTCTTGCAGTGTTAGTGGACCGTTAGGGAACCTGCAGTCTCTCTCTCTCTCTCTCTCTCTCTCTCTCTCTCTCTCTCTCTCTCTCTCTCTCTCTCTCTAAGCCACCTGCTTTACTTCCTCCCTTTCTTTTTGTGTGTGTTATGATTTGAAATGTGCCCGCCTGGTGACTCCTTGCAGCCCATCCTCTGTGAAATGTGATCTTTCAGGAAGGGGAATGAAGGAAGGGGCGGAGGCCATGAGGGAAGGAATAGGTGGGAGTTGGACAGTTTGAATTTGTGGGGAGCAGCCTCTGGAGCACGTGCTTGTGCGAGACTGACTTGCTTGCCAAGGGCTCACGAGCAGCAGAGCAGACATGAGCCAAGCAACATCCATGCATGGACAGCCCGAGAGCCTTGTGAGAAGAAAGGCAATATCCTGTCTCAAATAGGTTACAGATGGAATTGCAGCTTGGTTCAAAGGTGGCTTTCCAAAGGTTTTACTATCTGGGGCATATGAAGGTTCCCTCCAATGACATGGGAAAGAAAATAATAAGCTTGGCAAGAAGGGACATTAGCATCCTCTCCTTTATGGGAAATTAACTCCTTAAAGATCCTGCTGCAGGTCTGAGGAGTTATTGGATTGCTTACTTAGCATTGATCCTCTGAAAACAAAAGGATTCTTCACCTCAGTTGAATTTTTAAATGTTTTAAATGTTCTATTTAATCTTGTGGCTTGCATTCCAGAGTGCATTATAATATCGTCCAGATACAGGAGCACCATCTATAAAGGGAGGAATGTTGTATGTTGGGCTCCAATTTTTAAATTGGTGTACTTTTCCTCTGTCATAGTATAACTTGTTTTAATAATAACTCATCCCTGTTTTGACAATGGCTGCACAAATAACACATTTCTGTCTTGAAATACTTACTGGTCTCCGTGAAAATCTTACAGCCAGATGTCCATGTTCTTTCAGATTGACTGTGTAGTTATATTCCATTCTGAAAGACAAGGAAACTACTCTGATTATAGTCATTCTTGGCTTGCTAAATAGCTACATTTTTTTGTTTCCACAAGGAAATAAGAGTCTACAAGAGGAAGTGGAAAATGGATACAAACTGGAATTCTTTGACATGGATTTCCTTTTAAGAAAGAGAACTGATGGTTCTCTGGTACCATTCATTAATTTTTGATTCTATTTTTTATATTTATTATTCACAGAAATTGAACATGTTTGTATAAGTAGAACTAAATTGTTTTCTTCTCTCTCTTTCTCTCTCTCTCTCTCTCTCCATAGTATATTAGGGAAAAGGAAGATGTAATAACTACATAATACTTTATGGGTTGATAATTTTGAGTCTTCTGTTAGGAAGTAATCTTAGCCACATAACATCTCTGAAATAAATTTGGTTGAAAGAGAGTAATTTCCATAGTAGGCTAAGATGTATTTATTAATTCTAATTCTTCATAACACTGGAGAGGCTGTGCTTGAATACCAAGTGTACATGCTTTGCATGTGGATATGTAGTTTGGTCTTTAGCTTTCTCGGTGACAAAGTTTGGGACTGAGAAAAAGATCTATGAGCTGTGTTAAAAAGAATGGTTCTTGGAATGATGCTTTGTGGCTTAAATTTTGTCTTAAACAGCATTATGCTTTATACCCAAATTACCTTTAAGCATGGCCATTGCAAAGAGATTTGCTGAAACAGCAAGAATTGTGCCTTCAGTATTTCTGAGTGAATAAGAACATAAGCATTTCCACACTGAATCAATCTACCTCAAGAGTGGTATATAAGAATCTTCCACACAGCAAGGCTAACCATCTCATTTGTTTTTTGTATCTGACCGTCACAGATATACTGGTTTTACAGATTGGATTTTTGCAGTTGAAGACTCTGTCTTTATTGGCATCTAATTTTATAATTAGAAAAGCAGAGGGGCACTTTATTTGGGGGCAAAAAGATAGTTTCTCTCCCTGAAAGTTTTCACTTTATTTTTTTTTAACCTCTGTCATGAACAGAAATTGAAGAGCTGTTTCATACTGGAATGGGAGCAAAAGAGTTACTTGTTTTAAAGTAATAAATAATAAAATAATAGGAGTTCTATTAGGAAAAAAAGTTTTATCGAACAACGGCTGTGTAATCCCTGTTTTAGGATTGTGAGTCTGTGCATCCCTAACTCCTGTCAAGGTTTTTATCTCCAGCTTCACTTTAAATATTTTAGTTCCAGAGACCCGAGGGATAAGGTGGGGCTGGAGGAGTCAATTGACTTATTTAAAAAGCAGTTGGAAAGACTGAGGAAAATAAGAAGTCATTTCCTCTGCAGTGTGTGAGCATTTTGGTCATAATACATATTGCCTGCCAGTGTTTTGACTGCCCTCTGGAGTGAATTTATTTTTATTTATTTATTCAGTTTCTATAGCCACCCAACTCAACCAAGTGTCTCTGGATGGCTTACAATTCTAAAACGATAAAACAATAAAAACATCCAGAAAATAAGTAATTGCTTTGAATTGGTCTACAATGTAGATACTGTGGCCTGAACCTGCAGGATTTTTTTTTTTTAGCTTTTTCCATATTTCTCTGATCACTGATAAATAATTATCTGAGATTTCCAACTGGAAATTATCTTGAACTGCATGGAAATCGAAAGAGATTATTTCAGATTGATGTGTGGAAGATCATAGCAGGGAAAGATAGGAATAAATAGATTACTGAATATCTGAAAGATTGCAGTTAGTATATTTAGGCAGAGTTGAAAAAAATAAAAGATTAAATATTGTTTGAAGGGCCTCAGAAGTTCAGGGTGTCCTCATTTAGGGACTGCCTCATTTAGCAACCATTTGCAGTCATGACAGTGATAAAAAAGTAACTTTACTAACAATCCTCACATTTATGATCTTTGCAGGTTTAGAAAGCTGCAGTAGGATCATAAGCATAGTTGAAGTTTCCAATTGCTGGTTCCAGTTGTGGTTCTCAAATGAGGGCTGCCTATATTATGCATGTGGGAAGAAGAAGAAGGAGAAGAAGGAGAAGACAGGAATGACCATTGTGTAACCCAAAGACCATGGTTATATACACTCTCAATGAGGCTAGATTATTCTATTGTCCTGTTGCATATCTTTTATCCCTGGAAAATTTGCTTTCTTTTTCACTTATATTCATTCAGGCTTCATTGGTTAAGCTCTGTGCAAGCCTGGCTTGCTTATTGATTAATAGTGCCCATTACTGTTGGATTAAAAGCCCCTTGTTCTTTACAAAGCCTTTAGTGCACTTATTTCAGCTATTTCAGTTAAAAGGCCTTCCAGCTATAAAAAGTATAGAGTTCTCAGATCTTCACTTTCTCTGTTTCTCAGGAAGTACTGCTTTCCTGAAACAGCACTGACTATAGTGGATTTTGCCACCATAAATGAACAGTTTTACTAAAGAGCAAAGAATGGTAAGCTTAGATGGTCCTTTTCTTCACCAAGTCTAATTTATGTCTGAGTCTCGTCTTCTAATTCAGGATCCAACCAATTGTTTTCTATTACCACAGCTATGAGTAGTGAAGGCCAGACTATTTGGACTCATACTATTTCTGCCATCTTCCTCTTGTGCTGCTGATATAATGCGACCTCTGGTTTTACATTACAGGCTCTAATTTTTCACATTTCACTAAGAAAGCAATGGGCAGAGCATTTGAAATTTCAAACATGGCTCTGGAAGATCCTCTAAGCCAATCAAGGGTCCTCACCTTCTTTTCTCCTTCTAATTAGGGCATTACAGAAAGCACCCCAGCACAATTAATCTGGAACAGCATCCCACAGAGATCCATAAGATGTTCAAAAACACATTGAAAATAGGGCTTGGGGTAGGTGGTATTGAGCCTAATGAAATATCTTCTTTCTTCTGGATGTTCATGAACTTTGTTCTCATTGTTTTATTGCTTTTAATATTGTAAGTTGCCCAGAGTCTTATGGAGCTGGACAGCCTATAAATTAAACAAACAAATGAAGTTTTCTTTAATGTCATCCTAGGTTCTCAATCCCAGAGAGAAACCTTTAGGAAGCAATAGCCATAAAATATATTTGGATGTATGATATGATAGTGGCTAGGATCTTCATGCTGTTTTATTTCTTTGTTTCTTAGATTGATATAAACCTTTCACTCAGGAACTGAATATTGCATTTAAAATGCTCTGTTCTCTCATTTTTCTCCATGACAACAACCTTGAGAGATAGGTTGAGCTGAGAGAGTGTATCTGGCACCCACTGAATTGCTATAGGTCACCATAGAGTCACCGTTGATTGATGTTGGACTTGAACCTGGGTCCAATGCATTTTTGTTTAGTTTTAGTTTAAAACAAAAACTTGGTTCCAAAAGTTTTCTCAGTTTCCAAGTACTTGCCTCACTCTTGATAAAAATGAATGAAAGAAAAATATTATCATCTAGACTCAATTCAAAATTCACTTGTCTCCCACCAGGACTTCCTTTTTTGGTCTTGTTGAACAGATTTTCTCTGTGAAAGAAAGGGAAGACTGTATCAAAGACCATCTAATTTGGCCTTTGCATAGAGCTTCCAATAATGACCCCCACCTTCAAAAACCATGTAGAAATCACTTTGGAAGTATTGAAAATGGTATGGAAATGGAGACCCTATCCGAATAACAGGATTTATCTTGTGAAGCTTTCCTATCAATAATTTTTCTTCTCTGACAAGAATAGAATGGTGATAATAAAAATTATGAGAATAGGCAGGGAAGCATGTAAAATGGAAAATCCTTCTGGCATCATTGCAAACTGGAGGACAATTTTGGGAAAATTGATACAACTTTTTTTTTTGAGAACTCTTGGAAATATCAAACCATTGCAAAGCTTGAATCCAAGAACTTTGCCCAACACTAATTTTCAATTCTATTCTAAACAATTTCCATTTTACTGCCAAGACAAGCTGGAGCCAGTAGTTAATCATTCCTGGTTATTCTAGCTCAGTGTTTCTCAACTGCAGCAGCTTTAAGATGATAGGTGGACTTCAACTCCCAGAATGCTCTAGTCTAGCCAACATTGTTCCAGTCCAAATGATAAATTAGTGAGGCAAGGGTATGCAACTTTCTTCCTCATTTACTTACTATATCTGGGCTATAAGCTAGCAAGGATCACACTCAAGCAAGGGTCACACGTTTGACAGACATCATAAAATGGATGCTGACAGGTAGCCTGAGATGTACTTTGGCACCAGCTGCATGCCTCACACAGCTTTAAAATTCCCAATCAGAAAAGTGCCTTCCCTTTAGCCCAAAGTAATGCTCTCCCTTCAGCACTTCTGGCTGGAAGATAGAAAAAGATACCATATCCATTATGGATATGTCCCTGTGACTCAAGAAGGTCAAAACTATTGAACGTGTTCTTCTGTATTGCTAGTTTTATACAGAACATTTTTTATACAGAAATGTTTTATACAAAAATGCTTTTATTACTCCACTCCACTAGCAAAATAATATTCACCAATCAACATCATAAGGAATTTCTATTTTTTAACATCAACCCTGAAATAATACACAAGATAGCCAGGTTATGTATGCAAAATCAGGCAAAGAATAATTAAGAGCAACTAAAATTGCCTGAATATAGGTATCCAAAAATGGATTTCTTATTTCTGCCTCTCCTATGCATGCCTGCCTGCGCTTTGATGATTTGTCCTCCTGAAGGAAACATTGGGCTCATCCCTACGCTATGTGAGGCTTGACTTCAAAATGACTGAGACAACAAAAGCACTGCAACTTGAGTTGCTGCCTTCCTGTTGCTCAAGTCTGTGATAGGCAATAATATATCCTAATGTCTATGTGCACTTGAGTGAAGAAGGATTTCCTTTTTGTGCACAACCATCTCCATCTGCGGAAGCACTTTATTATTGGCATTACAAAATTATACTTACTATGCTAACCTGCTGCTTGTTAGTCTAGGGCAGGGGTAGGCAACCTTGGCTCTTTTATGACTCGTGGACTTCAACTCCCAGAATTCCTGAGCCAGCATGGCTGGCTCAGGAATTCTGGGAGTTGAAGTCCATGACTCATAAAAGAGCCAAGGTTGCCCACCCCTGGTCTAGGGGCTGTGGCATGACCCTTCCTCACCACCACTACAATCTCACCATTTGGTCTCAGCCCACTGTTCCACGGTTACCATGTATGGTCAGCCCTGAGTCAGAGAGGTTGATAGTTCTTGTTCCCCATTCCATGAAGAAAAGCCAATTGGACTGGCAGTTAAATTTTATTTTAACATGGAAATGGAATAGTGCCCTTCATCTTATCTGAAGTTTAGCAGACAGTTGTACGGGGACCCAAGTCAAAATAATGTGGTGTATGCCAGTCTGTCTTGTAACCAAAGAGAACTGCAGGGAATTCTGTCCTAGGGACCCCAGTAATTATTTTAATTAATGGTAAGGATGGTGCTATACTGGCCCAATTTTGTTACTTTATTGAAGATATTAGGTAAAGTACTTTTTATGTATGATATGCACATACAATGTAGAATATATTATTCTTATAATATAATAACATACAGGTAGTCCCCGATTTACAACCACAATTGAGTGCAAACTTTATGTTGCTAAGTGAGAAATTTGTTAAGTGAGTTTTGCCCCGTTTTACGACTTTTCTTGCCACATTTGTTAAGCGAATCATTGCAGTTGTTAAATTAGTAACATTATTGTTAAGAGAATCTGGCTTTCCCATTGACTTTGCTTGCCAGAAGGTCACAAAAGGTGATCACATGACCCCGAGACACTGCAACCATCATAAATATGAACCAGTTGTCAATCATCCAAATGTAAATCACAGGACCATGGGGATACTGCAACAGACATAAGTGTGAAAAATGGTCATAAGTCACTTTTTTCAGTGCCATTGTAACTTTGAATGGTCACTAAATGAACTGTTGTAAGTTGAGGACTACCTGTATTACTTGGAAAAGGGCTGATGTGGTTCCCATCTTCAACAAAGGAAAAAAAACCAGACCCAGGAAACTACAGACCAATCAGCCTAACAGCAATACCTAGGAAGATCCTGGAAAAGATAATCAAAAAACAGATCTGCGAACAACTAGAAGCAAACAAAGTTATAACTGGTAGCCAGCATGGGTTTGTTAAAAACAGATCATGCCAAACCAATCTTATTTCATTCTTTGATAAAGTGACCAAATTAGTAGACCAGTGAAATGCTGTGGACATAGTATACTTAGATCTCAGAAAGTCATTTGACAAAGTAGACCACAACCTGCTGCTTAATAAGTTAGAAAAAGGTGGGATAGACAACATCATCACCAGGTGGATCTTCAGCTGCCTGACAAACCGTACTCAATGAGTAGTCCTCAATGGTACTACATCCACATGGAGAGAAATAAGCAGTGAGGTACCACAAGGCTCCATCTTAGGCCCAGTACTCTTTAATACCTTCATAAATGGCTTAGATGAGGTAATAGAAGGGGAACTCATCAAATTTGCAGATGACACTAAACTGGCAGGAATAGCCAATACCCCAGAAGACAAGCTCAGAATCCAAAACGATCTTGACAAATTTGATCAATGAGTTTTAATATGGAGAAAAGCAAAGTTTTACATTTAGGCAGGAAAAATCAAAGGTATAAGTACAGATTAGGCGAGACCTGGCTCAAAAACAGTGAGAGGGACATTGGAGTCCTAGTGGATGATCACTTGACAATGAGCTATCAGTGTGCAGCAGCAGCCAAAAAAGCTAATACAATCCTGGGTTGTATAAACAGAGGCATAGAATCAAGGCCACGTGAAGTATTAGCACCGCTTTATAAAACCCTAGTAAGACCACACCTGGAATACTGTAACCAATTTTGGTCACCATACTACAAAAAAGATGTTGAGACTTTGGAAAAAGTTCAGAGAAGAGCAACTAAAATGATCAAAGGCCTGGAGACTAAAACATATGAAGAATGGCTGCAGGACTTGGGTTTGGTTAGTCTAAAGAAAAGAAGAAACAAGGATGACATGATAGCAGTATTCCAGTATTTGAGGGGCTGCCACAAAGAAGAGGGCATCAAACTGTTCTCCAAAGCACCAGAGGGCAGGACAAGAAACAATGGTTGGAAACTGACCAAAGAGAAAATCAACCTGGAATTAAGGAGAAACTTCCTAACAGTGAGGACAATTATATAATAATAATAATAAAGTTGGAAGGGACCTTGGAGGTCATCGAGTCCAACCCCCTGCTCAGGCAGGAAACCCTATACCATTTCAGACAAATGGCTGTCCAGTCTCTTCTTAAAAACTTCCAGTGTTGGAGCATTCACCGCTTCTGGAGGCAGGTTGTTCCACTGTTAATTGTTCTAACTGTCAGGAAGTTTCTCCTCAGTTCCAGGTTGCTTCTCTCCTTGACTAGTTTCCCATCCATTACTTCTTGTCCTGCCCTCAGGCGCCTTGGAGAATAGCTTGACTCCCTCTTCTTTGTGGCAACCCCCCTGAGATATTGGAATACTGCTATCATGTCCCCTAGTCCTTCTTTTCATTAAACTAGACATACCCAATTCCAGCAAAAGTTCCTGATATCTTTAGCCCCCCCTAATCATCTTTGTTGCCCTTCTCTGCACTCTTTCTAGAGTCTCAACATCTTTTTTACATCGTGGTGACCAAACTGGATGCAGTATTCCAAGTGTGGCCTTACCAAGGCATTGTAAAGTGGTATTAATACTTCACATGATCTTGATTCTATCCCTCTGTCTTGATTCTATCCCTCTTAACCAGTGGAACAGCTTGCCTTCAGAAATCGTGGGTGCCCCATCACTGGAGGTTTTTAAGAAGAGACTAGATAGTCATTAGTCTGAAGTGGTGTAGGTTCTCCTGCTTGAGCAGGGGGCTGGACTAGAAGACCTGCCATGTCCCTTCCAGCTCTATTCTATTCTATTCTTAAATTTGTCAAGCAGTAAAGAATGTTAGGGGCATTCATAATGTTTTGTGTAAATACACTGATGTATGCAATATATACCGGTAGCTAGCTTCTCTACCTTGCTGCCATTTTCCAATTGCCTTCAGTGTATATTTGTTGCTTGAAAAAAATAGAGTTAATTGGGTTCTCCAAAAAAATAGTATTATATTGGGTCCAGAAATTTTCAGCTACTACATGAAACTGCTGAATGATATGAGGAGAAACCAAGTGAGGGTTCCTTGTTGGAATATAAAACATTACACCAAAAATTTTGTCTAGAGTGAATGTGTGTTTTACTCCCAGTAGATTTATGGAAGGCAAATGCGAACAAAAATGAAATCCAGTTAGATTTATTTTTTTCTTTTTTAATGAATTTTTAAACCGCTCTGAAGTTCTTTCTCCTTTTTTTCCTTTATTGGTAAAATGTTATCTGCGTTTACAATAGTGAAGGATTCTTTGCAGAAAATGTATTCAACAGTGGTTTCCAGAAGGAACATGGGACCATTCAAGATGGCTATGTCCCCAAACTAATTAGTTCAGATTACTAATACAAAATTTCCACGGCTGGGATCAAATCCAAAATCTGCCCTGAAAGTCAGTTGATTAAACAGATCAGCTTTGCACCAAACCATCCATTCATATTTTAGTATAGCAATTGTTGTTCTATTTTCCAGTTTCATTGAGGTAGCTGAATGTTTTTCAGAATGAATCAAGTAACTAAATAGCAAGTCTAATGAGTTAGTACCAGGGATATATGAGTGTCTCCAGTATTAATACAAATTACAGATTTGTTTCATTTGTGAAGGTTGTCATGAAAAATGTGATGTCGTCATAGCGTCTAAAGATACCCCTGGATGGACATAATTTGGCTTGTTACCCATCTTTTTGGCAACTTTCAGATCTAATTAGTGTTGCACACTACAGTTCAGTTCTGCATTTATATTCTGTGCTAATCATAATGTTTCTCTGTTTGGGTTTATTGTAATATGGTAATCCAACCATTTTGTTTTGTAAATCATGTTGGCCTAAAGGTATGGATCTTTTATAAGCCATAGTTAAAGTAGCCTTGCACAATGTATAAACACAATCTTGAGATCCTTATACTTGGTCTCTAAAGGATGGTCCCCATTCCATACAGTCCTGTCTATCAAAGTATGATTATTCCATGTAACAATTTGTTTATGGAAACAGATTTCACATCCAGCAAATGTTTATGTCATGTCTATTTATGAAGCGTGGAAGAAGGTGGATGGTGGCACAGTGGTTAGAATGCAGTATTATAGGCTAACTCTGCCCACTGCTAGGAGTTCAATCCTAATTGACTCGAGGCTGACTCAACCTTCCATCTTTCAGAGGTCAGTAAAATGAGGACCCAGATTATTGGGGGCAATATGCTGACATCAGTAAACTGTTCAGACAGTGCTGTAAAGCACTATGGAGCAGTATATAAGTCTACACGCTATTGCTATTGCTAAAAGGAGGCCTCTGTTGTTTGATATACCCAAAGATGCTGTACGGATGCTGAGTTTTGTAAAGTGAAAGAAAAATAGAAGATCCTTTGACTTCCTTGCAAAATTTGAATAAGTGTAATCTCCACCATGAGATTTTTGCAGGGAAAATATTATTTCACTTGAGACATTCCATCTTTCATATTATTATATTTTGCAAATCTTTGGAGTTTGCTCTTTTGTCTTCTTCTTGATGGTTAGGGTTTTATTTTTTCTGGCCATTTAAAACAGATTTTTAATTTATTTTCTGTTGTTGTTTTTACTGTACAGTGTGTGCTTTTAAAATACCTTTTAAGTTGGCATTTTGGTTCTTATTTCAGTTTATTGTTATTACTTGTTAGCTGTCCATGGAGTAGAAATATTGGGGGGTAGGGTATATTTTTTTTAGATAAATTAAATTAAATTAAAAACAGATTTGATCTGTTCTAGACTTACATGGACTAATGCTGTCCTTTTTTGGGAGGTGGGGTTAAGCTGTCATGAGAATTATATTTAGGATTAACATAAGAAAGATACAGGGCCACATATCAAGTATTGGCTTTTTCTAATTCCTTAGCCATCTGGATTCATTCAGCACAGGAAAATGTGATGCCCCCGAGTCTGCATTTCCCATCCACAGGACCTGATAGCTAAGAAGACAAGAATAATACATAAATTCAATAGATGGTCATATTGATAAAATGTCCCTGGCCTTCTAGAAAATCTTACTTCTGTATGTACATACAATATTTAGCATTTCCCCCTTTCTGTGAAAGAGGCTTTGGGATTTTGTTGTTTTGCTTTACTTTGTTTTTGTTAAATGAAAACTGTACTGTATCAAATCCTGCATGTTTATGCAAATTGTAGAAAGCTTTAGGGAGTTAAGAGCTGGAGAGGTTTTGCCAAAGACCTAACAATGCACCATGTCTAAACATAGATTCCTCGCAGCAATGGAGGTTAATCTTTGGAGTACTTGCCACTCAGGAAATTAGTTATCACATCCCCCTTTGCTTGCTCTCACCCATAAACTCTTTTTTTTCATAAGGTTCCTCTCTCCTTGCAGCCATGGGATTTGTTGGCTAGATTAGCTTGGCTTATTCAGAACTGCTTCAAACCACAGACATGTAATGAGCAGACGGCTGACTCCCCCTCATTGGAGTGATTGTGAGGTCAAGGGAAGGATGCAAATAAGAAAGAAAAGGAGTTTTGTACTCCATGATGAGTTGCCAAAATAACTTGAGTGCTTGTTAAGAGCCACATCTTGTCTTTAGAATCCTAGTTAGTACCTCTGGCTTTCAACCTGCCAAACCTTTTGATGCTTCTCAATTCAGTGCCTTGTATGCAACCCTCCAGAATTTGATGTGGTGCTTAAAACAAATTTTCTCAATGTTGTTATGTTCAGGAGCATCAGTGAGTCAATTTAGATAGAGTTTAAGCACAAACCACAGTTATGTATGGCTTAAGGCCAGGCATAACTACTGCAAACGCTAATGAATTTCAGGCCCTTACAGAGATGAGATGTCATCTTAGTCTGAATGTTTTCAGCTGTTGAAGATGATACATAGATTTCCTTTAGTGCAGACCACAGCAAAATGAAAAAAGAAGAGTCTTCATTTTTTGTAGGCATCTATAGGGAATAGAAATTAGAGAACCATTATCCATCCCTCTAAATAAATAACTGCCAATCCTTTGTTTTACTACCCATAATTAGCTTAATCTTTTATCTTCTCTCCCATTTTCCCTTTTGGATCTGAGTTTGGTCTCTAAGAGAAAACTTGCATTATGCTCCTTGGATCAGTTTTGGACACTGAGAGATAGCCAAATTATACCTCCGCTTTCTTAATCTTCATTAAATTAAATTTCTAAAAAGAATTGGTCCCTGAAACCATAAGAATATTTTCAGTTGAGTCCATTTTTTTTATCTTGCTTAGGCTAATATTCTCAATGTAATTCTATATTCAGTAAAATTGTGGATAATATATCCTCAGTTATACCATAGTTCATGCATAAGTAAGAATCATATATCCCTTTTCCATCTAAAAGAAAATGTTTATTTAAAAAAAGCATAGGTAGTGGAGGGAAACTATTTTGTATCAGTGTGTGCTGTGATAATTCCATTTTGATGATGATGTACAATGACTAAAGTGTATGTGTGAAAGCAGCATGTGAGTTGCTGGTGTCAGCAGACACCTAAGAAATAGCAAGTAGCAAATAGAAATGATTTCTTTTCCTATTCTTTTGTGGGAGTCAATTGCCCCACCGAGAAGATGAAGCAGCCCTATTGCTCCTGACTGCTTTTTAAATACATTGTAGATAGCATTACATATCTAAATAGTGACTCTACTAATATCTATAGAGTCATATATGACAGTATTTTTTAGCTGGAGGGGGAATTCTAAAGTTGGAATCCACACATCTTAAAATTGCCTAGTTTGAAAAATATTGACATATAAGACCTGTAATTCTCAAAATGAGTGTAAATTATATGTTAGAATTAGTTGTAAACATGGACTACAAAATCTGTATTGACTAATCTCCATTTTTGTGGACTTCACTGGAAATCTAACACCTAACAAATCTGGTCCCAAGACATGCAAAGCTAATTCCTGTTTTAAGCAACAGCTAGCTGGTCTTTTGAAAAGGTATATTTTTGTTCTGTCATTTTCACCCCATTTTGTAACCTCTACCGCCACTGTCTTTCTTTGCTCCAAACAAGCTGAGTTTGAAAACAGTGACCTTCACAAACTGGAAGACTTGTTAGTGTTGGTGATTTTCCCAGTGGAAAGAGGGTCATCCCCTCCATATGTTCGTGCAGTTGTTGGTTCAGATACAAACAGTATACTGTACTGTTCAACCGACTATTCAAGCTGGCTGCCTGACAGCCCCACTTTTTATCTGGCTATGGTGAGGAAGAGTGCATAACAACATAGATCATCAAAGGATATGACTTGTCTCCCTCCAGAACCAGCACATACTGCATCACAGCCAAATGGAGGATGAAATTATTTTAATGTATTTTGGGCTATTTTATTTGTTGTTTTAAAGGGATGAATTTTATTTAGTCAGACTTGCTTCTTCTGATATCTCTTTTATCAAAAGAATAGAGTTTTCTCAGCTGTCCTATATACCTGTTAGGTACTAAACAATCCAACAAGAGATTTTAACATTTGGAAATGTGACATTACCTAATAGTAATATTTAGCACCTTTTTGTTTATTTTTTATTCTGAGAGAACATTATTCTGATTATAGTGAATGAAAATGTGTGTGTGTTCCTCAGTTATTCAGACCAAATTCTAGCCATATCAGGCATGTATGGGAATATACTGTAAATAGAAAATACTGTTTAGGACCAGGACTGTAGAACTAATATAATCCTGATTTTTTTTTCCTGAACTACCATTTGCTCATTGTTGAGTATTAACCCTGGAGCTTCAATGGTTTTTCCAGTTAAGAGTTAAAATTTATTTTGAGTTGAGCTTGATTTCAAAACTACAGAATGATTTATCTTCTTTTGTGAGTTTTTTTTGTCTCCTCATACTCTAGCTTGGTCTTTTTTAATAGTGTCCCATCCAAGTTCCGGTGACACCCAGTCTTGCTTAACCAGGGTTTCAACCAGGGTTGCTAGGTGTATCATCTATTTTACTTTAGTATCTATATGATTACATCTGTTTTTGGCAGAAGATGTGGTTTGACATTCCCTTCTTTCTCTGACTTCCTAAATTGGCCTGCAGCCATGGGATTTCTCATGGCATTGTTTGACATTGTTCCACTCATTAAAGTACTGAAGAGGAGGGAATAACTTGTAGTTCATGATCTTGTTTGACTTATCTTTACTATTCAGGAAAATTGTGCTCAAACCCTTCTATCATTATTATGCCCAATATCTCTTCTAGACTTGTTAAAATGTTTTCAGGGCTATTATTGACCTGGTGAAGCCGTGACCTAAAAACAGGCGCTGCTTATTCTGTTGGAAGGAGTTTATTCCATGGGTTGCTGTGAAGATGGACTTTGGGCATAAGTGGTAGCTGTCATTTTAGCCTAGAGCTTTAGATCAATGCAGTGACTGAACAGCATTCTTTACTTGAGGTGATTTGATTGACAGATTAAAAGATGGGCTTTTACACATGGTCTACTAGGGTATTATCAGCAAGATTCTCTCCCATTAATTACATTACAGAAGCTGGAGTATGAGAAAACCACAGAGCCAATTTGACAAAAGTTCCTAGATCACGTTTTGTTGAAAGTCATTCCTGCCATTATATATTAAGTATTAGAGTATCTTTATAACCATGTATTCATCTGTTTTAGGACTGACACCTGGCTTTGTTAAGAGATTATGGTCTGGGTTGTACAACACAGTGTAGTACAGAACAGAATATATAATAAAAGTGTGAGGAAGGGCTCAAATCTCTCATTTATTAGGGTTTAAAAAAACAACAACCCACACCTATTTGTTTACTGATTGATTCCTGAACTTCTGAATGCTTACAGCTAGGGGAGTATATATGTATATATGTATTTATGTATTTATGTAGTATTCAGAACAAGATTAAAACAAAACAAGAACAAAAGGGGGCTCTACAATCACCCTGCCCTGAGTCCCAAGAGAACAATCAGATGTAAAGTAGTCTTCTGAATGTCCTAAGGGTGGCCACACCAATTTCCGGAAGAAGATCATTTCAGAGGACAGAAATTGCAGGAGAGTAGGAGTGCTTGCTACATCCTGCGAGATGATGGGCGCATGCACCCCAAAGTGCATAGAACCACCCAGCTGAATCAAACTCAAGTAATCAAAAAGAATTATTGCAAAAAATTATTTTATAGATAAGTCACTTCGTAAATTATAAATGCAAAAAAGTTAAAATCTTTGATATACAATATTAAATCGTTTCTATGCTAGAGCCTATAACTCTGAGAATAAAGCTTTAAAAATTGGGATAGAGTAAATTTGCCCAGATAATTTGCAATGATACCTGTTAGAGCAGCAGCCCCCAACTGCTACATTGACCAGCAGCAGCAATGGCACAGGGTGGGGATGGTTTTGCATGTGCAACCTAGCTCCCACACATGCGCAAATGAAGCTTTGCACACTTGCTGGCCACTTGCGCAGACTGGTTCTCAATGGGCTGCAGCCTGGTACTGTTCCCAGACCGGAGGCTTTGGACCACTGTGTTAAAGGGCTACAGAACAAATGCCTCAGGGCTTATTTGGGTTAGGGATGATATTCCTAGGATTTTTTTGCTTGAGAATCTGAATCAAAGAAGGCCTACAGATTGTTTAATTCTCAGAATGTACCCCTGATTTTCTACACTGAATATTTATTAGAATACTGACTTCATTTGTCTATAAGCAAATGCTTAAAGAGCAAGTAAATTCAATCTATTGCTGGTCTGTCTCTTCCGTCCTAGTCCCTACTGCTCAGCTGTTTTAACTCACTGCATCATATTCATGAACAAAATTTATTTGTTGCCAGAGGAAGAGAGTCAAAGTAGCATCTAGGGATGAATCCTTGCAAATAAGCATGAATATTTTGAACTACAATTGGACAGCTTAGTCAAAGATTAAAAGGAGAAGTTTTATTCAGGTCCTGGTTTTTATCTGTTCCAATGTGAATAAACATTTATTTCATGGATGTTGACAACATTATATAAAATATGATCAATTTAAAACCTATGATTTAAAAAAAAATCTACACCAGTTTATATTTAAACGCTACCTATACAGCTAGTGCTGTACTCTCAATTTTAGGCATAATTTATTTAGACAGTTTTATTCACAGTTTGATAATATTTTTGCACAGGAAGCCTTGGGGAAGTGTGAAATCTTCCCAAATAATAATATGCATGTTAATCCAGGTGGTACAGTTTGCATCAGATGTCAAAAGATTGGGTCGTGCCAACTTCCCTGGCTGAAACACCATTCCAGAACAAGGTCAGACAAAGGTCAGCAAACAAAAGCAGGAACGGTCTGATAACTAACAAGAAAACCACAGAAAGATCCATGGAACGATAATCTTTTTTTTATAATTATTTTTCTGTATAAAGCAGAAGTCCATGTTAAGGAGATGTTATTCCAGCTAGTCCTCTCACCATCACATGTTATGTTTCTGGAGGACAAATTCTGTAGCAAAATATTTATAGCCAATTCCCCAATTGCTCTTGGACTAATTTTCTTGTTATTCTTGGAAAGAATTGTAGAAGACAAAATAGGTCTGTATAATTGGGAACTGTGAGTGAAGAGAAAGGTTGAATTCTTAGCCAAATTGGTTTGTTTGATATTTTATTCTGCTGTCCATGAATTGTTAAAATTTACTTCTACTCTCTCCCCTCCCTCTATGTCAGCCATGGTTGCATATGTCTGTTTAAATTTTGAAACACCATGTTTATAGCAATAGCTAAGTGAAATACAAATTACTGGTACAGCTTTCCCCAGGGCATAGATGCAGTCAGTTATGGGCAATTCTTTATGTACTGAATTTCTGTCAGACCTAGAGCTTCAAAGTAGTGTTGTTTGATGCAGCTGAACCAGTTGCCTATTATCTCAGAAAAAAATGCCCTATACACTTTGAACACACAGATGCCCTAGTCAATCAGGAATGGCCATCCCTGATGGCTTCCAAGCTGCCATATGTCTGATAAACTATAACTTCCTGACCCTTTTTTAATTGTTAAAGCAAAACAATATTTTATCAGTGTTGATCAGTGTTAGCATTTCTATCAATAGAATTAGAAGAGTCTTACTCACTCCTCATCCTCTTTCTCCTATCTTCTACCCACTATGTGATTGGAGAGAGGGAAGTAAAATTAATCTAGAATGGCTCCATTTTTACAGGGATATTCTAGAACTTCATCTTTATGGGCAAAAGAGTTAAATCTCTATTAATCCTTTTATCCTTATTGGCATAATACAGCTCAACAGAAGAATCCCCGCCCTTATCACATCCAAAACATCTTTTGTGATGATTCTATATAATTCAAATTTGATTCACTAATAATAATCAATGTACATAGAGCATCTATCTTAACTGAACACATTTAAGATTGAATCTTGGTGAGAGTAGAGTAGAGTAGAGTAGAGTAGAACGGAACGGAACGGAACAGAACAGAACAGAACAGAATAGAATAGAACAGAATAATAACTTTATTGTCACTTTGAATGTACACTAATTGGCATACATTAAAATGAAATGGTAGTTATTAGTTTGTAAGAGTGGGATATGCACCAATTTGACAAGCTACCTCTATTTTCATGCAGTTCCCAAATGAAAAGTTGAGTTCATAAGCATAGTCTGTTTAACTATGTTTTGTTGAATAAGCGTTAATGGCTATTTCCTACAAAATATTTAGCTAAAAACCATAGCTTATACACTGCAGTTATGTTAACAGATTACATTAAGCTATACTTTTATTTCAAAGCTTGTTAAATAAGCCAAAGTCTACTGTTTCACATATTGGAAGAAGCTAAAACTAAGCAAAACTAATTACAGTTTAGATCTGTACTGTTGTCATGCAAATGACATAATCTACATTGTTTGCATCAGGATATTCTTTTTGCATTGTAATGAAAATAGACACATGATATAAAATGATGCAAATATAATCAGAATCTCATCCATTGCATTCAAAGTCCATTGCATTAATGTCTGCTAAGTCAAGATTTCACTGTAAAATAAAATTGAATCAGTAAATTTTCTTTCCCATAAACAAGGTAATTAGTGGACTTTACTGAGCATGTTATATGACAGTACATTTCAAAAACAGTAGGAAGATCATTTTAACATGCTTCTTCTTTGTAAATGGTGGAATTGTTTCCCTGTTGTTCTGTTTGTAAGTTGTTTGCTAAGTGAAATGAAAATGAAAACAAATCTTTGCACTGTCTCCTGATTTAGAAATATCCTCCCACCCTTAAGCATTAACCATCTGTTCAATGGTTGAACAGAGAGTTGAACATAATGACTAAGAAGTGCAATTCAAAGTTGTTAGTGAGGATATTTGGACATATAATAGTTTCATTCATACATAAAAAAGTGTGCTCTCTAATGTGATCAGATTGTTTTTTTTCTATATTGTACGTTAAATATTGATCAATAGTCAAATAATTAACCCCTTTCATAATAAGCTCTTTTCATACAGAACTCATGGGAGGTTTGGAAAGCTTGTCTGTTTAAAGAGAAGCTCAGACATGGGTAGTTATTTGAATGCATCTGGGCTAGTCATCTTGGAGTTTAATGTGTAAAACACCAGAAGAGATGAATGAAGCCTTTTAGTGAGATAAACAGACACATTGCTTTTCCTTCCCCCAAGCACCTGCTCCTGTCAGCCTCTCTGAGCTGGAAAGAAGCTTCTTCCTGTTCAGGGTGTTCGTGAACTCCTTGTCCCATGTGGGAAGATTGGCAACAATTCCTCATCATCTTCCTCCCACTTGCCATTTCTCATTTTTAAATAGAATTTCTCTGTTTTCCGTCCGCATTAGCGATTAAATTGCAATGATAATTATTGCAATTTAATCACACCAGATTAAATTTACTTTATTAGTTCACACACACACACACACACACACGCGTGTTTGTGTGTGTGTGTGTTAACCTTCAGGACTAAAACACTAAAACTGTTCATGTCATGCATGAGTTGGCATTTTGAATCATCTTTGCCCCTCCTAGATGAGCAGTAGAAATAAGGAAAACTGTTTGGCTTACCTTAACTATGTTAGTAAAGGAATGCTAAGGTCCAATGAATCTATAAATAAAATAGTCTGGAATGGCCTTCTTCAGTGTCATGTCTTCCAGACGTGTTGGACTAATTCCTATAATCCCAACTCACTGGCGGCTGGGAATTACTGGAACTGAAATCCAATATTCATGGAAGCACCAGGTCAAAGACAGTTGATCCAGAGCATGAGCTCTTTGTCTTGGGACATTCAATATCTTTGGCAACTTTTTCTTCAGACTAATTACTAAGATTTGGTTCATACTGGGTGATTTTATTTAAACGGTTATAGTTCAATCTTACCACTTTATCTTTGCTTTTGTTTCAGGAAGTAGGATGGAACATCCTGTTTGCAAATCAATTTATTATTTTGCAACTTAGTTGATATTCCTTGGTTTTTCTTCCGGGACATTTTTGAAGAATGCATTTGGTTATGTAGCAGTACCTCTGTGCTAAATTTTGCTAATCATTTATCTTTTCTCTGGCTTCCAGTTGGGATGAAAGTAGTTCCATCAGTAGTGGCCTCAGTGATGCCTCAGACAATCTCAGTTCAGAAGAATTCAATGCTAGTTCTTCACTCAATTCCCTACCTTCTACCCCCACGGCTTCCCGCAGGAACTCTGCCATAGCGGTATGTAAACCAAAAATTATGGTGGTCAAAAATATCTATCATCTATCTATCTATCTATCTATCTATCTATCTATCTATCTATCTATCTATCTATCTATCTATCTATCTATCTATCTATCTATCTATCTATCTATCTATCTATATATCTATCTATCTATCTATCTATCTATCTATCTATCTATCTATCTATCTATCTATCTATCTATCTATCTATCTATCTATCTATCTATCTATCTATCTATCTATCTATCTATCTATCTATCTATCTATCAAACTTCTTAATCACCCAACTGCCTCACAGAGGGGCTTTTGAAAGTACTTTTGAAAAGCAACATTATGTTGTTCCAAGTATTCTAAAATATCCAATGTATTTCTAATAATTGTCCCTTAGCTGTCTTTTAGGTAAAAACCCATGATTTTCATGAATAAAGTCCTATAAAACCATCTTCATTCTTTCAGCTAAAATCATTGTAAATAACTTAAAATCATTATTCAATAATGATATCAGGTGATAATTTTTGGTGAAGTCAAGTCTTGAGCTTCTTTAGGTATTAATGCTGTATTAGCCTACATCCAACTATCTGGTATGTTTCCAGTTTGCAAAATAGAATTCATTGTGTTTTGCAACGATTGTAATGATTCATCTTCAAAATGTTTATAATAAGAGGCTGGTAAATTGTCTGGTCCATGCACTTTTCCAATTTTGCCCTTTTTATAGCTTCACAAAATTCCTTATTATAATGGGTCAATTGTTAATTGTTTCTGTCTTTGGTAAATTTTGTTTCTTCAAATATTCACCACCCTTTGCCAGGGGAAATTCTTCTCCTTTATATAATTTAAAGTAGTATTAATTAGTACTCTAGTATTGCATCTTTAGATTATCTGTTGTTATTATAGTATTTTCATTTTGTAACTTCAATATCATTTCCCCCTTTTTCGTTGCCCAATTTACACATTTCCCTGGCTTATTTGCAAATTATTTGCAAGTTCAAATATTTTTTTGCATGTTAACTTTTTTACTTTTTATTTTTTACTGTTAACATATACAGCTGCCACTGAAAAAGTTTAATTTGTTGTGAAATAATTTTGGGGGAATTTTTTAAATCTTTCATCTATGCATCTTTTTAAAAAATACTGGATTGGATCTAAATCTAATTACGGTTACAATATTTTGATTAAAATCATTAAGACTAATATTAACCATGCATGATATAGGCCACACTGACTCCAGCAGAACCATTCTGTCTATATTCATCTAAAATGATTTTTTTTGTCTATTTTGATGGATAAGAACATAAATAAGATGTTAAGACTCTAGAAAGAGTACAGAGAAGAGCAACAAAGATGATTAGGGGACTGGAGGCTAAAACATACAAGGAACGGTTGCTGGAATTGAGTATGTCTAGTTTAATGAAGAGAAGGACAAGGGCTGACATGATAGCAGTGTTCTAATATCTCAGGGATTGCCACAAACAAGACGGAGTCAAGCTATTCTCCAAAGCACCTGAAGGCAAGACAAGAAGCAACAGATAGAAACTAACCAAAGAGAGAAGCAACCTAGAACTAAGGAGAAACTTCCTGACAGTTAGAACAATTAATCAGTGGAACAACCTGCCTCCAGAAGCTGTGAATGCTCCAACACTGGAAGTTTTTAAAGAAGAGACTGGACAGCCGTTTGACTGAAATGGTATAGGGTTTCCTGCCTGAGCAGGGGGTTGGATTAGATGACCTCCAAGGTCCCTTCCAATATTATTATTATTGTTGTTGTTGTTGTTATAATATATGGCAAATACCAAGTGCTTGCTCTGAATTCTCTCTCAATGCATGAGGGGCTTATGTGTTTTGATTCTGCAGACCTCTCTTCTTCAAAATCAGTGCTTTCAAAGGCTTTAGAGGCTTTGATAGTATAAAGGCTGCAGCTGAGCAGTGAAATATGTGTTTTAAATTCAGGCAATACCTTGGCATGCCAACTGTGAAGAAAATTATTTAGAAATATAGGATCGAGGGTCTATGACTTGTTGTCACCAGGTCACAATATTTCTGAACCAGACAGATGAATGTGTAATCTTGGGGAGCATCACAGAAGGAAAGGCTGAAATGTCTCATTGATAGTGTTTTCTGTCCTGTAGCTGCGCACAGATTCTGAGAAGCGGTCATTGGCAGAGAGTGGGCTGAACTGGTATGGTGAACCAGAGGAGAAGACCCAGAAGAAGATGGATTATGACAGCGGGAGCCTGAAAATAGAGCACAGTTCTTCCAAATGGCGACGGGAACGTTCTGAAAGCTGTGATGAAGCTCCTGCCAAAGGTGGGGAGCTGAAAAAGCCTGTTAGTTTGGGCCCACCAGGCTCCTTGAAGAAGGGCAAGACACCACCTGTGGCAGTGACCTCTCCCATTACTCACACAGCCCAGACTCTTAAAGTGGCAGGTGAGATTGTCATTGAAATTATATTGTTACACTTTTTATTTGTTTCCCATTTGTCTGCAGAGTCCAAGCAGGAGTGCCTGACTATTTCTAGGACACTAATAAGGCCAGAAATATTTTAATGAATCTACAGTTGTACCTCAGTAAAATAGTCATGTCGTGGCTCTTAGGAATTTTTAAGCCAGCTACCTCAAATTTGGTGCTCTTTGGATATTTCAGACTTCGGATGTTTCAGTCAAGCCTCAAATCAAAACTAACATGTGGAGATCCTTCCAAGCTTAGTTCTTTTGTCACACCTATAGACAGAATCTTGTCAAACTAAGCACTTTATTATCTGCATTTACAATATAGTCTGTAAACTATTAGAGAAGGGCTGTCTTCATCCTCTTTCTCACACACCCGTTTTCCTGGGAATTCACTTTCTTATTATATTCCGCAACCATATATCTCCTATTATCTTTCAAGCAGCATGGCAACTGCATATTATGGCTGAGAGATTAGGGCAGTTGAAATCCAATGGCACCAGAATGAGAAAAGCTATTCTGAGCAAAAATGTTGCAATTTCAACAATTACTATATCTGAGTATTTTTTTTCCCATTCAAATGTGTCCAATTCTTGGAGACTGCCTGGACAAGTCCTTGCAGTTTTCTTGACAAGATTTTTCAGAAGTGGTTTGCATTGTCTCCTTCCTAGGAAAAAGAGAATGTGACTAGCTGTAGATCACCTAGCTGGCTTTCTGCCTATGGCAGGAGTAGAACTCATGGTTTCTCAGTTTCTAGCCTGATGTTTTAATCACTACACCAAACTAAATCTTAAGTAATTGATACTTGTAGACAAATGTGACAAAACCTTTCCTTTCTATTAGGTATGCTCATATCTGAATACTGTTACATGTTTACACAATATTTATGGTTTTTGTAGGAGATAAAGGGGTGAACTATCAACAAGACATTGTTGAAAAAATCTTACACTCTGCCTTCTTTGTCTGAGTGCTTTCAAGCTCTTATATGATACCTGGAACCCCAAAATGTCAGTTTGAGTAAATTATTTATCTTCTACCCAAAGGAAAGGAGCTTAGCAATTAGACTGGACTAGTGTGGCAAACTTCTCTATTTTTCTTTCTTTTTGAGGTAAAAAATGTTAGAAATTAGTCTAGTCTTTGTTTGTTGGTTGAATGTTAAAGCTATTATAACCTCATCTCTTCTTTTGTCTCTTGTGGTTAGTTCACACACACACACACACACACACAAATAAAAATAAGAATATATCCTGACATTCCTGAGAATTGCTGCATCACACTGCAACCAGCATTTCAAGGCAAAAAGTTTCCAATAAGGCAACTTATTTTTTGATGACCTGCCGTGACTATGGGAATGGATTAGGTTCATCTTGTGGAATGGGGCTTGGAGGTAGAAAGGGACAGAAATAGATTTTGGCTATCTATTGGAGGGAAGGCCAATGGGCAAAATTTGACTCAAGCTGAAGGTAAGTTTGATCTAGTGGTTAAGTCACCTGACTAGAAAGCAAAAGACCGTGAGTTCAAGTTCTGCCTTGGCCATGACATGAAAGCCAGCTGGGTGATATTGGGCCAGTCACTCTCTCTCAGCCCAAAATAGGAGGAGAAAGTGTATTGGATCCGTTTGCCACCTTGAGTTATTTATAAAAATAATACAGGTGTGATAGATAGGTAGGTAGGTAGGTAGGTAGGTAGAGAGAGAGAGAGAGAGAGAGAGAGAGAGAGAGAGAGAGAGAGAGAGAGAGAGAGAGAGAGAGAGAGAGAGAGTATACACAAGCATACGTACAATATATATGTATGTATGTATCATATGTAATAATAAGATTTCTAATAAGATAGAAATAAGTTCTTTTTGTTGTCCAAAGATCTTTGTAAAGGCATACCTTTTCCTGTATCTATTCCAAATGTTGTTTCCTGATCAGTCCTTCCCTTTCTCAGGTAAGCCTGAAGCAAAAGCAACAGACAAAAACAAACTGTTTGTGAAAAATGCTGGCTTGCAGCGCTCATCTTCTGATGCTGGCCGAGATCGGCTTTTAGATGCCAAGAAGCCTCCCTCTGGGCTTACACGAACCACCACGGCTGGCTCCTTTGGTTACAACAAGAAACCCCCTCCTGCAACGGGTACTGCCACAGTGATGCAAGCAGGTGGCTCAGCTACACTTGGCAAAATCCAGAAGAATTCTAGTATCCCTGTCAAACCTGTTAATGGCAGGAAAACCAGCTTGGATGTCTCCAATGCAGGGGAGCCTGGGTTTATGGCACCAGGGGCCCGTACCAACATCCAGTATCGGAGCCTGCCACGCCCTGCCAAATCTAGCTCCATGAGTGTCACTGGTGGACGAAGTGGCCCACGTCCTGTCAGCAGCAGCATTGATCCCAGCCTCCTCAGTGCCAAGGGGGGTATTTCTGTTTCACGCCTCAAGGAACCCTCTAAAATAGGGGCAAGTCGGAGCACCCCAGGGCCAGTGAATCAGACCGACAGGGAGAAGGAGAAGGCCAAAGCCAAAGCAGTGGCACTGGACTCTGACTCTGCATCACTCAAGAGCATTGGCTCTCCTGAAAGCGCCCCAAAAGCTCCAAGTGACCACCAGACCCCTGCAAAAGAGGCTGAGCTGCCACCCACACCCCTCAGGTAGGAATGGTGGTTTTGAAACAATAAGATGCTTCAGTTCACAATTATTTATGTAAGGGCAATTACACGATTACAATTAATTATAGTTGTACCATTATTTATGCTTTTAAACCATTTTAAGGGGATTTTAAATATGAAGACAAGTGAGTAATTCCTTCCGTTCTTGGACAGTATGAGTTTATAGTCTGCCAGTCACAATAACTCTTTCCTGTTCATATTGGAGACAAGGTGAGCTTAATTTTGTTATTTAGTTACTAGGGGAAAAAATGTCATTTTGATCAGTGCTTTATTTGGTCTGTTTTCTAATTTAAGAATGCTGTGCGGATAAACTTGTGGAGTCTGGAGTGTTATGACTAGAATGAAGCATCAGAGAAAATACATATGACATTTTGATAAAGCAAGCTGATAAATATGGGCTAGGTGGCATGTCTTCTAGGTGGGTCCACAGATTCTCTGAACAAGCATTCCAAAGATTGTTCATTAGTTGTTCTTCATGAAATGAGACTAAGATATCAGGGGAAGTACAGTGGAGTTTGGTCGTTTTTAATACTTAAATAAACGATTTGTATAAAGAGTTTGAGGAACTTTGCAGGTAGCACAAAACTGAGAAACTATGTTTCAATATTCTTGACATAGAAACAAAATTCTAAACAAACTCAATAAGAGTCGCCGTAGGACTAAAAATAATACAATGAAATATAATGCTGATGTTTTTCATTTATGAAAAAAATCAGATGCAATTATATAGACAGAATATCTAGCTTGGTAAATATAAAAAGAATTTTGGAATTCTGATTGATTACAAGCTGAATATCAGCAAGTAGTATGAGGATTATGGAATACTAAAATAAGTTTTTAAAAAAAAAAATTGTAAAATTTAATAAATGCCATGTCACCAACAAAGAAACAAGATAAATATTTCTTATACGCAGAATACAAATTTGGTATTTTGAACATTTTGAGAGGTCTAATGAGCATGAAATACTGTTTTCTTATGAATTTCAATTGTGAATCATAAGCATATGTCACATTTTTTTAAGAACTGGACCCACTGAGTCTCCAAAATAGAGTATTCTATTTCTTCATTCTATAGTTCAAGTACACAACTAATTCTTTACTTCATTTCAATTTTTAAGTAACCTTGCAAAATAAAATTGTTGCTTTCTGTTCAAGCACTGCATCTCTTAAATTGCAGATATGGCTATTAGAGTATCTGGCCATACTATTAATTAGTGCATATTTCATTTTATATATTGCCAAGCAAATATTGTAGGTATATCAAACTCAAGATGTAATTTCTCAGAATCTTTAAGAATGTGTAATACATTCCTGCCTGAAACTCTGGCAAGCTTTTGCCAATTAGTATTAACAATATTAAGTTAGATGAACCAAAGGCTTGACTGAAAAAGCAGGTTTCTGTAGTTTTCCTGTGATTACATGTTCAAAACTAAATTGCTCTAGAGCAGGGGTGTCAAACTGCTGGCCCACGGGCCGGACACGTCACGTGGAAGCCGCGCCCATCCCATTGCCAGCAATGGCAAAACCGGCCCGATACGTTGTGCGACGTCACGTGACGTCGCGAGTTTGACACCTCTGCTCTAGAGCCTATTAGTTTGAATTCTTATTTGTGAATCCTTAATTTTTTTTTTTTTAAAAAGTGTTACTCAGCATCTGGTTTGAGTCCCAATTGCATTGGGATGACTTGGGGTAATGGGAATATCTCCTGAAAGGAAACATTTTCAGTTCCTGATCTATGCTATGATCCCAATATTCCCAAATCAACAGGATAGTGAATTTGATTCTTATATGGGAGCTGATGTAGTTTAAAGTTGTTTTTCTCTATATCGTATGCAAATGTTCAATGTACTTGTGCTAGATATAATGTTTTCATAATACATGAAGTGATCATGGCATGCAATGTCAGACGCTATACCAAACTTTGTCTTCATACTGTTCTCCTCTTTTGCAGGTCAGCTGCCAAAAGCTATGTAAAAGCCCCTTCTCTGGCAAACTTGGACAAGGTGAACTCTAATAGTCTAGATCTTCCTTCTTCAAATGATCTCCATCAGATGCATAGTGGTAAACTGCAAGAGTCACACCCAGCTACTGTAAATGTGGGCACCCATCTCACATCATGCTTCACACCAAGCCCTGCTCCAGTCCTTAACATTAACTCTGCTAGCTTCTCCCAGGGCCTGGAGCTCATGGGGGGCTACAGCATCCCCAAGGAAACCCGCATGTACTCCAAGCTTTCAGGATTGCACAGGAGCATGGAATCCTTACAGATGCCTATGAACCTGCACAATGCCTTCTCTGTAGGCAGCACAGCTGCACCTACCACTGCCTCTACACCTCCTGTTGCTGCTGAGGAAGAGTCCAATGAGATGGCCTGGACTGGAAGCCCAAGAATTACACATCTGGAAAGGTAGAGGAAGAGAAATGGGATACCTGTGCTATGGGGAAAATATTTTTCACAGTAGTGATCCGTAAGAACTTATCATATTATTTTCAATTATATTTCTGCAATAAGGCACCAAAAAGCAGGAGACCATGAGTTCTAAGTCCCACCTTAGCCATGAAAGCCAGCTGGGTAACTTTTGGCCAGTCACTCTCAGCCCAAATCAGAGGGTTGTTGTGTGGGTGAATTGGAGGAGGGAGGTGTGTTGGATGTGTCACCACCTTGAAGTTATTTATAAAAATAATAAAGGTTGCATACAAATAAAAATAGATAAGATATATGTAGGTGGCACTACCTACACAATCTTGGTTAATCTTTAAAAGTGAAGCAAGATCAGACCTGAATAGTACGTGGATGAGAGGCTACAGGTAGTCCTCAACTTATGATCACAATTGGGGCTGGAATCTCAGTCATAGAACAAAGTGATTGTTAAGACAGAACCTATATGGCTGCTTTGCTCAGTAACTGCATTTCAGCTCTCCCAGTTGCAGTCAGTGAGCGATTATGTAGGTTGTTAATTGGACAGAATAAAAGAGCTTCCTCCAAAGGAGGGCGGACAGCTTTTCTCTTTGCATGGAAGGGACTTTATGCACTGAAATGGAGAGATGAGGCAGAGATCACAAAGCTCACATCTTCATCTCTCCAGCACTGTGCAGGAGTTCCTCTCTCCTCCATGTGTGGAAGGTAACTCAAACTGGGATTCTGAAGATTCAAACTGTTTTCTGCAGCCCCACAAAGAATTTCTCACTCCATCCTCTCTTTAAAACTCACCATATTTTTTTAGCTTATAATTCTTTAGTTTGCATACATGGCAAAGTTGCAGTGGCTCAGATAGTGCAAATATAGACTCTGGGCTTGTGTGAAGCCTGATTGGGTCTATTCCCCAAAATTCACGATCAGTTTATTGCTTATCAGGAGCCACAGCTGGATTCAAGCAAATAATGAACAAGCACTACTGCTCATTTTTCTTCCTGCAGCTCTAACCGTGACCGGAATACGTTACCCAAGAAGGGACTGAGGTAATTGTTCTTTGTGTTACCTATTATTTAATATTATCAGTGAAGGGTGAAAAATGTCTAACTTCCTGTACTTATGATAGTGAAAAAAGATCAAAGAAAGTGTGAGTTTATCTCATGCCAGTGCTGTATAACTATGTGCCAGTTGCATAGTCATTACTTAAGCAGCAAACAAGAGATTCTACAGCATTGCAAAGTCAGAAAGCCATAGCAAATCAATTCACGAAGATAATTTATAATTATACTTCACCTTTTTTCTGTTCAAATTATATAATACTAGAGGTTGGGTTACAGCCTTGACTTCTTGACTCTGTTCTTGATCATATCTGATATAGCAATTCCAACTGTAATTCCAATATAGATTACATCAAACTGTCAGAATAGATGCATTGAAATCAATTTAGACATGATTAACAACTCTCATTGATTTCAACGGATCGATTCTGATTATTTCTCTCACCATATGTCCTTGTTATTTTTCTGAAAGCTACAATTGAAATGTAATTGCTTTATTAAAACAGTTTTTTTTTAAAAAAAAAAAATGTTAAAGTGAATGAGTAAGACTTTTTAAAAAAAAGTTAAAATTTCAGGTTACAAGTACATAGCAATATAAAACACTTCTTTCTGTTATTGAGTTCAAATACATACTAGAATAATTATATGCTCTGCAATCCAGTCCTTTGATGGCTTACTTCAACATCATTGTATTGATAAATATTATAACTCTGGTCTTGATTTATCTCTTTTCATCTATTTCCTTTGAGAATGATGTCTTGCACAATGATGATGACATGTCCAGCATCCATAAGAAGATACCAAATAGCTTATTATCTTCCCGTGAACCATGCCTCCTTCACATAATTCTAGAATTAGGACCTATTAGATTCTCCCTGAGCAACTGTAGTCAATTATAATTTATAATTTTAGATTACAGTCTATTCTTTTAAACTGATTTCTTTGAATATAAAAATCACACCATTAGATTCCAATAATTCCCCATAAAGATAGAGCAGCGATTTTAATTTAATTTTTAATTTAATTTTTATTTTTTTAATTGTAAACCGCCCTGCTTCACTTAAATGAGACAGATGGTATAGAAATGCGATAAATGAATAAATGTGTAAGAAAAGAATTGTAAGAATTGTCTTAATATCCCTGCCTAATGCAATAGAAACTGGCTAAATTAATTATGTTAAACTGCCTCTCTATCTCTCGCTTTTGGCAGGTATCAAATCCAGCCCCAAGAAGAGACCAAGGAGAGGCGACACTCACATACAATTGGAGGAATGCAAGAATCGGATGATGCCTCTGAACTGCCCTCTCCTCCTGCTCTTTCCATACCACTGGTTGGGAAAACTCCACTCACCAATATTGGTTAGTCACCTTTCCTTTTGCTTTTTTAGAAAAGGAAACCTTTAGAGGTCAATTGTTCTAAATCAGTATAATCCAACAGAAGCTAGGCCGTTTTTCAAATTCTATTCCTTAATTTTCTTTTTTCTGGCACCTTTCTAACCCACTCATAATCCAAAAATAGCCTCATATAAAAAAAAAAAACATGTTGCAAGATATTTTAGAGATAGTTTGGATAGCCTATGGAAATTGGATGAGACAATGATGAAGGTGAAACTTCACACGGAGACTTCTGTGACGCTTTCCTCCTGTATGCCTGATGGTGTGGAAGGACTATATTTCTGTAATTTCCCAAAGCCAGTTTGCTACACAGGTTATTGAGCAAGCCTGAGCCAGAAAAAATAGCAATGAGCATCCCCTTGAATTTTTAGTGACTAAGTATGATTTCATTTGCAGTAGTACATTTACAAATAAGGGGGGAAAGCAGCAATAATAAAATGCTTTAAAAATGCAGTCTTTGTTTAACAACCACTCGTTCAGCAACTATTTGAAGTAACAATGGTGCTGAACAAGGAGACATACAACCGGTCTTCATAGTTGCAGCAACCCAGCAGTCATGTGATCATGATTCCAGTGCTTGGCAACTGGCTTGCCATTTTGATGGCCACAGCATCCCATGGTCACATGATTGCCATTCACAATCTTCACTGCCAGTTTCTGATAAGCAATGTCAGTTGGAAAGCTAACAGGAGGTCACAAATGGTGATCACATGACTTCACAACTAACAACTGCAATACTGTTAGCATCATAAGTCAGTAGTCAGCATAAGTCACATGACATTGCACTTTACAACTTCATAAAGTGAGGACTACTTGTATTAGTAATTTAGTCTAGGTTAAACAAAAGCTTTGATTTTTTTTTTATTTGTATCCTGCCCTTATTATTTTTACAAATAACTCAAGGTGGTGAACATATCCAACACACCTTCCTCCTTCTATTTTCCCCACAACAACAACCAAATAGGTTGGTTGGGTTGAGAGAGTGAGCGACTGGCCCAAATTCACCCAGCTGACTTTTATGGCTAAGGTGGGACTTGAACTGTTGGTGTGTTTGTGTCAGAATGAGATGTTAGGTGAGGAAGAGGTAAGCAGCAAAATAAATATTACATCTACTTTGCTTTGAGGCTCTGGGCATCAAATGCAATATGGAAAATATTATTAAAGCCTTACAAATTGCAATGTGATAGGCTGCAAGGAATTTTAACTTGCCCATCCAGAATTAACTCTGATGTTGTAGCCCACAGGAAACATTGACACTTTGGACGTAAAGCTGCTTTTTTTGAAGCAAGTTCTTGGAAGCTCTCCCATGTGACTAAACTAAATTTAAATCAGACATTTTTTATATCTGACTTTTCAACCTATTACACCAACACAACCAATTTCCTGGGACTCACAGTCTCCTGGTTTCCAGCCTGGTACCTTAACAACTATGCCAAACTGGTTCTCTGTTCTCTGTTATAGATTACAGATCATGGTTTCTTTAGTTTATGCCTACTGAATTGCTGAGAGCACACAAGCAGCTAAGAATATGGAATAATATTGTAAGCCAGCCAAAGTCACAGCATATGAGTTGGAAAACCATATAAATGTGTTTAATAACAAGATTATTGTTGTGTGGAAAATTGGAGGAGGAAGGAGCAGTGCTTTTTTTGTAAAAAAAAAAAAAAAAGGTGCCGGAACTCACACATGTCATACAACCCACTTTGCCTACCCTACAAGGTTCCATTCAAAAAAGGTGCCGGAACTCCGTTCTGGGCGTTCTATGGGAAGGAGTATTAGGTATGTTCATCACCTTGAGTTATTTGTTTAAAAAATAGGGGTGGGATAAAATATATCTAAATAAATCAATGGGCTTGATTTCAGGTTTGCTTAGTCAGCATGCAGAGCTTTTCCTAGCTTAATCCAGGAGCCGAGAATCGTACCCAGCATATGTAGAATTCTTTGGTATTGTTTTAAGCATCTGTTTTTAGAGCTCTGCCTGACTTTCTTGGGAATGGGGGTGGGGATGTTGAATAAAAGGAAAAAAAATGAACAAAACTGAAAAGTACAGATATTTTTCATTAGAGGTAAATATGAAAATAAATTAAATAGACAGTTATAGTACAAGTCTATTTTATCTCTTATGTGCAGTGAAAAGCAATCAACCACCTGTGAAATTTGAGCAAATTCAGTTTTCCAATTAGGGATAAACATAATAAAATTTAAAGAATGATAACAAAATATTCTACATAATAGGCTTAGGTTCCTTTGTACATATATTACTTATTGTTGCATCTTCTTTGTCTCTCCAGTTTAATACAAAAATACAGTTTATTTTTTACCTTTGCAATTTTATTGTTGATGCAATGAATTTATTCTTTTAAAGTCTTTTAAATGGGAATTCATTAACAGGTACTAAGTAGCCTGTACTATCCGTCAATGGGCTTTATAGTCAATGAAAAATATTTCACATTTAAACAGGCATGAGAGTCAAATATTCTCCCAAATCACCATAACAACCCAAGTCAAACTAGTCAAACTGATGCAACTACACAGGTGCAGATAAAGGATCTTATGCAAAGTGTGATGCACATTTAATTTCTCCTTATCTTTCCCCACCTTGATCCTGGCTGCTAGCCCCATATATAGTGCACCTTGCTTCCTAGACCCCATCCCTAGCTTTGAGCTGCTCTGACTCCTGTCTTTTCCCTGCTCCCTTCTCCTGCAGTGAGTCCCACGGCAGCCAACACCCCAAGGATCACCCGTTCTAACAGCATTCCCACTCAGGACTCCACTTTCGAGCTCTACAATGCCTCCCCCATGGGCAGCACTCTCTCCTTGGCAGACCGACCCAAGGGCATGATCCGCTCAGGCTCCTTCCGCGACCCTGTGGATGATGGTGAGAGTCCTGCGCCCAGCTAGGAGGATAAGAGTCTTCTCCATAATAATGATGCAAGGATACAGTTGTAGTAATTCTGTATATCAGAACTTCTCAAGAATACAAGCTGTGCTGGCAGGCGGCAGTGCAGGGAATGGTTATTATTATTATTTTGTTTATGGGGCAGCAAAACAGAGTAAGGGATTAAAATAATCTGATCATCTGATTTCTTATTTATGCATGCATGTCCACTATCATCAACTAGCATTTGGTAGGAATCATAGTTATGTCAGCCTTGCATAAGCCACAGCTGGTTTCTAGATTTATTACTGGTTCTTCCCCCTTTTTAAGGCATATTTTTAAATGGGATGTGGTAGCACTTCCAAATTGTCCAGAACACTTTACTATAAAGCAGCGGTCCCCAACCTTTGCGGCTTGGCAGCCCAGCTGGGGGGAGGGAGAAGGGAATCGGCCTTGCGAGTGGTGGGCCGGCACACGTGCGCATTCATGTGCTGCTCGACTTCCATGAGTGGCAGGCCGGCATGCATGCATGCACAGCTTGAATTGCGCAAGTTAAGCTGTGCACACATGTGCATGCACAATGGCCCATCGCTCGCACAAACAACCCTCATGCCGCCTGTTTCCAAATAGGCAACGGCCCGGTAGTGGGCCATGGCCCAGGTTTTGGGGACCCCTGCTGTAGAGAAAGCCACACTGCCAAGAAGTACCAATTTACACAGTAGGTATGGGGATGAGGTTGCAACAGGGATTGCCTATTACCATCTGGATCTCAGTGTGGTTTTGAATCTCTAGTTCTGTAGTTGCATGAAAAGCATAACTTCTACTTTGGCAACTATACTTTGGCATTTATATCTTGATTTAAGTGAAAACTCCTACTCTAAGAAAAAGCGCGAAACACAAAAAAATAAGGTTTTCATCAGGAATTTTTGTTTGCTCCAGGAAATCTTGTAGTCAAGCATTCAGAAGCAAAATGATAATAATAATTGCTACCTTTGAAGTTTTCTGATCAGATTTCCCATATTAGCCATCATGCGAACTCTTAATGTTGTTGACCCACTCCTTTCTACACATATAACCTCCCCCCCCCCGCCGAACTGCCATCCTACCTTCCATCCATGCTACTCCTACTGGATCACTTTGTGACCAATCATACTCCATTAGATGGGTAGCCAAAGAAACTTTGTGACAAGTCTCACTCTTTCTCTCTTTATTACAGTTCATGGATCTGTGCTGTCCCTGGCTTCCAGTGCTTCCTCAACTTATTCCTCAGTAAGCTGTGCTCTCTTCATCATATATTCTGTCCCATCTTTCACTTTCTCTGTATTTCCCCCTTCTCTAAGGGTGATTTCTAGCTGTAGTCTTTCCAAGAGAAAGTGTAGATAAAGTTGATTGAGGGTTTGGCATTTGTCACCATTGGGAATAGTAGCATTGTATAGCACTATACTTTGCAGTATTATAAGGTATAATGAGGTGGAGAAATGACATAACAACAAAATAGAAAAATGTCTGTGCTTATGCTGGGTTCTTTGCATGGCTGGTCACTTGTGTTGCCTGGGAATGCCTCTACTACTTTCACCCTAATTGCCTGCCTCTCTGTCTCTCCTCTACCCCATTATGTGCTGCCAGGCTGAGGAGAGGATGCAGTCAGAGGTACAGTAAGATCCTCACTTTACTTCCCACTGCTATTCTGCTCTTGACCTTGGGTGGAGAGCCAGCAATCCTCCTGCTTCCTGACTTTCCTGCCTTTTCTCTCTTTCTCCTGCAGCAAATCCGCAAACTGCGCCGTGAACTGGAGTCATCCCAAGAGAAAGTAGCCACACTGACATCCCAGCTCTCAGCCAATGTGAGTAGCCAAATTGGTGCAGTAGCATAATGTGCCCTCATTCCATGGAGTCTAAATGCTGTTTTAATTTTCAAGACTAACCAATTATATACTTATCTACCGACCGACCTACCTACCTACCTACCTACCTACCTACCTACCTACCTACCTATTGTATTCACAAGTAATTTAGGCAAGGTAAAAGAAATACAATGGAAGTTCAATTTTCATTAGAGTTACTGGGCATCCCAGCAAAGCTTAGCTGTTCTGAACAAACAAGTCATGTACTCCAGAGTTTTAACAGGATTGTATTGCTACACAATCACAATAAATTATCACTGAACATTAGAGAGGTCATTAACTTTTGTGTTGCCATGTAGCAACAGCACCCTCTCTTGGCCTTTTATTCTTCCACCTTTGAAACTTTTTGGAATGTTGGATTATATTCATTCCACCATTTTCTGGAAGGTAATCCTGGAAATATTCTTTGATATCTTCCCTATGATCTTCTGGAATTGCTCTAATTTTAAACAAAAGTACTTTTCTCTCAGTTCCAGTAATCCCAAGTTATCCAAATCTTTCTCCTACTTCTATAACTTCTGTCTTAACTTTCCACAATTTCCATTTTATCATTAATTTGTTTTACATCTACAGTCAATTGTCCTACAGATTCTTCAATCTTCTGAACTTCATCTTTCATATTCCTTTTTATCTCTGCAAATCTTTCTTCCATTTCCTTTTTAAAAGCATCCAAATTATTGGCAATTGTTTCAGTTATTCTGTTGCCAAATTCTGAAACATTTTCTGCCATAAATCTGGCATTATCTGTAAGTTGTTGTAATGAATCCCTCCTTTTTCCTGTTTTTGCTTCTTTTCCTGTGGTTGTCATTGTGATATTTATGGCCAAAAGTAAAAGTGGGTCAATTACTAGGGTTTTGTTTTTCTCTGTTTTTAACACTTTAGTCCCAATTAGCTCTTTGTAACTACAGTTTCACTCTAAAGCTCATATTACCCTTGTCTTCTTATTTTATAAATTCTACCAAGTACCTACTTTCCTTAATAATAAACAATCAGCATTCCCATGAAGGTTCAGTCTGATTGTCTAGTTAAGTTTACTATTTTCAAAGGCACTTTTATCATAGAAAAAATATTCTTCTGTTTTCTAAAATTGCTGTCTTCTTTATATGTTCAAAATATTTTTTAAATCACAATCTTGTTAAGCTTTTTGTTTTTAAGCCAAAATCCTTTAAGATGTTTTAACAGAATAACAGAGTTGGAAGGAACCTTGGAGGTCTTCTAGTCCAACCCTCTGTTCAAACAGGAAACCCTATACCATTTTAGACAAATGGTTGTCCAATGTATTTTTAAAAATCTCCAGTGTTGGAGCACCGACAGTTTCTGGAAGCAAGTCATTCCACTGATTAATTGTCCAACTGTCAGGAAATTTCTTCTTAGTTCTAGGTTGGTTCTCTCCTTGATTAGTTTCCATCCATTGCTTCTTGTTCTACCTTCAGGTGCTTTGGAAAATAGGTTGATCCCTCTTCCTTATGGCATATTGGAATATTGGAACACTGCTATCATGTCCCCCCTAGTCCTTCTTTTCATTAGACTAGACCCAATTCCTGCAACTGTTCTTCATATGTTTTAGCTCCAGTCCCCTAATCATCTTTGTTACTCTTCACTGCGCTCTTTCTAAAGTCTCAACATCTTTTTTTATATCATGGTGACCAAAACTGGATGCAATATTCCAAAAAAGAAGACTACTCAGCAAGTGTCTTTATTCTTTTATGTTGGTCAGAAGATCTCTCTCTCTCAAGTTGTAAATTAATATACACCCAGAAGTGCTTACAGAACTAAGGCTTTTGCAGGTCAAATGTCTATAGAGGCTGCATAGTGATTTTGAGCACAGTAGCTATCCAGAGCACAAGTGGATGATCTCTTGAATCTCTCTTTCCCTGGAGAAAATTTCATCAGTCAGAACTTGCCACCTGATGACCAATGTTTGTCACACTGATGTCCCTATTCAAACAGATGCTTGTAGGGACATCTAACCTGCCTAGATCCTCACTTGGAAGCCAGTGCCTGAAGTATCTTTGAAGGAAGCCAACATTCATTGCCTGTCATACTCTCTGCAGCTCAGAACTAGATATGAGAGGTGAATAATAATGGAAAGAGTCAGACCAAATCCCACCATTTAGCAGAGCTTTTGATCGAAGTAAAGCTCATTTTCACTCCTCTTATTTACAGGTTCAGAAGCTTGGGACTAATTTTCATTCTCCTGCTGGCAAAACGTTTGTCAAACCATGACCTTGGTGTTATTTTATATACTTTGATTGGCTGTGATTAAAATTGGCTCTTTTTCTTTCTAGGCTAACTTAGTAGCAGCATTTGAACAAAGTCTGGTAAACATGACATCCCGTCTGCGGCAGTTGGCTGAGACTGCAGAAGAAAAGGTGAGTCATTAGATCAGAGAAGAGAAGCAGCAAACAGTCACTTTAGCTTTCCTGTTCAAGAACAAGTTTTTTTAAAAAACCTCTCAGGGCTGTAGATGGTGAAAAAAGCAGAAAATTATAATTATTATTTAGTTCTCTTGGGCAATTGATATTAGGCAATATGATCCAAGCTCAGCTGAAAGCAAAAACTTCTAGTATGGGAAGAAAACCACATCCGCTTCTGTGTCTAGAGACTTGGATCATAAAACTTTCAGCTTTCTTTATATAATAATTTGTTCTCCAGTATTGGGTATTTGTTAAAATACTAGTTTATACTTTTTCAATGGGGTGAATTACTATATAAAAAGGTAAAATTTACCTTGAGTCAAACTTGACTCCTAGCAATTGCGTATCCATGATCTATGTTGTATTTTAGGCCACAATATGGAAGTGGTTTGCCATTGTCTTATGGGTTTTGTTTTTTCAATTTCCAGTCTAATCTGTAGCCCTAAGTCCTAATTAGGTGTGTCTCTACACAGCTTTTTCAAGATTAACCAAAGTCATCCAGATACTGCCACTTGATGACACAATTTACAACTCAGGTGGATCAATGTGCAGACTTAAAATACTTCCAGAGCAATTAACATAAAACAGAAGAAAATTAACCAGGTTTGCTTGTTTAATACTAGACACTGTTCAGTTTTTCCCAATTTCTTAGAATAGGGTTAGGCAGGCTACAGGATGTAAACATTTTCTGTTTTGATGGGTTTTTGCCCCAGTCATGTTATTGTTATTTATATCTCTTTAAAAGACACAAAAAATAAGTACAATAGGTACTTATAGTAAATGGCTTTTTACTAATATTACTCAGAAGAATTCTTAGTAAAAGAATAAAACTCAAGGCATTAATATATTACACAATGTCTTTCAGGACAGTGAGTTGTTGGACTTGCGGGAAACTATTGATTTCTTGAAGAAGAAGAATTCAGAAGCCCAGGCTGTTATCCAAGGGGCCTTGAATGGAACTGATATTACACCCAAAGGTGATCCCTGAGAATATTTTTATCTGCATCTTCTCCATGATAGATTTGGTGTATATTTGTGTGTATCAGCATCTGACAATGCCCGAATTTACCAGGCAGCAGGGAAAGCAATATGCATCTTTCTCTAAATATAGGCAATCAATTCATGGTTTTGAATGCGTATTGCATTTACACATCTCTTTCCCTAATATTCTCCACTTCCCTATTTTGAGTTGGTATCTTTTAGATAAATAAGCTGATTGCTTTTCATGCAGAATTCTAATCTTTCTAAGAATATTAAATTAATGGAAACAAACTGTACAGAAGAGAGAGGGGATTTTTAAAAATATGCTTCCTTGTTTTTCTATTTAATATATGTTTGTGTTTTTATACTTAACGTAGTTATCAATTTGAGCCTGAAAACTGAAGGGATGCAATGATGCAAAAGTACTCAAGTCTGTAAGCACAATCTGAATGGGTCTTTTCTTTTCCTTGTTGTCCAGAACTACGAATCAAGAGGCAAAACTCATCAGATAGTATATCCAGCCTGAATAGTATCACCAGCCATTCTAGCATTGGTAGTGGCAAAGATGCAGATGCCAAGAAGAAGAAGAAGAAAAGCTGGGTAGGTCAAGATAGAAGTGAAGCCAAGGGAATTAAGTTTATTTCTACAGTTTATGAATATGAAATCCTGTAGTGTTTTATCAGAATAGGTAATAGAATGACAACCACGGTTATTCCAGGATTCTTACCTATAGCAGTAGTTATACCTGCTTGGAGAAAATATTTCTTACAGAATTTTAGTTTGCATTATTTTGCTCTTGAATTCAAATGCAAAATTGCTTGCTACAGGTGGCTTCATCCACTGCTAAGCGATGGCCTATGAAGTATACGCCAATCATATTTAATTATGATGGCCTAGCAGATCAAGGGAAGTGATGTCCATGTCATTATGGATTTTTATTAAAACAAACACATGCACCTAAAAGGTACTCAATATGCCTTTTTTTTCTGCCCACTCACTTCCATCTCTTACTTTTAATTATTTGATGTTTTTTTGTTCTCATTCCAACAGTTTGTTTTGAGCCAGAATATAGTAAAGAAAAGTCTCAGTTATTAGGCTCCTCTTTAAATAGAAAAAAAGAGTAATTGAAATGAAACATTTTGAAACAGAAAATAATGTGCAATTATTATACTAAATTCTTCACAACTTTTTTTTTTTGCATGCTTCTACTGTGAGTCCTTATTTTTCCTGTATGTGCTTCTAATGTGAGTCCTTATTTTTCCTGTATGTGCTTCTAATGTGAGTCCTTATTTTTCCTGTATGTTATCCTTACAGTTTTGGTATTTCCCACTGTTCCAAGGAGAGCTATACCCCCAGCTCTCTACTCAGTATGTGAGTCTTCCCTTTAGGAAGATTGGAATAGGAGTCTGTTCTACCTCTGTATGCTGAACATCCCTGCTTCTTCTGGGCAGGGAGCTCTGAGCTGAGTGCATGCTTAAGTCTTGCTGTACTGTTTTTCCCTTTTCTTCCTTCAATGCTGATCTACAACACTTTTTTATTTTCAGGTATATGAGGTAAGCTTGGAACTTCCCTTCCGCCTTCTTCCCAGTCCTTTCCTTTCCTTATGTTTTACTCCTAATTGGTCACTCCATTGTATATGGGACAGCTCAACACTTGTGAAACTAACCGTCCCATTTGCTCATGTACTTGCACTGCCAAGTCATACTGTAAGAGGCACTGCACTGGGATTGGGGGGAAAGTTTCATATCTGTTGATAATATAATTTTGAATCTGCCCTAATTCACTCTGACAAGCATTGTGCTTTTCATAAACTAGTATTTTTAATCACTTCCCATTTATAGTTGGTTTTTAAAGACTGTGTTCTAATCTTAAGGTATGTAGATGCATGATATAGTTATCATAAGAAAAGGAAGTATATTTAAACGAATGGATTTAAGTATCTTCCTTTTTCATCATTAGCAACAGTTCTACAGATAGATGAAGAGAGAGAGAGAGAGAGCGTATGTACAAGTTAAACAATTCCTCTTATGTTAAGGAAAAGTTCCCAATTTAAAAATGATTGTATTACACTTGAGCCATAATATCACCATGTGAATTTTCTGATAAGTTATTAAGAACTTTTTTTTTAAGGATACAAGTAAAGCTGTTTAAATAAATAATAACAAAGTCATTTGATCATATTTTTCATATTCAGTCTTAGTTTTGTTTGGGTGTCTTGATATCTAGGCTTATTTAGTTTCAATAATCGAAAAACCAGATTCAAAAACTTACGACATTTTCTTTATTTCTGTGTGGGCAGACCTTATCAGGAATGTTTCTGCCAGGCAATGCCTACCTCCCTAAGTGACCTTCCATTTTGGAAACAGACCCATTGGATTACTAGCAAGGTCAGGTCTTGTTTGTGGAATATCCAGGCAGGATTTCAAGCATTCACAGCTTGCAGCAGGCTGAAATGAACAAAATGCAAATCGTAGAGGGTCTAAGACAGACATGTCAAACTCACGACGTCACGTGATGTCGCATAACGTATCGGGACAGTTTCGCTATTGCCGGCAATGGGGTGGGTGTGGCTTCCAGATGACGCGTCTGGCCCGTGGGCCAGCAGTTTGACACCCCTGGTCTAAGACAACTCACCATGGCTAACTTGCCACAGCCAACTCACTGCAGGACAGCTTGCCATGGCCAATTCATTGCAGGACAATTTGCCATGGAACAAGAGTTACAATAATATCGAAGAAATGATGGAATATAATCATTAAAGAAAGGATGCCAAAGGAGGGACAAAATGAAATGTGATTGACAAAAATTAAAATATTTTTTTAATTATTTTAAATAATTAAATTGAATTGTTGAATTGTTCCATGGCGAGTTGTCACGCAGTGAGTTGGCCATGGTGAGTTGTCCTGTGGTGAATTGGCTGTGGCAAGTTAACTGTGGCCTTTTGGCCATGGCAAGTTAGCCGTGACGAGTTGTCCCATTCCAAGTCCTAAATACTAGTAACTGCCATTTGAAGCTAAACAAGAGGACAATTCACTGAGGTAGTTTTCTTCTCCTTTTGCTTCAGAGACTGGCTGGAGGGAGAAAAATAGCATTTCTATGATCTGCCCAAAGAATTGGGTTAATGGGCAGATTAGAAATATGATAATTATAGCAAACCCTATTTTCCATTACAGTGCTATCTTCACCCATTACAGTGGCTGTTCCTCCTGCTACTGTCTCAATACACATATGAATTGATGCTTGTTTTGTGTCTGTGTGAGTGTGTTTATGCATGCATGTTGCATGCTCTGCCTGAGCATGATTAAAGTCATGCATTATTTAGTCCTCTCACGACAAAGCATACAACTATTTTCTTATTTTAAAAATCTTTCTTACAATAATGATTGAATCATTACTTTGGAAAGAACAGTCTGCTTCTTTGGTCTTTTAATAGCAAGGCTTTGGATGTATGAATATGATGAATATACTCATCTTTTAGTTCCCTGTTCTGATGAATATTTTTCCGTTAAAACTAGAAAGGGCTTATACAGTCTAAGGCAAAGGAAACAACCTAGCCTTATTTGTAAATGTAATAAATCAGTATAAGAGTTCAAGAAAGATAGGGATGTAGAATTGACTGTTGGAGCATATTTAAATTCCAAATGTATAATATCCAGGAGGATAGTGCTTTATAAGTGGATAAATTTATAAGCATCACAAAAGTCTATTCACACTCAGTAAGCTTAAAAAACGTGGCTGTTTGATGTTGTGGCATTTTACAAATACTTGACATGATCAGCTATACTGCAAAATCATCTTATAGGTGGAATCTGATTATTCCTGTTTCTTCCTAATCCTTCTCTGACTAAGACAGGAATGAAATGGTGCTCTTAACAATGTAACTTAATGATAGAATAATATCTGAATGTGTGACAAATAGAGTGCATGTTATCAGTACAATGACTTCTTTGCCTGTCATGGTGACAAGAAGAAATGCATGAATTCTAATCTGTCTCCCTCCTGTCTCCCCCCTGTTTTTTTTATTCCTAAAATAAAGATTTTAAATTTATATTTATATCTCATTTTTTGCCTGTGATAGACCTATAGATATACAAAAAGTTCCCAAGCAGTGACTAGATTCACTGAAATATGGTGACTACCACTAGAACCTTTTGAATGCTCAGACTTTCCTCAGTATCTTTTTCCTCTGCTTTGAAAAAAGCAACCATGTGATCCAAGGAATCAATTAGGCATGTTTATAATATCCCAAAGGTGCTTTTTCACCAGGCAACTGGACTTTCTTTTTTCTCTTTGAAGATGTTTTGCTTCTCATTCAAGAAGTTTCTTCAGCTCTGACTGGATGGTGGGGAATGGAAGGATTTGTATTCCTTGCAGACAGCTGGTCATTTGCATTCTTTTAGAGAGTTGTTGATGCCACCTAGAGGCTTATCTATGTCATCAGGGTCACCTGAGTAATGCAAACAGTGGAACTGTTGAAAGGACTGTGTTGTAGACTGAAGATAGATGATGGTCATTTTCCTCCCCCTCTGTTGAGAGAAGGCTGTTCAGTTTTGACATAGATGGCCTCTTTGACCCCTCTTTCAAACCAGTGGTCCTCTCTGTCCAAAATGTGGACTTTGTTGTCTTTGAAAGAGTGGTCTTTGTCTTTTAAATGCAGATAGACTGCTGAATCAGCGAAATGTCTTCAAAGAAAAAAAAAAGAAAGTCCAGTTGCCTCGTGAAAAAGCACCTTTGTGACAACCATGACCTGGATGACTGAGAAACTCCATAGACATGTTTATAATAAACTTGTAACCTAACCAAGTTCCCTTCCTAAACAGCCACAGGCAAAGCATCAATTCTCGTGACACAAGTCTTGTCTACTCCTAAGAATCCAAGTTTCCATAAAGAGATAGTGGTAGTGGATTATAATTAGATTACAAACCTGTTGTCCAAATGTCATTCTCTTCACCTTTTAATTTTGTTGTACACAAATAAAACCCTGCCCTCACTTGCTTCCCATTAGAGACAAGAATTCTTGTTGCTAGAATTCCAGAACACTTTGAATTAATCTCCTTCTGATACATTAGACATACATGACAATGGTAGCAGTTATATGTAAAATCTCAGTTGATCTGTGCCATTGTTGTTGCTGATTATGGACTCTAGTGCATATTCAGACATGTCCAAGTCTCAGTCTTAGACACATCTGAATGTGGTTTCCTTTATTAGTATGCAGAATAAGGTTATTTATTTATACTATACTAGCTGCTGGGGGGAGGGAGAGGAGGACCCACCACATATCTGCATCTTCCCTAACCTGCAACAGATACATTATTGCTTTGGAACCCCCAGATCATGCTGGGCTGTGTTTCTTTCAAGCAAACTTTCTTTCAAACAAACAGGGTTTATATATTTAGCTTCCCTCAAGGACTCAGATTTATGGTTTCCAATCATGCAAGCAGTCTGGTTCTTTTCATGGTGAGATAATAATAGTGACATTTAGAATAATTTCATTTCCTTGCCAGCAGCTGACTCAGCTTGAGGCATTTCACATGCTATGAGGTGAAGGGAGCAAGCCTACTTTTGTCAGAAGGACTTTCATGGCCCCCACTCCCTGGCCCAACTTATTTACATTGGCTTGCTTGAAACCAGCCAGTATTGCTGCTGAATCCTCTTAGGTATACTGGCTGGTAGCTTGGGGAGTCTAATTAAGATGCACTGAACACAAATCATAGATACTTCAATCACCTTTTTTATGCTGGCATTCCTAGATGTTCGGAAAAATGGATTTTTTTCAATCAGTGCATGCTTCTGAATGGAATGCACATTAATCTGTATCTTAAATAGTCATTAATTAAATGTAGTAATCTGTATCTGAAAGAGTATAAATTCTTTTAAAAGCCGTTGGCTTACTTAATGCTAATGTTAGAAACATATTGTCTGGAATATGATATATGAGATGTTGTTGTTTTGTTTTGTTTTGTTTAAAGAATCAAATGTCCTGAAAAGTATTCAAAATGATTTGAGAGGAATTTTCTTGATTTAATGGAGACTCTGGGTGAGCTTTTCTAACCTTTTCTATATCTGTATTTTCCTCTTCAGTTAAGGAGTTCTTTCAACAAAGCTTTCAGCATCAAAAAGGGTCCAAAATCTGCATCCTCCTATTCTGATATAGAGGAAATTGCCACCCCTGATTCTTCAGCACCATCATCTCCAAAACTACAGCATGGATCCATGGAAACAGCCTCTCCTTCCATCATATCTTCCAACTCCTCTTCTGTAGGCATTGATACCACTGAGTAAGTCCAGCCTCCAACTGTACTGGAGACAGAAGAGGAAGGCCTGTGTGGGCAGTTTGGTATTTGGGAAGATTAGAAGAAGCTGATTAGATTAAGTTTGACATAGCATTAATTCTCTGCATGTACTTGTCTTTTATCCTCTGTTTTAATGGCTCTTCATTCCCTATGCAGAATCTTCCAGGCCAATGAAGAAGAACCTGAGAAAAAGGAGGTTTCAGAATTACGCTCAGAGCTATGGGAAAAAGAAATGAAACTGACTGACATTCGTTTGGAAGCCCTAAACTCTGCCCATCAGCTGGATCAGCTGCGTGAAACGATGCACAATATGCAGGTAGATGCTCTGCATAGCTGGACATTGTGGCTCAGATTACAGTTTGTACATTGCTTTGGGGACCAATTTCTGAATGCCTGTTTTGTGTTTTCATTAAACAATAAAACAATTTTATGATACATGCCCTACATTACATGTAGCTGATACTGCTAATTTTATTTTTATCATTGTTTAAACAGTTGTGCATGGGTTATTGATCCTTACATGTTTTGATTAATTCCAAATTCCTTTCCCCAATGTAAGGATTTTTTTTTTAAAAGGTCAAGAGCCTCTTTTCTACTTTTAAACTCATCATGGTCACAGTGTGGATCACTGCCCCACATATTTCTTGAGATTAAAAAATTAAATAAGGTCAGATGCACACCATATGGTTAACAAGATATGTCATTTGAACCATTTCCTGTCATAATACTACAAACACATACATTGTTTCAGAACAAGTAAAAATAAAAATAAATGTTGTTAGAGAAAGACAGTGAGAGAGAGAGAGTACAGGAAAGAATTAAGTGGTAGTTTTGGAGCTCAAAGCAATTTTCTTTTGCTTAGGAAACAGGAAACCTCTGCTGTCCTCTATATTGCTTAACTTTCACTACTGCAGGTTTGACATCAATGCTAATGAACAAAATGAAGTGCTACCAAACACCTGCTGTCTGGTGGAAAAGAAATACAAAAATAACATTTGGTTTTAAAGACCTCTTTTTCCAATGGCTCAAGTTTAGGATTTACTACTGAGTCTTTAGTCTCTGGAATCCATAATGTTGGTTGCCAAGCACAATTCAAAGTGCATGACATAGGACCTGGATATCTTCAGGATTGCCTTCCTCGAATTGGTTTTGCTTGTCTTATTATAAGATCCAACAGAGCAGTTTGTTCGGTTCAAGTGCCATCTTCAGAGGTTGGGTTTGGCAGTGGGCCTTTTAAGTTGTCCCTTTCTTTCAAACACTGATACCACTCAGATCAGAATAGTCCCTATCCTCCTGGGTTTCAGAAAGGCTGCCAAAACTGGTTTTTTCAATACGATTGTTACAAGCTGCTTCTTCCTGTAATTACAATATGATCATAAGACTAATCAATAAACTATTGCTGCTACTATTTCTGTAATTGAACTGTAATGAATGTAGAGTTTTATTTATTATGATGCTATGTTTTTGTTGTCTTGGTTTTAATTTTGCACTTTTCAACCACATTTACATAAATGGGATATGTAAACTGCTCAGATCAGTTTTGATGGGAGTGGTGTATAAGCCCTCTAAATAAATGAATGGTATGAATGAATATTGTTGTTCTTATTAGGTATATCATCCCAGCCTTTGCTCTTTATTCATTTCCTTTAGCTGGAAGTAGATCTATTGAAAGCTGAAAATGACCGGCTAAAGGTAACACCTGGGCCATCATCTATCCCAAGCCACGTTTTGAGCTCATCTGCTGCATCTTCCCCAAGGCGCTCCTTAGGACTACAGCTGAGTCACTCTTTCAGTCCCAGTTTAACTGATACGGGTAAGAAAAGAAAAGAGGAAAGTAGGATCACCAAACTATAGATAGCAGCTTACTTTCCGCCTCTCAGTCATAATCTTCTCATATTGTTGTTGTTTAATAATCTATGCTTAAAAGATAGAATCAAAATTGGTTTCGGAGGGGAAAGAGGGGAAAGAGAGGGTAATGATATATGCTATATGAAATTGTGTTTATATCAGGGAGAATGTGACATGTAGTAATTAGGAGTGTGCACAAAATGGAATTTTTCTTTTGAAACCATAACAATTGGAAACCAGCTGTTCTGTATAAGGAATGGCTCATGCACAAATTGCTTTGCAAATTCCTGTTGGTAATATACATAGACCGCTGTGTATATTGTTTTATGAACAGAACTTTCTCTCAAAGGGAAAATCTAAAAGGGAAGGGGAAAGTTGAACCAGAGTAAAGAAAAAGATGCACTTAGATCTAAAATAAAGGAAATTCTGTGTTAGAATCGGGGGGGGGGGGAGAGAAACATTCGATATTTGAACAGATGCCCCAGGAGAAAAAGCATAAGATTATAGCCAAAGAATAATTTTACAGTGTACACACTTGCATGTGTCTGTACATCTAACCATCTCATACGCACATGGGGCTGTCGTGAAATTGAATCAGGAGTTCTGAAGAAAAATCTGATATTCCAAAAAAGTATAGACAAAGTTCTAAAAAACAGTGATTTATTTATTAGAGAAGGCATTAAAACATACACCAGGGGAAAAAGAATCACAGATTAAGCTGATGGTATTCATAGAATTATTAATCAGAAATTATTATCAGCATGAAAAGGCAGTATTTATGAAAGCTTGACTAGAACACTACATAAGTTGCATTTCTAGCTTTTGGAATGAATGAGTTATTTAAAAAAGAAAAACAAAATAGAAATGCCAGGATTGTTCAGCTTTTGAGAAGATATGAGAAAAAGGAAAGCTGGAAGCAGCTTGAAAACCAGAATTGATGACAGATTTTAAAGAAAGTTGATGTAGAAAATTCCCCATATATTTATATGTCCTTGTATTTGGGTGCAATGGAAGTTATCTTCTTTTGAAGTAGAGATAGAAAGAAAAAGGAAGTATTATCAATGGAATAGCAATTTTTTTTTTTAATTAGAGTTCTTCTTCCCCTCAAATCATAAGAGCTTTCTCTGTGGTCTATTAAATTCAAATAAAATAAAACAAAGTTCTCAGTTGTCCCATCAAATTTTAATTTTTAAATTTTTAAATAATTTTAAAAATATTTTTAATTTTAAAGAAAAATGTTTCTTCTACTTTCTGGACTCAGTGGAGAGGGAAAAATGAATAGGATTTTTAGTGGACTAACTCAATTTCAGTCTGTGATAGGCTGGATTTCTGAGGTGATCAAATATGATGTGCTTGAATTTTGCTTTTCCAGAACTGTCGCCAATGGATGGTATCAGTGCTGGTACCCAGAAGGATGAAATGGTACTACGAATAGTAGTGCGCATGCCACCTCAGCACATCATCAAAGGAGTAAGTACCATCACAAGAAGGGAGAGGTCACTGTTTGGGACAGTATGTCTCATGTGCAACATATTTGGGGGAGGAGAGATATAACTTTAATGAGATGATCCATTTTGCCATCGTAAACAACTCTAACCATACTGTACCTCTGATTTGGCTTCCAGGACTTGAAGCAGCAGGAGTTTTATTTGGGCAGTAGCAAAGTGAATGGTAAATTGGACTGGAAAATGCTGGATGAAGCTGTCTGTCAGGTTTTCAAGGTAAGTTGCTAATTAACACAGCCTTTTTGCTACACTTCCGTCTTCAAAAACTTTATTTCAGATATCTAGAGGACTAAATTTTGGATTCAAGCATTCACAGCTCAGTCTTATGTTACTTTCTCTTCCTGGGCTTCAAGGACAGAACTTTAAATGCTATTTTCCTGCTGACCCTCTTCCATACTATTAAGTTAAAAAGAATCTCAGAATAGCAGAGGAATGAGGCAGAGAGGAATGGCAGAGAGAAAAAGATAAGATGGACCTAATAAAGATAACCAATACACCATCACACACACCCCTCTACACACACATACACAAACAAGGTTTCTTCCTTGACCATTGTATGGCCAAACCAGGAGCTGTCTGCTGCAATTTAATCTTTTGCATAAGAAAGTTAATTAACATTTGACCTTTCCATACATGATATGAATAATTCAGTGAATACATGAAAATGGTGATTTTTTTTATTAGCTATGGACCTTTAATCATATCAGTCTAAGGAGGGCAGTTCATCTCTGCTATCAATCTTTACCAATGCAATTGAAGTTATTGCACATATTCATAGAATATTTATCTAAATGATAAATTTAAATATTTAAATATAAATATTTAAATTTAATGTGAACAAAGTCAACTACAAAAGGAAGATACCAGTTGTAGGAAATGCAAAGAAAAAAAGAAAAGAAAAAAGAAATACAACATGTATTCTTAAAATAACCCAGTGCAGGCTGAGCATGCTTAGTGGCCACAGAATGTTGAGTGTCTAACAGGAAGAACTGAAAAACCAGGGAGAGAGTACAGTGGATCAATGAACAAAGTACATGATGCTATATGGGAATTTTGTTGTTGTTTTTAAGTCATATTTGTAGTGGCAATTATTATTTATCTTTATACCTGATCTTATTTCTAAAGAGCATTGCGTTTCTTCACTGTATTCTTAGAACAAGTGTAGCATTAAGTATTTTGAGAACCTCACTAACTGGAAAACCTTCTGTCCTTTGTTTAGGATTATGTCACCAAGATGGACCCTGCTCTGACTCTGGGACTCAGCACTGAGTCTGTCTATGGCTACAGCATCAACCATGTTAAAAGAATCTTGGACACGGAGCCACCAGAACTACCTCCTTCCCGCCGGGGTGTGACCAGCATTGCTGTGACTTTGAAAGGTCCTGCTTCTTCCATTAGTTCTTAACTATTTATTTCTAAATGACTGACAGAGAGGCAAAAGCAACAGGATTAAGAGAGCCTCTGGAAAGCACTTCTAATTCCAGAATTAGGTGATGACGATGACTGTAACAGTGTAGCACTATGCTGTACTAATTATATGCAAAGAATTGTACTTGTTTATGTTAGAATAGCATTCTCTCTGGTTTTGATATTAGATGGAAATGAATCTCAGTTTCAAGACCCCTTGAGATTGTTATTTAATCTGCTATTTCTCAAATTGGGAGTCTGAATAATTAATGGTAGGTTATCTGAATGCCTTCCTCATTCGTCCTTTTCAATCTGATGCAAAATGTGTTTATTAAGTGTCTTTCCAAGTAGGAGTAATAACATCTGTAAGCATGAGACTTTTACAATATGCATACAGTATTTCTGACTAACTGTAGCTAGGAAGAAACTGGGGTAAACAATTGAAAATTGCTACAAAAAGAAGGAAACTGTTCCTGAAGGACCATTATAATGCAAAACTGAGGCTACTATATGATGTTATGAAGGTTTCTTGTAATATTCTTGGGCGTAGGTTTGAAAGAAAAATGTGTGGACAGCCTGGTTTTTGAGACTCTTATCCCCAAACCAATGATGCAGCACTACATAAGCCTTCTACTCAAGCACCGGCGCCTTATTCTCTCTGGACCAAGTGGAACTGGCAAGACCTACCTGACCAATCGTCTGGCTGAATATCTGGTGGAACGTTCAGGCCGTGAGGTTACTGAAGGCATTGTTAATACTTTCAACATGCACCAGCAATCATGCAAGGTAGAAAACTTTTAACTGTTTCATTTCTGAATAGTCACTATTCAGACCTCCAGATCTTAACTCAAACCTTTACATGATCTTAGTCATAGGTTCCTCTGTTATTTTAGTTGAGACAACTTATCCTTATGGAACCATTCATTTTTCACTGTAATTCTAGATTTAATTTCAATGGAACTTGTTCTGAGACATGTGGGTATGGCATTGAAGTCTTAATTTTCATGAATCTATTTTTCCAGCCGTTTGCAAGTTTTCCCCTTCAGTCCTAACTAGTGGTTCTCAGCCCAAAGCCCACTACCCAATGAACTTTTCCTGATGTCCCTGTGTTTCTGCATTGCAATGTTTCTGAATATTCTCTCTATATTGATACAATAACATCTTACTTTCATTGTTTGCACCAGGACTTACAGCTTTACCTCTCCAACCTAGCCAATCAGATTGATCGGGAAACAGGGATTGATGTTCCATTAGTTATTCTCTTAGATGATCTCAGTGAGCCTGGCTCCATCAGTGAGCTTGTCAATGGAGCACTTACCTGCAAGTATCACAAATGGTGAGAAACTAAGATATGTATTGGTATTGAACTAACAAATACGAAAATAAAGATCCTGCCCTGTAAACTATGTAAATTACAAGAATTTCCAGATTATGCTAAATTGTTATTTTTTCCCTGCCTATCCTGTACCCAACAATGATAGCTTTTTGTGAATGACATGGCACTATTATTTCAGGCATATGGCATTATTTCCTCTTGAATCGCATTAAACAAGAGAACTTTCTTATCCTTAGTTTGGATGACCAACCTGGCATAGGCAGGAAGGGTTGTAACTTTCCTCTTCAGGATCATAGAGCAGGTTGTCATTTGACTGATAGAGCATCTAATGTCTCAAACCCCTAATACTGTAATCAGAATAATTAAGAGTATGTTTTATTGTGCCCTAGAGCAGTGCAATAAAATATCGTACTGTGAAACTACCAGAAAAAGGTGGCCACCCTATTTTATCTTCAGTATTTCAGTCTTCAGGAATCAACATTGACTTGAAGGCACCAAAAAAACAAACAAACCCCAAAACAAAAACCACCCCCTCCCCTCACAACTCTATTGAAAATGGTGGAAGGTCAGAATAAAGAAGCCCTGAATACGTTGTGAACCACCTAAAGTCATTATGTCAGATAGGTAGCCATATAAGTCCTGTAAATAAATAAAATGTTCCCCCCATCCAGAATGCAAATACACTATATGCAATTTTCTTTTTCTTCCCTATCAGCCCTTACATAATTGGAACCACTAACCAGCCTGTTAAGATGACTCCAAACCATGGCCTCCACCTCAGTTTCAGGTAATTACTACAGCAATATCTATTTAGAATGTCTCTTCTATACTGTCAAGGTCATACTCCCCATATTTGGGGAGCAAGCACTATATGCAAATTGTTTTCTGGGATGAGGAAGATGTAAAGTTTTTTCTCTTATTCAATACTTTAGTCTAGAAAAGACAATGGAAGAGGATAATTTGCTTAGGTTGAGCACTTTCTTTTTTTTTTTACCATGACCAACATATGATATTACTTGTAGGATGCTGACTTTCTCCAATAACGTGGAGCCAGCTAATGGCTTCCTGGTGCGCTATTTACGTCGGAAGCTGCTTGAATCTGACAGTGATGTCAATGCCAACCGGGACGAGCTGTTACGTGTGTTGGACTGGGTGCCAAAGCTCTGGTATCACCTCCATACCTTCTTGGAGAAGCATAGCACTTCTGACTTTCTCATTGGTAAGCCTAAGCTTTTATCATCCAGTAAGCTGAAATGAACCTTACCGTCACATTGCATCTTATTTCAGACTAATAAAAGAAGGGTTAAGACGCTGCATGGAAGCTTCGGCCTCCCATTTGAGTTCCTTGCAGTTAATTCATAGTGAGGGAAAAATAATATGCATATATCACTCTAGTTGTAAAGACAATTTTCTATGTTATTCTTCTTTATTTATTCTTTATTAGAATATTATTTTACATAATCTTTATTTTCTTTAGTCTACATTTTTGGCTGGTATTCCTCCATTGGCTAGTAGTTTACCTTCTTCCCCTTACTGTTTTTTTTTTCCAGGTCCTTGTTTCTTCCTGTCATGCCCAATTGGGATTGAGGATTTCCGAACCTGGTTTATTGATCTATGGAACAATTCAATTATCCCCTACCTTCAGGAAGGAGCAAAGGATGGGATCAAGGTAATTTTCCATGCATCCTTATCTCTTCTAGAAGAACTAATGATGTAGCTAAAGCCTGCATCAATATGCACATATGTTACTCAGCTACAGGTTGCTATTTCCTTTTACTCTGAATTATTCATAAAATCCTACAGAAAAGCAGTTCCTTCCAATCTTGTCCTCCATTGCCTTGAATATGTTCTAAGCTCTACTATGTTCCCCAGTGAAGGAACTGGAAGACTAGGTACATGTGTATGTTGCTTGTTCCTAGCAAGTGTCAGTATTCTTTCTCATCCTTCTGTGTTGCAGGTGCACGGGCAGAAAGCTGCTTGGGAGGACCCTGTGGAGTGGGTGAGAGACACGCTGCCTTGGCCCTCAGCCCAGCAAGACCAATCAAAATTATACCATCTTCCCCCACCCAGTGTGGGGCCCCACAGCATAGTGTCTCCTCCAGAGGAACGGAGTGGCAAGGATTCTACACCCAATTCTCTGGAATCAGATCCCTTGGTATGTTTTCAGCTTGCAAATGAGAATAGTTGCTACTGATTCTTTGCACAAGAGAATTAAATTGAGAGCTCAGAATCATCCAATCTGGGTTGGTCACAAGAGAGACAGAGACATTCCCTGAAGATGGGGGCTCCAGCACAACTCTGAAAGCTTGGAAGACAAAACCTCTCATCCCGGTGACCGACCCAGACTGGATCCTGCAACATTATCCTGGGACACATATATCCACCTTCATTTGCTCAGAATCATGTTCCTGAATTAGTATTCCAGTTCTTGTCACTAATGGAAAGATCTATTATTATTTTTCAAACACCATAGCTTATAGGAATAGAAAAGTTATTTCTCCTCATCAATTTTCATTTTGTCAAAAATTGACAGCCCTTGCTAATTTGTTAGCTTAATTACTCTATGACTGCAGGCAATTGTAAAGTTGTCAGAGTGGCTGTTTCTCCATTATGTCCCTCTCTGTTTTAGAACCCCTGTTTCTCCCTCCCCTCATGTCTTATATCTGAAATAACACTAGAGCAATGGACTGAATGCACAAGTTAACATGAGGAAGACAAATCTCTATTCTCCTCTTCCATATAATCAAGACTGCATTGTTGACCTCTTCAGAAAGCATAATGACCTTCACAAAAGACAAAGCCTAAGTGATTATGCTATGGCATTGTCATGATATGGCCACAAGGTGGCAAAGATGTGTAAGTCAAAGAAAGAGCATCACATACCAACTGAGAAAACTACATGGAATAGTTATGTACATAATGATTGATGAGTTACGGATGATATAGGACAGAAGCAAACACTATCACATATATTCCTTTGTTGACCCAAACAGAAATTGATGGTAGCAAGTGATTGTGAGATAAAGATCCTGGAAGTGATTGCTCCTATAAAAAGGATATAAAATGTAAGATCCTGACAGAGTAGTACATGTACAGAAATTATAATGGATGAGTGATATTAGAGGAAGTCCCAAATTCTGGACTTGGAACAGACAATATGTTTCTTCTGTTTTAGCTAGCCTATCTTCACTGACCACATTTGCTCTTATCTTAATCCCATAAAAATATTAATGGGGTTGCAAAGCGGTGTTAGCCCCTTCTCACATCCCTTTCAGATTCAAAGTGTCATAGTATGTATTCTTACCTGAATAAAAATAAAATACCAGATACATAGTATAATTGCAAATAAAGCTGGTAGATTATGAAACATAATCTATTATGCAAATATCTGTGTAAATTGTCTTCGACTTCCTCTTTGTAGAACTGTACATGTTTTTCATTCTCTTAGCTCCCCTCTTATCCAAAGCCCAGATGAAAAATTCATATGATTTTAAATAGTCACAGTTATTCCTTCCTCTCTGTGGTAATCTTGGCACCCTATATATTCATTGTAACAGATTATTTTCAATCTGAAGTACATCTATTGACTTATATCTGCACCTACCTGCCTTACTTCTGCTGCTTTCCAGGTGTATTGTAACACTGACTCCCATAATTCTCAGCCACTGTTGAAAAGAAGGGGAGCCTCAATACATGAGAAGGCATCAAGCTGAGAAAAGTTGGTATATTTAATCATTACTTATCAGTCTTTCATCCTACTTATACAGATGGCAATGTTGCTGAAGCTCCAGGAAGCAGCCAACTACATTGAGTCTCCTGACCGAGAAACCTTGGACCCCAATGTGCAGTCTGCACTCTAAAAATAACTGGATTACAATGGAATGGAGACAAATGAGCCAATCTTGGTTGTCTTCGCTCCTAGGTCTTCTTTCTTTTTTCTCTGGAACCTGTGGTCTGGATAAACACCACAGAGTGCCCATCACTTCCTTTGGGATCTGTGCAGGTGAACAGTGAAAGAGGAGACAGTTGGGTCTCCTTTGCAAGATACTGCTCTCCCTCCACCTCCAATAACTCTGGTGGTAAGAGAATGGTGGGTTTTATTCTTGGGCTTTCTGCCTCTGTTATAAACTCCTGGTTTTACAGTATGATTGGGGAGCATCAAGAAATCCCACACATCCAGTGTTCCCAACATAAATGTTCTTGTGTGAGGCAAAAGACTGGAGATAGTCACACAGAGCTGGCTGCTGTATTTCTGCAGGGGCAGTGCTAACAGGCAGGGCAATAGCCAAGTCTGTGGAACCCTAAAATGAGGAATTTTTTTTTTATAAAATAAAGAAAAGCAAACCCCAGAAATCATGAGAGTGGAAGCGTCATTGCTGCTCTTGGAGCCGTTTCCTGCAGTTGCTGCCCTTCGACTTTCTTGCCACAATCAACATAGGCAAAGACCTAGTAAGACTGTTAACTCTTGTCTTTGTACTCTCCTTATTTAATCTGCATGAAGGTCTTTTTTACTTTCAAACTCCCAATAAACACTTTTCTCCTCCACTTTATTTTATTTGGTTAATCTGGGCCATGCCATTTGCTCTTTAGTTCTAGGAATTATGTTCTGTGTTTAGTCATCTCTCCTTTGGTTCCATAGGAAGGAGCCTCCTGAGTTAATAGTGTTTTCAGTTTCAGTTTACCTTTTTCTTGTTTTACTTTTCTGTGAATTTCACTCCCACAATCCCTCCAACTGAAATTGGTGCTGACTGGATTACTTCCAGTAACTTAAATCCACTTCCTGGATCCTTGCAGCTTGCATCAGATGCACACAGAGTTGAATCAGCAGCACAACCTATGCACAATTTGCATGTGGGCTCCCCTTCTTGTGCCATTCCATATTATTTCTTTCTGAAAAGCACAAGAGGTCAGAAAACTGTGATCAAGGGGAGAATGGATTGTTGTAGTGCATCTCTTAATGGACAGCAACATTATCATTTTTTCCAGTTTTGTACTATTTATCAATGTGCTTGCAAATCTTTTTTTTTTCATTCATTTTTTCTCACTTTATTTTGGGGACACAGGGTAATAGATCCTTTTTATAGGAGCTGTCTTGAGTCTGTTGCCATTCAGATGTGCTGGAACTCAACTCTACTAATCTCCAATCAGCACAGTCCTGCTGGCTGAGGATTACAAAACATCTGGAAAGTAACAGTTTAAGCAAGGCTGAATATATACCTTTAAACATGTAGCCTTGGATGTCATTTATATGATTTGCCAAACAAATAGCCATCAATACACAAGTATTCCCCTAACTAGTTGATTTTGATTGCAACTCCAATCAGTCTTGACATTGATCTCTATCAGGCATTAAGTTTGGGACAACTGAAGAGCAATCTCATATGAAGCAACCCTCCCCTCCCCCAGGATTTATAATATACTTAAGGAACTCTTTAGACTAGCTATATAAATCTTCTGATCACAGAATTTGTCTCAAGAAAATGTCAGTGTAGTTTCTATTGATATTGATGTGTTTTACATTCAAAATTGAAATTTTAGATGTCAAGCCAGCACTCGGCCTCTAATGTTCTATAAATGTCCTATCAATGTTCTTTGAGGCACGTTTGCCAACTTCTAGACTATAGGAGGAGTCAGTGCACTCCACAGCCATAAGCTTTTGCAACCTTTAGGTTTGATCAGATAAAATACAAGTCTGAATTTTAGCTTCTGCGATAGGAAGACATAATGATTAGGTTCTCCATAATGCACATCTCTGCTTTTTCAGTAGTGCCATGCAGACATATGAAGAGATACAGTACCTTGTTGAAAGCTTGGGTAAAAGCATCCCTCCAGGGCAAAACCACTCAATACAATTCCCCATTTTTGAACAGCAGTATAGCTATTTTACTTTACTGGATAGATCTTCTGTGCATGCAGAACTCTTTGACATCAAAGCAAAATGATTTCTTAAGGCAATTCAGCCTCACTTTAATCTCATGGCAGAGTGCCTCATTGAGGAAATGGAGCCCAAACAATCCACAGCAGACTGTTTTTTAATCTAAGCACTACATCTGTTTAGTTCTTATTCCAGCTGAGCATGTGAGAGGAGACAAACCAAAAAGTGTCAAATTTCTTACCTTGGATCTTTCACAATTTTTTTCTTCCATCGGCTAAAATTTTAATAGTAGAACATATTCACCCAGAGGCATCTGCAGCAGTGCTTTGTCAAACTGACTAAATGAGCATTGTATCATTGTGATGCCAGCTCTATCCCTTTTGTTTGTGCATGAGGCCTCACAACATATTTACAAAACAGACACGATGGCGTGATGCTCCTTTAGTTATCTCCCCCTCCACTGCCAATGCCCCTGTGCTAAATCTATCATCCTCTCATAGCTCCTGTCGCTGCCTCTTGCTTTCCCTCATGGTGGAGCCTGTTGGATTTATACTGGCAAATCAGTCACAAGGCCTGTAGATAGATTGTGCCAAATACCTTTGGCCTTATATAGTTCTGAGTATTCAGGTGATATTGCCCAGATTTTCAGTCTTTTCTCTTTTTAAAAATGTGTTTTTAGGAAGTGAGAAGGAACATTTTCCGACTTCATATGCTACATTTTGCACTTACCTAGTCCTGATACTGTATATAATGTATATAGTGTCTTTTTTCTCAATGATCTTGCCATAAAGGAATCTTGTGAAGTCAGTGTTGGTTTATTTTCCTCTTATGTAAGTGTAATATAACAATTCAGGACAGACTTAAAAGGTTGCAGTGGAGAATTCATTTTTATTTATTGTACCAGATAACCATCCAAATTCTTTTATAGCATACACAATTCCTTCCTCATCTTATCCCATGGTTCTGTGGCCATTGAGGATGCCTAGTTTTCACTGGGCTGTTTTAGAACATAGGTTGTTCCTTTAGTCTCCTCCCCCCCATTTCATTTTGAACAATTTGTCGTCCTTAGGCATGGTTAGGGGCCCAATTTGGAGAAAAAAATACTTAATAGGATATAAGTAAAGATAATGATCATTGTAACGAGCATACACTCGAGCTGTGGTCACATGCCAGCAAGGAGGAACACAAGACCTATCTAGGTATGCCTATAGCCCATTCCTCTGTCTAAAACTGCTTTAACCCCTCCTTAACTAAGCAGAAATGTAAGATAGAAGGATTTGTATTTTTGAACTAATGAATGCTTGCCAAGAATACTGACCATGTGGATAAAAATTAGTAACAAAAAATAATATTGCTAATGGAAGGATAGAATTTTGCACTGCTTTCCCTGAGCCAAGGGTTTGAAATAAAATGAACAATACAATGTGTAAGAAGTACAAAATTAATGTTTTCTTGGCTTCCTGTATTTTTGTAGAGCCTTTTCGTTCACCATTTTCTCTATTTTATTATCAATGAAGTCTTTTTCTAACCCTCCATCTGTTTAACATAGATTTTAATTGTAAACAACATAGGATCCAAAGTGGTCTTGATCAACAAAGTTAGATAATTGTGCAAACTTTCCATACTTGTCTCCAAGATTTTTACAATTTACCTAGCTTGAGAGTTATAGTTTAACACATCTGCATGGCACTAGTGGAAGATGGCTTTTACAAGGATCTTCAGGAGACAATAGTGATTGCCACTCATAAATATTACATAGTTTCAGGTTTTTTGAGGTCTCCATGCCTCTTATTTCCTTCAAGCAGAATGTATTTTGTTAAGATGAAACTGTCCACTTTGTAGCCTAGAACTATCAGTCTTTATGGCAGTAATGACTGAGGAAGACTTCTTTGTGATGATCTGTTCATAATATGAATCTATCATTCTCTTTATATGAATAAAGTGGGATGGAATAGATTAGAAACCAAGGAAATTATGAATTATGAACCAGAACCTATCCCTATGTAGAAGGAGGGTAAAGGGGACTGCTTAGCCACCATGGATTGGTATACTATAATGTCAGAAGGACTGATAGTTCAGATTAGTCTTCTGTATGTGGAAAAACTCTTGTGCTTTCAGACGAATCTGTGCTGCTATGAAATTGTGATTATCTAAACAAAAATGCAGCTTGAATAGCTGGGCTGTGAAATTGCTCATGATCCTGAAACTCTGTCTTAATATTACCATTTCAAGGGAGGAGGATCTAGCCATGGATTAACAGATCTTACTCTTTTCTGACTACTAAAAGAAGGCTGGGATAATCTTTTAAATCCAGGCTAGACCAAATAGTGGAATAGTTTATGTTCAGCACAAAGAGCCTAAGGAAGGAAGGGTAATATCCAATGCCTATTGACTATGTTGCTTGGAACTGCTTAGAAGATTGACTGACTAATTAAACCAGCAGCTGCCTTTCATTCTGAAACCTAAACCTAATGAACAAAATCATTCTCCTATCCCTCCATCAACTACCTTATATTGGACAATATAAGTCCTAGCCAAAAAACAGCTCTTCTTCTGAAAGCAAAGGTTTCTGTTAATAAATGGAATTCCTGTGTTGCTCACTTATTCCTTTTGCTGGAATAAGCAATGCCACTCAAAGGAGTTTTACTTCATTCCATTGAATTTACTTATCCAGCCAAAATCTGCCCAGAGCAATGTTTACAAACTGGAACCGCCTTTCCCAACTTGGTGTCCTTGAGATATTTGGACTGTAACTTTCAGTTATCAAATGCATCAGGAGACCATGAAAGTTGTGTTCTAGCATATATAGAGGATATCTGACTGGGAAGAAGGCAATAAAAAATGCAAGCAAAGAAGATGTTGCCACTTTTGAAAGCTAAAGTCAAAGGCTATTACTTTAGATCTTTAAGACAAGACAGTAAAAAAATAATGATCTTATTCAACTCAGAGCTGGCCCAATCAGAATTTCATAACTAGCCATAAAAAAGTTTGACCTTGCTTTCAAAGGATTAGGGGCCAGTTGTCTGGGTGATTTTTCAACAGAGCTGGCATTCTAAAAATAGTAACCAAAAAGAAAACTGAGAAAGGGAAAACAAAAGTTTTAGATTAAAGACTCAAATCCAGCAGGTCTTCTCTCTGTTGACTTGGCCATCTATTCAGATGATCAGCCTGAGATGAATTTGGTGGCAAAGAGCAATTTATAGGAAATGTTTTGAAACATGGATGGAAAACAGCCCCTCTCCCCATGCCATTTTGGATGCTAGATATTTCTTTTCATTAATATTTTATAATATTATTCATATAATATTTATTAAAAAATGTATTTTCAACATTTCCTTCAGATTCCAGTTTTGCTGAATACAGTTAAATACCCACATCCCAGTACTGCAGGTCTTATGAATGTAAAGACATCAGGCACATGACAAATAAAAAAACTTTTGTACATGTGGATCTTCATTTAATTAATTGATAAAATGCAAGTCAAGAAGCAGTGATATTGATTCAAAATAATTGCTGATTCAAATAGTCACTTATTTTTTTTTAACAAACAGTTAAAAACAAGGCTCTCTAGCCAATTACAGTTCCAAGCTAGCTATCCTATTGTGAAAATGCTAGTGCATGGGTCTTCAAACTTGGCCCTTTTATGACTTGTGCACTTTAACTCCCAGAATTCCTCAGCCAGGCACGCCTGGCTGAGGAATTCTGGGAGTTGAAGTGCACAAGTCATAAAAGGGCCAAGTTTGAAGACCCCTGTGCTAGTGCTTCCTAACTGACTGATTGCAGATGAAATTACAGAATCTCTCACCACTCAGCTGTCAATAGTGACAATAAATCATTTCCTGAAGAAGAATGTCAGGTGATGGTAGTTGCCAGTCATAATATCAACTAAATAATTCATAATATTGCTATCCAAAAACTGTATCAAGGAATCCTAAAAGTCAAAGAGGCCTTTTGGTTGTTAGAAAAATGTGGTGTAATGTATTTCCCCTTACTTTCCATTGGTAGCAAACTGCATAGCAACTCTATCATTCAAATACTTCTGTATTCATTGTTTTTTAATGGGTGGATCATCTAACACACTAGTGGGAGTTTAAGATTGATTATCTCATGCAAATCCAAGGTGCTCATTTATCTTTATATAACTATACATATGTACATATTTTGTTTTATGTAACTGATGCTTTGGAAATATTAATTTGCTTTGGAACCCAATGGATGATTTAATAGATTTAGATTATGACAAAAGGTGCACCCAGACTGGTTTAAAGAAAAGTGTTGCATAGAAAATGAAAATCTAACTAGACTGAATCTTTAATGTTCTGATTTAATTGTCTGCAACAGCATAGGTGCTATATATGTAACATTTTTGCCAATGATTTTAAACTTATGTAAGAACTGCACAATCCTTCTGTGCAGCTGATGTGAATGTGAGTATTCTATCTCAGAGAAGTCTCCTCGCTCAAAATCCATACAAATTGCTGGTGACAGGGTCAAGAGATTATGTGTTTGCACATTTTGTCTTCCTTCATTTTCCTTTCCAGCCAAATTTATGCAAATGGGAGAGACATAATTACAACTTTCCAAAACCTCCATACTTGGACACCTTTTTCAAGAAAGTGCTATAAAATGTAAGACGTGAGGTCCTCCACTCCACTAGGGCGATAATATTTTTATTCCTTCTTAGGACTTTTCAGGGTTTAATTGGCTTTAGGAGTTGAAAATATAAAATAAGCCTCCACAATTCTTAGCTTATGTACAAGAGAAGCAAAACATCTTACAGTGTCATCTGTTCAGTCATTTAGTAGGCAGTGCAAGTTTTTCTAGTGCTTCTGTATTAGTGTAGCATTCTCCAGAACCTCCAAATTCCTACAAAGGCTATGCAGTTTTTCTCCAATCTGATTAGTTGGAAATGGAAGTGTCAGGCAGGTGGATCTTTCTAGACCTCATATTTGTTAAAGTTTCTATTTCAGACCTCTTTCTTCTTTAGCACTTGGGTGATGTCAGTAGTAGCAGAGAACCTCAGTGGTCCCACTATAGGTCGCCTGGATCATTTATAATCCTAGTGGTGGTTCTTGTCAGTTATATCTAGAGCTACTTTAAAGCTTGAAGTCCTATTTAATCCCTTTCTCCAAAAAGCAATAACTTCAAAGAATGTCACTGACTTTTTAAAAAAGATAAAAGGACAACTACCTGTGATGCAAATACTGATTTGTATCACAACCCCCAGAGACTAGAATTACAACTGGAACTGTCCCTTTCAATTGGTGAGTTGTCTTTTACTAAATCCACTTTTAACTGAAGCAGTACTGCAAAGTAAAAGTACAGTCACTGTCTTAAAAGTAAAGCTGGCTCTGTAGGGGACTAAAACCAAATTCATAAATCACTAATACAAAAGTACTTCTAACAATCTGCTTCTCCAGTTAACTATGTGGAGGCTCTGCCTTGCATCCTGATCCTATGCTTACTCAGATGCAATTGAAACAAGACTTACATTTTCAAGTAAATATGCTTAAGGTGCTTTTGGTGATTGACATAAAATGTATTAAATCAGCCCGATGGAAACATTTTCTAGTCTTTTGCCCTCTTTCCCTTTAGGATATATTCTGTTTCACATTTGGTGTTTCCTCCTCCTCCCAATTTGTGCCCATGTTCCTTTTTCTCATCTTTTTGGAAAGGTTCTTGCTGAGCACCATTCACCAATCTCAAGCACCTGTTGCATTGGGGCTATTTTGCACAGTGATATACAAAATATCAAACCTTGTGCTTGGTTTGACATTTCCTCATTTGCCTTTTTTTCCCTTGTTTCATTTTTGTAGAATAAGAATATGTTGTAAATAACCTGTAACTGAATGGCCTGAATGAGTCTGAGGAACCAGTCTTGGGACCTGAGTCCTGTATCTGTGATACACCATACTGGGTTTTTTATTTGTTTGGCTTTTTTAAAAACAATATGTAAGTAACTGTGATTTGCTGACTCATTTCTGATTGTACATGTACACCTCCCAGCAGCTGCTGTGGTCAATGGAAGAAATTTGTGGAGCAAAATTTTAAAATGCCTTCTTCCGTAGGAACTCGGCCTTTCATATTTCATATTTTGTGCTGCTTTCTCTGCATTAGCTCACTCTATGTTGGCAGGTGTGGGTTTCCTGGAACAAAGTTAATGAAAACTAGATTAAAAAGCTTAACAGACTCTTCCCAGCTACTCTCTCTGGTCTGGTGCTATTATAATGGAATCCCATGATAAAAAGTAACTTTTGATTAAGTACCAAATTAAATGGGGATGAAGTGGTAAAACTTGATCTTTGCATAAGAACTGATGCATTATCTTGATTCCAGTAAGAGATTACAATCTTCTTCTGGGAGAGCCCAGAGGAAGATTGGAATCTCTTACTGGAATCGGGATAATTCACAATCTAATATAGATGCCCCATAATGTCATTAATCAAGAATTTTCAATTTACATATATTCTGTTTTCTATTTTATATATTTGATGAAGTATTCAGTGGAATACTTTGCAACCAGGACATTTTATTTATAAGAGTAGTGTGTTATAATATGCTATTCAGGTAACAATACACTAAGGATAGAATTAGTGCCTCTCTTAGAGAGTTACTGATTTGTACATTGGAAGTATATAAATAGTTGAAACAGCTTATTGATTAGTGTTGAGTTTGATCTTCCATTTAATAAAGAAAAATAAATCACAGGGCAGTTCAGGCCAAAATCAGTTCCTTCCAAGTACTGATATCCTTCAGTTCCGCTAGTGAACATGATGCTTATGTACCCATAGGCAGGGGGTCAACTAAGACCCTTTTTCTATGTCCTTGTGCTTTTTAAATTATGGCTAAGGATGTGATTGTGATGATACTTTAACTTGATGATTTAATAGTATTAATAGTATAGTGCAGATTATAGTGGACAATGTAGCGGACATAGTGCAGTAATAATGGACAACACTGGTACATTGAGTAGACATTCAGAAGAGTGAGAGAAACTTCAAAGGGAAGTGGAGCTGAACAGACTATAGACAGCTGTTATGTTTCCTTCCGTGAGTTTTTCCATTGATAAGTGACCTGGCCAACATACATTAACAAGTTCTGATTATAGCCCCCAAAGTAAAAATAAGCAGGAATAATCTGTACTTGTTAGAAATTGTAATTTAAAGCAGGATAGTAATCACAGTTGATTCAAGTTCAATTCACTGAAAAGATGAATCATTATATAATTTATATAATAGATTATCTATTCTAACTTTTTTTTATGGCAGCAACGTGTTTTTCAGATTATAAAAGGGAGATTCTTCCTAGTTCTGTGTTCCTGAGATCCTTTTCAACTTTTTAATAACTGTGTGAAGGATTGGAACTGACACCTTATTCAAACCAAGCAAATGATCTAACTAAGCTACTGAAGAGCACTTGCGTTGAGCAGTACAGCACAGTATCTGTGTTCAGCAATACAGCTAAAATCTGCTTAATTTCTTCTCTGCAGTTTGGCTTTAGCTTTGTATTTCTATTCACCAGATCCCAGGACCCCCTTATTAAGCCTGACCCAAAGAGACCAAGCATGAGCCCAGAGAGATCACTGGTTGATAAGCATTGGGATTGACACCCAGGACAGAGTGGAGCTAGATGCCCAAGTACTAATTCAAATGCAGTGTTGAAGGAAAGAGAGGCCAGACTGAATGCTATCCTAACTTCATTTCCATTTATTGCAAATTAATTTAAACAAGGGGATCTGGGAATTTCATCCATTTGATCATGAAACTTCAAAGGGCAAAGCTGGATGGTTCCTAGTGGCTCCTACATAGGAGCATTGGTGCTAAATAGTTGGGGGCTCAGTCCCACAGAAAGCTAGGTGGAAGCTGTTGGAATAATGATAATTGCACTAATTCATCACTCCATCAGAAAACGTAGCACCTTTCCCTGCCAAAGACACGTCACCCTTCTGCTCTAGCCAAATCATGAAGATCTTGGCTTGAGGTGAAGCTGGGATAGCACCAAAGTTTAGGGACTCCTTGGCTTACTAGCTACTGCTGACTGGAGGCTCAACTTTACAATTTTAGCTTTTTTTAATTAAAATGCATTTTTTTTAAAATTAAAAAAGTGAAAAATATCCTATTTAGGAGAGGTGTGTATTGGCAGAGTTAGTGTTTCTTAACTGCATGGTATTCCTTCTAGGGGGTTTTATACCACTTTTTAAATTTCTCAGATTTATGGTCCCAGTTTCTATGCTATCTTATCTCTTGCTTCTTTCTCTTTCTCGCTTTTTGTTTATTATTTGATATGTTCTCTTTCTTTCCTGAAAACTGTTCTTTGTAAACCTGCAATTTCTTTTATACCTGATGTAAACAAAATGAAATAAAAAAAATCCAGATGTTGTACATAACTGCAGAAACAATCACAAGGAAACTACTGCCATCTGGACTGTTTCCAACAGAGACTGTTTATACTAATGGTAAAAGAAAGGGGGGTAAAAGCCCCCAAAAGAGAAGCTTTTAAAGCAAAATAAAAATAAAATGTCCAAGCAAAGTATGGTACTTTTCACCAAGTCTCTGCTGAGCTGCTGTGCTGAGTTGTGCAGCATGTTTTTTCTGGGAATACTGGTCTGTCTTAACACCTTTTGACGTTTAAATAAAGTGATCTCCTGTGTTGCCTGCATGTTGATCCTCTCTGTTCAAAGAAATCTTATAACAAATAATCAATGTGTAGTCTCTGTGATCACCAATAACTCCCATTTTACTCTATGGTTGTATTTATATAACACATGGAATTTAGTTACTTTTTAGTATTATGATTTTAGTATTATGATTCATTGGCCTATGTAAACCAAGAAGTAGGTTAGCTCAGTAATCAAGTTAAACACATTGCTTGAATTTAGCCAATTATGTTAGTTCTCCACTGCACTACCACAGTGCCAGATGTGCTTTCTATCGCTATATCAATTAATTAAGATGCGTCTCTGCCTTGGAATTCTCTAATGTCTTCTACATGTTCAACTTGGGTTAGGCTCGCTGGGTGATGTAACTGAGTTCGTGATACCTTTATTAATTTTACCCTCCCCCGATTAGACAGCATAGATTAGAGATCCTCACCTCTGCAGATGCTGATATTAGACTGATTTCCCCATATTGTCCTCTGATATGTGACCTTTTAGTGCCATTTGAGATGCAGCTTTCTGAGTGATCAAATCTATTTATTGGGGGAAAACATGACAGCTTAGCTTTGGACAGACACTGTTGTGTTCTCAGTCACTTTGCTTGTTGATATCATCATGCCATCAATAGGGACCTGTTTACATTTTGCAAACATTGAGAAATGCTGATTGTGCTTCATACTTTCTCAATTATTTAGCTTGGTTGAATCCAAAACCCCGAGCCAATGTAAAAGTCATAGTGGTTCAATTTTTACACTGAACAAGGCATAGCAAGCTCATTTAGACATGCTAACTCTAAACCTTGTGCTATGGCTGGATTTACATGTCATGGTAACCAAATCTAAATAAACCATGTTACTTATTCCAATGCATGAATCCAGCTAGACCTAGACTAAATTCATACCCTCATAATGATACAAAATATGGTTTGCTTGATTTAAACTGCAAGTACCTAAAGGTGGTATCTCAATAATATCCTTTTGGTGTATGTCCATTTTGGCCTGAGACTTGGAGATAATTACTGCAACTTTGACTCAGTGTAATTTGTGGAGCCAGACTCTTTGAGATGGACATATTGTATTGGCCACCCACAAACTGGAATCACTTCAATTAGGGAGCAAAGTGGCATCATTTCTGTGCATTAGAGCTCTTGGATGCATAACTACAGTCCCACCTTTGCAGTTCAGCTATAATGAACAAGCTATAAAATGTGCCTTTTCACACATATATTAGAACATACAGTGCTAGTGCTCATTCATATAGATTAGTAAAGCAAGAGTGAACAGGACCATCGTAGCTGGGTTCAAAAAATCTGGAAGAAACAGAATACTATAACTCTTGGCTGCCACCTATGGATATTTCGGCAACCTGGTTCTGGTGACAACTGAAGGACCTAGGCTAGGGTAACACAAGCCTTTGACTGTAAAAATCCAATCAATCACTAGATGGAAGCAGTCCAATTTCTGCCACTTTGTGTTCCTAAGGCTAAGTCAAAGGACAGAGGTTTGGCATCCCACTGCTAGAAGGCCCCCAAGCATATTTTTGTTTCTGTTCATGTATTTCCCCCCAGTGTTTTTCAGCCTTTGGCTTATTAAGTTTCACCAATCACACTGTTGGGGAACATGGGTCCCATCAAGATAGACACAAAAACTTCACTTTTTCCATGAAAGATACTATTCAATACATTCGGAATTTTGGGTCTTAACAATTCATCCCCTTACAGGCACTGTGCCGTTGGCTCAGCCTTGATGTACCTCTGTTCCAGTTATGTATATCAGTGATTCAGGGTCTCCTGGCCATATGAGTCCTGCCCCGATGCTTTGTTAAATCCATGGAAACATATCAAACTTTTGATTGAACATTTGTAAACAATTGTATTTACTGTGTAGATTTTGAAACCACCAATGTGAAATCTACAAATCAGGCAAGTTCTACATATTAGCTAATTCAGCTGCATTTTTCAACTTTTTTTTTTTTTTTTGCTGGCTGGCATTGTTTTTACAATGCCTACTGCTTTCAGATGGTTAGATTACAGTTCCCAGCATAAGACTTAGAGGAGTTTTAATCCAACACATCTGAAAACATCAGACAGAAGACATTTAAAATAGATGACCCTAGCTTTTTTTTCTGAATCAAAGCTATATGTCAGACCAAGAAATCTGAGAAATTTTACTTACACTTCCACATATTTTTACACTGCAGAAGTGATTATGACATTGTTACAACTTAAAAAATCTTTGCCGTGTTATTTTTTTATGTAAGAAAAAAGGGCAAATCAAATATTCATCCAGTCCAGAACATCTGATCCAAGAGTGGCCAACCTCAAACAAGTTCATATAATTTGAAACTAGCCAACAATTATTACTTGTTCCAACTATTTAATATATTGTTTTGAAAAACGTATCACTTTTGGCTTCATAGTTTATCATTATTTATGGACTGTTCTCCATAAACTTGCATATTTCATTTTTAAAAATCCATCTGAGTTAATGAGCTCCTGTACTAATGTAATTTAAAACATTTAAATTTCCTTTGAGTTGAGTTAAAGTCCCGGTGAGTTCATGGACACATTCATGTAATTTTCAGAGGACAATAGGGAAGTACCTGTGTCATCTTCTGGAATGATTCAACTTCCCAGTATTCTTAATAGCAGTAATATTTTGTGGCATCGACCAACCAAGTACTCAGTTGTCCTATTTTATTCTTTTCAATTGGATGGCTCTGAATTCAATGTTTAAAAGTAGGAACAAATTCTTTATTTTGTTAACATTGTCCAGTCATGCAGCAATGATACTATACTTATGAGCTCAAGCATATTTCTTTCTATTCAGAAGCAAGGCCAACAGTATTTTGTCTGAGTTAAATGAACAGAAGATTGTAGCCTGAATGCATTAGTTGTAAATGACACCCTACATTGCTAACATATATAAATGACTTATTGGTACAGATGGCTTAGATTATATTTTCCTCCAGTGGTTAAAACAAATAACCATGGGGTTGACAGAAGCATACTGGCTTTAATTCAATATTTGCATCCAAGCACTGGTGATTTCAGGAAGAAATAACAATACAGAAATGTATCATTTTTCTATTTAGCTCATACATGTCATTTTAATTTCTTTTTAAATTTAAATGATTTCTTAGTTTGGCTCACCACCTATAAATAACCATATGTAAATGTCATGGAAATCTAGGTCAGTTTTTGGCTGAGATGCCTCTACTCACCTCTCTTTTGAGAAATGCATATAAGATTACTACAACTCAGACACCAGTATCTATGTATGGCCACACTGACTGAGCCTTCAGATGTTTTCTTCTCTGCAGAATTCTTTCTTAACAGACCAGAATAATTAAGTATTGCCTTGTGCCTTATGTGATCTAATCAGCTGTTTTTAATACACTATTTTGGTCCCTTGCTTTTCTTCTTTGTGCTCTTAATTCCCTCCTATGATTGCTTACTATCAAATCATGTACATTTCAAAGTTAATTTACCCAGGACAGAGGCTTACCTTGCAAACCATCCTTACTAACAGTAGGCCCCTTTCTTTTGAAAAATACTCATTGGGTGTTAAAGTCCAGTATTGCTGGGAGTGGTTGGGCTTTGAATGTGATTGGATATTCCTTGACCCTTCTCAGTGATCTCCTGAATCAATCAAAATTTTGGCTGTCCCACACAATGGCTTGATTGCTGCTACTGCATCCTTCCTTGATGGGAACTCTGAAGGTTATTGTTTATTTATTTAATAGTTTTATGTATCACCACAATTAATCAGACTCTTGGAAGCCAACAGCAGGATAACAATAATGTGATCAACTATATTATAAAGAAAATGTTCAAAGCAAATAAACATATCAGAAAATATCGATAACTGTAATAATTAAGACACAACAGCGTCATTTAATTCTTCATAAGACCTCTGATATCTTACCATCTTTCAGAAACCCAAACATATGGGGGAACTTTGATCTCCACAGAGAAGCCATTCTACAATGCAGGGTACAGCCATTGTAAAATAGCCATTGTGAACCTTATCTCCCTCACTTCACAAAAATGGGGGACCAACAACAATTTTTGATGCATGGATCAGACAGTATGATTGTGGCTGGAGAAAGCAGGCCCTAAACATCTCGGTGTCTACCACATGGGTTTTATAGATTTAAAAAGAACCAGCCATTTGAATTGTCCCCCAAAAGCCAATAGGAAGCCAGTGCAGTGCATGAAGCGCCTGAGTGACAGGCTCATGACAACAACACCAACCAGAAACTGTGTTGATGTATCCAGAACTGTAACTTCTAATTGATTGATACATGTTGGTTCTTAGTAACCACATTGATAGACTTTCTCCATAACGATCTGTCCTTAACCTGTTTTTTTCTAGATAACCTTCAAAAGCAGCACTATGTAATTGCCATTCTGTTGATAGTTCTTTTGGTCTCAAGGCTAGCACCATGAGACTGAACAGTAAGATCTTATTCTGAATGTCCCCCCTCTGCTTTATAATCAGTGCCATCAGTGTGAAATTCAGGTTGATGGCTGCATCTCCCTGGGACAAAAACTATTGTGACATGCTAATCAGTAAGCAGGCAGAAGCTTGGAACTATTAAATAGCTTTCCTTTGAAAAGGACGCAAGAGCTGCTGGACAAGAGAAGAAGCAAAGCGGCAATAGTTATTCTCCTATCCTATAACTTAGGACTCTGATCCACATGAAAGAAATTTCCTTTAATAAAACTGACCCTGATCCATGAAAGTTGAATAAAAATTATGAAAACACTGCATTCTTAATGATAACTAGTAGATAGACTCAAGGGAATTTATTTAAGTTTTTGTTTAGTTTCTAGAAGCACATTTTCAGAGTCATGGAACATGTTGCCAATACTATGCTTTTCCAACCCTGTTGTCCTTCAAATTTCCTTAAAGTCTCCCAACATGTCATAGAACTTTGTGAAAAAGTGGTCAGCCTCCAAGTTCAATCAATTCAATTAAAGGGATAAGTAAAGGCAGTTGTGGAAATAGAGTATTAAACAATCTTCTTTGATGCCCTATATAAATCTCACACAACTTTGACTTTCTTCTCCATGATTATTACTACATAGTCAAAAGGACATCATGCCCTACTCAAATGTCTGAAGACTTATTTTTAAAAAAAATAATTGATGTCTAATGGTCTGGAAAATGTTACAAAATTATTTCTAAAACTCTTGAGATTCTCCCAATCCACTGTCATAGATATAGACTTAAACTGAGATTTAAGACAATAGTGAATCTTCCCAGGAATAGCTATCCTGTCAAAATCACTGCAAGTGCCATTTAAAATCAGTCAGGAAGTCCTAGAGAATGACAGAATAACAGCTAGAGATCTTATTAAAAAGCAGTAGGTAAAAATGATATTCATGGGAAAGTAGTAAGACAAAAGACATTGCTTACTGAGAAATGCAGTTTGCAAAAAAAAAAAATGAAACAAAAAAATACAACATGTAGATGGCCATTCAGACTTAAGGAAGAGCATTCTATGGACAAATGAATCTATAATGGACACAAAGATTCTAGTAATAGAGAGCTAACAAGAAACAAGCATGCCAGGGATTCCAGAAAAGCTCTTAATTGTTGCAGGGCAGAGTAAGAAAATATTGAAAGCCTGCCAAGGTTACTCTCTGTCCTATCATATGCTATTAAAAAAAAGATGCAGGTTTCCCTTGTCGTGTCTGACTCTAGAGGATGGTGCTTATCTCTGTTTCTGAACTGAGGGAGCCAGTATGCTCTGAAGACACTTCCATGTGGCTGGCATGACTATATGGGAGGTGCACGGAACGCTGTTACCTTCCCACCAAAGTGCTATCTATTTATCTACTTGCATTTGTGTGCTTTTGAACTTCTGGGTTGGCAGAGGATTGTATGCTATATAAATTGAGTAAATAAATAAAGTAAAATAAAATAAATGCTAAACATATAAGGATTAATTTGAGTTTCTTTTCACATTTTCCTATTTCTCAGAACTGTTGCTCTTTTTCTGAAAGTCACTTCCCACTAATACCTTAACAGTTCAGTTCTTCATTCCCCATTTTCATGGCCATGCCTACATTGTTTCACAGAAACCAAATATTGTATTTCCCAATAGGAATCTCATAGCAACTTACATGCATGCAAGTAAAGCAAGTAGCTTATTGTCATCCTTTAGAGACAGTTCACTGCCTAAGGACTGAATGACTTATTATTACAGTACTGTATTGAAGGAAACATTATTTTTACTTTTTATCAGAGAATTGTACAGGAGAACATAGGGCCATTTCTCTGCCAGCTGAAGCTGCAGCAAGACAGTGGTCCCAAACATACCAATAGGTCTACAAGATAATGGATGTAAGATTCATCTTTTGAAATGATCAAATTCAAGTCTAGAATTAAACTCCATAGAGATGTTGTGGCAGAACATGGTATCTACAGTTCAAGTAATAAAACCTACATAAGTTACCATATTGAACCAGTTCACCATGGAGGAATGGACAATTCCTATGCAGCAAATGCGGGAATCTATTCGCCAATTATAGGCCAAATTTGGATGTAATTATTTAGCTGTAATAATGATATCCAAATGGTACAAACAATTTGCTAAATCTAAAATGGTGATTAATTTTCAGCATTGGTGCATTACACTTTAGATAACCATGCTTTTGAAATAAATGAAAAAAATATCAAATTTAAATGTTATTTGTTCACTCCTGTTCACTTTTTTGTACATCAGTGGGATTCACATGATGCTCTGAATATTTATTGTGATAAAGATATGCACAAATTAAAAAAAAAACTTGAAAGAGGATGAACTTTTCCCCCAGAGCTGTCCCTCAGAACAGCTTCTCCCCTCTCTTCACCTCTTCTACCAGATACCTGAAAGCAGAAATTTCCTGACAGTGAGGACAATTAATCAGTGGAACAACCTGCCTCCAGAAGTTGTGAATGCTCCAGCATTGGAAGTTTTTAAGAAGAGACTGGACAGCCATTTGTCTGAAATGGTATAGGGTTTCCTGCCTGAGCAGGGGTTTGGACTAGATGACCTCCAAGGTCCCTTCCAACTTTATTATTATTATCCAATCCCAGTTGGATTTCACTTCTAGGATTGAGCCAGCTCATTAGGAATTCTGGAATTGTATAATTAGTATGTAGTATACTAATATGTAGTATTTTATTGAGAAAGGCTGATATATAGATGATCTGTTCAGTGGTGGGATTCAAATATGTGAACAACCAGTTCTCTGTGTGGATGCGGCTTCCGGAAGTCCATTCTGGGCCTGGGCAACAAAAAATTAGCTAGTGGTTCCACCGAAGTGGTGCGAACCGGCTGAATCCCACCACTGGATCTGTTCCTAAATGCATACATTCCCTCTTGCTGATTTCACTTCATTCCAAGTATCATGGCTGTCGTTCCTGAAAACACCCTTTTATGCTATTGAACATTTTTGCAAGCCTACTTCTAAGGAGCAGAAATGACTTTGTCAGATACTGATTTGTCCTGTAATCAGAACCAGTCTCTCTTTTCTGTAAGGAGATGGCAATCTCCACTGGAAGCAGTGACAAGTGATTGTTGTGGGATCTAGGTTTAAAACTCAGCTCTTGGTCTTGTGGTCTTATTCAATTTCTGTTACTCACAACCCCTGCTATCCATATCTTCTAGGAGAATAGCCTTGGGCTTAGTTTAACTGAAACCTATAATAAATATTTTTGCATGATTGATATTAGGAGTGTTAATATTATTTCAATGCTGAATGTGTCTTTCCCATCAGATTATAAAACAAGTAGCTTATTGTATACTTTGGGCTACCTGCTTATTTTATTGACTTTTAAAAACAAAACAAACTAAAATCAAAACCAACTAAGCTATGGGGACCTGTATGAGAAATAATTTTGTTTATATTACAGACACATACACACTGAAGATGGGACAATACCTCCATCGTATCTGAATGTCAGGGATTGCAATAAAAATGACATATAATTCTGAAAAATTTCTATCTTATAATACAATGAAATGTTATACACAATGAAATATATATAAGAACAAATTATATCTTTCTTTCAGATGTTGATCCATCTACCTAAGTTATAGCAATAAGAAGAATGAACTATACTTAATAAATATCTCTGCAAAGAAAGGTACTATATATTGTAGCTCAGTATGACACTCATAACAGTGAGGACAATTAACCAGTGGAACAGCTTGTCCCCAGAAATCGTGGGCGCTCCATCACTGGAGGTTTTTAAGAAGAGACTGGACAGTCACTTGTTTGAGATGGTGTAGGTTCTCCTGCTTGAGCAGGGGGTTGGACTAGAAGACCTCCAAGGTCCCTTCCAGCTCTATTCTATTCAAACATGCACATTATGAAATGTGCAGCAATTTTTTCTGACTCTAATAAAGATATTACCCAAGTATAAGTGTTGGATTTTTCCCCCTCACAGAATCACCTTGTTTTCCTTCTTTTCTATTTGATGTGCGCATCTGATTCTAAGTTTAGTGCCAAGTAACTTTAGGTAAAGATTTTGAATAATTGGCTCTGAGCGTGAAAGAACTGCTGCCAACCAGGATGGATACCACTAGTCTTAGTCATTTATTTAGTTTAAGATAAGCAACATTATATAGGCTTCTTGATTTTTGACCAAATATTAAGAAACCAAATGTTTTTGCTTCATTTCATACACATACATACGGTCCCGTACATATTCCTTCATCCATATGTTTTTAAATCTATGGATGGAAATATTGGCTAGAAATTTGTGCTGATAAAATCTAAGGAAGAAGGAAAAATAAGGTCTCAATGCTTGGTATTAACCCTAGTTCTACACCAGACCTACTGTATCAGATCTTGTCTGTCTCCCTCTCCTTTTTAAAGCATAGAGCTCTGAACTGGTTGAATTTATGGAGGTGTAGTCCATCAGATCTGGAAATTATCTATCCTTGGACTGGAAAATGTTTTGTATTTTGGAAAGTGTTTTGTTCCAGCCCTGTCCTTTGTTTCGTCTAAGGAAATTCTGATAAAAGCATTCAATTGTTTCCTTTGACTTACAGCCTAACTCATATGAAAGGCTCAGGATAAGTGAAGATGGTTAACCTAAGATAGCTAAAGATGGGCTCATTTTCTAGGCATTATGTTAAGATGATTAACATGGCTAGATGCCAAGAATGATTGACTACTTGGCACCTTCATCTCACTGAGAATCATTTGCTATAAAATTTCAGTTGCTGCAAATGAACATATTATATCTATGAATCCACTCCATTATTATTTGGCTACGTTTTGTTTGGTCAGTTGGCAGAGAATAAGCTTTAAGATGTTTCCATTATTTATTTATTGGGGTCCTATGCCACTCCACTCATTTCAATCTCTGAGAAGCTTACATTCTGTCTTCCACAAAGAAAATCTCTCTCTGCTTCCCTCCCTCCCTTCCTCCCTCCCTCTCCCTCTCCCTCTCCCTCCCTCTCTCTCTCTCTCCCTCCCCCCTCTCCCTCTTTCTCTCTCTCTCTCTCCCTCTCCCTCTCCCCCTCCCTCCCTCCCTCCCTCTCCCTCTCTCTCTCTCTCTCTCTCTCTCTCAAACAGCACCACTAATTTACATTTCTTCACCAAGGAACAATACAAAACCAATTTAAATATAACCCCAGAGTACAACAGGAATCAAGATTGATATCCTATTTATCCCCAAGGTCTATTGGAAAAGCCAGATTTTAACAGCCTCTCTAAATTCAGCAGGGTTGGGCTCTCTGGGATATGTCGGTGCTTCCTGTATCACAAGAGGTTATTTAAGGCTGACAATTCCTACATGTTAGGTTAAGATGGGATCTTTTTGCTTTTAATTCCTTGGCATTGCCCCTTTTGACATCAGTGGCAACTAATTTATGGCAATTGCTTCAATTCTGAGAGTTGACAGGTAGATCTTAAAACTTGTCTAAGATACTCCTTGATAAAATAACTAGGAATGACTAGCCAAGGTTCCTCAAAGCTAGTGGCATGATGGTAGTAGTATGTCCACAAAGCCTTCTGATTTCTTAGCAACTCTAGTTATTTTTTATGTGGAGAACCCTCTCCCTGAACACAAATGGGGCACTGTCTCAGTATTCTCCTGAAAACATACCAGCCTTGAGGCTTAGCCAGCCACAGAGCAGATGCCTAAGCATCAATCTAAGATTCCTCTGGCCTCAAGAGAAGCAGTTCACAAAATTGGGACTCCTCATTGTTGATGCAACAGATCTTGGTAAAATTCATCCATACCTATTTTACCTTTTATCCTTAGCTATATAATTAAAATCTAAAATTCCAACAAAGTAAAATGTAATTTCTGTATTGTATGTTTATCTACACTGGCCTATTTGCCATTCTTCATTTTCTGTGCTGCCAAGCATTTATTAGTTAAGACTGCAATCCTATATCTACTTTTGGGAGCCAATGTGATTTGTTTCAGGATGAAATTTTATTTATTTATTCCATTTCTATGGCAACCTACTCACCAAACAACGCCATACCGATTGTAAAGCTCCTTAGATGCCTTTTATTCTATAAAATGAAATGTATTAGTTATCAAGGCAAGAAGTTCCTTCTGTCATTTGGGGTCTTGGTGCTTAAATCTTTCTAACCTAATTCATTAACATGGTGGAGACTAAAGGAAGCAGTTTAAAACAACAGGCAGATTAACAACAGAGCCATCAGAAATAATACAGCCAATGCATGGGCTCAACCCTTCCTCCCAATCCCAGGCCTAGGGAGAGAACCAAGTCTTTAAGGCATTATTAAAGATCTTATGAAAGGGGCAGGGCCAATCTGATTTCTAGGGATGAAGTTCCAAAGGGCGAGCACCAAGACAGAAAAGTCTTGCTTCCTGAGTCCTGCCAGATGACACTCCTTAGTAGATGGAACATGGAGCATGGTCTCCTTCTGAAAGATGAGACATTTTCTCAGCTAGCATAACTGAGGATTATGGGTTTGAAATCTAACACATTTGGAGGATGGCAGTTTAAATATTTCCAACATCAGGAGCCAAGGTACATTGCTGCAACAAATTTTTAAATATAAATCTTCAATCTTCCTCTATATTTTCTCTTGCCATGAAACTATTAAAGACAGTAAGCAAATACGATTGAATCCTTTAGACACTAGTGTTTGGGGATTTTTAAATGAGAGTTAACAACAAAATATAAAATATGCACTTTATTATATTTGCAAAGACCCTGGGGTACCTTAACAAAAGTACATTCAGAATGGAAACAGATCACTATTTCTCACTCAGTGAGAAAACGAGTGTCATTATAATGACAGCCAGTAACATTGCATCTTCCGGCTAGAAAAACTAATATTTCACATTTGATATTCAGCACAGATTGGTCTCACAATCCTATACAAGAAGACATTTTCCTCCTGATTTTAATTTCTTATGAGCTTTGGAGCATGTAGGAGAGAAGAATGCCTGTTTGAATAGATTGATGATTCTGCAAGGTAATTCAGGGCTTTTTTTAAAAAAAAAATCTACATTTTTTTTATAAGGACATAAATTACAGTTTCAGATTTCAGATATATTTCCTCTACAATTGATGACTTTTGATTTAAGGTTTTGGCCAGTGTAAAAAGCACCTGCAACAAGTTAATGTTTCCTGCCTCACACTTATTCATATACTAATTCACACACCACCATCTTCACATACCATCTTCAACTAGATACTGCCCACAGGCATTTCCTAACTTTTTCCTTTACTCCCACTAGGCTTCTTGTCCCATCTTAAAACAAAGTTAAATAAACACAAAAGAAAGTTATCAATCTGCAAAACGAAGCACCACCCACAGCCTCATATTTATTTGTAGGGATGACTTTGGGCCTTATAAAAGTCCTACTGACATAATAAAAGGCATTCTCAAAGGCTAATCTAGTCTTGTTCACTATGTTAGTAATTTTATGAATAAAAACACAGTGTACCATGTATGGGAAGCTATATGTTAAGGGATTTTTGTGACATGTTAGGCATATATCAACTTGGAGGACAAATACATCAAATTCACCTGTAAAGATGTTAAGGAAAATAGTCTAGCCTTCCTAGACTGTACAGTACACATTAAAGAAGACAGAAGCTTTAGTACTGAAGTTTACAGAAAATCCCCACACACATATCAATATTTACATTTTGATTCTCACTAGCCACTGGAACACAAAATGGGACTTATCAGAACCCTACACCACATAGCTGAAGGCCTGCCTATCAGCAAAGATGGGAAAGAAAAAGAATTAAATACATCAAGGAAGCCCTCAGAACATGTGGCTATCCCAAGTGGGCCTTTATCAAATCCCCCAAAAGACCACGCAGGAACTCCTCTATAACAGACAAAGAAGAGAACAATAAACAAAGCAATGTTGTCATTCCATATGTTGTAGGAATATCTGAAAAGCTCAGGAGGATCTTCAGCGAAGACAATATACATGCACACTTTAAACCCAATAATACACTAAGGCAGAAGCTTGTCCACCCCAAGGATAAAACACCCAGACACAAACTGAGCAATGTGGTATATGCAGTACAATGCAATGAGACATGTGCAGCTCTGTACACTGGGGAAACGAAACAACCACTTCATAAACACATGGCACAACATAGGAGAACAAACCTATCAGGACAAGATTCAACAGTCCATCTGCATTTAAAAGACAAAGGCCACCTCCCACACACATATCAATGTTTACATTGAAGACAAAAAGTCCACATTTTAGACAGAGAGGCCAGCTGGTTTGAAAGAGAGGTCAAAGAGACCATCTATGTCTCTCTCAACAGAGGGGAAGGGATACAACTTCATCTATCTCCAGTGTACAACACAGCAGTTCCAAGAAGGCTCCACACCCATTTGCACTGCTCAGGTAACCCTGAAGACCCAGATAAACCTCCAAGTGGCCTCAATGACTCTATAAAAGAATGCAAATGACCAGCTGTCTGCAAGGAATATAAATCCTTCCCTTCTCCACCATCCAGTCAGAGCTGAAGAAACTTCTTGGATGAGAAGCAAAACATTTTACAAGAAAAACTAGAAAGTCCAGTTGCCTCTTGAAAAAGCACTTTGGGGACAACCACGACCTGGATGACTGAGAATCTCCATAGACATTTGAAGTAAAAACAGCAACTCCACTTCTAATTTACAGTCATGTAAGCCACCTCATAGTATGTTCATTCAGGGCCAAATCACAATTGTCTGTATTTAGTAGAGATTGGATTTGAATGCCAGATCCATTTGGATCCATGTGGATTTCCTGAAAGTTGTCTTAGATAAGGCATGTCAAACCCACGACATCACGTGACGTTGCACAACGTATCATGACTTTTCCCCCATTGCCGGCAATGGGGTGGGCGTGGTTTCGGCATGACGCATCCGGCCCGCAGGCTGGCAATTTGACATGCCTGTCTTAGATGAAAGCTAAAATATAAACATGTAAGAATGTAATGCAAATTGTTAGACATATCTAATACTCGTGCATGTGTGTCATATGAACCCTGAAGAAAGAACAGACATATTGTTCATGCAAAGCTGAACTGTGTATTTTCTATCCTAGTGCCCTCTATATATATTCCACAACCCTTAGTCAATAGGAACAAAGTAGCAAGTTGAAGATGGTTAATCATACAGAAATGAGTGAATCAAATAAGGCACTCTGGAACAGTTTTTAGATCAACCATCATCAACCTGGTTCTGGAATTTTGGACTATATTTTTTGTGGTCTGTAACGACTGACCATGTTGGCTGATTGAGAATAAGATATCTGAAGCAACTGAGACTGTTGTATAAATAGGAAAATGAACTTCTGGATTTAAATTTCTGTTTAGCAATAAGCCCGTGGGATAATCTTGAGCCAGACATTTCCTTGTTTCCCAGTCTGGCTAAAGGTATGTTGAGAGGATAAAACTGGTAACAGTCTGAACTATTTGGGAAAATAATGTGGTCTAAAAATATATACATAAATTATGTATACAGTCCTCAGTTCTCATTAAGGTCTAAATGCATAGTGGGGGAGGATGGACAAAGCTGAGACTTACTCTTGTATCCTGCAGTGTACATAGTAAACACCTATATGAAGCACATAGTTCAATAGTTCAATAGGATTGAGAAATCGATTTGCTCTTGTTCCTTGTTTCTGTTATCCTGGCCTATCATCATATGAGAAGTCTTGCTAAGTCAGGTCAAAGGGCCTCTGACTCTATTTATAACACCGAATCTTTGAGAGTAGTAGCTATCATCAAGGGTGAAGGACCATGTATCAAAAAAGTCAAGATAGTGGCTGTGATGCACAACTGAACCCCATCTCTTTTCAGAGAACATTGTGTGATGCACATAGAAAAGGAGCAGGGCTTCAGTTTTATGGGCACAGCCATTATCCCTGTGGATAGCTTTGCTATCTTCTAAGTCTGGGTATCCAAAATAATCTAGACTAATTTTCAGAATAACAATTAGGTAAATGTCTAATAAAAACATCTCTGATCTTTAATAACTATAAAAATAAATATATGAAGCTGTTTATGTGAGTAGTAGTAGCTTTAACAGTTCAGTTGTGTATAGCTCTTTGTGACGTTATGGGCAAGCGCTCTCCATGCTACCCTGTCAAACACAGCTTCTTTCAGTTGTTGGATGCTCATCTTTGTATCAGCTTTGATGGTATCAAGCCAGCCAGTTCTTTGCTTGCCCCTTCTTCTTGATCCACTAACCATTCCTGACATTATTGACTTCTCCAATGAATTTGCATACATGACATGACAAGTCAGACGTAAGCTTGCAATTTGGGCTTCTAGTGATGTGTCTGGTTTTATATGATTCCGCACCTCTTGGTTGGTTGCTTTGACTGTCCATGGCGTACACAATAATTTACGCCAGTTCAAAGGCATCAATTTTTCTTCGATCAGTTGTTCTTAGTGTCCAGCTCTCACACCCATACATCATTATAGGGAAGACTACTGCTCTAACTAGTCTGCTTTTTGTATTTGTATCAATATTTCCATGATGAGTTAGACCCTATAAAAAGATATTAATCTAGATGATCCCAAAGGATCCTCAAAAGAACTGTAGTACAAAACTTTCCTGATAGTCATAATGGTATTCCATAGTGGAACTGGGCAACATCACTATTTTCCTGTTATGTGCTTGTTGTGTAACTTGTCTTGGCATGGTAAGAACAAACACAGATGAAAAAATGCTTGTAATCTTACAATAATTGACAAGGGTTGTCTATTACAGACAACCATTCTATAACTGCAAAAAATCTGTTTCTGTTTCTCAGATGGCAGTGATCAATATCCCTGATTTTGACACTGGGCTAGAATGCACAACTGCATGCACAATTCCCTAGCCAGTTAGTGACATTTGCATAATGTGCCTGATTGATAACTTGCATATAATAAGGGAAAATGGGTTGGCAATGATGCTAGATCTGAATCGTCAACAAATTCTGGATTCATAATGGAATGTTTTGCATGTTGATTTTAATTCTCATCTTAGCCTGAGCAATACCTGCTCTCATTAACAAACATCTTACTGTACACGATTCACATGAATGTATTGCTTGGCTCTAGAATGCTGAAATAAGGGAATTAGTAAATATTTTTAGGCTGAAAGTCATGGCCATTTCACTAAAATAAGTAAGCAAATGGCTGGTTCATAGCAGTTGCAGTGAAATTTGTAAACTTGCACAGCAATTCCAAAGCTTAGATTCCTGACTTCTAGTGAAATGACAATTTGTCTTTCATTTCCCTATTCCCCCCCCCCCCCAATCCTTTGTATTTTACTCAAAGCTAGCTTTTAGAATGAAAAAAAGGCTATTTATTTAATTGGGACAGTTCCATATTCTTCTCTTAGCACAATGCAAAGCTGAGGAAAGATCCTACTTGTATTTGCTAGGAAAGGAATGTCAGGAGTTCACTCGTTTTTTTTCTGAACCAAAGAATTACCAAAAACTTGACTCTGAGTCATTGTGCCAAGAAATGAGGAATGTCCTGCTACAGCCAAAAAGGATGAGACATTTCAGTGTTGGGGGGGAAACTCTGCAGTTTTGACCTTGACTAGAGCTTGGATAATATCTTGTTAAGTTTCTTTTCTTTTCTTTATAGGGGGCAGTACAGTCAAAAGACTATTTGCTTCATTTCTCTGAGCCATTTGAGCAGCACTGCAAGCTCCCTATGATATCAGCGGCATATGATCACTGACATTTTTATTAATTTCATTATTTTCCTCCTTGGAGAATTGAGGTCTTCATCAAAGCCAGAGCCTCATATAAACACACACACACACACACACAAACACACACACACACACACCACACACACGGTGTTCTGCAAGTGTACCCTCCCATTTGCCTGCTTTTGCAGCTGACTTAGCAGGCTTTTCTATCGATCGGGCAGACTTCCTCATTTCCTTGCCTCTGTGCCTGATTCAGACTGCAAACCTCAGCAAGCCTGGTTGCGGACACTTGGAAAAGAGTTGGTTGGAGGGGATGGGCTAAAGCCAACCTCCAGGGTTGGATAATGGACTGCACCACAGAAGAGGATGGGGAGGGGGAAGGACTGAGAGAGCCCCTTCCCAATTAATGCAGAAGCTTTATTCTATTGAGAAACCTCTCAGCCAATGAGATTAGAGCTCTGCAGAATACAGTGAGGTATGGGAGCCCTGGAGGGGCGGGTGGAAAAAGCAACTGCAGCATTTTTGAGAGACTGCCCTGTCGGCTTGAAGTCTTCAGCCTTATCGGACAGTGCACCCATATGGGTGCATGTGCTGGCTCTCCACACCAGCAAGCAGTAAGTTTCACTTTCTTCCTTGTTCTTGCCACTGTTTCCCACAGATACTTTGGAGTGGGTCAAAAATCAGCTTGCTCTTTTCCTTGACTTCTGTTATAATGCCAAAGGAGCAGGGGGGGCTTCGGGACAAAAGGGAGAGAGGGAGAGAGAAAAAATAAGCTGACAAAATGAACTGCTTTGATTTGCATTTAATTCTCTGCAGTTACTGGGGAAGCGGCAATAGATTCCTGGGTCACACTGACCTGAATGGAGATTTACACATTAAGATCCCCGCAACTGAGTTGAGAATTTGCTGTCCGTGGTGCTGACTAAATGGTCAGTCAAGTCTGATACACTAAGGGTGCTGAACGAACAGTTTGTTTCTCTCTGTATTTGTATATGTGCTTGCATAAGTGGGTGTTGGAAGAACAGTGGAAGGGACAGTTCTCTTGTATTCAGAAGAGCCTATAAAATACTGACCAGTGATTTACTTCATGCTAGTGCATAGTAGGAGAAACTGATGTAATAAAATGTGAGCACCAAAGGGATTTTTTTAAGAAAAACACATAATTATGGGTTTTTCTAGAGGAAAAATCTTAAGCACCACTTTGGTGTACACTGATGATGTGGCAGAATTTATCATAACCTCACACATTACCCCACCCAATTGTCAGTTATAATTTTGTTACAGGGTTAAGCAAGTAAAGAGTAAAGAACAAATGGGAATATTTTATAAATGTGCAGATAGCTACAAAGTCACTGTTCTGCATATAACCTGTTTCAGGGTCAAGAAAACATTGCAGATAAGCTTTTAGGCATGCAGTAAATCTCTGCTCACCTGATCTTTATCTCTTCATCTTTAGATTCTCCAGTATACTGAGATAGTGCACTAAATGCCTAGCTAGTTTCTCTGGCAAGAGTACTCTGCTAACTTTCCTGATGTAAGAGCTGCATGTTGCAGAAACTCAAAATCTAGATTTTAATTTCAATGAGGGTGAGTTTTAAGGAACAATGAAAACTCAGCTTGATATGAATTGGAAAAATATATTTCATTACATCAACATTTCAAAGTTTATTGGAATAATGTAATTTTGCATTTGCCACAGTCCTGGAGACAGAAACTCACTGTCATTGCTGAGAAGGTATGCTGAGTCAGCCCTTTGATCACTGCTCAGCAGGGTACATTTGTTATCTAAAAGAAAAAACAGGCTGTGTTGGGCATAGAACAATCCACTGCACCAAAAGCCAGAAGTATTTGTGTTCAGCTATGTCCAAATAGGTGGCTTATAAGAAGATAGGACCAGAAGAAGGTAGGAAAGAATCTGTGATAAAAGAAATTGGACCCTGCATTTAAAAAAAAAAAACCCTGGAAAAATATCCTAAGACAACTTTTCTATCTAGAAAATATTTGGTACAGGCATCTTCTTAATTGCTTTCACTCTTCTCTTGGACAGTTTCAACATGGGGTTGCAGAGATAAGGACAAATTATGAGAATTTCTCTATGTAATTTTGTACATAGATCCAAAATTGGAGAAACAATCAGGAGAAAGATCAGTGTGGAATTGGATAGGAAACCATTCAGCATGGATCTCCATGATTACGATTAGTTCGAAAAATGTATTCAGTCTTATAGAGATAATTGCTAATACACCTCAATGCACCACTGAATTCATAGGAGGCCTTCCCCCCTATTTTAGCCTTTTTCAAATAAAAGTCTATCCCAGCTTTTATCCTCGATAGGTGGATAAAAATGCCAGATCCAATCTAAACATCTGGCTGACTGTGCAACCAACTAAAATAACAATAATGATACACCACTACCATTTTCATCATTTCAAACTGCTACATTGCCATTGATAGCAGTGCCTCATGCTCAAGGGCAGGAAAGTGCCCTAGGCTCTTCTGCAGCCTGTGTTTACTTCTCAGGAGATGCAAGTTGAATTAATGAAAGTTCACTTTGCCTTTATTCTTATTCTATCGATAACTAGCAAACATTACTTCCTAGTATGGGTGGCTCGTCTTGAAAGTTCACCCTTTGAAAAATGGCTAGTGTTGTTATTCAATCATCAATAACATGGGAGAAAATGAGGCAGACCAGCAGAATATATGCTGGGAAAACTTGCTACTAGTTTCTGCTTTAGCAAGCAACTTTTGGTCAGATGGTTACTAAATACTCTGAAGTGCATGGTGATAATATAGACAGAATAGACAGAATAATCTGAATTAATCCCAGAGGAATGTGAAAAAGTCTTCCTTTCCTTGGAGCTCATAATGCTGCAGTGTATGTACATGAATAAGCCTGTACATCTATGCTACAAATAGCAGCAATAGAGAATCAATATAAGCTTTTCTCAAAAATAGGTTCAACTCTACCGATTTATCTCTGTCAAGTGACCAATTCTAGAACTAGGAAGAGCATTCTAGTGATTAAAGAGTTTTGCGATTCTGCTTGCAACCTGTGTTATGTTTCTCATCTAAAACAAACAAACAACTTAGTATATGTTGGAGACCACTCACTTAACCAAAGGAAGGGTAGACTTCAGTCACTTAGCATTAAAGATTTCTGAACCCAGGAATATACGTTGAGTATCAGCACAGAATATAGCTCACAGTTCATCCTCACAAAAATCCATTTCTATTTACTACAAGTTCTTTTTAATTTCAACACTGTATTTTAAGGTGGAAGTTGAATAATCTCTGCCATCATTAATCACTATTCGATGTACCATGAATTGTTCTAGTAATCTACCAACCTCATTGCCTAATTTCCAATTTAATCTAATTTGACACCATTATTTAGTTTGACATTATAAAAATGGTCATTATTTCAGTTTATATTATATAATCTGTAGATGATGGAGATGACCAGCATTCATTGAGTTCCATCCATATATGAAAGAACAGCATATTGTGATGTGCTTCTGCATCTTCCAAAACAAGGAAGGAAAGTTCAGTCTGTTGCTCTGTATTATAAGGTCATAAGGTCAAACATTTCTCATTGTTCATCTAATTGTAGTTTACTCAATTAGCCAAATTTTCTGGGTTGATACAATACATTTAAATGTATATTGTGGGCTGGATTCAGACAAAATGTTAGGCTAAATTGTGTTTGGTTAATTTGGGATTCAGTAGTATTAGCACTATTGATGAGTGAAATCTTACTTTAATTTTGAATTAGAGTTCAACTGGTAAATAATTGCTCTGATAATAATGCAGATGAAAAGTTGTCTGATAGGTCTCTTCCTTAACATATAAGATTGGTAGACCTAATAGAGCTGGGCTGCAAAAAATCCTAACAATCATTGAATGTTAGCAAGAAGATATAAAAAGTTCTAACATTTTGTTGACATCTAGTGGTCTATTTTTTTAAAAAAAAAAAAAGCTCAAATTTGGTAGCTCTTAATATTGGGGCATGCATATTAGTAGTGCTGCATTTGTTGGGAAGGTTGTTGAGCTAATTGTGATGGATCAACTTTGCACAATCTTAGGGAAAGCAAATTACTTTTCAGTCAGGTTCAGGGCCCAGGTTTTGAATGCAGCTAACACTGGTTGCCCTCTTAGATGATCTTATTGAGTCCTGGATAGAAATAATGATCCCTTCTAGTCTTAGTGGACTTGTCAGTGGCTTTTGATACATCAACTGATATTGGACAGTCTTCAGAGGTTGGGAATAGTGGCATTGTTTACAATGATTCTGCTCCTTCTTCATTGGATGGAGCTGACAGGGTCTGGCTAGGAAAGAATAGATTGATTGGACCCTAGTAAGTCTGAGTTGCTGTGAATACATTGGGATTTTTCAGTCACTACCAGAGTTGTTCCTTGAGGACCCTGTAAGAGATGTTCACGACTTGATGGTCTTCTTAACTCGTGGCTCCTGCTGAAACCAGTAGAAATTGTGGCTAGAGGGGCCTATGCCTAGCTTTAGCTGGGGCACCAGTTGCAATCCTACCAGGGACAGGAATATTTCATATTATTATTGCCATCGGACTAACTATTGTATTGCACTGTACTTGAGGATGACCTTAAAAAGTACTTGGAAACAACAACTGATTCAAAATATAATGGCTCCCATCATTGGGAGCACATAATAGCAGTTTTGCATCTCCTGTATTGGATGCAAACTCATTTCTGGATAAAATTTAATGTGCTGGTTTTAACTTTAATGATTTTAATGGCTTGATCTTGTATATTTGGAGAACCATCTACTCCAACCAATACCAGCCTAACCAATTAGATCAAATAAAGATAAACTGTTACTGATCCCACATTTTGGGGATGTTCTATGCATTGAGGTGGGGAAGCCAGCCCCTTCCTTGTTGCTATTTTGGAAGCAATTGCACAAAGGAATCTTTTCTTGATTTTATTAAACTATCTTCATTTCTTTTTATTATTATTATTATTTATAGTTTTCTGTTTGAGTAGTGTGTGGGAGTGGAGTGTTGCTGTTTGTATAATTGTTATACTGTGGATGTTTTATTTGGTTTTATATTTTATATAAGCTACCAAAAGTCTCTGGACTTTAAATGGAGTGAAAAACAAACAAACAAACAAACCTTTCTGTAAAACCTACTGAAAGTGATAAAGGCCTTGTTGTTTTTAGAAGAAAAGCAAAAGGGAAGAAGAGGCAGCACAACTCTTAGATGGCACCATAAGCGTTTTATGATTGCAAAGAGAAAAGAGGGCTAATTTAGCAATACTGACTAAAGAGTTTAGATTTTTTTTAAAAAAATCATAAACAAAACGAATTTCACAAATGTCATGATAAATGCAATGAATGTTTTAAAAGGATAAACAAGTGCAGGCTAGAAATATCCCTTTGTCACCAAATTAGTGGTATATAGTCAAGACACCAAGTCAAAACACCAAATATATAAGGGCACCATTAGAATCACTTGCAGATTGTGGTCCTTCTGTGGGCCATCCACCTGTTCTGCATAATATTTTGTCAAAGAGTCATAGTGCATTCAAGGGCAAGGTGAAATTGGAATCTGGATTCCAATGCAGCAGTTTCTTAGCCGTGACATTAGGCATAGTTGCAAAACAGTTTTGGATTATTAATCCTAATAACTGAGTTATCACCTTGTTTAGCTGCCATGTCTCAGATGCGGTGCTAATTTTTTTCTTCATAGTTTCATATCTGTAATGGGATTTTGATAACATCAATCATCCTAACATGTTAGCTAAACTAAACTTGGAATAATTACTAATTCATCAATCAAATCTTGGAAGATTATTTAGACTGTGCATAGTTTGACTTGCCTGTGCTTTAACACACAAAACCTCCACTCTAGAAGACTTTGTTTCTTAAAGACAATGTAGGTTTCTCTTATAACTAACTTGTAAATAGTTTTGCATGCCAAAGTGCAGCTGGTCTGAATCCAGTGGATCTGCAAGCCAACTTTGCAAATCTTTAATTCATTCAACCATGAATCAGTAATTTAAAAAAGAAGAAAACAAACACCATGATATCTGATTAAGATGTCTCATGTTAGGAGAACAAAGGGGAAAGCTAGAGCTTAACTTTTCAAATGGAGGTGATTTTATGTAGGATTCTTTTCATTTCCATAATGTCATAAACTATATATAATAAAGTATGATTCTATAAGAGTATTTCCCCAACTTGTGCAATTCCCATTATCCCCAATTAATCTCCTTTTTATGGAATTAATTTCCACCTAACATTTCATTAACCACTATCTGGAGTAAACAAAGCAAAACAGAAAAGCTCCAGAAAAAGATATAAAAATGAAAGCAATGTGCTGGCATCCTTTTTAACTGTGACCTTATTTTCATGACCTTATTTTTAAATGGGACCAAGAACATGATAAACAGTGCACAAACAACATGTAAAATTAATGCTTCTAAATGTTATACACACACATAAATGGATTTCCAAAAATCTTTTGTTTTGAGGATAATTCAATGAATTTTAAATACATTACTGTCACTTTGTCATATCTGAAAATGGATAGTATAAAAAAAATTCATCACATTATTTGAAGTGTGGGAAAGACACCATGGCCTTATCTGAGAGGTATACAATTTAATCTTGCCCTTAGTTTACCTTCTCTGTGAGATAATTTACCATTTCACGCCCAATTTTGGAAATAAGAACCCAAAGGAAACTTCAATAATCTTTACTTGTAATCCAATCCCATATATAGTTACTATGAAAACACTCATAATAATGTTAAGAATGGCATATATCGTATTCAGACACAGACATAAATCAATGAAAACCTAGCTGACCAAGCAAATCAAAACAAAATGTGGCTCTGCCTAAGGCGGGTGGAAGGAAGTGGAGACATTGCCTCTTTCCCAATTTAAAGCACCCTTGCAATGTGCAACCACAAACCTTTCCCTACACTGGATGCTGTAGGACAAATCTCCTACGAATATTCCCCATTCACATATGCTGTTTGGCTTCCACTGGCACTAAATGTGGCTGGTCTCATCTGCTCAGCAAAAGCTAGGGGGAAATCACTGTAAGATGATGGCTTCTTGCAATAACAGTTTGGGAGTGTGTGGAAAACAATAGTGTGATTTAGTCGAGCAATGAGTGCACACACATGCACACAGAGCTGTCAGAATTCTGAGGTAAGCTACAACGATTAGTGGGAGCTCAAGTTCTGTGCCATTATAGAATAACTATAGAATATGAAGATGATCCAGTGGATAAGAAAAAGCATTTTCTCTCTATTTCCATTTTAAAATTAATTGTTTTCTTATTTCCTACCTTTGTTTAAGTACCAAAGTAAAATCAAAATTAACAAACAATCCACAATGCCAACTATTTGGCAACATTTGAGGGGCAACATTTGAGTTGTCAGAGAAATTCTTAAGGAGTTGTGAGGAATACGATCCACAATTTGCAGGTGCAAGGGTGCAAAGAAGTTGGGTTGGATCACACATTTCATTAGAGTTGGAAATTTCATAATTAAATGCAATTTTCTGTTTGGGGAAGAGGGTTTTTTTGGTTTTTCAGCCATACTTACATACAATTGTTTCCTGCATCAAGATGGTTGGAAAGTCAACGTTCAGAGGAATAACTGGAATGATCTTTGTGGATTACAAAAAGGGGATTAATAGCAAGATAAACACAGAAATCTAAAAGCCTATCAAAATTCATCTCTGACCCATCTAAGATTAAATCAAAGCAGGATTGTTTTCCTGCTTGCCTGCCTGCCTTCGATTAGCTTTAAATTCCTTTCCACTGCTAAAGGAACACATGAACCTCTTGATCCAGGCATGGTCACAGGGTGCATTCCAAACAATCAAGATCCCATGATCCCATGACAGTACAACCAAAGTTCTGCCTATTTTTTATGTGCATTGTACATTGTTTATTATACTTTGTGGTACCCCTCTCTTGATTACAAAAATTGCAAATCTCCTAAGTTAGGATACTGCTTTTTCTATTGACCATCTGATTAGCATGCTGAACCTGCTTGAAGAAAAATTGGTCATTGATTTCCGGCTTCCATTAATGGAAGGAAAGCAAGTAATGGATCCCTGCCAGCCAACTGACTAATTTCTGATAATCAGTTTTCTGATTGCTCATGTTTAAAATATAGCAGGAAGCTAGTGAGAGGAGTGGGGAGGATGAGATGAGAGTATGAGAGCTGTGTAAGAGACTGCAGTGTAATCAAATGTGTGTGTGTGTGTGTGTGTGTTTGTGTGTTTGAAAGAGAGACAGACAGACTGACTGACAGGCAGACATGAGAGTATAAGTGTCTGATGTGAATTCATTCATACAACCCTCCCCTCCAGCTTAGCAACTTGCATGGTACTTAAAAAGGAAAAGCTATCAATCCCTTTCCTCTGTACTGAGATGGTAGTATTCAATGTGCTTTGGATGCTTGGCAATAGAGTTTAAGTGGATCTTAAAACTTGGCTGGGTTTGCTCATGGTAGGTTCTTTGGGGAAATAGCTTTGTTGAATTCTGTGTTGCTTGAGTCTTCCTTTCCTCTCCTTTGTGTGCTCATGAAACAGAAGGTATGAGTAGCAGAAGGAAGCTTGTATATCTGCCCAGTGGGATGCCTGGCAATGCTGGATTTATTTTGGGAGGGTTTGCTGCTAATGCTAATAAAATGGGGCGCAGTAGGCCATGCTCTGAAGATATATCAGAATGTTTTGCTATGAATTTATTCATTCTCCCATTATACGATGACTTTGGGCTTCATCACCAACATAGCCCCTGATGGAGTTTCTAGAAACACTAGAGACACATTTTGTACACCTTATTTGTATTATCAGCTTATCTATTTCCCCTCCATTCACATGGATTGAATACATACTGGACAAAATTGTTTACCAATTCCAGCACAATGTGATTAAAATATTGCCCTATAAACTTAAATATCAGAAATAAGAATATTTAGGATTGTAAACTACAAGCTTCTGGTATGTGATAATGGGTGGATTTGATATTCTGTGTTGAATTATAGGTACACTTCTTATCAAAAGGCCTACCCTGCAAAAAAGCAGTATATATATATATTGAACATTGCAGTTTGGTGTCCTGAAAATTCTCATAGACCATTTCAATGTACACCCTATATTTGATGAGTCTACATTTCTTACATGAATATGTATTCTCAACAGATTTGATTTTTTGTATTTCACTTGGTGACAAATTTGATTTCTTGCAGTATACTCAGGTTTGCCTTCACCTACCTTGTAAATCTTTTGTGTGAGAACAGCTGTTTATGATAGCTAGATTTAAAAGTACATATTTAGTGATGCAATGTGGAGAAATGTATTCTATTTTTCCCTGGTCTGAGTTTCAGCTCTCCATTTTCAATGAGATTGCTAATATGCAAAGCATATTGTTCAAAGATTTACTTTAAAAATAAACAAGAAAACACTAATTGCTGTTTTGAATGGTATGCATCTTACAAACTGAATGAAAACACGAAAATTTTCTTGTGCAGAGAGTCTGCAATAAAGGTATTTCAGCAGCAGTGAGAGAGGATGAAAACGTTGCACTGGATACATTCACATATATTTTATAAGATAAATAATCCTAGAAAAGGAAATGACACCTTGCTAAATCTCAAATTCCCATCTCCTGTGAAATATGGAAGAACATGCAATCATAAATTTGGGTTTATGGAGTTTCTTCTTTACCTTGCCCAGGCCACTGAACTATGTCAAAGCCACCATGTTCTGAAATTATGGATTATGACTGATTTATAAATTCAACTGTCCTCTGATAAGTCATATCCTCTTATAAATGCTGTACTATGGGTCATATTTGTTTATTAACATTGAATAATGTCAGATGTCTGTAGAAGAATTTGTTACTTTTTGCCTACTTGGCTATCAAATAAAGTATTTTCTTATTAAGACCACATTTGAACAATAAAAAGTCCCACATTTCTAGGGAGTACCACTGAATAAAAATAACTAGATTACCCGTATTTACACATATGGTATTATTATTATTATTATTATTATTATTTAAAAAAAGAAGTTTTAAGACAAAAAAGGACCTTAGAGCTAGTTCATGCCAGTGCATACTGGAAGGCTGTTAACAAATGGAAACTAAAGATATGAGAAAGAATATTATTTTATTCATTTGACCTCCCTATTTTTCATAGAATTCTCAAGTCAGCATTGAACCAGTTGACAAAAAGAAAATCCACAGCAGTACCACATTAACTGGATTGCAATATCACTTACAAAGGGAGGTGTTCGCTTGGCCAGTAATAACCTAATCTAGAAGGGACACTAACTGGCCTGATCTGGCAAGTTTCCTTCTGCATCACCTAGGATCTCCTTGTTTCCTTTTCATGGTTGTTCTGACTTGCTTTTAAAAAGTGCCATTTTAGCAGGTCAAGTCGTGACTTATGCTATGCTGATTGCTATGTATTGGTTCCTTGGCAGTCATAAGAAAAACACCTTCTGAGCTTGTGAAGCAGCTCCGTCTGCTGCAACCTATAAGGAAAGTGTGCTTTCTGCAGTTGGGGGAATGCCCTCTCAATTCTAACTTAAGGGTGGATGTGTGATTTCTCCCCTTACATACAATGCCATTTTCTTGGGGCAGGAAGAGAGCAAATGTGCATCATTCTTTTAGCTCACCTGCTGGAATATATATATATATATATATATATAATTGGTAGGTAGGAAACCCTAATTAAATTGTCTCCTTTTGTTCCTTGTTACACTTTTGCTGGAATAAGAGCAAAACCATCTAAAGCTTTGTCTGACCTGATCTCCTTGGTCTGAGATCCACAAGAAATAGTATCCAACTGCTCCCAGTCCCAGTGCTACTGGATCACATAATCAAGGCAGTAACCTTTCTTGGCATTGGGCTCCCCGCAGAGCTGCAAATAAAATAACTCAGGCCATTGCCTCCAACTGCAAACTCTGCAGCCTTGTGCTTTTTCCACTCCTTTCTGCAGTGCAGTTTGTCATTCAGACAGCAGGAAAGCTTCTTGGGGTGCCAGAGTGGGTGTATGGATATGTGTGTGTGTGTTGGAAGTAGGCGGTGCCGTGAGTCAGCAATGCTGTGTAGTCCCAGGGAAATTTAGCAACCAAATTGCTTCTAATTAAAACTGCACTCAGCAAATTCACTGGCCTGGATCAAACATGCTGTTCCGCGTCTCATCATATTTTGTCAATGAATGCAGTGGGGGAATGCCTCAAGCACAATGCCAGATAAATGAGAGTGAAGAAAGCCTGTTGCTTGGGTAATGTACACTTAATGAGAATAATTCCAGAGTTCTTCAGGCAAAGATATGTGTAAGAATGGGGAAATCTTCCATTATTAATCTGGAGAGGGTCATATTTGCAAGTAGTCCTCGATTTATGACCACAATTGAGCCCAAAATTTCCATTGCTAAGCAAGACAATTGTTGAGTGAGTTTTGTCCCAGTTTATAATCTTTATTGCCACAGTTGGTTAAGGGAATCACTGCAATTGTTAAGTTAGTAACATGGTTGTTAAGTGAATCTGGCTTCCCGATTGAGTTTGCTTGTCCAAAGGTAGCAAAAGGTGATCATGTGACCCCAGGGAACTGCAACCAATGCCAATTGCCAAGCGTCCAAATTTTGATTGTGTGACCATAGGGATGCTGCAATGGCTGTGTGAAAATGGCCATAAGTCACTTTTTCCAGTGCCGTTGTAACTTCAAATAGTCACTAAACAAACGGTTATAAGTCGAGGACTACCTGCAAACTAAAATCTTAGCTCACATAGTTTAGTTAATATTCATATTATCTGGAGAAAAAAATAACCTGAAGTAAATGAATAGACATTTTCTTTTCATTGCAACCCATCTGTTTCTTCTATCTCTCTCTTTCCCTTCCATGGAGTTTTAATTTAGACTTCCTGGGTGTTATTGATTACACCAAAACTGAAAAACAATTCAGCTATGAAGAAAAATCTTTAATATATATTTTAGGGTAATACTAAACCACTACTTAGTGCATACTCATGAGTTTTCAGAAGACCAATCATTCTATTTCCCAACCTGCCTGAATATTCTAAAATATACCTGAAACTAATCTGGAGTCCTTTGACTACTCTCTGATCTCGAGCACAAGACAAACATGTCTCTGAGAATGGACAGAAACATACCTCTGTGGGTGGAGAAAAGAAAAATTGCTGAGGGGGGAGTAGAGAATAAAAACAAGAGAACAGTTGCCACTTTCAATAACAGTAGCTTTGCTGGATACATTCCCTGAACTCACCCCCAGCAGCTTTAGAAGTGACCTCTTTTCTTTCCCCTCTCCTGAAAATACTCTCTACTCTCCAATTTGTTTTATAACTGATCCAGAGTATCTCAAAAAACCACTTCTTGAACCACTCAGTAAATAGGGTGGATTCAGGCAGGTACTGTACCGTTTATGGAAACAACTGAAGTCCAAAAGATTCTTACAGTGTCAAGTCTCTGGTTATTATGCTATTCAATGACCAGAAGACTCATCTCATGCCAAAACTGGAACTGTATCTTCATCCTTATGAAAATGTCCTCCAAATCGAATGTCTACGAAGTCACTATGAACATCAGCGTCTACAACAGAGGTATGCAACTGTTTTGTGAAAACCACATTTGGCCTTTGAGCAACTCATCAGGGCTGCATTCCAAAAGGTGAGGGAAGAGACCAAGGTTACAACAGAGAGAGGTGGAAACAAATTATGAATTTAATTAACTTTAAAATTTAATTACAATTAATTTAATTAATTATAAACGGTACGCTCAGTCTCCACATCTTTAATAAGGTTCCATTACTGGCCTAGAAACTGCAATTCAGCAGCAGCATTACAATGCTTTCTAGGAAGAAGAAAATCCATATGTCATTGGAATCACAGGATCACCATTGTGGTATGAAATAGTTATCCCCAAATGCAATGTAGCAATGGTGGGAGAAACCATACTGTATTTGTGACAACACATATCACTAAAAAGAAGCCATCATATGAAAATGGTTGAAATGAGATTCCACTTGATAACTATGCCCTATAAAAAGACATATATATTCTTCATTCTGCAAGGAACCAACTGCTGTACTTCTATGTCAACATGCAAACTTCTAGTACCACCAGTCAACACATTAAGGGTAAGATAGCTGGGACTGTAGTTGAATAATGTCTGGAAGCCACAGATTCTCCAGCTCTCTCCTAAAAATAAAATACTGGAGTTTCAAATGGCACTTAGTCATATCTTCTTTCACGACAAACATTTTACTCTTCCCCTGATACGTGGACATCCAGTCTCCGCTTAAAAATGACCAATGAAATATATACTCTACTTTCTGTGTGCCGGCTTCGTTTTTATTGTAAATAAGAAATTTTTCCTAATATTTATTCAATTTTTTTTCCTTCTAATTTGAATTAATTGGTCTTAATTAATTAATTAATATTTGGTTTTGGGTCTGTAGAAAGCAATGGAATCACTGAGCACATTCACACAACACACTAAACAATGTTTAGAATTAAGTCAAGGATTTGTGTCAGCATTCCTGCCAACTTGGCAGTGGCTGATTTGGTAAATTTTCCATTTCTTTTTAAACAAAACCAAGAAAGGGGCGTATAGTACCCAGGCTGGAGCATCACATGTAGGCTGAGAGCTTTGTGTATCCATGGAGGAGGGGTGGCATCAAAGCAAAAGAAGAGCAGGAATGTTGACACAGAGCAAATTTCATCATTTCTTGTCCCTGTTTTGTTTTCTTGGAAAACTAGTAACTTCTTAATAATAATAATAATAATAATAAAGTTGGAAGGGACCTTGGAGGTCATCGAGTCCAACCCCCTGCTCAGGCAGGAAACCCTATACCATTTCAGACAAATGGCTGTCCAGTCTCTTCTTAAAAACTTCCAGTGTTGGAGCATTCACCACTTCTGGAGGCAGGGTTGTTCCACTGGTTAATTGTTCTAACTGTCAGGAAGTTTCTCCTCAGTTCCAGGTTGCTTCTTTCCTTGACTAGTTTCCATCCATTACTTCTTGTCCTGCCCTCAGGCGCCTTGGAGAATAGCTTGACTCCCTCTTCTTTGGGCAGCCCCTGAGATATTGGAATACTGCTATCATGTCACCCCTAGTCCTTCTTTTCATTAAACTAGACATACCCAATTCCAGCAAACGTCTTGATATGCTTTAGCCTCCAGTCCCCTAATCATCTTTGTTGCCCTTCTCTGCACTCTTTCTAGAGTCTCAACATCTTTTTTACATCGTGGTGACCAAAACTGGATGCAGTATTCCAAGTGTGGCCTTACCAAGGCATTGTAAAGTGGTATTAATACTTCACGTGATCTTGATTCTATCCCTCTGTTAATGCAGCCCAGCACTGTGTTGGCTTTTTTGGCAGCTGCAGCACACTGCTGGCTCATATTTAAGTGATTGTCCACTAGGACTCCGAGATCCCTCTCACAGTTACTACTATTGAGCAAGGTACCCCCTATACTATACCTGTACATTTGGTTTTTCTTGCCTAAATGTAGAACCTTACTTTTTTCACCATTGAATTTCATTTTGTTAGATAGCGCCCAATGTTCAAGTCTGTCCAGGTCCTCCTGTATCTTAAGCCTGTCTTCTGGAGTGTTGGCTATTCCTGCCAGCTTGTGTCATCCGCAAATTTGATGAGTTCCCCATCTATCCCCTCGTCCAAATCGTTGATGAAGATGTTGAAGAGCACTGGCCCCAGGACAGAGCCCTGGGGCACCCCACTGCACACTTCCCTCCATGTAGATGCGGTTCCATTGAGGACCACACGCTGAGTACGGCGGTCAGCCAGCTACGAATCCATCTGGTGGTGATGCTGTCTAACCCACATTTTTCTATCTTATCAAGTAGTAGGTTGTGATCTACTTTATCAAATGCCTTACTGAAGTCCAAGTAAATTATATCCACAGCATTCCTCTGATCCACTAATTTTGTCACTTGGTCAAAGAATGCAATAAGGTTTGTCTGGCATGATCTGTTTTTGACAAACCCATGTTGGCTTTTAGTAGTGATTTGTTTGCCTCTAGGTGTTCGCTGATTCGTTGTTTGATTATCTTTTCCAGAATCTTCCCAGGTATTGAGGTCAGGCTGATAGGTCTGTAATTTCCTGGGTCCATTTTTTCCCTTTTTGAAGATGGGAACTACATCAGCTCTTTTCCAGTCCTCGGTAATTCCCCAGTGCTCCAGGATCTTTGAAAAATATAGTTCAATGGTTCTGAGATCACATCTGCCAGTTCCTTGAGAACCCTGGGGTGTAATCCATCTGGTCCTGGTGATTTGAACTCGTCTAGGCTGGACAGGTGCTCACTTACCATTTCTTGCCTATCTTAACTTGTGTTTCTATTCTGTTTTTTATGGCACTATTTTTGATAGGTTGGTCTGTTTTTTCCCTTTGTGTAAAGACAGATGCAAAAAATGAGTTAAATAGTTCTGCTTTCTCCCTGTTGCTTGTCACCTTTGCACTTTCACCCACTAATGGACCAATCATTTCCTTCACTTTTTTCTTGTTTTTTACATGTTGAAAGAAGCTTTTTTTGTTATTTTTGACTTTGGTCGCAAGCCTTAGTTCATTATGAGCCTTAGCTTTCCTCACTTCATCTTTGCAGGCTCGGGCTATTTGCTGATATTCTGTCTTAGTTATGTGCCCCTCTTTCCACTTCTATACTTGTCCCTTTTATCTTTCAATTTATCAGAGAGTTCTTTATGCAGCCATGCTGGTTTCTTTTGAGAGCTGTTATTTTTTTCCTCTTTGTTGGTATTGTGCTAGACTGGGCTTTTATTATCTCACTTTTCAAAATTTCCCAAGCTTCTGAGTTGTTTTCCCTGAGGATTCTCATCCATGGAATCCTTCCCAAACCCTCTCTAAGTTTATTGAAATTAGCTCTTAAAGTCCAAGACTCTAGTTTGACTGTGTTCTATTGCTTGTGCTTCCATAATGTTGAATTCCAATATTGCATGATCACTCCTCCCAAGGTTCCTGTGGCTTCAACACCTCTATCATTTCATCTCTGTTAGTGAGAATTAGATCCAAAATGGCTAATCCCCTAGTTCCCTTCTTACTTTGGGGAGACAAAGTTGTCTGCTAGGTTTGCAAGGAATCTGTTTGATCTTCCACTTGGTGCAGAGTTTGTCTCCAGTTGATGTCAGGGTAGTTAAAGTCCCCCATTACTATTGTGATGTGCTTCCTACATACCTTAGTTAGCTGACTAGCAAAAAGTTCATCTATTTCCTCTGTTTGGTTGGGTGGCCTGTAGTATACACCTATGGCAATGTCATTTCCCCCCCCTTTTATATTGACCCAAATGCATTCAAGACAGTTTTCATCATTGTTGTGCTCTAGTTCTGTAGAGATGTAGTTATTTCTTACATATAGAGCAACTCCACCTCCTCTTTTATTTGGTCTGTTTCTTTTAAATAATTTAAATCCCTCTAGCCTTGTGTTCCATTTGTGGGTTTCATCCCACCATGTTTCTGTAATGGCAACAATATCATATCTGCCCTCATTAGCCTGAATTTCTAATTCACCCTGTTTGCTGTTCATACTCTGTGCATTGGTATATAGACATTTGAGTCCTTTATGACTGACCCTGTGTTTACTTTCTACGTAACCTGTGTGGTGCCTGAGTTCCCCTATTGTCTTACCACCTATTTGGTTAGTGCACTTTGTGTGGCACTTGCTATTAGAAGCTTGATTTTGCTTGACAGCAAGGTTGATATTCTTGTCCACACACACATCTATGTTACATGCACTGATAACCCTATAATTGTTAGATTGCCGGGGACAGGGATGTTCTGTATCAATTAACTCACTGTCCCCGCTGTTTAGTTTAAATATTCCTCCAGAAAATCTGTGAATTTATAGCCGAGTAACTCAGTCCCTTTCTTTGATGGATGCAAACCATCTCTTTTGTACATTTTTTCATTAGACCAGCTACAGACATCGTGACTAATATATCCAAAGCCTTCCCCTTTACACCACTCCTTTAGCCACATATTGAATTCTGCTATACGCTGGCCTTTTCCATTTTGCTCCTTATACACTGGTAAAACCTCTGAAAAAGTAAGCCTACAGCCTATTCTGCTAAGTTCCTGCCCCAAGCTCTGGAAATCATTCTGCACAGAGAGTACATCTTTTTGGGACAGATCGTTAGTGCCAAGATGTACAATAGCCTCCACATCACAGTCCTTGCTGGCATTTTTGATTATTTTAGAAATATGCTTCTTGTCCCTACTGGCAGTAGCACCTGGAAGACACCTGACCTCTTTTGAAACCTCTGTGTCCTTTCCTAAATTTACATCCCTTATAATTGAATCACCTACCAGGTGTAGGCAGCCTCCACTCCCAGGTTCAGATTTATTTATTTACCACACTTGCACGCGCATGCATGTGCACACAAACAAACAAACAAACAAACATACACACACACACACAAATATATATATATAAATACCAGGGTTTGTAAATTAGACATGGAAATAAATAAACAAATCTTGGAAGAAGGCAATAGCAAACTACTTGCCATTGCCGAGAAAACTTCGTGGCTTTTCCATTGAGACACCAGAAGTTGAACTTGACTTGCAGAACATTTACATTTAATCTGCCATTCTTCCTTAACTACTGTTGTCATAGTCTATTAAAAAAATAACTGAAAGGTATTCTTGGCATCACAGTATTATGACAAGGAGCTCAAAGGAAAAAAAACTGGATTCTCATCATGAAAATGGTTTGAGTACCTTGTCACTTTCTTATGTACTAGGCTTAATGCTTCATTAAGCTTTACCCTACGTGGGTTAGCTAATATATATTTGCATGGATCAAGGTTGAAATATAATGAATTCATAGCCATAGAACTCATCATTGTTAAAGTGACACAAAAAGCATTGTAGTTTCTGTCCATCTTCCATGAATGCAAACGATAGCAATGGAATGCAGTACTCCCACAATCACTCCCTTTTCTTGCAAGTACATTCAAAGTTCATTAGAGGGAGATATGATGAGTGAAGGAAAAAAGAGCATACTTCCCACAAGAGATCCCACTGTTCTGTAACCAGAAAAATTGAGAATGAAAACAATGTATTCCAGTTTACCAGTTAAATTGAAGTGGCTTTTTGTGAAGAATCTGTGAAATTTTTGGAACATTGCAATAAGGTCCAAGAAAAAATAAATAAATAAAACGATTTAATGAAAAGAGAAGAGAATGTAAGACATCCACTAACTGTGCTGAAAATGCCTTTAAATGGTGTTTTCATTTACAATGGATTGGAAATATTTGTTTGACTATATGCATTAATGTTCACAAAGAACAGTCTTTATCAACATAAGCAGAAATGTTTTAGGGTATCCTTCAAGCTTTAGTGCATTTTGCAAAAATCACTGTAGTAAACTGAATACCACTGTAGAATGTTATTTCATACCAACAAAATGCAATTCAATGGAGAGAAAAGTAAGATTTTATACTTAGGCATGGAAAAAAACAATTGCACAGGTACAGAATAGGAAGTACCTAGCTCAATGGAAGTAACTGTGAGAGGGATCTAGGAGTCCTAGTAGGCAGCCTCTTAAGTGTGAGTCATCAGTGTGCCGGAACTGCCAAAATAGACAATGCAGTCCTTGATTGCATCAACAGAGAATAGTATCAAGATCACATGAAGCATTAGTACTACTATATACTGCTTTATAAGACCACACTTGGAATATTGTATCCAGTTTTGGTCACTGCGATACAAAACAGATATCAAGATTTTAGAAAGAATATAGAGCAGAGCAACAAAGATTATTAGAAGGCTGGAGGCTAAAACATATGATGAACAGTTGCAGGAACTAGATATGTCTGGTCTAACAAAGAAAATGGCTAGGAGTGACATGATAGCAGTTTTCCAATATTTCAGAGGCTGCCACAAAGAAGAAGGAGGCAATGGAAAACTACTTCAGAAAAACCTTGCCAAGGCACTTGTCCAAGCAGTGTCCTAGAATTGGACACAGTTGAATGGAAGAAAAATAACCCTTACATTTTATTTTGTTGTTATAAAACTGTAATATTTTTAAAAGACTAATAAAATGAAATAAAGCTGCTACTTCAAAAAAGGCTACCTCTGGTAAAACAAGCAAAGTGGCAAACAAAAATTTATAAAACACATCAACTCTATCACATGGCAACTGGCAAAATGTAACATTTTTCCTGTAGTGCTACATTGGTTAAACAATAATAGCCTGTAATTGCGATGGCCCTTTCATAAATTAAATGTAGTAGTTCAGACATGTCCTTGAACTGAATGCCTCCTTGAGACTGTGGGGAACACATGCATCTGTGAACCATAGAAGAAACTGGAAATATTCCTGAAAATAACTGAACAGCTGGCAATGGTTAAAATGATGGATGAGTTTATAACCAGTATCCAGGTCTTCCCTGCTCTATCAATCAAAGTGCATTTTTGGGTGCATACTGTTCCCAGTATGCTCAAAACTATACTGTTCGTTCCAGATTGCTTGGATCTACTAATTTATCAAAGAAATGAACACTGTAGCAAAAGCCAGCTTGCCATTATCAGCTGCCAGGGTCTCACATTTTTATGGAAATAAAAAAAGTTACGAATCTTCAGACTTTGGATTACAACATTCTAGGATCCAGTTTGAGTATAGGAGAAAAAGTAAAAGTAAAGACCAGAGTCATAATCATTGATTCCCTGCAGTGAGAGCAGAGCTGCTGAAGACCTTGGCTTAAATACATGTGACATGATGTTTTAATATACAAGGAAACAACAGCAATGAGAAATGTTGTGGGAATATTGCATTTCATGAAAATGGACTCTATTCTTCATATTTATGGAACAAAATACAGGAGAAAACTCTTCCTGGTGGGTAGGTTATATATAATGGGATGAAAACAATCCAGACTAAACAGTGGGAAAATACTTTCATCCTCCTGAACCAAATCAGCATATTACAGCCCAAAATCAAACAACCCAAAATCAAATCTGACTATCACATCTTTAATATAGCCATGTAACAAATACATGCAACAGAGATTAATGAGTTTGAAATGATGATGTCATGTTGCAAAATGATTAGGCTCTTTCTAATTCCAGCCTGACAGCCAGTTTGTGGTAATGATTAAAACATAATGGTAGAAACCAGGAGACTATGAATTCTAGTCCTGCCTTAGGTGTAAAGCCAATCATTATTTCTCAGACTTGGGCCAGGTTTTTGTTTAAGCCCTAAGAAGAAGCCAATGGCAAACCACTTCTGAAAATGTTCTCTAGAAACTTGCAGGTTTTTGTCTAGGCAATTGTCAGAAATCAAAACTGATTTGAAGGCACTAAAAACAAACATGTTGATTATATATAGATCTTTAAAAGTACTGAGTCCAGAACAAAAATTTATGGACAATACTTTTCATTTCTTTCCTGCTTTCCAAGATGCAATTGAATAGCATCTGCCAACCAGATATATATTCCTTTGGTACATCTGGTTAGATGAGTTTTGAGAATAAAACACTAGGTTACTCATACATCCCATTGCAAATATTTTTGCCTTCATTGGTGTTTAGGTTTTTAATAACTTGGCAGATGAAATAACTTTTGGAATGTGTGGCATGCAATATTTACTAAGGATGATCTTCCATAACACACAAAACCAAGCCCCATCTCTTTAAATATAAAAACTCATGATGTTTTTATTGTATAGAAATACCTTAGTATAAGTTTAGTACAGTTGTACTAAAATAATCAGATGTCTTAGTCATTATTTTAAATAGCCTTCTTGCTTTCTCATCATGGATATTTTTGGATTAAGAAACAATATCATATCTCAGCCAGCTATTATCTCCCAGCATACTTCAAGTCATATTTAAATCAAGTTATTGCAAAGAAATTACTAATGTCTTAATGTCTTGCCTGCAGATAAACAGTTCTTCTCCTAAATGTATTTCAGCATTCCTAACTGATTAATTTATCAATGTTAATTATTTTCTATTCCTTTATATTGCCTGAGAATTTCAAATAGGATGAACTCTGAGAAAGAATGAGCAAAAATTGCATCTGACTTTTAGGCTTCAACTAAGATAATATGTACCAATGACAAACTTCTTTCTTTCAGCAGATTCTTCTGGCAGTGTTTTAAATATCTGCTACAAGATTGTGAGCCATCTCAGTTCCCCAAGTAGTTTTCTTTAATTCTTGGTGGCTAGGTATATATGCCAAAAAAAAATATTAAAGTGTACTTAAAAATGTAAAGTGTGACTATTAGAGATTTGAAAATTTTATCATATGCAAATACTCATTAGAACAGAATATCAACTTTAAATATCACCTTGAGAACATGTGCCACCACATTTTTAGGATTGAGATAAGCTGGAACAAATTCAGAGAAGGGCCATTAAGTCCTATGAAGAAGCTGGGCGTGTTTAGTTTTTAAGAGAATAGTCTTAATGTAGAGGTACTCTTCATTTATACTACCTGAAAAGATGTCACACAAAAAATCATCCTGCTTTATATAATTCCATTGTGCATCTCACAAAATAATGGCTTTAAGTTACAGTACATAGAGGCAGTTCCAACTGAATATTAGGGAAATCTCATTAAGAGCAGTTTTATAGTCAAATCAATGACCTAGAATGGAGTCCCCTTGACTGTATGTGTGCAAGATGCTAGACAGCCATTTGTTGGGAATATTTAATTTGGCTTCCTTCACAAGGCAAGGGTTTAGATTTGGTTTTAATACCCCTTCCAATTTTGCAGTTCTTACACAATAGTATACCATGTGAACAGAGCAAAAACTGTGCTTTCCTCGACAATATTGTTGAAGCCTGGAATGGATATTCTCTGCCTGTTTATTCATGCAAGAGTGTTTCCAAATTATGCTCTGTGTTGGTAAAAGATAGATAGGCAAAACAATATAAAATACTATTCAGACTTACCCAAAAATAGGTTTTTTTTCTTTTCTATCATAAAATGTTATAATCTACAATAGAGACTTTGTTAGATGCATCATATGATTCTTATATTGTTTAGGCAACAGTCAAAACAATTTTGCAATGACAATACTTGCTTATAAATTGTGCCATAAACAGATTCTATAATGTGAGCAGAGCAATAACTGTGTATATATGTATCTATCATATGTTTAACACAGTACTCAACTGCTGATATGTATTTGTATCTGCAAAGGTTACTATAAATGTGTGTCTAACAGAATATATTGTAACTTATTCCAATTCAGTCTCTTTATGAAATTTCACAGTGTCAGAAAAGAATAGTTGCATCTATTAAACCTGAATAGATTTAAGATCTAATAGAATTAAATATCTGAAACAGTGCTGCTAGTCCAGAACAAATGCATAGCAAGCAATTCACATCTGAAGGCCACACGTGAATATCCCTTATTTTCCATGCAGTTTGCATAGCCTTGGGAAGCCCAAATCATTTTTCCACAGTGTCCAGCCAATCACCCATTAGCTGGCTGTCAGAGATGGAAATTACTGTTCCCAGGTTTTTTGTTATAAGCTGCAAATTAAAATTAATTTCACTCATGGTTCGCAGCAGTTCTTGAAAGCAAGACTGTTACTTCCTCATGTCTGACAACAAATTGATCATGCCATCCAGCTAATGACTGATTTGGCTGGTAGAGAGATGTGGGAAGAACATTAAAGGATATTGAGAATTAAAGATATTAATGTAACTGCCAATGTATGCATACATAATTGGCAGAATGGAATGGGGTAAGGATTGCTTTGTTGACAGTAGTGGTTATTTCCATTGGGGAAGAAGCTAGAATTGCTGGTCTCTTCTTTCTAGGATTATTTTATAATTCCATGCTAGTCTTCTAAACCATGATTACCTTAAGCAGCCACTTTCTTGTGAAATATGGGAGTTTCATTATTCACACCTCATTCATTTCACAAGCAATATCACAAGAGAAAAAACATGACAGTCATGCAACCATGTTCTACAAAGTACTTACAGCATCAGTAGATACTGTATATATAAAACTTAAGGGTGTGTTTTCCTTGCATATCTATGCAATTACATTTTTCTAGGTGTAAAGTGTGGTCAGTTCAAAATGTGGTTTATTCTTTAGTATACAAAACATCATCAGTAGGTTTGCGTTGCTGGGAACAACATAGTCTGCAACCAGCTGTTCCATTTCATCTGGATATTCCTATGCTAGAAAACACAACAGTGAGCAACATCATGAAGAGTTATGTTTTAAGTGCCAAAGATGGATTTTGCACATTATCTTTCTTTTTTGTTAAATTTTTCTTCCTATTGCTCTCAATAAGAAGGAACTAAATCATGCCAGCTCCAAAGCTTATATCATTTTCTTAGCATTTGGGGAGCAGAATAAATGAACTCTGAGTTTGCAAAACCTAAACTTTTCTTGATCCACCTTTTACCCCATCTACTCCTACTCACCCATTTCAACAGAAGAGGAGATCTTTTCTCATCTACAAGACAAGTATTGTGCTCTGAACTGAGGAATGTTGACTTCTGAAATTGTCATTATTAATACCACAACATCTGCACATTAATTTACTATGGTGTTTTAAGAAACAAAAGGTTGTAAAAGACAGTTGGACTTCTATTGCTATTTTTTGCATTGTGGTTAACAGCAATTATCTCAAATAAATTGTTCCTCTGCATACTGTATTTGGAATTTGCTTAATAATTTTGTAGGGTCCCAATGGCGCTCTATGTCTTCTTAACAGAACAAGAAATCCAACATAATGTCATTGTGTTTTATGAAATCTCATCATAGTTTCTCTTGCCATTGGAATTGTCATCAACTATGGCAATATTAAGGATTGCCTTTCATAATCTATCATTTGTATAGATCTATTATACAAGAAGAAAAGTGTTATATTTCTTCTTATCTTGACATTTTAATATTTCAGTTTTCTTGAATACCAGGCAATATTTTTCCTATTCCAGAAATGCAGCTAATGTAATTTGTACATTTTTGCCCTCTATGTAAGACGCCCAGGCCAATTGTTACTTTGGGTCAATCTTTATATGGATTTTTTTTCAAAGTTTAAACCTAGTAATGAATTATTGCTGCCATTCAAACACACCACCTGTGGCCCTCTGGCACTTGATGTGTAGCTTTTAGAGCCTTGGGGAATCTTTTCCCCATTTTTTCTCATCTGGCTAATCAGTTGGGCCATGAGGGCAAATCACTGGGAATAGAAGGTTAAAAACACTTTCTATTAGATGCTATGGGGTTACTTCAAGAAAACACTAGAAAGCAATTTTGATCATATTCACATTCCCCAACTACCATATGAAAGTAAGGAGTGCCAAGTTAGACTAGACAAAAATACATCTAATATTAGCATTTTATATTATGCAATGGCCAGCCAGATACATTTCAGGAGTCTGCAATTAATTCCAGAATTTTACTATGTGTTGTGTAAGAATTACTTTTTTTTTTTTTACAATAAATCACTGCAGGGAAAATTCACTGCACAGATGTCTTAGAAAGAATTTGGAACAAATTTGGTACAAGAGCAAATTTGCGTATGCTAACTCCTCCTACCTACCAGTTTGCCTGCCTGCAAAAGTTTTCTTGGGGATCAGTATGGCATTCTACTTAAGAAAAGATTACTCATTCATTCTCTAAACACAGCTACTGGAATGTATTACATAGTTTGTTAACAACAAAGCAGTGCATGCAAATATTCTATTTGACTAATCATAGAACCACTACAGAATACATCAGTTGTACATTTTAATGGACCTTGGTATAACAATCTTCAAATCATTTTTTTGTTTGGACTTGTCTATTAAATTGCGGGTTTGAAACTAGAATATGGCAAGCTATATTAGTGGTTACAGCTGACACTTTTCTCTATAGGCTTAGCTCCACTGACATTAGAAGATAGATTTCAAAGAGGGTGCAAACAAGCAATTTACAATAGGCTTTCTCTCCTAGGATTCCCCCCCCCCACAACTTACTTACTATCTCTGGGCAATGAGCAAGCAAGGGCCACACTTAAGCAACATATGCTTGACATAGACTGCCAAACAGATACTCATAATACCACTCAGCTTCCCATGGGAGACACCAGAATCACACACTGGTACTAGCTATGTATCTTGCACAGCTTAACATCCCAAATCAGAGAAGGGCTTTTATTTAGCCCAGTGTAATGCTTTCCCCTCAGCACTTCTGACTGGAAGATACAAAATGATCTCATTCTCATTATAAGTATATCCTTGTGACTCAGGATAGGTAAAAATGATCAAACGTGCTCTTCTGTATTGCCAGTTTTAAACAGAACCCCGAAATGCTTTAATTACTCATTTCTGATACGATCATCAACAAGCAATTTCTACTTTCTGACATCCATCCTGAAATAACACACAAAATTGCCAGGTTTTGTATGGTGGCATGCAAAACCAGCAAAGAATAATTAAGAGCAATTGAATCTGCCTATGGATAGCCAGAAATGGCTCAGGTTCAGCATTAAGCATTGGTTTTGCGGTGTACATGCCAGGTCAGCTATTGAACTATATTATGTTTTTCTCAGGTTTGACAAGGAAATTTATAATTCTTAAAACCTTTTGGATAATTTTATTGTTTTATTTACAAATATACATGTATGTTTGTTTTGTATGCCTATATCCATATATGTTTTCAATATGTTGTCAATCACTTCTCCCTTTTATCCTTGAAGAGTTGAAAACATTCATTGTACCAATCTGATAATTTACCAGTTTTTAAGAACCACATAGTAAACGTGCTTATTTTAGTAAATTTAATCTGTGCCTCATCCTTCTAGTCTTCTGGAACAAGTTTTTTTTCCTAAAAAAACTTTTCTAATGGAATTGTTCGTATTTAAATTATACCAATTATTTTAGAAAGATTAGCCTGTTGCAATGTGTGTGCAAATTTCAGTTTTTTCATAGCATTGTCTTACATATTAATGGTCAAGGAAACACTCTCTTTGAAAATGAATAGCAAACGTCCTCTTAGAATACTCCTTATTGGTAACTATTCATACAATAATAGCCAGACAACTTGATGCATTTTCTTGTAAACCTATTGCTGCCCATCTGTTAGGCCCTGAGTAGCATAATATAATCAGCAGTAACAATAAGGAGGACATACCAGCCATAACTGTTTCCAAATTTATAATTTTGTTTCTATACCAGCATTGTTTAGGGGACATGAAGAACATAATTTATAATAAGATCTTTAAAAAAGCCCAATTCAAATAACATAGCATGAAATGTGCATCATATATTTCCTCCAAGAAACTTAGAGATGAAGAATCTAGTGACTTTCCCAATCTAGTGAGTTTTGTAAAAAATAATTAAAAAAAAGGATTACCTTCATCTGAGCCAAATTTCAAGATGGATAGAACTGAATCTTTGTTACATTTTTCAGCTAAAATACAGCTTATATATGACACTCAAATTAAATTAAATTAAATTTATTCAGCATATGAAAAGGCTTGCCTCTGAAACAAATAAGTCTAAATCTTATATAAGAGCCCTGCACATCAGTATAGATAGCATCAATCAAGGATCCTTGGTATGATAAATAAATAAGGTAATCCAGTGTTAAAAGAGATGGGCCATGTGGAAAACTGCATGAACTCATTTCCAATTAATTCCTACACTGTGTTTAAAGCATTAGGTTCCTTGGAGTTATAGATAATGCACAGATAGCTCAGATTGTCTCAGGTCTATGTTATTGCTACAATCATTTACAGGAACATGGTAAGTAATGGCTGCACCGTGCAAAAGTTTTATCACAGTTACAGTATATATTTGTATATTGTAGTTTGATCTGATTTGACTACACTTGGAATTCAGTGCCTAGTTCTGGTTTTATTTTTGTAACGTCTTTCTTTAAAAATCTACACTTGTGCTCATTTATATACTCGCACCTCATTTCTATGGTGCTATCCTTGCAGCCTGTCCCGCCCATAACCTGAGCCGTCACTGAAACATCTTTGATCTAGTCTGTATTTTCTATCTACAACTTTCTGAGAGAATTGCTGTGCTCTTTCTCATCACAGTATTTGATCTTGACCTTCAATCTGCTCTTCACAATTTTCTATTGCAACACGTATTTTGTTGGCGGTGGTGAAGACTGAATTTAGTAGCTTCCCCTTTTCTTTGTCATGTCTTAACATTAATCCATCTTTATTGAGCAGTTGATATAGTTCTTTTGCTTTTATTTTTAGAATCATCCTTCAGTAACCTTGCCTCTTTCTGAGTTTTGGCTTCTCTGATACATGCTGCACAGTTGCAGGCCACCTGGCTTTATTCGTCTTTAGTGACTATGTTCTTTCAGTTTTGTTTTCCTGTACATTTTCTTTTTTTGTCTTCAGGTCTTCACACACTTTTTGTGTAGCCCTATTGGTTTCTTTTTTTCCTCCCAATTTTTTTCTCCAAGCTGGAATTATTTAAGGGTATGATTTTAATATTTTCCTCTTAAGAAAATCCCAGTCATCGTAAGCATTGTTTCCCAATAACATCTCTTCCCATAGATTGTATTTATTTACTCTACATAGCATCTCATCTCACTTTTACGCAATTCTAGCTGGCTTACAATTAAATAAAAACACAAAATATATAATATGAAACAAAAATAAAAATACATAGCTGCCAGGCATGATCTATCATCCATACCACTAGGAGACAGGTTTTAACCCAAGCTCAGCGCCCCAGGCTCAAACACAATGTTTTCAAGGCCTTACAAAAGGCGAACAGGTCCAGGGCCAATCTAATCTTGGGAATGATGTTCCAAAGGACAGGTGGCATGACAGAAAAGGGTATCTTTCTGATCCTTGCCAGCTGACATTCCCTAGATGATGGTACTCAGAGCCTGCCATACCTGCCGGATTGGATAAGATGGGTAGAATACAACTGGGGAGAGATGATCCCATAAGTAATTTGGTCCTAAGCCATGATGGGCTTTAAAAGTATAACCTACTTATCATTATAAATCTCTTTTTGAAGTCCAAGATATAGTTTTAGCTTCCCTTAAGAGCAAGAACTTCAGAATTAATATAATTCTTTTGCCCAATGTTCCTGTTCTTCTTAAGTATCCCCTATTTTAGAATTTGTCAGAGTAATTTGCTGTTACTTCATATCTTTTTGAAAGATCTTCCAAAATCACGGTGTTTGGGCAGTTTCCTTTCTACTCTTGTGGAATGAGATTGTTTTCAACTAGATATGTTAGACTATCAACTAGCATCAACTAGCACAGGGGTCCCCAACCCCCAGTCCATGGACCAGTACGGGGCCGCAGCATGCCAGCATCTGGGCCGCACAAACAAGCAAAGCCCCATCCACGGGATGCAGGCAGCATACAAAGCCACACTCCCTCCGGTCCGCGGAAAAACCTCTCGCCATGTAACCGGTCCCTTGTGCCCAAAAGGTTGGGGACCTCTGAACTAGCACATCAGTTAGTAATTTAAAACTTGTTGGTAAGCAGATAATTAACCTGTAGTTGCCTAATGCTGCTCATTTTGTTGAATCATTCATTAGGTAGTTTTTGCCAGATGTTAATCTTTTAGAGATTTGATAACCTTTTAGAAATTTATAGAGGGCTGCATTGAAACAAGGGGTGGACCTGTTTGCAATTGAAACAGAGAAGGACAAGGACTGAACAATCTAAAAGAAAACTGATTTAGGACTTTCCTGATAATAAGCGCCCTTAAGCAAGGCAAGGCTACCTACAATAGTATGCTGGAAGTTTTCAAAATGGTGCTGTCAGGAATGACTTAGCATATTGCAGCTGGAGTTGGATAATATGTTTTATACATTCCCTTTTGATTCATACATTCTCTGATTGTATAAACTTAAATAAAATTTGTGCTAAATCTTATTTTAAAAAACGATGTTAGCCTGCGGTTTTTCACTGAGCTAGCAGAAAATATTCTAGCCCGCATAATCTCTCCAGAGGCATTCACTTTGATTTAGTTGGCTTCTACTTCCCCAAAACATGCTTGCTGGAAATTATGAGAATTGAAGCCACCCATCCGGTGGGAGAAAACTGAATACGATCCAGCCAATTTCTCATAATATAGTTAAAGTACCTTGGGAAGAAAGGCAGCCCTTTCAATTTGATAGTAATAAAACAAACTATGTGGTGATTTCTAGCCAAAGTTGCCTTTCCAGATAAAGGAAAGGCCAGAAAATTGCCCGCTGCTGCTTCTTATGAGACCACAGGATGGAAGTCCTGGGATTTTCTCATGAGTAAAATGGCTGGGAGTTGAGGGGGAAAGCGCCTGCTTGCACATGCAAGCACAGCCTTTTTAAAAAATTCCATTAAAAAATCTTTTGCCTAGAATGGTGTTTTTGTTTCAAACAATATCTCTTTTGACAAAAGATATACCATTTATGTAATAACCGAAAGACATATCTAGTTTGTATGGCACAAAAAAAAGCCAAGGATTAAATATAAAATCTTCCAAGATGGAAAGGCATAGGAGGCTTCCGGACGACTGATTTGAAATTGCATTTTCCAGCCAGCTGCTCGGTTTGGATGAAGGAGTGGGTGCTGCTGAGGAATAAGAGAATTCTAGAACAGCACAATCTGAGGTTTGGATGGCATGACTTTCTACAGTACAATAAGGTTAATGTAGTTTTTAAAATTCACTATATTAGAACTGCCAGTACCAAAAGTATTTTATTGAAAAGAAACAGTAGGCAAAGTGAGATGGTTAACCTATCAAGAGTTGTTACAAGAGCATGGAGAATGTAAGATGTAATCAAGAGATCAATTGAATCAACTCTGCCACCATGGAAGAGTTGTGGTGGTGCAGTGGTTAGAATGCAGCATTGCGGCTAACTCTGACCATAGCCAGGAGTTCGATCCTGAATGGCTCAAGATTGACTTAGCCTTCCATTCTTCTGAGGTCGGTAAAATGAGGACCCAGATTGTTGGGGACAATAGGCTGACTCTGTAAACTGCTTAGAGCATTCTGTAAAGCACTTAGAAGCAGTATATAGTATATATATCAGTATATACTGATACATTAAAAGGTTGTAAAGAAAAAAAGTATATAGATCTAAGTGCTATTGCTATTGCTAATTGACTGCAGAAGAATTTCATTTTCAATGGTTTTCATATGCACAGTTAAGAGAAAGATTTCAGGTAGGTAACAAGACATTTGGAACTGAACAACACAAGACAAAATTTGAAATTGAATTATGTACAAATGAACATGTAATTGTTAGAATGATTAATTTTTACTGAAATTTGAAACAGAAGAATAATAGAAAAATATGTGGCTAAAGTTTACATTATGGTATAATTTAAAAGAAAAATTATCTAGCATGTATAAAATTACTTCAAATTTATGTGAGAAATGTGGAAAATATGAAGGATCATTTTTCTCATGCCTGGTGGACTTCCAAAAGAAACACGCCCCCCCCCAATTTTTTTAAGCTCAGATATGCATAGTGATACAAAGGATTTTAAAAATTAACATTCAATTGAAACCAGAGCTCTTCTTGTTGGAATTAATGCAGAAGTCTTCAGTCTTTTTCTTTCAGTGGACAAGTGGCAGTGGCTTTGGCAGTTTCGGTGGCAGGGGGGAATGGTTTTGCACACACAATCTAAATCCCGTGCATACACAAAGGAAGCTTTGTTTACTTGCCTGCCACTTTGGTGGCCCGGTTCCCGGTTTGGAAACTTCTTTATAACTTTTCTATTTCTTTGCCTTTTTTTTTTTACTATGATCACATTACTATAGGGATGTCGCAATGGTCATAAGTGTAAAAAAACAGTCATACTTTTCTTTAGAGGTAGTTCTCGACTCAACAGTTTGTTTAGTGACTTTTCAAAGTTACAGTGGCACTGAAAAAAGTGATTTATGACCGTTTATCACACGTGTGACCTTTGAAGCATCCCCTTTGAAGCATCATGAGATCAAAATTCAGATACTTGACAACTGATTCATATTTATGACGGTTGCAGTATCCAAGCGTCATGTGATCACCTTTTGCGATCTTCAGACCAAGCAAAGTCAATGGAGAAGCCAGATTCACTTAGCAACTGTATTAGTAACTTAACAACTGCAGTGATTCACTTAAGAGGTGAAGCAAGAAAGGCCGTAAGATGGGTAAAACTCACTCAACAACTGTCTCACTCAGCAACAGAAATTTTGGGCTCAGTTGTGATCCTTACTTCTTCAAAATTTGTGTTCTTTTATTCTTTTATAAATTTCTTTAATAAAAAGCTATATCTATGTTAAAAAGAAAGAAAGAAAGAAAGAAAGAAAGAAAGAGAAAGAAGGAAGGAAGGAAGGAAGGAAGGAAGGAAGGAAGGAAAGAAAGAAAGAAAGAAAGAAAGAAAGAAAGAAAGAAAGAAAGAAAGAAAGAAAGAAAGAAAGAAAGAAAGAAAGAAAGAAAGAAAGAAAGAAAGAAAGAAAGAAAGAAAGAAAGAAAGAAAGAGAAAGAGAAAGGGAATTCTTTTCATTCCCATGTAAATGTAGCTCTGCTGAATGAGGCAGAGTGGGAAGAGTTCTCCAAAACAGTTGAGTCAATGGCTCCTACTGGTGGTGGTGGTGGGAGTTCAGACAAGTATGTGCAGATATTTCCTATATAGTTTGCATCTGTTCCTGGAAGCTTTTTCTAATCAAGTGAGAGTTGATTTATTTTAATATTAAAGACATTTTTCTTACATTGGAATAAATGTATTTACATTTGTTGCATCCTGTGTTTTATTTTTAACTGGACTGTAAGCATATGTGTTAATTGTGTATTTTTACCGTATATTTTTATCTTTGTGAACCTCTTCACAAAGATAATTGTGTTGCTCTTTAAATATATTAAATTTCATTACACATAACCAAAAGTTACACATAACCAAGAAGCAACGGATGGAAACTAATCAAGGAGAGAAGCAACCTGGAACTGAGGAGAAACTTCCTGACAGTTAGAACAATTAACCAGTGGAACAACCTGCCTCCAGAAGCGGTGAATGGTCCAACACTGGAAGTTTTTAAGAAGAAACTGGACAGCCATTTGTCCGAAATGGTATAGGGTTACCTGCCTGAGCAGGGGGTTGGACTTGATGACCTCCAAGGTCTCTTCCAACTTTATTATTATTATTATTATTATTATTATTATTATTATTATTATTATTATTATTATTATTATTATTATTATTATTATTATTATTATTATTATTATTATTATTATTATTATTATTATTATTATTATTATTATTAAGTAATAAAGATAAATCATTCAATAGCTTTTCCTGGTTTTTGCAGTTTTATGGAGCTCATTTCCAAGACAAGCATATATTTTTCCTATGGAATTTTAAAGAAAGTAAATCTAATTAAATAAAAATCTAATCAGGAGTGTTTGCATGCTTTGAAAATTATTTTCCTCTGTTTTAAAGAATTCCATTCATTAAAGTTAAAGTAGCTGTAATTGGTACAGGTATTTTGGCCCCAATAATATTTCAGGTTTTACATCCACTGCCCACTTATAAGTCTGCAACATCATGGAGGAAACTGTGACCTCATTTTCCTTAGAAATGTTCATTAGTTGCAACTGGCTCCTACAATCCTGGTTGCATGATCTGGTTGCATGATCTGCAACCTGTCAACTGGGCTATCTTTCAACTCAGATTTAGAATTCTTTCAGAAATGAGCTAGATCCATGTTCAGAATAGCCTAATTGACAAGTCTCAGGAATGGTGGAAGGGCTGCACTGGGGGAACTCGACCCCACTTCACGTCCATCATTTTGTTAAATTCCATACCTTTCCTGAAAACCTGCCCATTTCCCCATGCTTTCATTCTGTCAGGTTGTTTTGGAACCAAGTTTAGTGTTCCTTCAAAAGCATCCTGGACTTATGTTCAGAAATAGCTTGACTGACAAGTTGCAAGCACAGAACATTTCTACATCTGCTGTCTGCTAACTGGTCACCATGACAGATGGCTAAAACTAGCATTCAAAACACCTTCCTATACACACCTATCTCTATCACACCCCACCATATATTAGGAAAATCATTTAGTGATTATTCCTGCTCCCCCAGGCAGGACAATTCACCAAACAGTTTCATTAATTTATTGCCCATTAAGGACAGCACCACTTGGTGGTCTTCTTACTGAAGCAGAATAGGACTTCACCATAGTGACATGTGATTTGCACCAACATATTTTTCTGATGTTAGCATGGTCATCTCAGTGTGTCCTGATGCAAAAGAGAAGGGAGGGAGGAAGCTGTTCCCTAAATTACTAAATTAAATGTTTATTAATTTGTCTCAAGGACTTCAAGGTGGTCAGAGTAATTAAGATAATTCTTCCAACATTTGGGTAAGCACAGCAATATATAGGAATACAGTAAAACCATTTAATTAATTTCACCAGTGGGGGGGGGCATGATTTGAACTTGGATCTCCTCTTTAACATCCAGCCTTACATTACACCAGATTTGAAACATCTTCTCAATCTTAAAGTGAAAAATAGGTGCAAATAAGCTAATATTGAAAAATCATATGTGAACAAAATCTATCAAGTTGAAATCTATGTTCGCTAATGCAGATAAATTTACCAGGACAAATATTTAAAAGGTATAGACATGTTCACTTCAAATGCTGTTTGCCTTAGCACTTTGCTACAGCAGCTTTGTCTTTGGATAACAGAAATGATTCTCTCTGCTGCTTCCTTGCTATAGTCTCAAGGTGAAAGTGCCTTTGCTTCGCCAATTTCTTCTCTGTCTTGAAGCACTGCTTTCCTGACAGCTCCTTGATGCAGGCTGGTATGCAAAATATATTGAGCTCCTGCCCCAAAAGGAAACAGTCTTTGTTCTGTATTCCCATGTTGATGAGAGAAGGTAAGCCAAACATTTTTTTTTTTGCAAAAAACTGCAGCTTTAGTAGTTGTTGTGGGAAATGTTGGAAATTTTGATGAGGGTGGATCATTTCTTAATATTTGCCTGACAAAAGAGGAATATGAAAAGATCCTTCATGTGGTAAAATGTGAACATGTTTTAGAGGAAAATTGCCATAAAAGGCAAGCCCAAATTATGTAGATGGATTAACAGTCCAGGGGGACACAGTTACAATATCTAAGACAGTTTAGCTCAGAAAGAGAATAAGGGAAAGAGAGAGAATAGAAACATTTTTCCTTCATTTCCCATAATATTAGATTCAGAAGCCATTCTATCAATCTGAATTTTTCAGACCAAATGCAAAGAACTACTTGTTCATGAAGCATATAAGTTGACCTATGGAATTTATTATCACAAGACATATTTCATTTGATTGATGTTAAAAGGAGAGTAAACAAAGTTATATGTGATTCTTGCCCGACATGGTGCCTTCCAAATGTATTGAAGCACAAACTCTCAGAATGATTCACAGGCCATAGTAGCTAGGAATTTGAGGAGCTATAACTCTGATTAACCCAGAGGATGCCAGGTTGGGGAAACTGTCCTATGTAGAAATTATAAAAGTGAGGAAGCTGTATGATAATGCAGACATCTAAATGTATGTGTCATGTGCATTTTGTTGAAAATGTGTCTTATTCTTGCAGCTACAATGCTTATGTTCCCTGCTTATGCCTAAAAATGCTAAAGTCTTGGTAATAAAGCTATGCAGCAGCTATTAGTCAGGATGTCTAAACATCATATTAACTCCCAGAATACAATAGAAGCCACTGCCAGCTGTTGCATGATTATATAGAGGTACCCAATTGGTCAACAAAAGGAATAGAATGTTTTCATCTAATTTAGCAAATCCTCAACATAATGGCACAAAAATCTGTGTTTGTGAATCATCTGTCATTTGTCCAAATGTTAAAGGAAAGTTATTGTTTCAAACGATTAGGCCATTTTGTATACAAAAGAACTGATAATCAATACATTTACCTTAAAATTAATGATGAAAACTTCAAGACAATATTGCTTGTATAAATTCAAGTTTATAAGAGCTTTAAGGAAGCTCAGATAAAATTTCAACTGTATGCAGCATATACCAAAACAATACCAGAGAGCCCCAATGGTCAGTTGATGTCTCAGAACCATACCAGATTGCTGATTTGTACTGATCTTCAATGAATATATATATATGGACAGAAGACACTTTATGTTCATAGACCTCTCTCGATCACACAAGTAGATGCTAATGCTGCTGAAAATGGCTCACAGAACTCTCTCAAATGCCCCTGGACCTTTATGCTGTTTGCAAACTTTTCAATGCATTGGGTGGGTGGGTCCCATCCACCAAGACAAAAAAGCCATGTGAAATGAAGAAGCCAGCCAGCAAATGGAGAAGTCAAGGCAACTCCCTACATTACCAATTGAGCATGCTGCTCCAAAGAACCCAAGGCCAGCTGATGCAAGGAAGCCATGTGAAGCTTCCCAACCAGGTTGACCTAAAGAGATTTGCCATGAGTGAGCAAGGAGGAAGCACATTGTGCCAATTACCACTTTGGGAAGAAGAGATCACTGGCTCTAGACCCTAACTCATAATTCCCATAGACTAAAGTTCTCATTATTTGTGGCTTTGTTATCAATTTTTTATCCTGGAATAGAACTGTGGCAAATAATGAGGGCCAGCTATAGTAATCATAGCAATAATATCAACATGCATAGAATTCTTATTCAACACCCCAATTCAGGATTTATTTCAGAACCAATAACTGCATAAAGGAAAAGGAATTACCTTGCTAATTATATGCCCAATCTTCATATACTCAAAAAATTTCATTTACTGGGGACAACCATTCATATAATTAAGCTATCATATGTACTAATTATGCAGTTGTATCACATATCAATGTTCTTTTGCATATTCAGTTGGAGAAAGAAAAAGGAGATAGACCTTGTACCATTCTATACCCACAGGTTAGAACAGACTGGTTTATTACAGCCCTCTCTTATTGGTCCAATGTCAAAGTCTTTTTCCCTCATTAAGCAAGCTTGGAGTATCCATGTCCTTCTCTACCTATGGATATTCACCATGGGACAGAAGAGGACTGCTCTCTAGCCTACAGTGATTAGAATGTCTTTCCAGGAAATGTAGGATCTTATTCTAAATAAAAGTTAAGATATTTAGCTTTAGCTATTTGGAGAGAAGGTTGCTGGGAGGACCTTTTATAGTAGTTAGGTAAAGTAAATGTTTAACATTTGATTAGTCAATTAGATGAGAGGCTGACTTTTCACTGAAATACAATACCAGACAAATTTATTACTGCTGCTGTCATAAATCTTCATGCAGCACCAGAAGTACTTGAAGTTAAACAAAAAAGACCAATGAGCAGCAGTAAAATGCTGTAGAATAATAAGCAAAGTGTAAGTCAGCCAGAATGTCCAGCAGTACAGCAATAATACCTGTGGCCAGACTAGATGAAAAGCAGTAGCAATTGCTTTTCTTTAGAGACCAACTTCTACTTGTGTGCATAACTGGAGGGTCTGGTCAAAAGAATTATGATAATGGCCACAGTGATGCAATTAATGCACTATCTGTTTTTCAAATGTGTTGCAGAAACTGTTGATTCATGATTAAAGTAATAAAGTGAGATTATCTTAATTGTGGTTTGCCAGGAAATCTTTTACTTATTTTAAAATATAGTTTCTCTCCAACCTGGCTTTAAAATTCCACATTAATTGTACTGATAAAACAGTATTCAGCGCTGAATAACAATTTCCCTCAAATTCTTTCCTTTCTAAATATGAACTATTTGCTGAGTTTTAAGGAAAGGTCAACTTAAAGGCATAGATGCTAAGGCAGGCATGTCAAACTCATGATGTCACGTGACGTCGCGCGATGTATCAGGACTTTATCCCCATTGCCAGCAATGGGGTGGGCGTGGTTTTGGTGTGATGCATCCAGCCCACGGGCTGGCAGTTTGACATGCCTGTGCTAAGGTAACACAACTGCTTTTCATGCATAAAATCCCCAGCACTCCGAAGTAAGATGGGAACTCCTTCTGGCGAACCCCTGAGAGCTAGTGTACAAGCATTTAATGTGGCTTGCTTGGTTTGACTTAGCCTCATCTATAAACCTGCCATTGGAGATTGGAAATCATGATTTATGGCTTTGGTAATGTGGAAATCAGCCTCAGTGATTTATAAGCCACAGTGGATTGCTTTGGTCTAATAGGTAAACTCAAATATTTTTATTTAGAAAACCACTATTAAATAAAGGCTTAAACTCAACCTTTGAGGGGAATTAGAAGGCCAAAGAGCCATATGAATAAGTAGGAGGTTATTCCATTTTAAAGTTCACCTGTACTGTCAAAATTAAGATAATTTTTTTAGTAATCTCTACTGCTGTGTTCTTCATAGCACTTTGGTCTGCAGGAATCAGCAGGTGCAGAGACATAAATGTGATCATAAACTCTAATTGCATTAGATCAGGCTGCTCTTCAGGTCCAACCAGCGTGGGCATATATATATATATATCTTAGTTACAGTAGAATAGCAAAGAGTAAAATTAGATGATTCTTTAAAATAGTATGAATACCTGAAAATAAAAGATGAATATAAAAACCTCAATATATTTGTTTCCATATAAACTGTAACTATCTTCTGAGAGACAGTTTTTAAATTCTACTTCTGGTGGAATTTTGTGGGTAGGATAAGGAGATTGACTCTTTAACAGCTGTAAAAAATATTTGCAGATTATTTTATTCTTTATATATGTTCGATTGCTCCATCTAATAGTGAAGTAACTTTCCTAAATTTCAGCTGAAGAATTATCCTCTGTAACCTTGAATCAGCAGTCTCTTCCTTTGCCCTGGATGTGCTCTAGTTGGCTTCTTGACTTGCATCCTCAGCTGAATAGGAGATGAAATTCCTGTTGAATCAGAAAACTGGATGCTTCTCAATAGTACTTGCTAGAGAATATATGCAGGACTACAGGTTTCTCAAAGGCATCTGGTTTGACATTGCAGAAAAGGAATGTACATCAAAAGAAGCTTTTGTTCTAGCACAACAGGAGTGTTACATTCTTATGATACAATTTCCTAAGGGCAGGGATAGATTGATGTGACTTCAGTTAGACTACAGTGGATCCAGAGGTTAGCCAAGAATGCTCTATGCTGGCACTGTTCTCTCTGTCCATAATACCCTGGAGTGGAGCATATCCTAAATGTTTAGGGCTTGCAGTGCATAAGTTGATTATATTATTAAGTATGGTCATTGCAACGTATCTTGGACAGAGCTTTTGCTTTGTCCTTTTGAAGCTTATTACAGAAGAAGTGCTCACTGAAAGGAATTTTGACATTGATCAAACAGGCTTTAAAAGTGGGGGAACATGCCATTTCAGACTAGGTTTCCCCTGAGTACTTCTTTGACATGGCTAATTCATATCCTTTGAAAATATATATTATTTTCTTAAAAGCAAAATTCCCATCTCTAAGCCACAAAAGACTTCTATCAGACCCATAAGTAATCTGTGTAGACAAAAATATATCATTGTCAGAGTACATTCAGTAATCATTGACCTGCTTGTTTAATTATTTACACTGAAGTATTTCTGGCAGTATAAATTGCTAAGGGAATAAGGCTTATCTGTTTGAAATATAGTAATCAAAACAAAATATACAGGATGACATGCTTTGGTCCTGCCAATCAAACACCTATTAGGAAATTAATATAATGATTTATAGCATGGGAAAATATGGCTCAATGCTACAAAGAAAAGCATTGGTCAACATATTTCAGTTCAAGTACAACTATCCTCCAGAGGTGAGGAACAAAGAGCCTGTGACTTTGGATATATCAGCAGCAATGTACAGGTAATCCTTGACTTACAATGGTTTGTTTAGTGACCTTTCAAAGTTACAACGGCACTGAAAAAAGGGACTTACGACCTTTCCAGCATCCCCATGATCATGTGATCAAAATCCAGCTGCTTGGCAACTGGTTCATATTTATGACCATTGCTGTGTCCCAAGGTCATGTGATCACCTTTGGCAACCTTCAACATCAATGGAAAAGCTAGATTTATTTAACAACCAGGTTACTAACTTATCAACTGCAATGGTTCACTTAACAACTGAGGCAAGAAAGGTCATAAAATGGGGCAAAAGTCACTTAACAAATGTCTCACTTAACAACAGAAATTTTGGGCTCAATTGTGGCCATAAGACAAGGACTACCTCTACCTGTTCAGATCAGAGAACTGAGAAATGCAAGGAAATTTGGGACAAATTTTAAAAGAGCAAACTAATCATACAAAGACTGCAAGCTGCAGTGTGTGTCTGTGTCTGATGGAAAGAACGTGCTCTTTAAAAATGCAAGATGTCAGATACATCTCAGACCATGTCTGCCAAATACTTGACCTGAGAAGGCTACTTAAACATAATGGGATAGAATTGCAGGGTGAATTATAATTGCTTTTCTTGCGGATGACTCTGCCACATTTTACTGTGCTGAAACAAGCAACAGAATAATGCTTCTGAAAAGCTTGACTTTGGATTAGTTCATATCCAAAATATGTGAGCAGGAATCCCTAATGGGAACAGAAAAAATTATCTGAGCAAACAGAAGCTTCTGATTTCAAAGCTAGAGAAAAATCCTGCTTTATCTGCGAAAGCAGGTAGTCACACCTTAGGGCATTTTCTCCATAAGGAAACAAAATCTGGTGAGCATTTTAGAAAGGCAAATGGAGGGGAGAAGTACCCAAAATGGAGATTTCTCTTTTCAAGAGAAGAAAAAAAAATCCCAGGTTGGAAAAGACTGGAGAAGACATCTCTATATTCAAAGGGGAATTGGATGGATGCATTTTGCAAAAGAGAAAGGGATGTCCCAGTAAAGTCTTATTAAAAGCTACTAATGATGATGACCTTTTGAACTCAGCTTATCTGGACAGTAAAGGATTCATTCCAATGTTTACAAAAGAAGGTTTCTTTGTTGATCTTTATACAAGCTGCAAAGAGCAAGTCAAGTAACAAATTGAAAGCAAACAAGCTTGCAAGAGATTGGAGAGTCCATAATAGAGTGCACATTGAATGATGAAGAGGCTATCACTTTGCACATTAAGGATGACCTGTACTCTTCAAGTATGGACTCCAAATTACTAAGTGATAGTTATGCAGATAGAAAAGGACATAAAAATTGTCATTATTAATGGAGATTGCTCAACAACAAGCAAGGTAGAAATCCACTGTTGAAAAGAAACATTTGTAGAATCTGAACTTTTCCAGAAAGTTATGAATCTATTGATAAGAGAATTGTTTTTTATTGGACAGGAGATAAGTATAAATAAATAAATACTAGCAAAGCAATGTATAGGAAGCAATTCCACTAAATTTTTCCATAGGAAATTAAGTAATCAGAACATAGAGTAATTCAGACAAATTTGGTCATATATTTCAAAATTGTAATATGAACATGATAAATGTCCTCAAAAATCACATAAAAAAGAATGAAAGCAAGAAAATTATAAACCTGCAACACAATAATATTTAGTGGGTAAAAAAATCCAGTGATCTTTGCTCTCAACCCATTGAGACAAATGGAGGAAACAAGCCTTTTTATAATATTCTTGACTCAAGTGTCTCATTTTTGCTGCTAATCTGATAAGGTATAAGTATAAGGTATTCATTAAATAGAGTCAATGTTGAATTTTGTAGAAAGTAAATTTGGAAGCAAGTCAAACTTTTGTGGAGAAACATGTGCTTAGCCCTAGACCAAAGATCAATGGTGGGAAGAAGCTATTTCAATATTAACTACTTTCAAAACAGATTACTTTGTTTTAGTAGAAAACACAGTTCAAATTACATCAAAATATAAAAGCTTATATTACAGTATATTACATTCCCAAATACAAATGAAAGAAATTTGACTGTAGAGCTTAACAAGATATGATGGTTGGATATGTATTATCCACAGGAAGGATTACTATTATGAAAAAAAGGCAGTGGGAATGGAAAACCAGTATCCCCTACACTATCCTTATGCAAACCTTGAAAGAGGTTCAGTCCACAAGGGCACACTAATCCTTTTGTGCCAAAAAGTGGCCTTCTTTTCTCTCTTATGACTTGATGCTATGTGGCATTAAAAGGAAATGGGAGCAAATAAAGCATCATATTGGAATACAAGGAATCCAGATCTGAATTGATCCTGAAATAGGTTAAAACTATGTTAACTGAGTGTGTGCTTAAGATTAGTATTTGGTTTATTTTTTGAGACATTCGGGTAAACATTGCCCATCTCTCATTCATTCTCCTGATGTTTATTTTATATATTTGTATTATGCCTACATATACTGTAGATGGCAAATAAAATAACTATTATTATAATTTGGAATATCTTCAGTGTTTATGTGCATACTTTGGTCTATATGGACCTTCCATAAATACATTTTTGTTTAAGCAAAAAAACATCTATATGTATGTATGTACTATTCCTGACAAGCAATGAAAGTAATAAGAAAAATAAAAGATATTTGAGAAAGTGTAATTCTGTTCTCACTTTCTCTTAATCTCACTAAACTCTGCCACCTGCCTGCTTTCGAGATCTATTTCTAACAGAGCCTAGCATTCTATCAGTCTCAAGTGTTCTGAATCATAACAATGAAATGATTGCCTCGTTAATTGGAAATAAAAATGTTTGGTAGGGAAAATGCTTTGTTGGGATGAGAACAAAGTAAGGGGATAAAAGATGTGCCTATTACCTTACTATTGAAAACCATTGTTTTTCTTCAGCTATTAAATCTTGGCTGCAAGGCTCCTGAGTATAACTAGATGGCAAAAAGAAATCTATGGGTTTTCATTCTTTGGTGCCATCTAATGATCATCTGGAGCCTTGCAATCTAGATCTGGCATTCCTATCTCAACACATTATGTTCTTATTGTGAAATGGAACAATCATAGAAAGCCTGCAGCAAACTTTGGTTCATGGTATACGTGTGAAATGATACGGTTTCCCATTTAATATAGCGACATCCAGGTACCTCAGACCTTAGTTGTACTTGTCTTAGCGTATTGGAGTGCAATGTGAGTGGCATAATTATAATCATATGCCACAGAGAATCCAGGTTTGTCAGTTTTAGAATAAAAACAGATTGATATCAGATTATATATAGCAACAGGTCATTTATTTATAACAATGACCAGTACTCCATCTATTACAACAGCACCATAGATTTCTGACTATTCCCTTAAATATAATTCATTTCCTTCATGTTACTCATCACATCGCATTAAATTCAGAACAATAAAGGCTGTAAATGAGGTGGTAATTCAGGTAGCTTCTGCAAGTGACATGGAAGTGAAGAGTTGCATTAATTCATAGCTGCTGCGGGCTTCATTTGTTTTCTTAGTGGCAGCTCCATAACACCAGATAAGTTTGATTAATAAAAAAAATACATGGCCTTGAGATAGACATTTGCAAACGTTCTGAGAAGGAAGCTGACATCTGACTGTAGGTTGAGTCATGTCTAAGGGAAACAGGTCTGGATTTGTCCATGTATAATATTGATTTGACACAATTTTGCAAGCTGAATTAGATTTGATCAAAACAGTCTTGAAATTACTTCCTTGGGTACAAATAAAAACTTGTTTCTGAAAGATATTAGATGATAGGAAAGGTTTACTTAGTTTGGTTCTGAAATAAAGACAAAGTCAGTTCGGTATATAACAATTGTCTCTAGAAAATGCCTACAGTTTTCAGAAAACAGTGCATGGTTTTCAACAGTTTCTTTAATCTGGTATCCTCCAGATGAGATGGATCACAATTTCCATAACTTTGGAAAGACAAAATAATCGCTCAGTGAACAAAATAAAGTACTTTGTACAACCAACATGACCTCACAACACACCTAGAAAGTTAAGCATGTAGCTAACATATTTCTGTCTAAAACTCTCAACTTAGGAATCTAACTTCACATCTAGATTTGCCAGGATAGAACATACAACACAAATGCACAAAGAGGCAACAGTTACTGTTTTACTGTCTCATACTCATGCCTGTTGTTCCCAAAGCGTCTTTGCCAGATTAATCCACCTCAATTATATGATTGTATCACAACATGAAAAGTATTTTTCATATAGGAGATTTCCCCTCCCCCATTTACCTTTGGAATAATGCATGTTTTCCCTTAAATGTGCAGAAATATGGAAACTTGGAAGGTGGGGTGGACTCAGTCTTGTCTCTTGGCTCCTGTTGTTTTATGCAAGAAGCCAGTGAAGGCAACTGCATGAATGCTTTGAGAGCATTCACTCTTCAGCTCTTACTAGCTGAGATATAGAACATAGAATAATAGGGTTGGAAGGGACCTCCGAAATCTTTTAGTTCAACCCTTATTTGAACAGAAAAACCTATACCATTCTGGACAAATGGTTCTTGAAAATCTCCAGGGCCACAACTTCTGGAGGCAAGCCATTCCATGACTAGGATTTGGAGTCCTAGTGGATGATCACTTAAACATGAGTCAGCAGTGTGCGGCAGCAGCCAAAAAAGCTAATACAATCCTTAGTTGTATAAACAGAGGTATAGAATCAAAATCACGTGAAGTATTAGTACCGACTTATAAAGTCTTAGTAAGGCCACATCTGGAATACAGGTAGTCCATTCCACTCGTAACTCGAAAACTCGTAGAGTGAATCTTGTTTGAGGTATGAGATCACTCCCTTGCTCGTTAAAACGCACACAGCTCGTTAAGCAAACATGAGGTATCTCAGGGTGGGGAAGGCCATGGAGGGCCTAGTGCTGGAACAGGCCCCCAAGGGCTCCCTGACCCACTAAGATACTGCATGCTTCCCCCTCCTTTCCTGCTGCGCCGGACTCACCTGGAAAAGATCCGTCTCCTCTCTCCTGTGGTTCCTGTTGCCACCTGGATTTGAGGCCAGGGAACACTTCCACAGCCCCGTGGCCTAATTGGGCCTGGAAAAGGCTTCCGGAGCCCGAATCAGGCCACACGGGGTGCGCAGAAGCATTCCCCGGCCTCAAATCTGGGTGGCAGAGGCCTGGAAAAGGCCTCTGGAGCCCCGATCCAGCTTCCAGAGGCACATGGAAGCATCCCCCAGCTTCGGTTCCATTCTCTGTTGCAGAGAACAGAGGCTTAAAGTACCATGAGATCACGCGAGATCAGTAGTGTGAGATCTCACCCCACTGATCTCGTGTGATCTTGCGTTACTTTAGGCCTCCATTCTCTGCGAACGCAACTGAAGGCCTGGGGCAGCCAAGAAACCGAAGGATCTCGATCTTCGCAGGGTGATTATTGAAGGCCTGGTTCCTAGAGAGACCTGGGGTGGGGGTGGGGAAGGAGGAAATAACCAGGATGAATGTTGTAGAGCCACTGTGGTCACTCATAAGGGTGAATGTCTGCTGTGGTACTGCAATATTCATAACTTCAGGACTTGCTCATAAGCACTAGTGGACACTCATCATGTAACTTTGAATGAGCGTTCAAAGTGAACGCTTGTAACTCGGGGATTACCTGTACTGCATCCAGTTTTGGTCACCACATTACAAAAAAGATGTTGATGTCAAGGTTCCGACTAATGAAACCAAATAAATCAGAACTCCAAGGCTTGAAGTTTCCTCAAAGCACATATTTATTTGATACATAATATCTGCATGGTCAAAAGTTAAACCAACTCTAAAATTCCCCTTATAGGCCCAATGTAACTAAATGTAACAAATCCCTCCCCTCCAATATGCTATAGATCATGCTACCCAATAAAAGCAATTGGCGGGCTCCGTGAAATCTCTTCTCTCCACCTTCCAGCTCCTGTGGGAATGTCCTTGGTTCCCATGGGACTGCTCCATGTTTAGTCTAGCAACGCTGTCATTTTCTTTCCCCCTTCCCCCCCAACCTGTGGCAACTCAGAACAACAAAGATGACTTCAGCCAGGTTCATTTCAGAAGTTGACAGTTGAGACTTTGAAAAAAAAAGTGCAAAGAAGAGCAACTAAGATGATTAAAGGCCTGGAGGCTAAAACATATGAAGAACAGCTGCAGGATTTGGGAATGGCCAATCTAGAGAAAAGAAGGACTAGGGGGGGACATGATAGCTGTATTCCAATATTTGAGAGGCTGCCACAAGGAGGAGGGGGTCAATTTATTTTCCAAAGCCCCAGAAGGCAAGACAAGAAACAATGGATGGAAACTAATCAAGGAGAGAAGCAACCTGAAATTAAGACGAAACTTCCTAACAGTGAGGACAATTAACCAGTGGAACAGCTTGCCTTCAGTTGTTGTGGGTGCTTCGTCACTCGAGGTTTTTAAGAAGAGACTGGATATACACTTGTCTGAAATGATATAGGGACTCCTGTTTGAGCACGGGGCTGGATTAGAACACCTCCAAGATCCCTTCCAGCTCTATTTTGATTACTTATTAATTGTTCTCACTATCAGTATCAGGAAGTTTCTCCTCAATTCTAGATTGGATCTCTCTTTAATGATCTTCCATCAGTTACTTCTTGTCCTACCCACAGGTGCTTTGGAGAATAGGCTAACAACCCTCTTCTCTGTGACAGCCCCTCAAGTACTGAAAGACAGCTATCATGTTACCCCAATCCTTATCTTTGATAGACTACACATACCTAGTTCTCTTCATTGTTCATCATATAGTTTAGCCTCCAGATCCCTTATCATCTTTGCTGTCCTTCTCTGCACTCCTCCTAGGACCTCAGCATCTTTTTTGAATCATGGTGATCAGAACTGGACACAAAATTCTAAGTGTGGCCTTCCTAGTGCAGCATAGAGCAGTACTATCACTTCTGGTGATCTTGATGTTATCCTAGGGCTACACTGTTTTTTTTTGGCAGCTGCTGCACACTGCTAGTTCATACTTAAGTGGTGGTTCAGTAGGACATCTAGATCCCATTCACAGTAACTATTGTTCAGCCAGGTACTACCAATTCTATACCTATGCATTTGATCTTTCCTGCCTGGGTGCAGGACCTCTCTTTTCTCATCATTGAACTGCATCTTAGGGGCCAATGCTCAAATCTGTCAAGATCCTTTTGAATCTTGAGTCTATCTTCTAAAGTGTTTGCAATTCACCCTAGCTTTCATTTGAAATGAAAATATTTTGGCAATTAGAGATATAGCCATAGCATGTTGAGCCATGATATTTTATTTTATATTATATGGTGGCAACCATTGCAGTGTACTTATAATATCTCATAGCAGTTACTTTAACATAACATGAGGAATCTGAGATGTTATACAAATAATAACAATAACAATGACGATGACGATGACGATGACGATGACGATGACGATGACGATGATGATGATGATGATGATGATGATGATGTTGGAAGGGACCTTGGAGGTCATCTAGTCCAACCCCCTGCTCAGGCAGGAAATCCTATACCATTTTGGACAAATGGCTGTCCAGTCTCTTCTTAAAAACTTCCAGTGTTGGAGCATTCACCGCTTCTGGAGGCAGGTTGTTCCACTGGTTAATTGTTCTGTCAGGAAGTTTCTCCTTAGTTCTAGGTTGCTTCTCTCCTTGATTAGTTTCCATCCGCTGCTTCTTGTCCTGCCTTCAGGCGCTTTGGAAAAGAGCTTGACTCCTTATTCTTTGTGGCAGCCCCTGAGATATTGGAACACTGCTATCATGTCCCCCCTCGTCCTTCTCTTCATTAAACTAGACATACCCAATTCCAGCAACCGTTCCTTATATGTTTTAGCCTCCAGTCCCCAAATCACCTTTGTTGCTCTTCTCTGCACTCTTTCTAGAGTCTCAACATCTTTTTTACATCGTGGTGACCAAAACTGGATGCAGTATTCCAAGTGTGGCCTTACCAAGGCATTGTAAAGTGGTATTAATACTTCCCGTGATCTTGATTCTATCCCTCTGTTAATGCAGCCTAGCACTGTGTTGGCTTTTTTGGCAGCTGCAGCACATATACTGTACATACTAATTGGCCATAACTCATTAATATGATCCCAGCTAGATTTTTGTCTCTGTAATTCAGATAACATTTTAGTTTCTAATATAATAATAAAAATATAGATACATAGGAAAAAGTAAAAAGAATTAGGCAAAATGAGCAGTTAAACAAGGGTGGGGGGAGGAAACCAGTGAACAATGAGATTGTGGTTTTGTTATAAGGTAAAATTATGATGTCCCATTCCATATAATTAAGTTTAATTAACCTTTCTGTAATTGGTGATAGGCTGCATTGTTCATTAGATTAGAGGATAATAAGCCAATAGTGCCTTCTGGACTGAAAGTCATGGTATAAACTGATTTACTGTAATTCTGTAATTAAAAAAAAAAATCTTTGCAGATTCCAGTTTTCATTTGTGCTTAAAACAGCCAGGAAACTGGAAATTAAAAACTTAGTAACCGTGCAATATAAATTGAAAGACTTTTGAGAGTTTGAAACGCTGTTGTGAAGTTAGAAATGATACTTCCTTCAGCTTCAGCTTAAATTGATATTTCAGGTCAAGCTTAGGATGGAGAACATCCTGTTTAGATTGTAAGCTGTAAAAGTGCAGGTATCCCACTCTTATGAATAGGGAGAGATTCCTGATGAAACTATGCCTAATACATGTATACAAATAAAAATCCTACCTCCAACAATATTTCTGTAAGTAGCAGAAATAGCTTTATTTCTCTTTAACAAAAATTTCCCTTCTCTATTTTTGTAAAGATAAAAAAGTATTTACACTCCTGCTGCAGTAGCTTCAGTGACAGAGGGCAATTGTCACTGCTGATAATTAGCAATTATAATTACTAACTCTGCCTGTAAAAATGCTATTCAGGTTGGAATATATATATATATATTGAGGCTTGAGACTGAGTACACAGACACCAAGAATCAGAAATAATCCCCTTCCTTACCAATGTTTAATAGAAGTTTGAATGATCAATAGGGTAAATCTGTTTCTTTTCCTTTCTCAAATTTGCTTGCGAACCAAAATTCCTCTCAATTCCTCCATCAGAATATCATGTTTTAAATAGAATATTTAAATAGAATATTCTGGGCAAATTGCATCCAGTCATCATAAAAATGAGGATGCTTCTAGAGATAATCCAGAGATTTATGTACACCATGCTCCTAAAATATATGCATTAATTTCATTATCACCATGACATTAGAGAATGTTCAAAATAAAAAAAGAGCAGAAAAGTATGGCTCCACTAAATAAAATGGGTCTAATAACAAAAACAAATTAGAAGATAGTATATTGTCCTGGAGATAAAATGGTCTAAGTCCCTCCAGAGGCACAGTTGAGGCTTTGTTTATGTACTTTTGTTGTAGAAATAAAGACAGAACAGCCTCAGATATGGCAGTGAAGGTTGTGGAAAGCCAAACTCTTGATGAGGTATAATTGGCAGTACATTCATGGAAATATCTTCTGGTTTTTCCATAAATATTTAGGCTCTCATGAATAACTGGTAAGATATAAGGATGTTCCTTTGGGACAAATGATTTATGGAATGGCTTGAAATGTGAGAAGTTTTGTGTAACTCAATATTTGTTCCATTTGATATAAGAAAGCATTGTTTGCAAGGGTTAATTAAAAATAAGATTGGGGCAGCACCATGAGAAATGTGGGGTACAACTTAAAGGTGAATAGAAACATAGATCATTCTTGTCGGACATGAGCCCAGAACATAACAAGTGTTTAAGCCAAGCAGAGACTACAAAATGGATTGATAAAGTACAGCCCATGAGATACAAGCTGTCAGCGCCAAACGAAGAAAGAACTACAGTAATTGGGATGTACAAATATCCCATAATTAGGCAACCCAGCAGAAAAGCATATTTTGTCCTTCAATAGGTAATACCTTCCATGTAATCTAAAAGTTTCCACAGAAGAAGATGAGGAAAGGTTCTCCATATTATTTCCCCCTATAATGACATAAAATATTTAATCAGTGCTGTTTTTCAGAAAGAACTATTGTATAGTTCACTCATTAGGAAAAAAATGAGAAAATTGCTGTTTTTATATGCAGAGCAGCCAAAGCATATCAACAAACTGTGAAGGAACACCAAACAGATTGTTTTTAATAATTCACATTGCTATAATTTAGATTTTATTTCTAAATGGATTCAAACTTGTTATAACTTGCAGCTATAACAGATAAAAAGCTTACTTACTAGAGTGCTCTTCCTGCTTCTTCCTACATCAACTGCAAGAAGTATGACATAGCCTTGTAAATCTCCATTGTATTTGAGCCAGAGACATGTCTGTGTTTCTGGAGCTATAGAAGACCTGGAAAAGAAGTCTTTGACCTCATACATACAGGATTTTTCTGACATTTCCTTTGATTTTTTTCCCTCTTGAATGATATTTATATGCTTATTTTGTCTGTACAGTCATGTTTAAGCAGCCTCAACATCCAATCAATATTTTAAAAAAAGTGTTGCAATACATTTATGCACATGGCTGAATATATAATGTGTATTTGTGAGGTTGAGAACAGATAGAAAACAAGATAGCTCTGGAATTTCCAAAACCAAAAACAAAATTGTAGGAAAAGTTGTAGCAATACTCTGTCTTTTGCACTTTTTTCTTGTTTGACATCTTGGGTTTTTGATCTTTTATTTTAATCACTGTTTGGGTCTAACTGTAATTCTTTTTGTTCCATTCTATCTCTCCAGCTACTACAAAATAGACTCCCTTTCCCCCCACAAACCCCGTTTTCTTTTAATGATTGTTAGAGCCTGCAGGCAGAAAAGTATTATTGTTGTTGTTGCTATTATTATCACTGTTCATTTGCTCCAGGGTTTGATATAATAAGCATCTCTATCATGATGACAGATGGTGATGATACAAGTTAATGCAGAGTAGGAAAAATACTGTAACATTTTTAATTTTGTATTGAATTGGATCCTGCTACCCACAAAAGCTTCTGTAACTGCCACATCTTCCACAAGAGAATTCTCAGAAGAGGTGCCATCCATAAGCAGCCAAAGATAATATCTGGGAAAGCATCAGATCAGCACTAGAAACTCTCCCAGTGGACATGTTTGTCTACTTAGTGACAAGTAAATCCATCAATCATAGTGCTCTTCAATGTCTACCACTTAGAGGGGGAAAGAAGGAGTAAATAGGCAATGTAAGGAAACATATCTTGAATAACCAATGTAACAGAACATATCCTTCTTGCAAGAAAAGCAAAAAAATCCTACACTAATGGGTAAACATCCAAAGATAAATTATAATGGAAATCATTAATTTGTGAATGTTGATTCAAACAAATACACAACAGCTATGTAAGCATCAGACACAACAGATGGTTTAATTAGTCTATGCTACTCTTTAAATCAGGGGTCTTCAAACTTGGCCCTTTTATGACTTGTGGACTTCAACTCCCAGAATTCCTCAGCCAGGCACGCTGTCATAAAAGGGCCAAGTTTGAAGACCCCTGCTTTAAATCATAGCACACCTTTTAGCCCAGTATGGTTGAACAGACCAGATTTATCTTGCACCCTGAATTCATTCAGAAAAAAGTCTCTTGATGACATATTTCAAACCAACATGCAAGTTTCATTTAAAAAAAATACAACTTAAGCAATAAACCATGATTTCATTTGTTCTAAATTGGTGGGATAATTCCAGAATGTAATCAATCTTGGCCAACATACTATAATGCTATAAAAACTTAACAAGAGTTCATTAAGTTCCCAATCATCTACATAAAAGCATGGCATACTAATTTAAAGTTTTGGAAGAAACCTTGAAGAAACTACCAAATCAGTCCTTGGGATCAGTAATGAATGGATTGGATTAGAGGCCATAAAAATAAAAGTAAGTTTAATCCTGACAAATTGGAGACATTGTTGTGAGTGCATTGTCCAGACAGGTGGCACTCAGTATCTCCTAAGTGAGACAATATGATTATTAAAATACTCATAACATTGAAGTTTATAGTTTATAGCTGATCTTGTATGCATATATGTATTTAAATGTTTTTTTATGGATTTAAAGACTTAATGTTGTGACAAAATGTTCTGATAAATCCAGCTTTGTCCTTAATACTAGTGGCAAGTAGGTCAAGGAGTACTCTCTACAACCAAGATTGGTGCAGAAGCTGAAGTTCCTTTTTGACAGACTACCTGATCATAATTATCATTGTCAATGGGCACTCTGCCAGCGATTTCTGGAAATTGTCTCAGCAAATTGTTTGGTATCTAATTGACTGAAGCTTCATGTCAACGCTGTTAATATAGGATATTGTTGCTTTGACAAGATATGCAGTACTGTCTGGTATTTTTAGAGTTAATTCAGATGACATAGAAAGGGAGGAGATCTATGAGGAAAGCGCGAGAAAGGAACGGAAGTGAATCTTTGGCCTCCAGCCTAATTGGGAGATGTGACTCATGACTGTAAAATAAGGGAGGGGTTTCGCAAGAAAAATTAGACGCAAGCCAGAGAAATTCAGATTCTGGCATCCATCCATGTATGTGCCGAAGTTATGTTCCTATTAAAAAGATTCTTAAAGGAAAACAATGCCTAGTTTCTTTGAAAAGCCTCTTCCTTCGGAACCATAACATCATGCCAGAATCTGCCGACCTTTTCAAACAACTGGAGGTGCATTACCCCCACCTCTTTCTCCTAGTCTGAAGTGAGAATGACAGAATTCAGAAGGAGGACAATCTATCATGAAACAGGAGTTTGTTGAATACAACCCGGCAGCTGCTGATATCCCAGAGGGGGAAGTAACAGACAGCATGCTGTGGGAAAACGAATTTTGGCAGACGAATGAAAATCAGTGGGCAGACAACGGACAGACTGCCACTCAAGGCCTGGGTGAGTTACTGAAAATATCTCAAATCCCAGAGGAGAGAGGCAGAAATCCACTCCTGCAGAGAGAAGCCTACAGCCCCTCCATTTCGTATCAGACAGCCTTTCAGACCCTGTCTTCCTCTATCAGGGACTCCAGCCATGAAGAGAGAGGGAATCCCAGTCTGAGGCCTCTGCAACAATGGGGAGTGTGGCATTCAAAGCAGACAGAGAGCAAACAACTTCTGAGCTCACCACAGCTGATAGGGGCCTTGCAACAGCTTGAGAGGGAGCAAGAGCCAGGAGATCAGCAGCTGGTGGGAGGACGACTACAGCAAGGAGATTGGCCCCAGCCCCCGAACGTGCAACCCCTGGGCACAGACCAGCAGCCAGGATGGGGCCAGCAGCAGCAGCCACAGTGGAGGGCCCAACAGCCTATGAATCCTCTGAACTTGCCACAGTCACAGTAAAACTGAAACTCCCTAGACTTTTAGGTAAAATCCACCCTGTCTTCCATAGTAGCTTGTTAAAACCTTATCGGGGCTCCACTTTAAGACCTCCCCCGAAGAAGGCACCTGGGCCCCTCGTAGTTGTGGGGCAGACCCATTATGAAGTGAAACATATTCTTGATTCTAGAATTTTTCAAGGGAAATTACAGTACCTAGTACAATGGAAGGGATACCCGTTGTCTGAAGCCACTTGGGTGAAATCCAGTGAGGTGAAAGCTGACAGGCTCATCAAAAGGTTTTATGCGAAACACCCCAACAAACCGAAAACTAGTCATTAATATATGCTTTTGTTTACATTACAGGATCTGTCCTTTTTGTAAGGGGGGCCGGATGTCAACGCTGTTAATATAGGATATTGTTGCTTTGACAAGATATGCAGTACTGTCTGGTATTTTTAGAGTTAATTCAGATGACATAGAAAGGGAGGAGATCTATGAGGAAAGCGCGGGAAAGGAACGGAAGTGAATCTTTGGCCTCCAGCCTAATTGGGAGGTGTGACTCATGACTGTAAAATAAGGGAGGGGTTTTGCAAGAAAAGTTAGACGCAAGCCAGAGAAATTCAGATTCTGGCATCCATCCATGTATGTGCCGAAGTTATGTTGCTATTAAAAATATTCTTAAAGAAAAACAATGCCTAGTTTCTTTGAAAAGCCTCTTCCTTTGGAACCGTAACACTTCAGAGGATATGGTCAATGATGTTCTGAAATTAATCAGCAATCTTGATATGGATTTTGCATAGGATAGCAGACATGATGGTTGAAAAATGTGGCCTGTCTACCCAATACACTAGGATCTAAATAATTGTTCTGGGTGCCAGGTGTACAAATGTTGGGAACAAGAAATTGTTTTATTATAGTGTTAAATGGTGGCATTCTCTTTGCAGATGGAATCAGTTGGACCCCTTATCTTTTAGTTGTCAATACCTTTACCCCATGTTTCCCCGAAAATAAGACCGGGTCTTATTTTTTAGGGCTTATTTTCAGGGGATGTCTTATTTTGCGGCCGGCCAACTGCTCCATCCCACCATCTGCTTGCCCCCGGCCACAATGGCTTACAGAGCTTCCCAGGGCAGATGCTTGGGAAGTGAGGGCAGTGCCGTCAAAATGCGCCTTCAGGTGAAAAGTGTTTGGGCGCCTAAGGGGCATTTGGAAATGGAGCACTCCATTCCAAGCACCCCATAGGCACCCAAACACTTTTCCCCAGAGGGAGACTGGAAGCTTCGTCTGCTTGCAAATTGGGCACTTGCTAATGGGGCCCAGCAGCAGCAGCAGCAACAGCAGAAACCCCCTGGGATGGCCTTGCTGGCACCAACTGCGCATTATTTAACCCTAAGTGCCCAGATCAGGGTCTCAGTGGGCTTAAAGGAGATGGGCGCTGCCTTGCACTTGCAGCTATGAGGGGGGAAGCAGTGGTGGCAGCAGAGTGCTCCGCTCATTGCCTGACCTGCTCTGTTGCAGCCGCCCAAGCTCCTCCTTCATCCGCTGCCCAGAAAATCTGGGGCCATCCCAGGGGGATTCTGCTGTTGCTGCTGCTGCTGGTCCGTGTCCCACCACTGCCTCCCAAGCTCCACCTTTGCCTGCTGTCCAGCCAGCCAACTTGCCAGGGCGGTGGCAAGAGGGCTGGGGCTCATTGGCTCACCTGCTGGGTAGGACCCGCCTCAGTGCCCAGACTAGGAATGGAGGGTGCTTGGGTGGACAGTCTGCTGCTGCTGCTGATGCTGTGGGGAGGGGGCACAGAGGAAACCCTCAGGGACTTCGCAGGAAAGTGAGCACCTGCCTGGCCTGGGGGCGTAGGGGGGCAGGTTGCAGGGATTGGGATGCCATGTTGGGGAGCTGGGGAGCCCCTTCTTCTCCGGGCCTCTCCTAATCATGGGTCTGCTCGGGGCAGCTGGGAGGGAACTTCAAAGAGGGGAGCCGCTTCAGCTGCCACAAGGCGAGGCAGGGCGGGAGTCCACACAGCCACCCACCCACTCCATCCCATCACAAGGTGAGGCGAGGCTGATGGCGGGTCATGGGTGGCCTGGCTGCAGGGGCCATGAAGTGCACGGGTGTGGGGCGTGTGGGGCAGCTATACTCTCCACCTATCTCACCTCACCTTGTGGCAGTGGCACCGGTGCAACACATGCTCTCCTGCTCTGTTGCAGCAGCGAGCAACCAGATGTTGGGACGGAGTGGGTGGACTCTTAACTAGGGCTTATTTTTGGGATAGGGCTTATATTAGGCGCATACGTAAAAATCAGGCTAGGGCTTATTTTCAGGGAAACATGGTATATTTAACCAAATGTTTAGTCTATAATGAATTATTCTTTTCCCGTTTTATTATTTTCTTTTAATCCTCTTAATTCTTTTGATGAATGTTTCAGTGTTCCAAAATGCACTTACATTTTATTGTATTTTACGTGTAATTATAATTTTAGGGGTAAATAACTGTAGGAATTCTTGTTAAACTAACACTTGGGGTTTAATGTCTTTTTAAAGTAAAATATACCTGGATTGAAAAACTGCTATTCCAAAGCAGCAATGATTTCAAGCCATAATATTTATAACTGTAATTCACCCAGAAGAATTTGTGTTGCCTAGAAATATAGAGTAGAGTAGATTAGATTAGATATGTTTTATTGTAACTTTTAGAAAAAATATCTTTTTAAAAAACAGCCACTGCATTGCAGTACCTTGGACATTTTCCCAGTGCTGTTATGCACACATACAAATGTCTCATGGAATTATAAATACAAAAGATTATTTGACAGAAGCAGAAATCTATAGCTCAGATTGCTGGAGTTCTGCTTTCTGCTTTCTTTTGGTGAAAGTAAAATAATATTTACTCTACTCGATGGTCTGATCAAAAATCAACACATAAAATTATTTCATTCCATTTCATGCCTCACTGCAGTTCTGTGTCTGACGGGTTAAAATCTACACAGTCTGAGTCCACCGTCCTTTTTGCCTTCCTCATAAATGAGGTAAACTTATCTTCTGCAAACTGGCTTACTTTTAACAGTATTAAGAAACACGGGGTAGAACTGTACCCTGCTGTGCCCAAGGTGAAAGTATTAAAACATCTATCTCTCTTTCCTTTCCCCACATACAAATCTATTTTCACATGGATACTAAAGATGAAACTCATCACAAACATATTTGTCTGCTAGATCTACATCCTATCTTTCCTTTTGGTTGCTCCTTGACAAAGGTATTTGTTTTCTTAAAGACTGTTTGTCTGGTGTTAATCCTTGCTGATCTGGGTGCTGTTTGCTTTAGAGGAGGTATTTGTACTTTTTGTTTTCTTCTTTCTTCTTTTATTGCCTTTTTTGAATTGTGTGAAAATGTGGCTTATTTCTATGTGCCTACTGATGGTTGATTTGTCTGAATGCCTAACTTGTAGGAATTCTCTAAATTAGTCCCATTCTCTTTTCATTAGGCGATACGTAATGAGTTCATACAAAAGGCAAAACATATCAAATTAGACAGAGGTGGGCAGTTATGAGTGTAATTGGTCTGGTAGAACTTTAGGAAAGTTTATGATCCTTGGAAATTGGAAACAGAATAAATAGTATTGTTGCTTGCTGTATGGTTACTGTTTTCAGTATATGCGTTCTTTACAAGCACATCTACAGAGGTAAAGTGCACACCTTACTTGTGTATGAAGAAGTGCATCCTTTTGCCTGTTCTGCTGGTACCATTATTCTTTTCTTCCAACTAGGCTCTTTTTGTGATAATAAGCGTATATGGAAGAGAAATACCAGAAAAAATGAAGAGTTATGGGATAAGAAGAAGAAGGAAAGGCTTTGTGTGTCAATCTGTAGCCACTCCCTATTTTATATGAACAGGAAGACATACGAATAAAGAATGTGATCCAGATTTTTATACAATTATAGTAGCATGATTTCTTTTAACCTATGCTTTGTGTTTCCCAGAAGAATTGTGTGTGTGTTTGTGTGTTTATAATGGCTTTATTGTTATTACTTAAGCCAAAAAAGGCACAGTCCCTTTTTCCCCCAATATATTTCTCTACTATCACATTGCAGAATGTCTTGCTCTATCATATGTGTGTCCATAATGCCATCATTGTTGTCCATTATATAATGTGAGATGAGGCTGTGCCATCTGTGCATCACTTAAAAGTCATCTCCTTTTTAAACTTTTTTTTTAGAATTTTAGAATAATTTTAATTTAAACAATAATTTTGGAAGAATACAAAATATAAGCAATACCACATAACACTAGAATTATAAAATTAAATCATAATTCTTAAACATAAAAATATGATAAAAATAGAACAAGAAAAGAGAAGGAGGGAAAAAAGCACAAATAAATGAATAACAATCTACATGGGGAACCCAGGGTATTGGTGAACTAGAGAAGTGGCTCTATTATTATTAATATCCCTTTACTCATTATTCCTTTAGCTGGATTTTTAGTTTTTAATGCTTTTTAAATAATGATAACAATAATTGTTGGCATTTATTAATTTTTTTAGCTTTGTAGTTTTGTGAAATGGGCAGCTATTTAAATTTGAAAATAGATTAGAGAGAGAGAGAGAGAGAGAGAGAGAGAGTGAGAGAGAGAGAGAGAGAGAGAGAGATATGTTATGAATTTTACTTTTGTTGTGGATTCCATCAAAGAAAAGAGCATCTCAGTGTCTTTAAAGTGGTCACAGCATCTGACCCGTATTGAGCCATTAAAATCTGCTTGACAATACTTCCCAGTTAGGAACTAGGAAGACTAAATTCAATTTAAAGTTACAAGTTTCTCAGTTCAATTATTTCTCTGAACTTAAGCAGAATCTATAAGGATCCAGCTTCTCCTAATGATTAGCACTTCATTTACTTCCAGTGGCCTGAAATGCTTCAGTTATTCAGAACTGTTTTGGTATTTGCCATACAGGAAATACTATAAGATAGAAAAAGTAAACTCAGTAAACATCTGGCCAGGATAAAGCTACCTTCCAGGAATCATAATTACTTTGGGGCTGCACAGTTTTCTGTTCCCCTTATGCCAGACCTTCTTGCTTTTGTCCTCTGAGTTAACCTTTGTATCAGAATTTATTTGGATCTTGGGTACATTGCACTCATAGCATCAAGCCACACAGCAGTTACAGTATGCACAGACTCTGGGGATATCTGCTGACAGCTTGGGCAAATCTCTGGAGTACTATATGGATTCAAAATATTGCATGAGCTTGTTAGCTCTTAGCACATGTTAATATTTGTTAGCAAGTTGGCACAAAGTTAAGATTTGCTGTTTCCTGCCTTGCCAAGAAATAAAATGTGAATTACTGGTACAAGGCATAGAAAGATGCATCTCTTTCAATAGTCTGAAATAATACTGCCCTTGTTTGTTTTTAATCCTATGAAGTTATCTGGTGCCAAGACATGTGTTACTAAAAGCTTAAATGCCTAATTTTCCTATTTACTCAGAAGTAAGTCCCACTGAGTTCAAGTTGGCTTATCCCTGCAAAAGTGTGTATGCCATTTCAAGCTGAACCAATGAATCATAGTGATCATTTCATCTAACCCTTTTGCCTTCTTTCACACATTATTTTCACAAAAGGATCATATATTGTTCCTATAGAATTGATAGAAGGTATGACAATTTGGAGTAGCCATTTGCATTTTCTGTATGTTTAATAATACTGATCTCTCTAGGGCGCAGCCTGAATTAATAAGGGAGCAGACATTCTGCCTCTCTGACATTTTAGTGATTGATGGAAAGGAACTGCTGTGGATTAGGGCTTATGCAGTGAAATTAATAATAGATAAATCAGTAGGCTGAGCAAGCATGTGCATGATCTTCTTTGGCAGATTCGTTTCAGGACAGCCTGCCATGCTGATCAAACACATTTCCGAAGCTACGGTTGAGGTCATATTGCAGCTGATGATGTGAAGGAAGGAGAGGTGCCAGTAAAGCATAGTGGGAAGACTATTGGAAAAGATGCTTGGAATTATTTACCTAAATATTTAAGTTATTTACTTAATGGCCAATTTAAATGCTTAAAATTGCAATTTAAAAAAAAATCCACTGTATGAACCAACTTTCCTTTACAGCTGAAAAGGGCCCCTTTTCTGCAATTAAATATTCAAGAAATAACAAAAAATGCATTGAATCCAGTGGATATGTAAACACACACACACACACACATTTGTATACACATCTTGTGTGAAGGGAGAGACAGAGTGATTTGCATTCATTTGCATTTTTTTTTTACTTTACTGAGAAATGTAAGGCTGTCTTGCTACCCAAAATGTTAGCACTTGGTTAGCCAATTTATAAAGTAAAGAGAACTGTAGATCAAGAGCACTGGATTCAATTTCAATTAAGATATGACATAATCATACACATTCAAACAATTCTAAGTACCATGGAAAGAGGCAAGATGGCTCAGCAGTTAAAAGACACTGAACTTGTCAGCTGGAAAGCTGACAGCCCGAATTCAAGACCCAAGCTCCATGCAATGGGGCGAGCTCCCATTACTTGCCACTTCAGTGGGAAGGTAACAGTGTTCCGTGCGCCTTTAGCTTAATAATAATAATAATAATAGAGTTGGAAGGGACCTTGGAGGTCTTCTAGTCCAACCCCCTTAGAGTCATGCCGGCCACATGATCACAGAAAATGTCTTTAGTCGGACACAACTGACAGGAAACCTTTACCTTTACTGTAAGCACCAGGGGAAAAAGGCAGGATACAGATTTCACCCTGATTTCCTTTCTCTTTATTTCATATTATTGAAGTAGAGCCACCTCCAAGATTGGCTCCATGCTCCTGTGCTCTTATTGCTCTACCTAAGTAGCTGAGATGATTTATTCCTGGTTTAGGATTAATGTACTTCAAATCACTGTGAAGCTAGCTTGTTTTCTGAACTGCTGTGGCTTCTTTGGAGTTTCTGAGTGAGCCATTTTCTTTTTTCTTACTCCATCTCTCAGTTCCTAGGCTGCAGACATATTAGTGAATTTTTCAAGGGGAAAGGTGCCTTGTTTGTTTTTCAACTCCCACCTCATAAGGATATGAATTTTTGCAGATAACCACACAAATGAACCCAACATGATATATAGGCTATGGGAGGAAGAGTAATAATATATTTTCCTTCCTTTTAATATGGCACAGGGATGTGATTTGTGTGTGTTACTGCTGTTCTACCACAGGACTTGTGTGCTGAAGTGAAGACATTTTCAGACTGCTTTTATGGGACTGGGGGGGTGAAAGCAGTGATGAAGTAGAAGCCACCTGTCCAATTCTATAGTTTCTGATTGCTTCCACGTTTATTGGACTAGTCTAATCACCAAAGTCACACGGAAAACACTTTACATCATTCTTTGCTGCATTAGCTTATTTTAAAAAAAAACTGACCCACATAGTTTCTTGCAGTTTAAGAATTAGTTTGCCTTTGACTAACCTGGAAAAAATCTGTGTCAGCAGCTTTGCTTCTTCTTTCAGCCCTTAAAAGACTCGTTGTGCATTTTCATTCAAAATTAATTAGGCTTTCTTTCAGTATTTTTTTCTCTCCTTTCTCTGCCTGGAATAGCTGTGCTAAATGCCAGTACAGTATAGAAATTTGGGCAAAATAGAAACCAAGACAATACTGATGAAGTATGATTCAGGCACATATATTTTGTGAATCTGTCAGATCCCACCTCCACCTCCCCCTTCTCATCCTACTATCTCCTTCCCATCTTTTAGTTAAGGTGGAGTATTTGTATTTATATTTTACAGTATTTTATTTGTATTGTTTATAGATGTTGTATAGTTGTAACCATCTTTTTAGTTTATCACCTTTTTATTATGTTACCCTGTGGTAAAATGGGCAACCAATAAATTCAATAAATAAATAAATAAAAGAGGTTTATTTGATGAAAAATTTTAGGGCTTATTTGTGTTAGATTGAAGCTTGTAATCATATTTATTCAAGCATGTCAGCATCTGAATTAATGTATATTGCTATAGCAAGCTAGTTCTAAGACTGTAGAATTCTTTAGAGAATAGGAACACTGTTTCTCTGAATTGTATTTAAAATATTGGTCTGCATATTAGGTCTTGTTGAAATACCCATTATACTCCATTTGGGTTTACAGCAGTTTTCACTTTCATAGCCTACAATCTATGGCATCACAGCCATTCATATAGCTAATACATGTAATAAAGGCCCCAAGAACTTACTTTAATATTTTGTCTATGTGAATGGCAGGTGGGTGAACATGATGCTAGCCTTTATATCTGGAGGGAGTTTACATCCAAAAATACAACATACATTTTCAAGGAAGAAGGCTTTTCCGAAGTTTTTGTTCAGCAACCAAGTACAGGATCTGCCCCAAAGGATGGGTCTTCCAAATCTCATAAAACTAAGTCTACAACCTTTTAAGATTAGTCACAGAAACAGTAATTCTTTAAAGAAGACAGTAGCAAAATCATCATGTGCTACACAGAAAGAGCTAAGGAGAACAAAAAGAAAAAAAAATCTGTACAGTCAAGTACAAAACCATAAAAGATGGGTTGCTCATTCTTAAGGATATTGCCAAAGGATTGGTCACGAGGCATTAGGAGTAGGGAAAGGCAGAAACAATTTGAAATCAATAAAATTAAGAATAATGGTGTATTGATTAAAGCCAGCCACAAGATACATAAAACACACTGAATCATCACAGATTTAATATATTGTTATTTCCATCCAGTACTATAAAAAGCATTTATTGGTCTTAATGTAATTTTCTTGCTGTGTATAAACACCAACGTATACATGAATTCATTATATGATCTGAAGAAATTCCCTTCAAGTTCCTGTACTAAAATGACTATTTTAAGAAAGGAACAATTGCATCATAGATTTTGATTTATTCAAAACTGAAAAAGGAATAATAATGGGTCTGGAGAGTATGCTATTTGCTCTTTTATAGCAATAAAAATATAAGCCTGCTCCTCATAAATATTTGCCTGAGAAGAATCACAGAATTATTACATTTATTTTCAAGATACCTTTTGAATTGACATATCATAATTACATTAGAAGTCTAATTTGAATGTAAAAGTAGAAGTATTTTATATTTTATTACATAATAAACCAAAATTACTACTTCCCTGGAAACCATGTATTTAAAATTACTGACTTTTCCATGAATTCTTCTTACTTTACATGCATCTGTTTTGACTGTATGACAGCTGAAAGTAAATGCTATTTTTAATATCTATATATATATTATATTTGTATGTATGCTTATTTACAGCTCAAGTTGTGATCCAGATACTGACATCAGATTGCTGGTGAGTAGCCATCCTTATCAGAATCTGTGTTGTTCTGTTGTTAAATTGATTAAGGGACATCAAATTGGTGCCAACTCTTAGCAACCACATAAACAAATTTTCTCCATGATGATCTGTCTCCAGTTTGGTCTTTCAGCTCTTTCAATGGTGCATCTATCACAGCTGTAATGGAATTCATCCACCTTGCAGCTGGTTGCCCTTTTTTTTCTTCCACCTTCTCCAGCATTAGAGCCTCCTCCGGAGAGCTAGATCTTCACATCTTCTGAAATAGGATAATTTGACCTTTGTCATTTGTGTCTTAAAAACCCTGGATTGATTTGTTCTATGATACATCTGATTGTTTTCTTGACTATCCATAGTATTGTCAGGAAACTTCTCCAACACCAATATTCAAGCACATCAATACCCTTCCATAGTCATTTCCCAAATTATGCTACCTATTCATTATTCCATGTAACATAACCAAAGCAAACCTGGATGGAGATACTGTTTGTGTGGAGTTATACTTATATATCTGTGCTTTTTTACTAAATCTGTGGATGAATAATGTAAGGGAGACATTTCATTTAGACCCCATTCTGAAAGTGTTTTTTTATTATTAAAATGCCATCCATTACTGGTTTATTTTTATTAAAATGCCATCCATTATTGAAACCTCCAGACAGCACACTCCCCATATTCTGAAATTTCTCGAATTCTATTAAACAGAAATGTCCATTTAAAAGAAGGTTGGGCCAGCAAATTATTGTTTCAAACTCATATCATCATGCAACCTCAGTTGAGGATGTATTTGTCAGTATGTTTTAAGCTATATAAGATTTAAAAAAAAAGAATCAGAAGCAAATTAACACTGGGACTAGGGGCAAAAACTTTGTTTGCCAAACAATATTTAAACCTAATGTGTGGCCATCTAAAAGAAACTCCCTTCAAATAACTACCAATGGAGTCTAGTAATGACGGCTGTATTGCAACATTGGAGGCAGTATGCCTCTAAATAATAATTTTAAAGAGCATGGCAAGATAATGCTAATGCTGCTTCCCACAAGTTTTACATTGGCTATTGTACAAACAGAACTTAAGATGGCTTTAAGTTCTAATGACAACATCTAACTGCATAGCTCCCATCCTGATTCTAAAGAAGAGCTAAATGTGCAAATACTTTTTGACAGCATGGAGGATAAACTTTTATGCCGCCCAGATTTTTAGTAAAAGTTGCACAGCTGTATAGATTTAGTGCTTAAAATGGAAACTCTTTACTAGGGCAATCTGGGTTGTGTATTAAAAAGGTGAAGAAAGTATTGTCTGTTATTTTTGACCACATCAATATGCATGGTTCCCCCCTTTTATTTTTTATTTCTTTGTAAAGATGAATAATGTCATGCTCTCAAACTACTGTCTCTTAAAAATTAATGGCATCAACTTTAAGGAGGAAATGGAATTAGACCTGAGATTTGCAACTTCGTGTTATAAAATCAAGAGAGATACTGCTAAGCACTCTCGTAGAAGTGGACTTTAGATTAGTGAAAATGTTCTCAGCCTCAGATTCCTGCTTAGACCAAGATTATAATACAACACAGTAGCACAGCAAATACAGAAAAGCATAAAGACTTCTAGCTACCTGCATATCAATGGGAACCTACATCAGTCTTGTGGGATGAGGCTTCTCAAGGTACTCTACACTTTTATTTTTTGTTTTGTTGTCATACATCCTTTCCTGAAATGTATAGGAAGAGATTCACAAAACTACCTCCAAGCAATGTTTCTGTGCTCAAATGGGTTTTTATTTTATTTTTCATTCAATTGTCCCAAAGAGCCCTAAAGAGGACAATCTCTCAGTATCATCAATTTAACTGGAATTCCAACCAAGATGGCACTCTCAATAAAACTAGAGTGCCTTTGCATTACTTTGATCAACAGCTACTGCATCACTGAGTACTGAGTAGAGCAGCCATGTCATGAGAATGCAGTTTAGTTGCTCCAGATTATTGTAATTTATTTTCCTGTATACTGTAATTGGACTGCAGAATTGCTCTCCATGGTACTGAATTATGAAACTTGGATGGATACTTGCTACCACCATCCTGTGTTCTGAACCTGCATATTGCAGATTTATATTTTATGGAACTACCTTTCTTTATCACTTCTTTTGACCTTTGTGTTCACTGACCTGAATGATTGAAGTTTTGAAGAAACAGGATGTAAAATATTCTTCAAAGTTACTTTTGAGTCCTTGACTCCTGGCAACTACCTGCACATGTCAATGTTTTTTTGACAACATGTTTGCTATTGCCTTCTTCCTAGGTTGAGAGAAAGTTACTGAGCCAACATTAACAATTTTGCTTTATATCTAAGGAAGAATTAGAACTGTTAGTTGGTTTCTAACCTGATGCCTTTAACTATCACTCTAAACTCTCATGTAGAATATACTCCGTGTATTATATATATGAAAATGTATATATATGTAACCTGTTCAGTCATGGTGAGATTCTGGGGCTAGAAACCAGCTTATCAATGGGGATAAATCCACAAATATGGTACACAACTCTTCCTGCTCCTCCCCCCCCTCAATGAATACTGTACCGAACAAACCAGAAAATGAAAATTATCTGTGGTGATCTAATTGAGATTGAAGTCACTGTCTTTCTATCCCTTTCCACACATCCTTCATATGGCCAAGAAGCTGAGAGAGCAGAAGAGGAATAGCAAATATATTGTAGGTGGCATTTTGTAGCAACTTTAGACTTTTGTTTTTATGAGCAGAGAGAGGAAGTGAGGATAACTTTAAAACAACCCTCCATTCCTGGTCTGACAAATTATGAAGTCAAGTTCCAGATCAATTAATTGGAAAAAATCATTAACCATAGTTTGAGCAAGAACTTGCTTCATATGGCAGTCTGTTTTTAAAAACAACACAGCTTAACAAGTAATTACCATACAAATAATATCCAATAGCTTTTAAAAGCTAATTAATGAAAAAGTGAAATTATTCTCTATCAGAGAATGACAATTTATAAAGTCCAGAGATGTTATAAAATCTTAAACCCCATTATCTCTACCTAGCATGGCCAATCTAAGGAATTCTGGAAGTTACAATGTAACAATAGTTGGGGGGGGTGTCGATTCATTGTCAGTTCCTGTCCTAATCCTATCTAAAGCCTAGTTGACACATCAGCTATGGTTTATGAAATAAATTTCAGTTTTAGGAGTTCACATAATACACTGTGTCATAAATGATTGTTTATAAACCATAACAGCATGAAGGTGATCTATATAATTTATTTATTTGAAATATTTGTATTGTGCTTCCCATTAAAAAACCCTTGAATTTACATTACCCCCTTCCCCCATACACACATGCATACACACAGTACTTGGATCTACAGTAAGCACTGGAAGAAAAGCTTATGCATTCCTCTCTCCAATGGGATGCTGTAATCAAGGTGAGGTATATAGTATTACTATTTTTTATATATAGGAAGAAAAGAGAATCTTTTGAACCTTATTTTTTTTCATGTATCATTTGGAATCACCTGTTTGCAAACTAATTAGGAAACAATGCATTTGAAGTGGGGTGTTTTTTGCAATGACTTTAAGCATTCTTTCACAACCTCGCATCCTTGAGATATGTTGGCACCGGCTATCAGAATTCCCAGAGAACATGACCAAAGACCATGCTAATTGGAAATTTTGGAAGAGCCAATAATCTGGAAGGCATCAACAGTAAATCCATAATGTCTAGAGAGATACATTTTCTTATCACATGAACAGAGACTGCAGTATACCCTCCCATCCCTTTATTATGCACATAAATGCACTTTAGAGACATTTCTTGTTGATATTCTAGATGTGGTTTGTATGATAATTTAACCAAGTGCAGCATTGCTTGGCAAACACTAGTGCCTGTGACAGATGGCAGTAATTCCAGTAATTCATAAATAGCAATAATTAGGACTATTAATAAACCACTATGTCATGGGGTCCTGTCAGGAATGTCAGCAAAGCAGTATGACCTTTGTGAGTATAAAATAAGTCTGGAAAGAGGAAAAGTTACTCGTGCACCAAAACAATTTTTTGTTACAGATTTATCCCCAATGGTAGATCTTGAAACAATAACTGTTCTATGAAATAATTATATTTTATCTATGATCAGTTGAAAAGAACCATCAAAGCTTGGTTGTGTGCATCACTTCAGTTATTTCTGAATTATATATTTTTTTTCTTTCTACTTTCTCGTCTGCCCCAAGCACAGATGCACACATGCTGTCTCTGATTCTATTATGGATCCCTGAAAACATTTGAATTGTAGTTATCCAGTTGCCCTCTTAGTCTGATATAATTAGGATGTGTTTTTTTTTTTAAAAGCTATTCATTTGCTAAACTAATATATATCTTTTTTTCTATTCTGCTCCTAACCACTTAAGCTATTTCACATTGAATGGATATTAACAGAAACAGACACTGAAAAAAATGATTTTCCTAATTCGTGAATATACAACCCTGGAGTCACCTTCAGTTTGTGGCAATATTGGCTGTGAGAATACTGTCTGTAATATTCCAGCACTTTCCAACATTTCAGACCTCGTGGTTATTTTGTTCAAGACAAAGTGAAGCATCATTTTAACTTGCTAGAACAGCCCTGCCAATGCCATGAAGCACACTGTGACTACAAGTGAAGAAGGGGATGCACCAGAGGGTTCTTTGGCCAACACTTTCTTAAAATTAATAAATGTAATACATAAATAAACTTGTAACCAATCCTACCAAATTCCCAAATGAGAGTTGGCACTGGTCAATGTAATCACCACCACCACCACCACCATCATCCTATCCCAGATCCTTGGGAAGGATTCAATAGGTGGAGAAAAATGCCAAATCCAGTTTAAGCATCTGGCTGAATGTGTGACCAACCATAATATAGTTTAAAACTAACTTATCAAATATGGCAATCTCCCAGTATGTTGGAACTGAAGTTGTCAACTCATTTTTCTTAATACAAGTAAAGAATTCTGGGAGTTGTATATCCATCATGTCTAAAGGTTGCCCCATTGGGCAAAATATGTATAATATGCGTATTTCTGAGCATCATAGCATGATGCTTCCTAATAGACAAGGTTAATAGCAAACATGTTAGCTGGCCCACATCAATTATGGCTACAAAGAAGAAGATGTGGATTTATTTTCCAGAGTGCCTGAGCGTAGAACAAGCCCCAAGTCTAAGCTTTATAGAGACAGATTCAAGCTTGAAATAAGGAGGAATTACTTGAACATGATAGCTATTAAGCTATCCCAGAGTTGCAAGTGCTTCACTGCTAGAGTTTTCAAACACAAACTTGGGCAACAATTTATCTAGGATGATCTGAAGATTCCTGCCCTGGGCAAGTGGTGGATTAGAAGATCACCAAGGTGCCTTCCAGCCCTAAGATTCAAGGGAACAATAATCCAGTAATTACTTTTGGTGTGGGAAGGTTGGGGGCTAAAATGAATACAAATTGTTTGCTTTAGGAAAAATTAAAATAAAAAAGAAGCATGATCCACTTGTGCAGTTTCCAGTCAAACATTGTCTCTGAGAAGTAGTTAATATCAATTGAGATGCTCGATTATTAGAATAAAAAGAATAAAAGATAGTGCCAAGTGCTTTCTAATTAGGAAGGTGACCATTTCCTCACTTAATAGATCCAGACTGGACAGGTCCACTATGTCCTCATCTCTAAACAATCATCTCTGGACAATTCTGAATGATCCCGTTGCACAGTTTATTGCATATTCCCTTTCCTCTTCCTGCTACTCTATTGGTATTCATCAGTCATCTTCTTTGGAAAAATCAATGATCATGCAGCAGCTGGTTTCTAGTGAATGCCATGAGGTGTATCACATAGCACAACTCAGATGGAGTGGGAGATATCATGGAGATTGAATGTGCTGCTGTAACTAAGTGTAAACACTATACTCCAAGAAGTACTTAGTTCAAATCTCATTTCAGGCTAAATCCAAACTTTTAGCAGCCTTCACTGCATTAAGTTAACAACAACAAATGATAGCCTTATTTATCAAGCTGTGAGGACTGAAAACATGTATTTGAATAAACTTGTTAAACAGATCATTATTAATACAATAGGAGTGGCAATATTTATTTCAGTGCCCAAGTTAAGCAGAACTATAGTGTATTCTCAGGAAAGAAATCCTGAGTGAGCTGTTAAGATCCCATCACATTCCTGCAAAATCAGAAAGCATTGAGACTATTTCATGATTGCCCATGTTAAAAAATGAAACTGTCCAAAGCTTCAGCAGCAACATTTTTCAAGTCTCATTTCCTATCTCACTGTGAATTATGGGCTAATTATTATGGAGCTTATAATGTATAAAGAAGTCCTGCTACTGATGTATCCAAAATATCTGAGATGTTTCTAATTCAATTCTCAAGTCCTACAACAAAGACATTATCCTGATGTTCCCCATTGTACAGAAATACCTGTATCTATATACAGTGTTATATTTTATAATTTTCATGAGTCATAGCCGGCACAACCACTATCAAGGATTGCAGAAACTGATATGTAAATCACTTAAAGACCATCAGATTGGGCAAAACTGTTGTGATATTCTCAATTTGTAGGAAGGTAATAACCTGCTCAAGGTCATTCAAGAAATGAATTCAAGAAAATATTTTCTAAAATGTATGTAAGATCGTATTTAAAATGCATATGCCATCGAATAAATAAAGTAAAAGTAAAATACAGGATCTAATTCCAGGGAAAATGGATAAAGAAAATACAGCATAGATTTGATTTCTGATACTGACTCTGGAAGCCATAGTGGAAAATTATCAGGTACATAGGAGCCGAGGATTTGGCAACACAAGGAAGCAACAGCCAATCGCCGGCCATCAACACGCCAATCAACCAATAGGGCGGCACCACATAAATATGACTCATAGAACAGCCCAAAGCACATATTCCAGTAGAGAGAAGTTCCCTGAAGATGGGCTCCAGCACAAGTCCAAAAGCTTAGAAGAGTAAACCCCTGGTCCTGGTGACCAACCCAGATTGGATCTTGCAATAGTGGAAAGTTTTCAAAGGCTAGAGAGTATCAATAATTTACAAATATGGGAGACTCTGCTTGTGATTAGCAAACAGATTTGCATAAAAATCCTCCCAAACTAAAGCTGCAATAGGAATATTGAATTGGAATTTGCATTTGTTTAACAAACCAGATACTGTATTCCAGAAGAAAATTGAATTTGTCCCTTTTGCTGAAATTTAGTTCTGGCCATTTTAGCTGTATAGGAAGCTTTTAAGGGAGGCTATCAGTTTGAGATAATCACACTTAATTTTTAACATTTTAGGGTTTTTTTCTTTTTGTTTGTTTTTTGGTAATGCTGTCCCTGAGCCATCGCTGCCATTAATTATTTTCTGTTATGTAAACAATAAGAATAAAACCAATTTGAACTTATTTGCTGTCAGTTTCTAGTGGGAAATTTATCTATTAAAATGTTTCTCTGAGTATTCTGTACAGTGTACAGATCAATATAGAGGGTCAGAATTTATCTGGACCTTGGAAAAGGAGGAAATAGTGTTTCTTCAAGTCTGGGCCTGTTCTGAATTCAGAAAGGTAGATATTGCCTTAGTATCAACCTTAGCCCAATTGAGCCTTCGATTCTGCCTCATTTTGGAATTAGCTTGTTGTTTCTTATAAGAAGGCATTGATAATCTAGTATCAGATTTGCCTTGGAAATGGACTGTGATCAGTTGGTAATCACTATCTCCTTCACATGGGCTTGAATGTCTGAAAACAGCTTAGTCTTGTTTTGTGCAACACATATATAATCTGAAACATTAATTTCGTGATATGGTATGTGGAAGGATATATAAAACCAGGTTTTTCACTTCCTTAAATGTCAAGGTTACATTTATAGTTCAAGGAGACCAGTTATAAGCCTGCTGCATTTCTTTTGGAGTCTCTAGAGACTCAAGGTGGTCCTAAGATAATCCTCAGGCATAACATCCAGGTGTATAAAATCATGTAAGGAGGCCACCACCCTGGCATTGAAGCCTCCCACTAGAACTATAGTAGTTTTAGAGTGATACAAGTTGATTTTTAACCTGCCTTTTCTAGATTTACCATTAGAAGAAAAGTGGAGAGACATGTATGGTGGTAGGTATATGTTCAGTAGAAACATTTCAGAGAATTTATATGAAAAGCTAAAAGCTAAATAATGGGCAGAGTCATCTCCGAGGACCAATTCTTGTCCTTGCCAGCCCAGCAATGTCTGCCCTTTAGTCTTAGATTTCCTTGTAGGAATAGTCTAGGAACCTAAAGCCTGGTAAATGAATCTTTGCCTCATCTGTAATCACTCGTGCCTCTGTAGTGCTATGATACCAAAATCAGAGAGGAACTCCACCAGGTAGCCAACTGTTACTCTATTCTTCCAGTATATTGTCCAGTATCTGGCAAGATACTGAAAGAGTTAATCAAGTTTGTCTTTAACAATTCTTCACAAAATTGATTTGCTGTGGGAGGTACAGATTATTTATTTAAGCTGTCTCTTCTCAAGGACAGTGGTGATAGAATGTCCTTGGAATTACCTACTTGTATGTTGCTACAATTAAGCTTTAAAGTAAAAGCACTACCAAAATGTCTTATTAATGGGCTAATTCCCTCTGTGTGAAATACATGCAATGTGAACATATCAAACTTGATTTAAAAAGGCTTCATTCTGAACAACAGGATAGCAACAGTGGAATGTTTAAATGATAGAAGAATTCATTTAGTCTCTCCTGGATGGGAGTCATTCAATCTTCTACCAATCAGTCAACCACCTTTCAGTGTAGAGGTTGACTGAGGGAGAGAATGTCTGCACTTCTGGACCCCCATTTTCCTTTCCTTACTCTGTTATTTTGGATTTGTAGAGTAATCAGATTTGACTGTAAGTAACAGTTATGATTTGCTTGCCTTTCATCATTTCCCCCCCCAGAGAGTGGAATTTGCTTTGCATGCTCCTCTGGGTGTGGGCTTAGATCTCTTAGTTTATTCCTCACTCTTTTAGGTTCCAAATTAGGATCCATCTTTCTACCACTATTATCTGCTTTTAAGTCACAGTTGTCTCTACATGAGCTTGTTTTAATTGACTCAGCAGTCGTATTTGGATGATTAGTTAAGCGGAATAGGTCTCTTTAAGAGCATCCACTTTGTTGTTATCTGTGGTCAGAAGCTCAAAAATTGACAATATTGTTTGTGTTTGCCTGATTATATAGTCAGTAATATTTCTTTTTTTTTAAAAAAAAAATCCTCATCCCCTTGTTGCATAAGCCTTGCAGTAGTTGGACAATTGGCTGCAATCTGAGAAGGGGAAGCTCCCTCAGGCACGGGGCAGAAAGAGCTAAAAGTTTGTATCTCCACTTGTAGATCCAGTTCCTGGGAATCATATCTGTTTTAGAGGCTATAAGAAAAAGTAAGAGAGATTTGGTTACTTATGACAAATGGCTATTTACTTTTCAGGTATCTATCAACTTTGAGCTGTTTAGTAGGCTTGAGTGAAGTCTGAGAAGCAGAATGTGAACATTGCCTAGTCTTCCTTTTTCACATAGCAGAAATAATAAAAATATAATTTCCAATAAAAATAGTAAAAATACAGGACTTCAGCAGAAGAATAACATCAATAAAAATAAAATAAATTGGAATGGGGGGAAAAAGCAAAAGAGCTATTTTAAAATTAGGGAGCTCTTAACAATAAATGCTACCTCTATGCCATCTTTCTGGGGTCCTCACTTAACTACTAATGTGAAAAAGTCATTCAATTTTCCTATTATGCTACTTCAGGAAGCTAGCAGTGATGTTGATGGAGTTAATCAAACTGGATAGCATGAGCAATGAAGTAATTACTGGGTAATTCTAATGCATGCTTTCTCAGAAGTGCAGATATTCCTTAGGTTATATTCACTTGTTCAACAACCTTCAAAGTTATGATATCATTGAAAAAAATGGATTTATAACCAGTCATTGAACTTAAAACCATTGGAGCATCCCCAAGGTCTTGTAAATGTGGACCAACTACCGAGTATCTAAAATGCTGTCACATGAGCAGGGAGACGGGGAGAGAGACTTGACAACCAGGTCATAAGTCTCTTTTTCAGGGACCATCATAACTTTGAACAGTCGCTAAGTGACTGGACGTAAGTCGAGAACTATCTTACAAAAGAGATTTTTATACTTCAGAAATTACTGAGAAAGTAACCACAAAACTCCCCATTAATTATCCCAAAGGTGCTTTTTCAAGAAGGAATTGGACTTTCTTGTTTTTGTCTCTTAAAAAAGCACCTTTGGGACAACTAGGACCTGGATGACTGAGAATCTCCAAAGACATTTCCCATTAATTACAAAACTGTGTTGCCAAAATTTTCTTCTTGTTAAATATGTAATAAATTCAGATAGAAATAATGTGTGGGCAAAAAATCTGTTCCTTGGAGATGAAAGACTTGGCTGCAATCACTTAACTGATTCTTATCAAATCAATGGCAATTTAGAATGGCCCTTTCTGGTGCAACTCTACAAGTCAAATAAGGTGGTTTGATAGCCTGCTCAACCTCCCTATTGGGTTAGCTATATTTCTCCTTTTATTGCATTGTCAATTAGCTTAAGAAATTCATTAAAATACATTTTTCTGCATGTGAAGAACAGGAACACAGTGTCACATTTTCAAAAGGCAGTCATGTCTCCCAAATACAGATTCCTGGATATTCCTGCTCACATAATTCCCATTAACTAGTCAGCTTAGTTGGGTATTAGCAATCTAATAACCCAGAGAACAATTTTTAAAAAATGACTCAGCATATCCTGCTGGGGAGCTGCGTGATAATTATAGTCTCTCATCTCATATAAGAATGATGTATGTCAAGCTACCATTTATACATACTTATCCCTTTGCTTTGGGATTAAGTGCAGAAAATGACTAGTACTGTATTCTGGTAGATTGCTGATTCTCCAATGATTTACCTGAAGAACAGATTTCAGAAATAAGAAAATGATATTTACTTCTTTATTCCTCATTCCTATGGGGAATTCTGGATTCAGCCAACTTTACTGTCTAATTTGAATATCAAGACTTAAGACAGTCTTTTTTCCCCTCCCCCCCTTCTTACCTGTTTCTTTTGTACCATTTTCCTAATGAAGAGAAATATGACACCAAGCTGGCAGGAGTAGCCAACACCCCAGAAGACAAACTCAGGATCCAAAAAGATCTTGACATACTTGAACAATGGGCTCTATCCAACAAAATGAACTTTAATGTGGAGAAAAGCAAAGTTTTACATTTAGGCAGGAAAAAAATCAAAGATATAAGTACAGATTAGGCGAGACCTGGCTCAAAAACAGCAACTATGAGAGGGACCTCAGAGTCCTAGTGGACGATTACTTGACCATGAGCCAGCAATGTGCAGCCGCAGCCAAAAAAGCTAATACAATCCTGGGTTGTATAAACAGAGGCATAGAATCAAGATCACGTGATGTATTAGTACCGCTTTATAAAATCCTAATAAGACCACACCTGGAATACTGCAGCGAATTTTGGTCACCATATCACAAAAAAGATGTTGAGAGTCTGGAAAAAATTCAGAGAAGAGCAACTAAGATAATCAAATGCATGGAGACTAAAACATATGAAGAACGGCTGCAGAACTTGGGTTTGGCTAGTCTAAAGAAAAGAAGAAAAAGGGGAGACATGATAGCAGTATTCCAGTATTTGAGGGGCTGCCACAAAGAAGAAGGGGTCACGTTATTCACCAAAGCACCAGAGGGCAGGACAAGTAACAATGGTTGGAAACTGATCAAAGAGAGAAACAACCTAGAATTAAGGAGAAACTTCCTGACAGTGAGGACAATCAACCAGTGGAACAGCTTGCCTCCAGAAATCGTGGGCGCTCCATCACTGGAGGTTTTAAAGAAGAAACTAGACAGTCACTTGTCTGAGATGGTATGTAGGTTCTCCTGCTTAAGCAGGGGGCTGGACTAGAAGACCTCCAAGGTCCCTTCCAGCTCTATTCTATTTTATTTGCGAGATTTGAACAGCTTCAATCAAAATATTGCTTTAAAAGAGATTTATAATAGTTCATGCATTTAATTTTAGGCTGACAATTTTCTGTTTTATTCTGCTTAATTGTTGTTCCAAGTACAGAGATTTTGTTTACTTTCAGTCTCCAAAAGTTCCTAGTCTACTTAGGGCTTGACACACAGGCATAAATTGTATTTGCAGTTTCCAGAACATTCTTTAATATTTTTCCAAAACTGGGCAAGAATTATTGCTACTTTGTCCTTTAGTAATTTTCAGCTGCAATCACAAAGAAGCAGCAAACTCAAGGGAAGAACCCTCTATGTTAACTCAGAAGAGATCCATTAAGTTCGAGTGTGTGTATTGTCAAGAGCTTGCATAGAACCATAGAACATAAGATTGCAAAAGTATTTTTTTAAAAAAGAAATAGTATTTATCTGTCATGTGTATATATTAAATGTTATGGAAAGCATTTTATTTACTTTGTTTAGCAACTGTGGGGTATATATGTGTGCAGAAAAGCCATTCAGTTGAAACTAATGTGGAATTGCATCTCAACATCCAAATTCCTTTTCTACAGTTATGCAGCACTTAAATATAATAGAGCCAGTGGGTAAGAACCAGACTAGAAACCAGGAGACCGTGAATTCTAGTCCCACCTTAGCATGCATGAAAGTCACTTTCTCTCAGTCCAGCCCACCTCACAAGGCTGCTGTTGTGGGAAAATAGGAGAGGAAGGAGTATTAGGTACGTTCCCAGGCTTGAGTTATTTATAAAAAAAATAAAGGGATTACAGGTAGTCCTAGACTTACAATAGTTCATTTAGGTAACCATTCAAAATTACAATGGCGCTGAAAAAACTGACTTATGATCACTTTTCCTATTTACAACCATTGTAGCATCCCGCATGGCCACATGATCAACATTCGGACACTTGGCAACTGACTCATATTTATGACGGTTGCAGTGTCCTGGGGTCATGTGATCACCTTTTGTGACCTTCTGATAAGCAAAGTCAATGAGGAAGCCAGATTCACTTAATAACTGTGTTACTAACTTAACAACTGCAGTGATTCACTTAACAACTGTGGCAAGAAAGATCATAAAATGTGACAAAATTCACTTAACAACTTTCTCACTTAGCAACATAAATTTTGGGCTCAATTGTGGTCATAAGTCGAAGACTATCTGTATATAAATAAAAGAAAGGTTTTCAAAAGTACAGGCAATAACAATGAAACCTATTTCTAGCAGAAGTCTACATTGTACTTTATATGTAAATAATTTCATTTCATTTTTTCCCCTGATACTCAGTTGATTTTATACACTCTCTCCTGAGGCAATGACATTCTTCTGCAACCTGCCAATTTAAGCATTTGATATTGACAAGCCAGGCCACAAATCTATTGGAATCTGGTTTGCAATTTACAAAGCAAAAGATTGAAATGGCATGAATTGTGTTTAAGTTTAGTCAGAAATGGATAGTATGTGGCTTTCCACATACTCTGAAATTCTCACTTCAATCAATTCTGGCTATCGTAGCATGGCTAAGAATGAAGAAGCTGCAATCTATCCTCATCATCACCATCACTTGATTGTGATTTAAACTATGGGGACACTTAATGCCGCAATTGACATCTGAACTGCCAAAAAGCCCATTTCTGGCATAGTGCTTGTGATGTGATATGTAAAAAACAGCTAAGATTGCACAACACATTTGTTCCCCATCCCAAGTTAAACACAACTCAATCTGCAGTAGCATAATTGAATAACTGCACTTATAATATGCATACTTACTAATAAGTCATATAGTGCCTTGGTTCAGGCAGTCAGACCCTTAATCCCAGATATTTGGAGAAAAATGTAGTTATTTTCATGGAAAGAGGGATACATTGAGGGTGTATTCATCCACCAGAGCATGAACCAGTTCTAGGCAGCAGATTTCACAGTGCAGCTGCAGCAACAACTTTACATTCTCTGAATCTCCATAATTTTTTTCCCCAGATACACAATAGGACAAGGAGGCAGCTTTCCAGTGTCCTGAAAGTGCCTCACCTTATTGGTTGCCTCACCTTATCGGTTACAATTATTTTTTTCCTCAGGAGAAATGCTTGTGGGACTTCTCCCCCATCTCTGCCTGTGCCAAAATAACTCGACCAGCGTCCTGGCTACAAAATGTCTTGGCCTGCCACCCGTTGTCCCGTAACACAGAGAGTTTTGCTCTTACCCCAAGCAGAGAGGCAAGCGGAGAGCAGATGGTCATAAGTCGAGGACTTATGGGCCTTTAGGGGTTTTTTTAAACAGGGGCTCTCCCTCCGGACCTTGGGCGGGGCGGTCTGTTGCACGAAGTGGATGTGAGGAACATGCCAAACCAAAGCAATCGGGTGAGGGAGGGAGCGGGCGGACGGGCGGGCGGAGCGCACGGGTGTGTTCGCACTACCGCAGAGGGAGGGAAGAAGGAGGGAAGGAGAGTCCGCCGCGTCTTTCGCCTGGATGGGAGCTTTGCGAGGAGCCCAAGTTCTGCAGCGGCCCGGCTGGCGGTGAGGAAAAGAGGCAGTGCCCGACCGCTCCCGCTCGCTCGGTAAGACTGCAGCAGCGCGTGGCGTGGCGTGGCTCAGGATGGCGACCCCGCGGGAAGTAGGGAATCCCCCCCCGCCCCCGCCGCCAGGGCGCCTCTCACTGCCCGCCTCCTGCTAACCAGCTGGGGAAACTCCCGCGAGCGAGGCGATTAACTAAACGGCGTGGCTAATGGGGGCGCGACTCACCCGCCAGGAAGGGAGAAAAGGGCCGGCCTTGGCTCGGCGTCCCCGCGTGTGCGGCAGGCTCTGCGGCGAAAGTTTGCAGGAGGCGGCAGAGGGCGGCCCGCGCTGCGGAAGCCCGAGATAGCACCGCGCAGATCCCGGCGAGGCTCAGTGGAGGTGCTGCTGGTCTCCAAAAGTGATGGAGCCGGAAGACACTATAATGTATAAAGAGGCTTGCCTCGGAGCAGATACAGATTGTCTCCAGGCGAGGTACCTGGAGTGAAAGACCAGCAGGCTCCTTTCATGGCTTCAGTAAAACAACTGAACCTTTGGAAGCCGAGGGTAGAAATCGCAGCGCAAATATAAAGCAGTAGAACTTGTGGGAGGTGGGAGGGGAAGAAACGAGGACCAAACCAAGAAGCAAGTTTCTTTCATAATTACATTTCTTAAAGCCAGTGATTTATTTCTAAAAAAGAGAGGGAGATGCTTTGCAAATATTTACAGCAACTGGATGGCTGTAAAGTATGGAAAGAAAGGAGATTTGGTACCTTGCTGGTGATATATGTTGGAGGATTTGACCCTCAAGCAAATCAAGCAGCCATTTTCCCGGGAATTTCTTGAAAGGGGGAATGGGGGGGGGGGGAAGAGAGAGAAAGAGATCATTCGGAGAAAGGTGTCCTGCTTAGAGAAGGCTAAACGGGAATCTTAGGATCTTTCCAATGAATTGTAATTCCCAAAGTCCTTATTACTGTTTATTCTTTCTTTTCAAGATCATTTGGAGGCTGTCTTCAAACAGGGAGAAAATTTTAATATGATTTATTTCTGTGAGGCAGCTTTCTAGATCAGAGGTCCCCAACCTTTTGAGCACCAGGGACCTGTTCTGTGGAGAAATGTTTTTCCATGGACCCGGCGGAGAGTGTGTGGTTTTGTGTGCTGCCTGCATCCGACAGATGGGGCTTGCTTGTTTGTGCGGACCGTTTGCTGGCATGCTGTGGCCCAGTACCGGTCCACAGACCAGGGGTTGGTGACCCCCGTTCTAGATTGAGAGAAAAAAAAATATTTTACTGATATGAGCTCGGATTCAGTGACCCCAGTGGAGGATAAGGAATGACTGTAATCGCTAGAAGAGAGTACTGGGTAGGAGATTGTGGAACGTGGATGAAAATTTTAAAAGAGAGAGAGGGAAAGAGAAAAGCAAGCTCTAGACTGAAAGACATTTCCCCAAATTATGAAATTTCTGCAGAAGCCAATACTAATTTTGTTTTGTGTTTGTAAAATATTTTTTTTATTTTCTGTTCTATCAATCAACTATGTCCAGTTCTCTGAGACTGCCTGAACCCTGCAGTTTTCTTGGCAAGGTTTTTTTAGAAGTGGGTTGCCATTGCTTGCTTCCTGTGGCTGAGAGAAATTGACAGGCCAAAGGCCAGCCAGCTGGCTTTGTACATAAGGCAGGACTATAACTCACAGTCTCTTGGTTTCAAGCCTAATGCCTTAGCCACTACACCAAATTGATTCTCAAAAACTGTGTACTCTCCCTTTAAAAAAGGTTTATGAATATGCCCACAGTATAAAAATAGGGTACTAGTGACAGTAAAGTAAAGCCATCTTCAAATCAAACTCAAGTCCTGTTGGCTATGTCCACATGTCCATATTCTTTTTTTGACAGCCATACAAATAGGATTCCCCACTGCCTTCTTCTAGGTTTTTGGTTTTGTTTTTGTTTTTAAAACTTTCCAACTAGCCTATATCCCTGGACTTTCCAGATAGATTTCTATCCGAGCATTAACCAGAAATGACCCTGACTAGCTTTCTTGATTAGGCAATATCATTTGGAAAAGACCGATATATGTGTGTGTGCATATATGTATATAAAAATTACTATAATAACTCTGTAAAAGATTCTCAGTGAATTCATGTCAGTATGCTCAAGTGGTACAGTTTCAGGTCCAAAGACACATTGAAATATCTGTGTGACCATTGTCTTTCTGCTACTACAGTTCCATCACAGATACATTTGTGATAGTTGCTGGAGCCTGACAGCTGATCTGCAACAGTATCAAAAGCTGGTCAAGTCAACAGTATTATTACCTGTTGGGGTAGAGATGATGTATGAAGTAGAATAAAGTTTTATAGTGATACATGATAACTTTGAAAGTGGATTGTATTTTACAAGATGATTTCTGCGTCTTGAGATAGTTGTTCTAGATTATAACTCATGCTGCTGAACCATGTTTCTTTGGATTTATGAGGGATGTCATTCTAAATGTTCTGTCTTAGGCAATGATGAACTAAAGGTGAAGCTACTAAATCATCAAATCGTATTCTGGTATTACCTCTTTGAAAAAAAAAAATCCAAGAGGTTTAACTGTTATTGAAAATAGTTCTTTTTCTGAGTAGAAGCTAATAGTTTTGTGCCTTCCATGTATGAATCTTTTGCATAAAAATATATTTCATCACTTGTCTTTGTTCAATACTGTTTTCGCTCCAATAGGTCTAAGATGTTCTGTAAATGTTAATTACCTGCACTTGCAAATAATTCTTCTGAGCTAACTAAAGGCTTTGTAAGTGATCTGATGTTACACTGAGAAATAATTCTTCTGATGTTACACTGAGAAATAATTCTTTATCTAAAAGTTATTGAAATTATTGGATTTAAAATTAAGGATCAGAGCTAGCAAGGGCACATGTTCATTTTTTATGTTTACAAATAGTTTGACTGTGTAGCTGGAAACAGCATGGAAATAATATAAATCAAAGGCAGGATTATGTTGTTTCCAGCACAGTAATATATTGAGATTAGTATTCTTAAATCCTGACTCTAATATTTTAACCTTAGAGCCTAACAGACTTAAACATGAAGAATTTTGCTTAGGAGAGACTAGACAATTTGTAATTGTATTCTGCATTTATATTTATACTATGTACTATTTATTAGTATTTATTAGTATTTCTAATATTACTAGTGTACTCAATATACTTCAGAATAATAACAGAACAACAGAGTTGGAAGGGACCTTGGAGGCCTTCTAGTCCAACCCCCTGCTCAAGCAAAGACCCTATACCATTCCAGACAAAAGGTTGTCCAGTTTCTTTTTAAAAACCGCCCACAACTTCTGAAGGTAAGCCATTCCACTGGTTAATTGTTCTCACTGTTAGGAAATAATTCTTCTGTTTTATATCTGCAAGATAAGCCTAAAATAAGAACTAAAGAGTTAAAGAAATGTGAGTTAGACATAAATATTGCACAAAAATCTTTTTGTTTAAAATTGACCTTGTGGTTAATTTGCTGAATGACCTTGACTAGTCATTTATGCCTTATACTTTATTCTTCTTTGCAGAATGAGGCTATTATAACAATTGTCTCCTAGTCTGATGTTCCCTGGATGGTTTGTGCTATAGCTCCTATTACATCTTGTCAATGGTCATGCTGGTTTTGGCTCATGGAATTCTTTAGTAAAAAGACCCTATCTTAGGAACAGCTGCATGCTGCCTTTGTTGCAGAAGATTCAGAATTAGAAATGATCAAATATTGTCCGGTAGAAAGCAACTTAAACATCAGCAATTAAAAATCACAGATGTTATATTGGGTATCATTTGACAGTAGATATGTGGAAAACAGAGCAGTTCTCAGGAATGCTGAATTAAAGCCAAGCATGCAGCTAGCTGAAGCATCTGTGATTTCTGCATTTATTAATGAGGATGAGATTAATTGTGTTTCTTAATGAAACAGGATCTTAGTACTAAAAGCACCCACCGTTATTTCTTTCTTTTTACTTGCTATATTTCTTCCTAAAACAGAAAAAAACAAATCATTATTCCTGAACCTAATTTTAAAAAAGCTTCCAGTTTCCTTTAGGATGTGGTGAGGGAGAAGTAGATTTATCATGAACCTTTAAGTAAATTATTTCTGATTTCCTTTATGCTTGTATAAAGAGGGAGGATACTCAAAGCTTTGCTTGTTTGGAAAAAAGAAATAGATTTCAATAAACAAAAAAAAGAGATGTTTAAAATTAGTCCTAGAAAAAGGCTGCACACACACAAATGATTGCAAAAAATGTATTTCAAGAAAATTTGAATGTAAAGGGAATGGCTTTTTTGCGTCAACCCAATCTAGGGAGACTCTGTGGGTTGTTTTTTTCCCCATGGTTCTCTTGATTAACCTTGTCTCCTATTTTGTTAAATCTCTGGTTAGTGATTGCATGAAGGATTTCTATGCTCAATCCTGTGCAGGATGATTTTCCTACAGCAATTTATAAACATCTAGAATCTCTGGTTGGCAAAAGGGTGGGCTGCCCAGTTCAATTTCGTGGCACTCCATAAGTGCTTTCTCTAATCAAGAGTGTTATGTTGCACTACATTAGGATACATGTCATAAGGGCTGTAGAAGTCACAGCTAAATGGGTAACCACTTCTTATCAAAATTCTGAATGAAAACTCCTAAAAAAATGAATCTCAACATTTTGGGGGAGGCAAATGGATAGTGTCTATATACACACATATCTACTGTGACTATACCCCACCACATTCCCTTTTGCAGCAAGGAGTGCATAAAAAGCATAAGGCAAATGAGTTAAAGACATTAACTAATAAGAAGAAAAGGAAATATTTGCTAACACCTTTCACTTTTTCTCTCTTTAACTTTCTATCCCTGCAAACTATCCTTGGATCCACCACTTCAATATATCTTAACATATATTGCTTTCTGTTTTTTAAATTTCTTTCCTCTTTTGAAGATCTCTTGATGCATTTTACATGTAGAATTCCTAGTGTTCCGTTTCAGGTGCCTATTTAAACCCAAGTTGGGGGCATATCTGGAGCATTCTGTGCCCCTGGGCAAAACTCTGGAAGTAGGCCTTCCAGAGGGCAGAGAGAACAGGTATTGACCCCAACTTTGTAAGGTTACTATTATTGGGGGCGGGCAGAAGAACGAGGATACACAAATATTCTCTATTCCATGGAAGCAGCAGGCTTAAGCCCCACAACAGTTTTCCATTACTACTTAGTCACTCAAAGTATCCCTCCCCTGGGACCCATCCACTTGACCATTAGACTCAGAAGAAGTTCCTTTCTTCCACATTCAAAATATAACCAGACATGCACATGGGACTTAGTCCCTTTCTAACTCAGTCACTTGAAAGTCTCTCTCTTAGGCGTATTGTATCTGGGCTCAGACAATCATTAAACATGGTAACAAAGAAACATGGACATGACCTCTGCTGCCATCTAAACATCATCCTGGTGACCCTATGTCACAAGATCAGTTTGTTAAAAGTGTTGATAAAAAAATAGTTGACAAGGGAGAACCTAGCAGCTGCCTCCCTGGCTTTACTATATGTGTCACTTTTTAAATCTTAAAAAAAAAGGTTGAGCAATTATTTGTTGAGAAAGGCGGTATTGTACTTAACTGTTTTGTAGTGTGGAAAGCCACAGAGTGGATATAGTCCTATCACATGTAGGTGGGGTTAGGTTGGTGAATTGGGGGTGGTGCATTGTTGTTGTTGTTTTTAAAAAAATCTGAAATCATTTTCCTCCTAAACATCATAGGAACCTTTTCCATCTTAGATCAGTCGTGGTCAAAGGGGCCCGAAAACTTTAAAATTGGACTTGAAGGCTGCAATTGCCTACTGTGTCTTAAAGAGTCCACAGGGAAAACAGGGTGGAGTCAGTCATCTATTGTATCCAATAAGCCATTTACTAGCATTCCTAAATCACCATTTGATTTGCTCTGATTTAGGATTATAAGGTAGAGGACAGGAAGGCCTGGAGGAACGTTGTCCATGGGGTCGCGATGAGTCGGACACGACTTCGCAACTAACAACAACAACAAGGATTCTAAGACACTATACTTTAAAATGTCTATTATTAAACAGTTAATTATCGGGAATCCTTGTTAATCTACTGGCAATCATCTAGAAACCTAACATCTAACGCAATCTACTTTGTCATTTCATCTTCTTCAGGATACCCAATCTGAACTACAATCAAATTGAGTAAAAATTCCATGTTGCTGTGATAATTTGCATCATTGGATTGTAAAATATGATGTACACACATATATCTTGGTCTATTAATTCCTGCACATACTGTGTAGGTGAGAGATAAAACAATGCTGGACATCACTTGGAAGTGCAATATATAGGAAGCAGAAATATTTCTGCTTTTGCTGCTTAGAATGTGCAAAACAGATCTTATACAAAATATAGACAGATATCTGTTAGCATTTTGCCTCTATTAGTGTGAATAACTTTCCTCCTGCACTGCATCCCTTTTTATAAAGAGTGAAGTACTGTAATGTAATCTGAAGATTGTGAATTTTCCCCAGACAAATGACTTGCTGACTTGGAAAGCAAAGACCTTGTCTAGAGAGCTTCAAGGACTAACCATAAATTTATGACTTGGGAACTGTATAATAGTTATATGTTAATACAGTTACTGTATTTTTTTGGCATAGTAAACACTATGCTTTGTTTATAACTATATGAATTTAAAAGCAAATCAAAAGCATTAAGTTGGCCTCTGCATTTTAAAAATAAATGTTTTTAAAATGCAGAGGCCAATTTAATACTTTTTTCCCTGTATATTCAAACAATGTAGCTTTCTTCATAATTATGGCTTATAGCCATAATATTGTATTTATTTCAAGGGTAGAGAAAACTCTACTAAATGTTCAAGAAGAACATGAGTAGGATTATCTGTTAGGCCAGCGATGGCGAACCTTTTAGAGACCGAGTGCCCAAACTGCAACCCAAAACCCACTTATTTATCGCCGGGTGCCAGGTGGGCGTGGCCCACTGAGTGGGCGTGGCTGTGGTGGTCATGGCAGAATGGGTGGGTGTGGCCAAGGTGGGCATGGTCACCTCAATGTTCCTCCTGTGTGGGCCGGACACGGTTGGGGGAGATCCAGGGGGTCTCTGGCAGGTGGGGCGGTGGGCAGGAGGCTCATCCTGTGGGGCGAGGCCAGGCAAGGCGAGGCAGGGCAGGGGTGCCATTGTCGCAGGACAAGGCAATGCAAGGGCTAGGGCGGCTGCTGCCTGACACCATCAGCCCCCGCACACAGAGGCCAGCGAGTGCATGGGGGCCAACGGTGTCTGTCAGCAGCCACAGCCTGCTGGCCCCTCAACCAGCGCACTCTAGGGCTCTGCTGCCAGCAGTTCAGAGAAGCCGCCTCTGAGCTCGACGGCCGGCCAACAGCTGAGGAGGCGATGCAGTGGGTCGTGCCCAGGAAAAGGAGAGCATGCGAGGCCAGGAGGGATGGGATGGGGAGGAGGGAAACCAGCTGTGCTGGGATGCATCTGGCCATGTGGGACCTTGGCGAGTTAGCGGGTGGCTGCTTGAAGAGGGATGGTTGCCATCTCCGGGGCATGGCGCGAGTGCCCACAGAGAGGGCTCTGAGTGCCGCCTCTGGCACCCGTGCCATAGGCTCGCCACCACTGTGTTAGGCTGTGAAACTGACACTGTTATTCTTAAATAAAAATTGGTGTGGCTTGGTTCAAAGTAAATGTGTTTGGAGATACTATTTAAGCACATGCTGCCTTAATTTGGCCTATCAAGAAGAAGGTATATCTTCTCATACAACATTAGACATGCAATGCAGTCAAATTTGGAAAACAACTGTCTGATCTCTAACCTCACTTGCAGATAATTTTGAGAAGAAAGAATAGAAACAACTTTGACTGTTCCAGTTTCTGATGACAGGAGTATGCATAAATGGGGGGAAAAAGTTTTATTTTCAGGTCAAGACAAAACAGTTTTTTCAGATAGTTCCTTTGGAATATTCTAACTTGGCTATGTTCCAGGTGAATTAAATCCTGAATTCTTTGATTTTTATTTGGGGGGGGGGAATGATAAACAACCTTAATCACTCATTTTTCATTTCTGAAAACAAAAAAATAGATGCACTGATAATCCCTGCTAATAACTATTTAAACCATTCAATCTATAAAAATGTGGTCAATACATTAATTTTAAAATAAATAAAATCTAAATCATTATTGCTTTTTCCTTTACCTCCATCCCTTCTCCTCCCCATTTGGTCTCAACCACTAACATCTTCCATTTTACCAGGTAGGTTGGATTTTTAAACACAAAAGTCACCTCCACCCAATTATAATGTATAAATAGAAGCCAATGAAGGAACTTGAGATTTTTTTGGACAGCCAAAACTGTGCTGAATGAAATGGATCCTTTTTTTGGTCTTGTTGGTACAGTGGTTAAAGTGCAGTATTGGAGGCTAACTCTGCCCACAGCCAGGAATTTGATCCTGACAGGGCTCAACGTTGACCTCCTTCAGAGATCAGTAAAATGAGGATCCAGATTGTTGGGGATAATATGCTGACATTGTAAGTGCTGTAAAGCATTATGAAGTGCTATATGAGTCTAAGTGTTATTGCTATAAAAACATGTGTTTTCTTAGAAGCTCAAAATCCTCAGACCAGTCATTTCAACATTGAAATAATTCTCATGCATGTCAAATGTTGCTCCCTTGGTCTTTCATGACTGTTTGTTATGTTTATATTACTGACTGTTGTATTTTCCCCTAATTGTCTGATCTGGGCATAGGCACATTGCAGTGATTCTAGTATTTCCTGTAACATCTTCTAATTTCAGAAGATAATGTTGGAAGTTTACCCAACCCAATGACTTTGATTTGTGGACTACCACAAAAATTGGTGAACATCTTCAAGCCAACCCAACATAGTGCTTTCCAGTTATTTGCCATTTGGCTGCAGATGTTGGGACTTACAAACCAAAGAAGCTTTAAATCTGATTAAAGTTCCTGGAAGATAAAAAAGGAAGTAGAATATTACTTTTCATTTATCAATTAATGATATTAATGTTTTTCCATTAGTGTATGGCCTTCATAGTTGTCCTCTCACAGGAGCACAGGTTTCACAGATGTATATTAGTCTACATGTATATGAATTATTAGATAGAAATAAGAAATAAAAATATCCCCAGATTAATTGGTAGAATAAGTTGCTTAAATTGTGAGAAACTAATGTGTATTCATTGGTGAGGATAAGGGAAAGATGAAGATGAGTTATTAATGGGAATCCTGAAGAAATTCTGAGATTGTTCCATAGTCATTGGAAAGGAAGAATCCCCCCCCCCCGGGTTCCCTCTTGAGCATTTTGGATTAATTGAGTTAGAAAAAAGAAAAATATGGAATAGCTTAAGGGCAATTATATGCAGGCCCTTTTGCAGGTTTAGCATTATTTTCAAGGCATATACCTAACAATCTGCTGGTATTCTCATAAAAATAAAGTGGGAATGCCATGTGATTCATTTTTTATCCTTTACTGGAGGAACACCATACTTTTACTATATGTTTAGACCCACCCCAAAAAATAATAATAAAGTTCTCAAGTTCTCTCTCTCTCTCTCCCTCCCTCCCTCTCTCTCTCCCTCTCTCCCTCTCTCTCTCTCTCTCTGTGTGTGTGTGTAAAGCTAATCCCCTAAAATTTATCCAGAAGCTAAAAGAATGCATGGAAAGCAAGAGACATTGTGTCTTTAAGGTTATGCTTTTTCCAGACAGATTATTGTTTGCTTGGAACTCCGCATAGTCAGTAAAAACAAATTACCAAATCACTGAGTGAAACAAAGATGCTTATTGTATTGTATTGTCAGCTTGTATATCCGCCTGGTGTCTTATTGATTAGGGATTTGGAGCCTATAAGGCAAAAATATCAGAACTTTTATGAAAAGAGAGCAAACTGTAGAGAATGACTTACCAGGGAGACAGAAAGGTCATTTTTCTACCTGGAGGAGGACTGCACTGCAGAGAATAGGCTGATTGCTGTTTTTATATGTGGCTATCTTCTTTAATGGCTACAGCTGAAATGGTTTGAACACTAAATGTGATGTTAACATAAATACAGTTTCATGGAATGGAAGAAGGGTAAACTGCTGCTGCTGTAGGTCAAAACTGAATTTATTCACTTATTTATTTTATTTATTTACTAATATGTATGCTAGGTCCATGGCCATTGGTCATAGTGACTATTACTTCTGGAGAAAGTAATTGTTTTAGCAAGTCCAGATTAAAGTTGAGAAACTTTTCCAGGATTGGATGGAAGTTTGATAAGGAGCAGATTTGAGTTTGGAAATATACAAGCAAAGGGTCCAGTAGGAAAATGTTTAGTATGGAAATGCAAGATGGAAGCAGAAGTAGATTGTGAACCTGACCATAAGGCCTAACAGTAGGGAAAATCAGGAGTAGGTTTGAGTAGAATTGGAAGAAAGAGACAGTCTTAAAAAGTAGGACCAGCAACTCTAAAAAGCACTGTTGATTGCCATTTCTCTTCAGTCCTTGCGGTTAAAACATACTGAGTTTTGATACAGTAGGGATTTGGAAGTAATACAGAGATAGTACTTGAAGGTCTGAAGTAAACAGTTTCATTTAGTGAAAACGGGTGGTTCTGGATTCATGGAACAGTGGTCTGGTCTTTTACAAAACAGTTTCCCATGTTCCATTTTGACTATATGATCAGCAGTGATACAATAGAGCTGTTAGAAAATAATGTTATGGAATTCCACTTCTGTGCCTGTCATATTTTGATCTTCTCTTTTCAGTCAAGAAGTATTTATTTGCTACTTGAAATAATAGAACAAGATCTTGAAATTCTTTCTTTCTTTCTTTCTTTCTTTCTTTCTTTCTTTCTTTCTTTCTTTCTTTCTTTCTTTCTTTCTTTCTTTCTTTCTTTCTTTCTTTCTTTCTTTCTTTTTCTTTCTTTCTTTCTTTCTTTCTTTTTCTTTCTTTCTTTCTTTTTTTCTTTCTCTTTCTTTCTTTCTTTCTTTCTTTCTTTCTTTCTTTCTTTCTATCTATCTACCTACCTACCTACCTACCTACCTACCTACCTATCTATCTATCTATCTATCTATCTATCTATCTATCTATCTATCTATCTATCTATCTATCTATCTATCTATCTATCTATCTATCTATCTATCTATCAAATTCAACAGGTTTCATTTTGGCTGTTTTAGCTGACTTCTATTATTCTAAGATTTTGGCTATACTGGTGGCGATTATGGAAATTTGTGGCTAACTGGAATATACCAGTTTGGTGAAAGCTGGTCAAACAGAGATAGCTGCTCCTTGTCATGGGTGCTTGTATGCCTTTGACATATAAGCAAAAATGCCTACATTTTTTCTGGGCAGCTTATACTTCTCTGCTCCTGTGAATTCTTCCTTATCTGTGTGGATTTCTGTGGAAAATTAGTTTTCAGTTTTATGGCTTGGAAATAGAGATGTGTAATTTATTCTTGGGACCTTGAGAAAGAGATTGCAAGAGTTTGGGTAGGAATGATGTAACTTGTCTCTCTTTTAAGTATTTTTGTCTCTTAAAAGCAATTCGAAACTAATTTGTCTTTGACTTATCTTTGTCACTGGGATATAATGTCAAATGCATTTTGTGTTCTTGGTCTTAGCTTTATTTTGGAGGAAGCTCAGACCTCGACTTAGGTAGTTTGTGAATAATCTATAATCTTGATATATTTTGTCATTAGCATTTTAGGTGATTTACATTTATTTCTTATGTATATTTGCCCATATTAATAAATATATACTCTGCTCCTGATGTTTTTGCTTAGAGCACCAGTTCCCAACCTTTGTGGCTTGGTGGCCTGGCTGGGGGTGGGGAAAAGGGAACCGGGTCATGTGGACACCAAACCGGGACACACACATGTGCGCAGTTCAACTTGCACAAGCTGAGCTGTGCACGTGTGTGCATGCTGGCCCACTGCTTGCTTGAGTTGTGCAACTTGAGGAAGAAGAAAACATTTCGCTTCTCATTCAAGAAGCTTCATCAGTTCTGATGGCGGGGAGAGGAGGATGAAAGGATAGGTACTGACAGTTGAGACTGGATGGTGGGGAGATGAATGGATAGGTTCTGATAGGATGGAGGTGGATTGTATTTCTTTGCAATCATTTGTTCCTTAGCACTCTCTGTAATTCTCTGTGCCCTCAGGGTTAACTGAATCAGGGAGCAATTGATTGTGGAATCTTCTTGAAACTATTGCAAGGGCTGCATTGTAAACTGGAGATTGGTGTCTTATTCCTCCCCCTCTATTGAAGGAGGGGTGTTCAATTCTAATATAGATTCTTTTACCCTTTCAAACTAATGGTCTGATGAAACTTCTTGGATGAGAAGTGAAACGTTTTCTTTTTCTTCCTCAGGGAAAAAATAGTCCAGTTGCCTTTTGAAGAAAAAAAAAACAACCCTTGAGACAACTATGACCTGGATGACTGAGAATCTCCACAGACATTATATCTAATGCTTGATTCATTTCTTCTTGTTTTGTAATCCTGGGGATTTATGTTCTGTTGTATAACCTGGAAGAGGCCGCTCAGCCTTAGTTCAGCCATATAGCTGGTAGGAATGTGCTCATTTCTTTGCTTTCATTGTGTGCCATCTGCTATATATAAAGGACACAGATCTATTCAGGCTTTGCAAATATATCAAGGGATCTGCAGGAGTGAGTGTCTTAACGTCTTCTTAATATTCCAACTGCAATAAATATAAAAATGAAAATGAATGAAGAAAGGAAGGAAGGAAAGATATATAAGTCATTGATTATATTCAAATATTGCACATAAAAGAATGTAATTAAAAACTGAGCATGTGTTGGGTCACCCTTCAGAGGATTAATTCTGTAATTATACAAAATTGCCATCAATGTTGCTATTTTTTTGAAAATAAAAACACTGCATTTTAATTTGGAATTACAGTTCTATATACCAATTCATTTGATACTAAACTAGACTCTTTGCCCTGAAGTTTTAGTAATGGGACACATCACCTTTTAGCAAAATGACTCCTCTGCTCATTTACCGGGGAAGGATTGAAAAAGAAAGATTATCACACTGATTGTATTATCAATTATTTCAAAGAGAGAGAAGTAAAAATAAATAGATGCATAACATTAGATATAAAACCCACCATGGGACGATAGGGATCTCTATAAAAGATTTAAGGCCCTTTGAATTTAATGATACTTAGTAACTCTAAGGAAACCTCAGTGTGATTTATGCTTTATACCTTAGGCAACTTACAGTTACTTCCAATGTATCTTTTAGCAATGTTGACAACTGACAGGTTTCAAAATTGTCAAATAATTCAAGGCAATAAACTGTCATTTATTCAAATTCTAGTTAACATATTTCTGCCTGTATATATTTCTATATACAGTATGTGTGGATGTTAGGGGGGAAAAAACCCCAAGGATCTTGCATTATTTCATTTATTTATTTTAAAAAATTGCATAGCTGCCCAATTCGTGGTGAATTCCATATGGCTTACAGAAATAAAACTCCAAATACAAGTATGAAGAAAAATTCTAAATTCACAATCATAAGTTCCACTCCCCAGAATATTGCTTTAGGGAGGATTTCTCAGGATAGCAGTAGCTGTCATTTGTTGTACATACCTTTTAATTGGGGTCCTCTGAGCTTTGGGAGATCAGTACCAAAATAGCAGCTGGTATTATATTGCAGATGTTTCACTGGGCATTCCAGCGAGGCTTCCTCAACACAACAGTTCAGAAGTGACCACCACATCACAATATTTATATTTTATGTGGAATTTAAATTGCAGAGGGGGGGGGATTGGTTCCTGATTGGAAGCCTCTTGGGTTGATTTGAATCAGGTGCTTGACTGAGTAGTAGATTATATTCAGTTCTATTGAACTATCTCTGACTCTTCTGGTCTGTGCATGATCCATTATTGACCAAAGAGCAGAAGAACTAGAGAATTCCCGGAAGCCTGAAATCCAATCATCCCCCACCTCTCACCCCCCAATTGAAATACTAAAGAGACTAGAAATGCTGCAAATAATACCCACTTCTGAACCGTTTGTCATGGTTTCGATAGATGAGACCAGTAAAAATAACTCCAAGGCAAAAAACATTTTCTTTAAAGAACATATTTATTTGACTACATAGTATCGGCATGATCAAAAGTGAACCCAAGACTGAAGTTCCCCCCAAAACTTACAATGTTACAAAGTTGAACTTCCCACCCCAGTAATATGTCATAAATCACATTCCCCAATTAACTACTTATGCGGGCTTTCTAACGGAAGCTTTAGCCCGCCAAAATGCAATCAGCAATGATCTTGGTTCCCACAGAACAATTTATTGTTTTGACTAAGCTAAAAAACACTCATCCCCCTTCCCAATTCTGTGGCAACTGAAAACGAAAGGAAAATGGCTTCAGCCAAATTCATTTGTAGAGTTGACACTGTTGCTTTAGGGAATGCAAGGTGAAAAGTTTGCAAAAAATTGTGATCCCTTTTTTAGTACTGATCTCTCTAAGCCTGGAGAAACTCAACTAAAGGTTTGTATTAGGGAGAGTATTTTGTCCAGAAGGAAGTATGGGGAGAGAGAATAATTATTTGATAATACTTATTTTCTCACAATTTTTCCAAGTTTATTTTCATACTAAAGAAAATGCAGAGAAACATGGAATAGCTTTACAAGTGCACTAATATTAGACACTGTCCTTCTGGAAGTACACAAAGAGGTATAACAGTTTTGTGTGAGAGAAAATGAATAGATTGATGTTAACTTTCTAACTTAAGGTTTACAGTCAGTAAAAATAAGACCAGGAGCTGACTATGGCTCAGATCATGAGCTTCTTGTTGCAAAATTTAGGCTTAAATTGAAGAAAGTAGGGGAAAACACTAGGGCACTCAGGTATGAACTAAATCATATCCCTGATGAATATACAGTAGAGGTGACAAATAGATTTAAGGAATTAGATCTGATAGAGTGCCTGAAGAACTATGGACGGAGGTTCGCAACATTGTACAAGAGGTAGCAACTAAAACCATCCCAAAGAACAAGAAATGCAAGAAAGCAAAATGGCTGTCTGAGGAAGCTTTGCAAATAGCTGAGGAAAGAAAGGAAGCGAAAGGCAAGGGAGAAAGAGAAAGATACACCCAACTGAATGCAGAATTCCAGAGAATAGCTAGAAGAGATAAGAATGCCTCTTAAATGAACAGTGCAAAGAAATAGAAGGAACAATAGAATAGGGAGAACCAGATCTCTTCAAGAAAATTGGAGATATGAAGGGAACGTTTTCATGCAAAGATGGGCATGATAAAGGTTCAAAATGGCAGGGACCTAACAGAGGCAGAAGAGATTAAGAAGAGGTGGCAAAATTACACAGAAGAACTATACAAGAACGAGCTTAGCGTCCCTGATAACCCGATGGGGTAGTCACTGATCTCGGCAGACATTCCTAGAATGTGAAGTGAAATGGGCCTTAGGAAATCTGAGCAACAACAAAGCTAGTGGAAGTGACAGTATTCCAGCTGAGCTATTCAAAATCTTAAAAGACGATGCAGTAAAAGTGCTACACTCAGTTTGCAGCAAATTTGGAAAACTCAACAGTAGCCACAGGATTGGAAAAGGTCAGTTTACATTCCAATTCCAAAGAAAGGCAATGCCAAAGAATGTTCAAACTATCGCACCATTGCACTCATTTCACATGCAAGTAAAGTTATGCTTAAAATACTACAAGCTAGACTCCAGCAGTATGTGGATCGAGAACTTCCAGAAGTACAGGCAGGATTTCGAAGAGGCAGAGGAACTAGAGATCAAATTGCCAACATACGCTGGATCATGGAGAAAGCTAGGGAGTTCCAGAAAAACATCTACTTCTGCTTCATTGACTATGCTAAAGCCTTTGATTGTGTGGATCACAACAAATTGTGGCACGTTCTTAAAGAGATGGGAGTACCAGACCATCTTATTTGTCTCTTGAGAAACCTATATGCGGGTCAAGAAGCAACAGTGAGAACTGGACACGGAACCACTGATTGGTTCAAAATTGAGAAAGGAGTCCGGCAAGGCTGTATTCTGTCACCCTGCCTATTTAACTTATATGCAGAGCACATCATGAGAAAGGCAGGGCTAGATGAATCAAAAGTTGGAATTAAGATTGCCGGGAGAAATATCAACAACCTAAGATATGCAGATGATACCACTCTAATGGCAGAAAGTGAAAAGGAACTAAAGAGCCTCTTGATGCGGGTGAAGAAGGAGAGTGCAAAAGTTGGCTTGAAACTCAACATTAAGAAAACCAAGATCATGGCATCTGGCCCTCTCAATTCCTGGCAAATAGATGGGGAAGAAATGGAGGTAGTGACAGATTTTATCTTCCTGGGCTCCAAGATCACCACAGATGGGGATTGCAGCCAAGAAATTAAAAGACACTTGCTCCTGGGGAGGAAAGCTATGGCAAATTTAGACAGCATACTAAAAAGCAGAGACATCACCCTGCCAACAAAAGTACGTATAGTCAAGGCCATGGTTTTCCCATTTGCAATGTATGGCTGTGAAAGTTGGACCATAAGAAAGGCTGAGTGCAAAAGAATTGAGGCCTTTGAACTATGGTGCTGGAGAAGACTTCTGCGAGTCCCTTGGACTGCAAGACGATCAAACCGGTCAGTCCTAGAGGAGATCAACCCTGACTGCTCCTTAGAAGGCCAGATCCTGAAGTTGAAACTCAAGTACTTTGGCCACCTAATGAGAAGGAAGGACTCACTGGAGAAGAGCCTGATGCTGGGAAAGATTGAGGGCAATAGAAGAAGGGGACGACAGAGAATGAGGTGGCTGGATGGAGTCACTGAAGCAGTAGGCGTGAGCTTAAATGGACTCCAGAAGATGTATTAGAGGAAGGACAGGAAGGCCTGGAGGAACGTTGTCCATGGGGTCGCGATGGGTCGGAACGACTTTGCAACTAATAACAACATAGGTGTATTGTGGAGTTTATTATAGTGAGAATTTGGTCTGGTTCACATAACATGCCAAGCCATGGCAGTTCATTGAAATTATATAAACTCAGCCACTGTAGTTTATAAATTAGGTCTTAGCATTTTGTGTGAAACCAGCACATTTTCATTTATTCAATTTTTTTTACATAAATTATAATTGAGTATAATGTGGGAACTCATTCTGCATGATTTAAAATTAGAAATTAAAGAGAAAATTAGGTTACTAGTATCAGTTGCAGGGATTATGAGCAGGCTGATACTAATATTTTGAGTGCCACCCAGGACTGTTGTTCGAACATGGGCAACGGTATAAGTCTATATAGAATACTAGTATAGTGTAATAGTTAAGGCGCCAGGCTAAAACCCAAAAAACTGTGAATTATAGTCCCACCTTATCAGTAACACATTTAGGCACTAATTAAAATTTAGAGGACCTTTGTTAAAAAGTTGCACCTGAAGGTTTCACAGTGGTGCCATACCAAAGCAGAACCTTGATATTTAAAGTGAAAATTTACTTTTCAAAACATTATTTTGAAATGAGTGTATTTACTCATTACATATTTATCATTCCACTGGCATGCTCTTTGAGGATGTCATTTGAAAGAAGATGGGGCCTAGCTGTTCTGTGCCAGCTGTTGTTTAATATCTAATGGAAGTTGAGTCTGTTTGGCCTGTCGGAAAACTTCATTTATGCAGCATTTTTCTATTTCTTTTTTCAATAAAATGGAGCCCCCTAGAGGCTATCAGAAGCATTGTGCTGACTCCAGGATGCTACTTTCTCTCTGGTCACACTTAACACAGTATTATAACTGAACATGGATGCAATTTGGAAAGATTTCTTTTTGGCAGCTGAAAACTGCTGAGAAGAGGAAAATACCATAGCAAGTGTGTGTTTGTCTACTGTATATCTGCAGGACCAATGTAGATGACTGCATTTAAGAAAGCCCTCCTTCCCCCCACCCCCACCCCGATTGCCCTTGAGTTCTCCTGCATTTGATAAACCCTAATATTCTTACAGATTAGTTACTCTACTCTACTTTTCTTCCTTTTGTGGACCCTCATCATTGTAGAAGAAAGGCAGGGTAGTTATGTCCATTGCTGCATGAAAAAAAATGTTGGGGCTGTATTTGCGGGATCTAGATCAGTATTTCTTCAATCTCAGCAACTTTAAGATGTGTAATCTTCAGAATTCCCCACCAGCCTGCTGGGAATTGAAATCTACATATCTTAAAGCTGTCAAGATTGAGAAACAATGACTTTGATGACCAATCCATCTATAATTTGTGATTTGATTAAATAAGTGTTTCTTTAACTCAGTCTTCTTTTCCTTTTATAAATTGCATAATTCCTTCTTTTCTTTCCTGGCTTGGTGCAAACCCAGATTATACATCTATTTTGGGTAGAAATATAAAATAGGTTGATCCTGGTTTGGTGGGCAAATGGCAACTCTTATTTAATGTTTAAGTTATACTGGCTAACTGTGTTTTGAGTTTTCAGTATTCAGAAGGAAAAACATTGAAATGCATTGGTGAAAAGGGATAAAGAAGGAGGGAAAAGTGCATATGCCTGAAGCTGTTTCACAGTTTGGTTGCATTCAATTGCAGGCACATTAGAAATAAGCCATTGTTTAACCACAGCTTGCTATATTATTACATGGGTTTTCAGATAATGTAAAACCATAAAATGAGTCTTGTATATCAGTAGTGGTAAGTAACACCTTAAAGGAAAAAAATGATGTTTTGGTGTAGTCCTTTTGGCAAAAATGTTAAACTAGTCATTATCATCCTACCTTGAAAAAATAATGCTGACTGATGGTGAAAATATTTTCAGGAAGCAGGATTAATTTCTTTTAGGAAACTGTGATTTTTATTTTATGTGCCAATATTGCATTGTGTATGTTGATGTAGTTCAGAAGTGAGAAAACCATTTCAGGAATAAATAATAGGCATTTAGAAATCAGTTTATCTTAAACTTCCTAGACTTAAAATAGTCATTTAAACTTTACGAAACTGACACGTGGACCATTTATAGGCATGCAAAACCAGTCTAATGATTTTGAATTTCAGATGCAAATTCCAAAATGCAACATGTTTTGTTTTCAGGAGAACCCATGTCCTCTAAAAGCGGACAGGGGTTTCTAGCAAAGAATTTACTATGAGCCTTACTAAAATTAAAAATTTTATTGCTAAGTTGATGCCTTGCTGGGACTGTTGTCTGAAATTTCTAGGAACTGTACTTCACAAGGACATCACAAGGTTGGAGAAAGCTGATTTATGTTAAAATCATGTAGCTAAAAAGTATGGAGATCACTTCTTTGCTATATGGGGAGCATGTCCTGCTGGAGAAAAGAACTGGTATTTGGAAGACATATTTAAGCCGTCTTCCATTCTTTTCTCAAAAATCTAACTTGCAGCTCTGCTCCAGCCAAAATTCTGAATACCTGAATTCATGCAGGACAGAAAGGATGAACATTGAAAGATTAAGTAGCCATAACCATTCATTTACAGATCCTTTGAATATGTTTTCCAGTGGAGGAGAGTTAGCTGAAATTCTCAAAACTTTGATTTTAAAAATGTAGCCAAATGCATGGGCTCAAACTCCCTCTTCTTAAATATGTGATGGGAGAACAATCAAAGCTGTTCTCTATTAAAGCTGCATGCAGTGAAAATGAAAGCTTTGGAAAAGAATCAAGATGTAAAGCAGAGAAGCTTTGAATAAAAGAAACATCCTATGACCAATGACATATTTCTAACCCTCTGTCATCCTTTGCATTCCATCATAGTGACAGCTTGAGATAGGTTACAGGTCAAGCAATGTTTTCCTTACCCAGTTGTCAATGCTTTTTTGTCATTCTAAATTATTAAAGGAAATAAGAGTTTTATTTTCTTATATGTGCACTGCATAAATTTATATTTTTTCTTTGCTTTTTGTTTCAGCAAATCATGCAATGGATTGCTTCTAAATTTCAAGTAGAACTTGTTTTCATAGTTGTCGCACAAGCTCCATAGCAAGGCAGGGCCTCATTCCATCACTGTAATATGGAAGTTATGGAATCACCTGCGCTGATCCTGTATATCTTCTGCCTGACATGGCCCAATGTTCACGGGAGATATTTTTTTTGTCACTTATTACCAGCAGATTATAAAAAAACATAACTTGAGCTGCTTCTACCTTCTCTGGTGAAGGCAGAAAACGAAATCATCAGTCCTCTTGAGAAGCAAGCTCCTTTCGGATTTCTCTCTCAACCAGTGGCCTCTAATAGTCACTGACTTAGAGTATGTGAGAGAAATTGACCAAAATAAAATTAAGATTTGGTATTTCTACATTGTTGGTTTTATTCTTCTGCTCCCATTTCTTTTCCTATTGTGACTTGTCTTTATAAATTGTAAACTATGGCCACAATTATCAGTTGAAAGTGATTATGAAACAGTTACCTTCCCATACTTCTCTCATTACAGTTTCCAGAATGAGTCTTTTCCTTGATATGGAACTTGTGTTTCAACTATGGAAACAAGTCCAGCTCCATTGAGATGTAACAGGTTGCCAATACCTATTTCAACTCTTGTTAAAATGAGGCTCTCTTTTCAGCCATTGTTATTCTGGGAAAATGTACATAAAACAGCATGGTCTTTAATGATTGAGTTGGCCGCATAAATTGGATAATATCTGTTTGAATATTGATTAGCAGATTTGATATTGGATCCCTAAGCAAATAAAGTATTAATATGTTTACATATAGAAGGTTTAGAACTGCTACCTTATTCAATTGTTAGAGCTGTATACAACAATAAATCAGTATTGAATCAGCTTCAGTGCCAGGGCTTAATGGTAGTTTAATAAAGCATAGGACTTCCTCGTTCAGATGTAATATGAAATCATAACCCATTTCAAGCATTCATTCCATTGAATGGGTAAGGACTGAAGTGAAAAAGGGCTCAGGCCAGCACCAATTGTGCTGTACCCAGTGTTGCCTATGTCTCTGTGCTGTCCGACAGCTTTATATCTACTGCATCCTCCCATTCAGCCACTTCCTAGTCTAGAAGAAAGTATATTTGCATGTGTTTGAACCTAAAGACAACTCTCCAAGTATAAGGGTAATTAGTCAATAAGGTGTAATACAAAGGAATATGATTGTGGCTTTCTCTCAGCCACGTTAGTGAAACATGAGTTCGATGAGTGGAAGAGATTTATTAAGCAAAATATCATGAGTCATTGTACTGAAAGCTATGCTGATGTCCAGGTACACTAATTCTATGGCATTCCTCTCATCTAAGTTAGTAACTTATCAAAGAAAAATATAAGATTAGTCTGGCATAATTTGTTTGTGACAGGCCCATGCTGGTTCCTGTTAACTGCAGCATGCCCATCGTAGTGCTCTCAAACACGCTGTTTGATAATTTGTTCAAAAACCTTGCCTATTATAGAAATCAAATTGATAGGTCTGTGATTTCTTTGGTTTCCCCCTACCCTTTTTGATGCCGAAGATGACATTTGTTCTCCTCCAATCTTCTGGGATGTTGCCAATTCTTCAAGAGTTCTCAGAGATTATTGAGAATGGTTTTGTAATTATCTGTTCTTTTTTCCCCTTCCCTTCCCTTTCCCCCATCTCACAACAGTGCAAATAGGTAGAGATTCATAGTAAATGGTTGCCAGAATTTCAGTGAGATCATACAATAGCTCTCAAGCTTTTGATAGGGCAGCATTACTATCTTTACCCAATCAAATTCTGATAGTATAGATCAGGGGTAGGCAACCTTGGCTCTTTTATGACTCGTGGACTTCAACTCCCAGAATTCCTGAGCCAGCATGGCTGACTCAGAAATTCTGGGAGTTGAAGTCCACAAGTCATAAAAGAGCCAAGGTTGCCTACCCCTGGTATAGACATGTCCCTTTATATGTCCACCATGTAGTCATAGGGTTATAGTCATAGATTAACATGGTATTGTTATGAATGGACCTGACATTTTCCAGTATTCCAAACTCAATGTCTCTTGCAATGTGGCCTGAAATGAGACAATTGGTCCAGAAATAAATATTGGCATAAAATTGCCTATGTCAACTTTCCTGAAGCTGCTAGTGTAATGTCCCCTACCATTTGTCCCTGATACACTGTAACTATGTTGACTCCCTTATATCTTCAACCTACTTGATTTTCTTTGTCAAGTCCAGTCAGTGCCCTAGAACAACACCTCCATGTGAGGCATCCTATTGCCAGGAGCAGACCTACCTTAAAAGGCTGTATCTCGCCAGTCTTCAATTCTTCTCATGCTCCTCTTTGCTGGTCATATGTAACATCTATTTTCTTTCACCATTTCTCTTCTTTAGCTGGTGTCCCGCCCTCATCACAAACAATTATTTTTATACATGGCAAAAAATAGTTAGCATTCTTTTGGTGCCTTTAAATCTACAACAAACAACATCAGTCATTTTGTCACAACAAAACAATATGTGTGGGAGAAAGCCTAGAAATTATGGTGCCTTGTTTCTGATAATTCAAAATTAAGTTTTGCCAGGGCAATAGTAAAGGAGAAGCAATAGTTTTTTAATCTTACAAGAAGTAATTGGAGGATATAAAATAAACTTTCATTATCGGGAACCAAATTAAAGTGACTGATTTCCACACTGACTTTGTTTAAATGATTTGGACACATCATCTGTCTTAAATCAATTTATCAGTAAGGAAAAGGAATGTGCAATTCTTCTTTCATTCTCTCAGTTGCCAGTTTTCTAGGAAAGTGCTGCCCTGAGTTTGTTATAGGTCTCAGCAGTTTTGTATTATACTCAGCAATCTGGCTGATCAGCATCTATTCAGTTCTGCATGTGGATATATACAGTATTTACCGAAAATATAACCAATAAGTTCCAGTGGTTTTTGAAAATGAATCAGTCAGTCTAGCTGGCAAACCAGTAGTTCAACCTTCCTCAACCTGGTACCTTCCAGATGTCTTAAATTATAACTCTTATCATCACTTAGCACTGCAGGAGTTGGGATGGTGAGGTGATGAGAGTGCCATATTGAGAAAATTGCATAGTTTGTTTTGGCCAATATGAGGAATCCATTGGGCTGTACTTGATAAGAGAGAATGGTTTAATTCTGAAATGGAAACTCTATTTTAGATTCCATAACAAGGGTCTTGAGTGCTATTCTTCAGTGGATAGACATGCCATTAGTTCAATAGACAGATGCAGCTGACTCCATAATTTCCTCTAACCTTCCTTAATTGATTTTATTGATCAGAGGAGTAATATGCCTGTGAGCATTGATATCAAACTTTCCAGCATTACCCTCTCAAAACATGGAGCTGATTGAGTGATCAATTATGTAACATCAAGTTGTTTCAAGTCATGACCTCATAGGTAGATTTTCTCCATGGCAATCTATCCCTAAACCATTCTGTTGAATCTTCCAATGGTGTACTCATCATCACCGTAAGTGAGTCCATACTCATTGCTGCTGATCATGCTCTTTTTCTCTTTCCTTTCAGCTTTCTGTAATGGTATGTAGGAGTAACCTTGGAAGACTAAATGAAGAGATGCTGCCTAGGGAATGTCAGATAAGAGGGAGCATAGTACATAGCTACATAGTGGGTGGAACAAGAGGTTCAGGAGAGGCCCTCCCTAAGTTATCAGCCTACAAAGGTGATAGTGGGAGAATTGTACTTTCAGGTTTGCAAATTTCTATTAATGTAGTTTTACAATAAGCTAAAATTAGTTTATATGACAATGTTTCCTGTCTGGTCTACCTGATAAAACTTTTCCAACATTAGAGCCTTTTCCAGAAATCTGGGTCTTTGCATGTGTCCAAAGTAGGATAATTTGAGCCTGGTCATTCATGACTCAAGTGAGAACTCTGGGTTGATTTCTTCGATGATCCATTGGGTTTTTCTCTTGGCTGTCCACATCTTCTCCAACACCAAATTTTAATACTGTTCCTATTCTGCTTCTTTGAAGTCCAACTTTCACTTCCATTGAGTGTCACAGGAAATATGGCTTTCATAATTCTGATCTTTGTAGGTATAGACATCAAATGACATTCTAAAGCTTTCATGGCTGCTCTACCAAGTGCTAGTCTGTGGTTTATAAATAGATATCTCCCCAAAATATATTTAAATATATCTTTGTGCGGTTTTCCATATCTGCTACCTTCTACTTACAGGGGGAACATAGATAGACTATTCTGCTGATTTTCCTCAAAGCAAGAGTACAAACTAATTATGAGTTAAAATTGTTGTGTGCCTCAATCCCTCCTTTATCAGATATCTTGATTTCCAATTAATACTGATGACTGATAACTTGATTTCAAGTCAAAAGATAGTACTTCATCAGCTCCATGCTATTGTTTTTCTAGGAACTTTTCTGACCCAGCTCTTTCTCACCAGTCTTTAATAATATAATCAGACAGATAGCCAAGATACCAAGAAGTGAGGTTGGATAGCAGCCAGATCTGAATTTCCTTTTTAACCATCATTCTGTTGTGTGATCTTCTCTTTTCCTTACTTTCCTACAGATAATTTCAAAAGTATCCAAAAGTATCTGTTTATTGGTTTCAAACTTTAGACAGAAGAGAGAACACTACCTCTGAGATGATCCCTTATGGGACTAACCTAAATTCCAAAGTTAATCCAGAAAATGGACAGCTTGCCTAAAAATAAAAGCATAAAGCCTTGAAAAAATTCAGAATCAGCAAAGTAGTGCTCTTAGAAATGTTATCTGTTCCACAAGCAGAACTAGCTAAATAGACAAAGCTCAGTGGGATAAAATTTCAGATGATCCCTTCAATATTATATGCTTCCGTTTTCAGAAAAGCTTTGGTAAAGTTCCTATTGAATAAAGTTAATGGTCATGGGATAAGTCCTTCTATGGAAGCCTAAGTGATTAAAAAACAGACAAATAAGCTATTTTCTTAATTGAGGTAAGCAAGATATGGAGTCCTCAAGGTTATTTGTTGGGACTGGTGATTTTTAATTGATTCATAATTTATCTTAATTTAGGAGTAAGCAATGAACTGGCCAGATATGCAAATAATACTTAACTATTCTAGGTGGTAACTGCTAAGTAATTGTGAATATCTCTGGGAAGATCCCTTGTCTCTGCTCAAATTGTCAGTCAAGTTGCAAACATGCTTCAAATTAATTAAGTGTAACATGATGCATATTAGACCAAAAAAGCTCTAATGTCACATATATCCTGAGCTGTTTGTAAGTAATCAAGAAAAAGATATTGGTGTAAAGTTGTGTGGAGTTTCTCAGGGCCAATATGCTGAAAATGTTAATAAGCAATCCCACCTATTATTACATGTGAGAAGCAGCAGGCAAAGTTTCTGTTATGTTTTGGAAGTATGGCAGAAAAGATACTGAGTATAGACTTGGTAGAGTAGGAGTAGAATGGACCTAACAAATAACTGCTTGATGTGGTTTTACTTTTTAGTTTATAATAAAGATTCTTAATTAGTTGTGCCATGTTTGGGAAGCTTCTGACAAGTTAAGTCATTTAAGGAAGAAGGCCCCTGCTCAATGAAGATGATGGCAGTTGTCAGAAAGGCAAAGTTCACACTTGAGATCATTAACAAAACTGCTGACACCATATTGTCCTTCAACACATCTGCTTCTGGGTGCAGTTCTGGTCATTATTATGTGGCTGTTAGATTGTCAGCAGACTCCACCTCCCCTACCCCTGACTTTCTCCCTACCCCCCCCCACCTCATCCATCTTTTTTTTACTAGTCATATTAATGTATTTTCTTTAGTTTTTCTTATTTTATTATTCTAATAATTTACTTTTGTTTAGATTTTTTTTATTTCTTCATTTTTGTTTATGGTTATGAGCTGCCTAGAGTAGCCCCATGGACAAATAGGCAGCAAATAAATTTAATAACAACACAAAACAATAACATTTGAAAAAAAGATACAGTGAAGTTAGAAAAAAGGCAACCAAAATTACCAGGCAGCTCAAGACACCTTTCTTATGAGAAAAATCTGGAAAACGTGAGATTCTTTAGCTTAAAAAAGGAGAATGGAAGTTGTGTACAATATAGATATCACACATAACAGGGACAATATAGGTTAGGATGAAACTGCCAATCAGGCTGCAGTTTCTCTTAGGGAAATAATATGCGACTTCATATGTTACATATCTGACCAGTGAGATTCATTGCTAGCAGTTATAGTGATGGTCACTAAGTTGGATGGCTTTGAAAGGAGTTGGATGAATTCATGGAGGATAAATTCTGTCAAAGGCTGTTGAGTTGAAGACTCTGTGTTACCTCCAGGTTGGGGGATTTATGTCTCCAAATATTAGCTGCACTGTGGGAGATGAGTATGTTTCCATCTCCTGCCTGGGACAACTCCAAAGGCATCTTGGTTAGTTGCTCTGAAAATAAAATGTAAACTAAGAAGGGCCTTGGCCTGCTCTAGCACAGCTATTCTTATGAGATCACATTTTGGCGGCTGAGAAGAGCCCTTTGTTGTAAGGTCTGCAAGGCAATGCAACTCTGCATGATTTGTGCCAAGTCTGTAAACTTGTTACAGGAGGGGAGACAGCTGGTGCAGTATAACAGCACATGTTATGCAGTCTTAATTCAGGAGAAAATCTCATTGCATTCAATTGGACTAGGGAATCTGGGTTTTGAGTGCATTTAAACATATGTAAATGCAAATTGTGAAAATCAGTTCAAATCTCGTCCCTGTAGTGACACTTATTTTAGGTATCTACAATATGTTTATGAGACAGAACTTTAAGAATTGCATTAGTGCTTACAAAAAGGTCATGTATATCAACTGAATGGAATATTTAAATATATAGATGCTAATTAGAATTGTATTGTTGCCAGTATAAAAAGCAGAAGTAAAACTTGTGCTTTAGACTGTACAGATTTTATATCTGTATTACAAATGTATTTGCAAATGAATGCATGCTAAGACCAATTCTTAATATGTGAAAGTGCATAGAAAATAACCTCCCCACTTTTATACATGTCCTCCATGGTTATTAAAGAGTTGGAACTGGGAAAAGAAACTTAGGATGTATTTGAATATGTTTTAAAAATGAAACATTGAGAGGCACAATCGTTAGAGAGTCTGCCAGGACATTCTCCATATGAATGGGAGGATCTGAAACAAGTCTGCACTGGGGCTGTCCGTGGAATGCTGGAATGCAGGGAGAAGCAGAAAGTGGGGTGACTGTATCAAGCCTCTGCAGCCAGGTGGCTGCTGTGACTACAGGGGACTAAACGTGTAGCCCATGTCCTTCTATGCCCCTGTCAGTGTAGGAGTGACATCCTGGGAGAATCATATGCCTGAAAATAAAATAAAAAGATTAGCTCAGCTGCTCCTGCTCAGGGATTGCTCTCTGTGTCAAGTGGGATGAAAGTACTGCAGTGAAAGGTAGCATAGTGACTCAGCACTTTTTCCTCTCTGTTTCTCGTCTACTGCAGAATTAACTCTGTCTTTGCATGATGTGTATGATGCTGTTTGCTGGCTTCTGAGATGACAGCTGTGAGGATTGGTGCAAAGATTAGGACTGAACTGTATGAAAAGTTCAGGTTGCATTGAAACAGGAGTCTTTGGAATGTTACCATAAATGTTTCTTTTACATTCATAGGTTTCTTTATTGTCTCTCTATAGCAATATTGGACAAGGAATGGAGAGGGCTTACTTAGGGGAAACTCAGATTGTTCAAAGAGCTTTTCTTTAATTTAAACATATTGTTGAAAGAAAACTGCGTTCCCCCTGAATTATAGTCAAAATGCCCAGAATTGTAATGACAAACATTCATTTAAGTTTCACATTTTCACTTGAAAGGTTAAAGTAGTGAATGAAGGCAAAAATACATGTCCCAAGATACATTAAGGTTTTTAACCTGGGACAAAGGTGTGTCCCCATATCTATCCCCATGAGATCTGTGGACCTTTCTAGTAATGACTACATACATAATCTGTGATCAGGGGGAATTTAACCCAGGCAAACGGACTTGTTTATTTATTTCCAAGATTTATATGGCCACCTGTCTCATATGATGATTTTAGGCAGCTCATTATAATCTATAAAAACATAATTAAAAACAAAAGTACCCTTCCCCCCAGGAGCTACACCAATCATCTTCACAGCTCAGCCTACATCCTAGCTCAGTCTTGGGAGAAGAGCCAGGTCTTCATAGCCCTCCAGGTTCACTGATTACTGTTCATAGTTAGTAACTACTCCTGGTTATTCATCCCTTGGTCACTTCCAGAATGGACTATTGCAACACACTTTACATGGGGTTGCTCTTGAAGAACATCTGGAAACTTCAACTGGTGAAAATGAAAAGTGTGGTGGCATGGCCTGTTATCCGAGAAAATGGAGAACCGTAAGGTGATTATACTGTGTGTAAGATCCTGGTCCTTTCTCCCACAGTTTTGATTTAGATTTATATTTAACTGTTTTTAACTATTGTTTTAATTGTTTAAAAAGATTGTTTATTGTATGCCACCAAGAGTCAAGTTTGTGAGATGGGCAGCTATATAATTCTGATAAATAAATGAAATAAATAGATTATAGTTCCCTAATACGGTAAATATTGTCATTCAATGTACAATAGGATTCTTATTAATAATTCCAGATGACATTTAGTCATTTATTAGAAGTACTGGGATGTATTCCAAGTTTATTACAGTATGTATATATGTAGATGCAGATGTAGATGTATAGATATATAATATAGATATATAGATATATTGTTGGAGATGACCAGGCTGAGCCCAAGGGAGGACTCAAGCTCAGTTTCCCATTCGTGCCCACAAGAGATTTAAATCTAAACCACCCTGAATTCCGTTGACACTTATCTACCTCAATTTGCCTTAACAATTAGTACTTCAGATTCTTGTAGAGCAGGGCTTTTCAACCTGTGGTACATTAATGAGTGGCAGGTGGTACACAGCCCTGCCTAGCCAAGTGTAGTGGGGAAGGGAAAGAGCCAGCACAGGCAAAGACTTACAGTGAGAGAGTCCTCTGGAGCTGCAGATTTTACTTATGAATGGAGCCATTTGGGGAGGCTGCCTTAGCAGGCAGCCAGTACTTACATTTTTTTTTCTTCCTTAAGTGCCAGCTGGGCTCCTTACTTTCCTTTCTAGCCAGTAGCTAATTCTTAAAGGGGAAGTGCCCTTTTAAGCTAGTTCACTCAGCAGCTTGTCTTTTCTGTCTCTGGAGGCCTTTCCTTGTTTGATCAATATATGGAAGAGGGAAAATATGGGGGGGTTCAAATTCTTCCTTCAGAAGGAGATGGGAATGAGAAAAAGGGAGGCAGGGAAGGGAGGGAGGGAAGGAAGTCCCGCCTTAGCAGTTGGCCACCAGCAGCTCTGCCATTGACTTTGCTTGTCAAAAAGTTGCAGAAGGGGATCACATGACCCTGGGACACTGGGACCATCATAAATATGAATCAGTTGCCAAGCATCCAAATATAAATCACATGACCCTGTTGCTGCAATGGTCATAAGTGTGAAAAATGGTCATAAGTCATTTCAGTGCAATTGCAACTTTGAACAGGTTTTTTTTTTGTCACCAAGTTTTTGACACCTTGCTAGGTGGTACTCGAATATTGCCATATCCTAAAAGTGGTACAATCGGTAAAAAGGTTGAAAAGCCCTGTTGTAGAGAGTGATAGCATGCAATAAACCTGTATTCATTTGAACTGCCTTGGTTCCTGATTTCCTGTGCTTGACATTTATATTTTCTACAAGTTTCCTTAAAATATTTTGATCTGAATTTCTTCCTCAGCATTCACAGGGTTTTTGAATCTTACCCGTATAATTTGTATAAGCAAAATAGATAAATTGTTTGATCTCCCCTCCCCCGGAGGAATGGACCTTATCTTGTATTCTTCAACCATGTGAGTACTTTAAAATAGTATAGCATTCTTCTGTTTATTAATTACATTTTATTTCTGTTTTTAATAACTTTGTAATTTACCTGATAAATGCAGTTTTTGTGCAGATTAGAAATTAAAGAAATTAATAATGGTGCAAAATAGTTTATTTATTGCGCTAATAAACTATTGCAATCAAAATGACTTTGTGATTAATCACAAAATACAATTATGCAATTAAATAATCATGGTAATATAGTACTCACAGTACTTAGTTGTACAGTAACTAAGACATGGATGAGTGTACTCTCCAGAAGAGTTCTATTTATAAACGTTTCTGAGAGAATAATAACATGGATGCTCTCATTCAGTAGAGAAACACTGAAATACCACTTCTCTTGTTTTAGTAAATGCTCTAATTGCAGATTGAAGCTGATTGGATTTTGAGGTAATACGTAAGCGTCAGTTATGCTTGTTTGAAATTGTTGAAATAGCATTAATAACCTATTTCACTGATTATAGATACTAAATTTTTAACTGCTTTTTTAGCTAATAGACTTCAACAAATAATTTCTTAAGGAATTAAGAATGATCAAGTGAGCAGTATATACTAATGATATTTTATTGTTTATGCTCTTGTTTTCAGTCTAAATTGTCTAGTTCAGTTCAGTTATTATGGTTGGTCATACAGTCAGCCAGTTGTTTAGATTAGGTTTGGCATTTTTATCCACCTTCTCAAGGACCTGGGATATTATTTCTTCATCAATTTATGATTCCAGTAAACTGAAGACCTAGATATTTAACAAATAAGTTGCCTATAGACATAGATAAGGCATGGATAAATACAAAAATATGGTCATTCTTTACTGAAACTGTGATATAAAATTTCGTATATGCCTAAGAAAACCTTCCTATTTAATAATGATGCTACCTTTCTATGAAGAAGGATAGGATGAAGGAAGATTTTCATATTCTCAATGGTCATTTTATGATGGTTTGCAGCAAGTCTTCCCATTTCAAAGTGGAAATTTGCAAGATTCAAGTATGGTGAATGAGACCAATAAAATAATCTGTGAGAAATGGGTATTAACATGTTACTATGTGCGCTACAGTTATTTCTACCTCCCTGCAGTGGTGATTTTTTACCAGTCCACAGGTCTGGAAACTTAGAATGTTTTTCTAAAGTGGATTTCTGATAAGAGCCTTGGCTTATATGTTTTATCTCACTTGGAATTATCCCAAATAGATATAAATATGCAATTCCTCTTTTGTGTGTGTGTGTGTGTGTGTGTGTGTTTTAATGGATGCTGTTCATTGGAGATGAGTTAGTTATATTCACCACGAATTGCACCCAATGTTGTATTTACCATGATGACCTTTTACCAGCCTATTTAAATATGCATTGATAAAACAATTCAGAAAGGAATAAGATATTGTTTTTGGAATGCGATTGTGAAATCAGTAGTGTTTGTGTACACTACTATCCATAAAATTATTACAGCCAAATCTACACACAAGAAGAATTGTCCTCTAACTGTACATTCATGTACAAGATTAGTATTGTGATGACTTGGCAATGCTGTGGTAGTGTAATCGCTAATTAAGCATCTGGTTTTATCCCCGTGTACTGATGTCTGTGTCAACTTGAATTTCATTTTCAGCTGTGAACTTTTGCGATATAGTACTCAAGAAGTCTACAAAAGAATATCTTGTTGGAAATGAAGGGAATGATCATGTCAAACATAATTTGCTTTTTATTTGCCGAGAGCTGTGTACCTTTCTATTCTATATACTCCTTTCATTTCACTCAGTATTTCATTTCCAGTAATATCTATCCTGCCACTAATGTTATGAGTTGCTAATTGCACCGACACTTGATTCATTCAAAAATAAAATAACATAGTTTCTTTCTTTTGGTTCTCTATCAAACTGTATTTCAGGGATGCATTCTATTGGTGATTATGAAAAAGAAATTGGTTTCATAAGTATGTGGTTTATATCCATGTGCCATTATTTCCTGTGCAGGCTCCTAGTAATTGTTGCCTTTCACCCCAATAAATCACAACAGATTCATGATCAGGACAAGAATAACACTGAGACTACAATGAATTTTGAGGACACTTGACTCAGATGCCTTCCAGTTATGAGTTAATTCTCTTAAAGGTCTTATCCTGCCTTAAAGATCTGGGTGTGTTTTCTTAAACTGTGGTGTAGTGGTAAGATGTTGGGTTAGGACTGGTGAGACATTTTTGTTTTGTTACAGTAGATTACTGCTCAGTAATTTAATAAAGGGGAATGGATATTTCGCCATAGAAACAAATATTTTTCACTGTTTTTATATGTACATTTTACTTTTTGTCTACAGAATCCAAGATGGCATATATGGTGTCATGTTTCATTTTATCTCTGCAGTGACCATTCTGTGAAGTGCATTAAGCTGAGTGAAAGCAATAGGGCAAAACAATCTCTTTGATTGAGTGGGGATTTGAATCTAAACCTCCCCAGTCCCAGTGATCCAAGACCACTACACAGCTGGGAGCGATTCAGAGCTCTCTACAAAGCCTTTTCTTTCTGTCTTACAGATGGAGGGAAAGTAAAGGTTTAAATGTACATGTATATCTGTGTATTTATGGGAGCTAGGGAGCCACATTCACATACATTAAGCCAAGTTTGTTAAAATTTCTTCTTTGCCGTTTCCCATAGTTTACAAACCATCAGCGTTGGATTCATGTCCTGTTAGTAAACATGTTATACAAATAAAATTAATGGTTTAGTTAGTAGAATGTGCAAATGCAGCCAAGAGAGAAAGAGAGAGCATTGAGCTAAGGATGTTGGAATTGCTTGTCTTTAGGCATTACCACTTCCACCAGCACTCTCAAAAGTGAATCCCTGCTTCCCTTTTGCTCCTCAGAAGTGAAACTCTGACAAGCATAGTCCTGGAACATGCTATTGCTTAGAAAAGAGGGAGATCTAGAATAATTGGACAGGGACACACTCCATAGACTTTACACATTAATTGGACCAATTAAAATAGGGGCATCCATGTTTTTCAAGCCAAGGATATCATTTGGTCCAAAAATGTGGGTGCTTCCAAAATAAAAGATAAAATAAAATGACTTTTTAAAAATGCTGTGCATTTCATAAGTATTTGTATACCACCCAGAGTCACTTTATATGAGATTAGCAGCCATATAAATTTGATTCATAAATAAATATTTCCTGCATATTTTGTAATTTTGCCATATGAGCATATTTAATATGAAACAGGGCTGCAATCTTTGCAGTGGTTTGACAGCTACATTGTGGGGTTTAGGCAGGAATCGGTTTGCTTATATCAATTTAATGGTATTGGTTTTAATTAAATGGTTAAAAGATGGTTATGATTAAAAATGTCTGTTATTTGGAGGAAAGTGAAATGGTTTCTGGCAACCTCCAGCGGCTAGCCTTGAGCAAAAAACAATGGCACAACTTTGCAGTTATAAAAGTTATAAAAAGTACATATTGTATACATTCCTAATCACTTTTTCTCTAGTTAAAGTTATTTTGAACTGCTGGTGGAAAAAAATTCAATGTCTTGGCAATATTTAAACAATGGATTCCATTTTCATCCTGGATTATTAATATTTCTCTTTTTAATCTGCAACGAATATCAGAAAGTTCTTTTCAGTTCTTTTCAGTGCTGATGGAATGCATTTGTCATGCATTCTGACTTCATTTCTCCTTCCAATTCTCAACAAATTCAGCATTTGAGTCTGGAATGTCCTACATTTTTGCCATGTTGAGGTCAAATGTTAGTGACTATTTGCAGGAATTTGGACTTCCTGCTAATTCTAGCCAGGGAAAGTGGTTGAAAGGATCTAAAGATCTTTGTTACAGTTTTTATTCTGTTTTCTCAGTGATTAGGGAAAAAAATTACAGTCAAAATGGACCAATTAAAGCAGAAATATACACTTTCTATACATGTTGAGACTCTATAATCAGTTGATAATTAAAACTAACCCAAATGTTCCACAGAGTGAATCACTTTTGGAAAGGAAGGAGGTGAATGAAGAGCAAGTTGTTATGATATTAAAACCAAAGTGTGACTTTAAAGTCTATGTTTCTAAGGACTGGAACATATGCAAAATGAGTTTTAAAAGGCTTTGTGGAGAATACCAGAAATTATATGTAGACCAATAGCTTAACAACTGATATAATGTGTGTTATGCAAGAAAAATTGTCATAGTCAAGAACAGTTCTTGCTGAAAGAGTCCACCGTGCCTTTTCCAGAGACAAGATTTGACTTACTATTTTTCTTGGCTATTTTGAGAGCATTACCAGAGGTTCCTGAGTAAAGAGAAGTCCCGGGAAAAGAAAACGGGTCTTCTTGGGTAGTACATAACATGAAATAGAATCTTTATTTGGACCAGATGCTCCATACGTTATGGGCAAAGTTAGCTTATTAGGCAAACCCATCATCCAGTCATGCCATATAGATCTTTGTTTTTCAAATAATGTTTAAAAGCGACTGAACCTTGAGGACAAATATCACCAAGGAGGGACTGTGACTGGGAAAACAGCAGAGCATTATGGTCCCAATCTCTCAAACAAGAGAGGCAGGAGCACCCAGCAGCTTAACACTCAAGAGAAAGAAATGTGGGAAGGCTTTGGCCTAATGCGTGAAGCAGTTAAAAGTGACAGTGGAAAGTTTGTGCTTTCAGATTTGCTAGATTCTGTTACTGACCATTAGGCCACTTGAGGGCTCCAGCCTCTCTTGTCTAAAAGTTTCCTAGGCAGCATCTCTTCCCCTCATTCTCCAAGGTCATCTACTCATTCCATTACACAACCTAATTTCTGAAAATAGCTGATTCTTTATCACCTCATGCAATATTGATGCTAGGATAGCAATTACATATTCAAGGATGGGGGAGGGGCGTTAAAAAGTTAGGGAAAATTCTGCAACACCATGAAAATATTTTGCATATATTCTTTCTAGATATTTTGCAATTTTTTTCAGCAACCTGAAGGTTATATTTGGAGCATTTGTACAGTTTCCCTATATTGTTTTCTCATTATTTGCATTTTCAGATGCATGAAGAAATGTAACTTGAGATTTTGTTTTTCTAGAAACTAAAACAATTCAATATGTTCCCCTGAAGACAGTAATTTTAGAACAGCATCCAATTCTCTCTACTCTGCAGTTTCTGTATTGTTTTGTTTCCTATTTTGCCCTGTCTTGCAGTAGGAATGGGAATAGTTATGTCAGTAGAAAACACAAGAAAAAAGTATTGAATTGATAGATTACATTTTGACAGCATGCCTACATCACAAAATTTAGTTTAACATTGCAAACATATAGAGTTTGGCCTTGAACCTTTTGTACTCTGTCTTTATTCTCCAGCTGTGTAACTCAAGTATACAAAATAGCACTCTGCTTATTGATACTGCATCTGCTACCTGAGTCTAGAAGCTGTGAATAATCTCTCTTAGACAATGTTTGTTTTGATCAGCATAAAGCAGTTGATGGATAATGACTCAGTTGCTTCCCTTACATTTTTTTTATAGACCTAAGAACCATCCTGCTTGTTAAATAGCTGCCTCCCCCTCCCCCCACAGACATTTGAAATGAAGTGACAATGGGAAAGAAGCAGGAACTGATGGATTCAATAGCCATTCCACTGCCAGGTTGGCATTTGCCCTCCGCTTTTCCACCTATGTGCTCTCATTCTCTTGACCTTTTTTTTTGTTAAATGGTTACAAAAGGAAGGAAATGATTGTACACATAACTTGTTGGACATTATTTGATGATGATGGTAATGATGATGATGGTGATAATGAAGAAGAGGAAGAGGAAGAGGAAGAGGAAGAGGAAGAGGAAGAGGAAGAAGAAGAAGAAGAAGAAGAAGAAGAAGAAGAAGAAGAAGAAGAAGAAGAAGAAGAAGAAGAAGAAGAAGAAGAAGAAGAAGAAGAAGAAGAAGAAGAAGAAGAAGAAGAAGAAGAAGAAGAAGAAGAAGGAAGAAGAAGAAGAAGAAGAAGAAGAAGAAGAAGAAGAAGAAGAAGAAAGAAGAAGAAGAAAGAAGAAGAAGAAAGAAGAAGAAGAGTGGAAGGGACCTTGGAGGTAATCTATTCCAACCCCCTGCTCAAGCAGGAAACCCTATACCATTTCAGACAAATGGTTTGTCCAGTCCTCTTCTTAAAAACTTCCAGTGTTGGAGCATTCACCGCTTCTGGAGGCAGGTTGTTCCACTGATTAATTGTTCTAACTGTCAGGAAATTTCTCCTTAGTTCTAGATTGCTTCTCTCTTTGGTAATAATAATAATAATAATAATAATAATAATAATAATAATAATAATAATAATAATAATAATAATATAATAATAATAATAATAATAATAATAATAATAATAATAATAATAATAATATTGGAAGGTACCTTGGAGGTCATCTAGTCCAACCCCATGCTCAGGCAGGAAACCCTATACATTTCAGACAAATGGCTGTCCAGTCTCTTCTTAAAAACTTCCAGTGTTGGAGCATTCACCGCTTCTGGAGGCAGGTTGTCCCACTGGTTAATTGTTCTAACTGTCGGGAAGTTTCTCCTTAGTTCTAGGTTGCTTCTCTCCTTGATTAGTTCCCATCCATTGCTTCTTGTCCTGCCTTCAGGCGCCTTGGAAAATAGCTTCACTCCCTCTTCTTTGTGGCAACCCCTGAGATATTGGGAACACTGCTATCATATTCCCCCTCGTCCTTCTCTTCATTAAACTAGACATACCCAATTCCAGCAGCCGTTCCTTATATATTTTAGCCTCCAGTCCCCTAATCATCTTTGTTGCTCTTCTCTGTACTCTTTCTAGAGTCTCAACATCTTTTTTACATCGTGGTGATCAAAACTGGATGCAGTATTCCAGGTGTGGCCTTACCAAGGCATTGTACAGTGGTATTAATACTTCACGTGATCTTGATTCTATCCCTCTGTTAATGCAGCCTAGCATTGTTGGCTTTTTTGACAGCTGCAACACACTGCTGGCTCATATTTAAGTGATTATCCACTAGGACTCTGAGATCCCTCTCACAGTTACTACTATTGAGCAAGGTACCACCTATAGTATACCTGTGTATTTGGTTTTTCTTGCCTAAATGTAGAACCTTACTTTTTTCACCATTGAATTTCATTTTGTTTGATAGCACCCAATGTTCAAGTCTGTCAAGATCCTTCTGTATCTTAAGCCTATCTTCTGGAGTGTTGGCTATTCCTGCCAGCTTGGTGTCATCTGCAAATTTGATGAGTTTCCCATCTATCCCCTCATCCAAATAATTAATGAAGATGTTGGAAGAGCATTGGGCCCTAACAGAGTCCTGGGGCACCCCACTACACACTTCCCTCCATGTAGATGCAGTTCCATTGAGGACCACATGCTGAGTACGACTGGTTAGCCAGCTACGAATCCATCTGGTGGTGATGCTGTCTAACCCACATTTTTCTATCTTATCAAGTAGTAGGTTGTGATCTACTTTATCAAATGCCTTACTGAAGTCCAAATAAATTATATCCACAGCATTCCTCTGTCCACTAATTTTGTCACTTGGTCAAAGAATGCCATAAGATTTGTCTGGCATGATCTGTTTTTGTTGCCCATTTGTTGCCCAGTTACTCTGAAATTAATCACTTAGAGATGCAAAAGGGCAAAACAACAAAAGAGGCATTTGTTATTTCTTATTTGGTATCATAAATACGTAGGAACTCTCTTATGTGAATGAATGGAAAGCCATGTTCTGAAAAAGGGTGGATTTGTGATTGAGGTAGGGTTTGACATTTTGAAACCTATCAAACAGCAGCAAGATGAAATCTAGTTCTTATAAAATAATTGGGTATACATGAGTATGTGCATCCCTTAGAACAGCAGTTCCCAACCCCCAGTCCGTGGACCAGCCCGGTCTGTGGCATGCCAGAAACCGGTCCGCGCAAACAAAATGAAGCCCCCATCTGGGATGCAGGCAGCATAGAAAACCACGCCCCTTCTGGCTTGCAGTAAAAAAACTCCATGGAACTGGTCCCTGGTGCCCAAAGGGTTGGGGGCCACTGCCTTAGAGTAATGAAAACCAGTTTCAGATATGGAGACACTGGACCTTGATAGTGGTGAGTTCCTCATTTTTCATTTATAGTCCACTTTAAATTTTCCTTTGCTCTGGTCTTAACTTATATATGGTAGAGAGAGAGAGAGAGATGACTTTTCTGTGCTGTCCAATTGTATGTACTCCATGTATAACAGCCAAAACAATGATCTCTGAAAGGCTGAAAGGCTCCTCTGATAAAAGATTCTGATGCTCCCTGCCAGCTTCCCACAAGGAAACTCAATGGGGAAGCCAGTAGGAAGTGGAAGTAATTCACACTCGCACTGCTTTTTTGCCTGCCTGTGCTCATTCTTTTCTCTATTTAGGTAAGAAAATTTCTCTGAAATGACCCAACCAGACATGTGTTGTATAGTTTTTTTGTTTTTTTTACTATTTATCAAATCTGTCTTTAATTCACTGCATACTTGCATGAAATAGTGTGGAGATTGTTAGCTTTATGATATTATTTGTTTTTCTTAGGTTGGAATTATTTGCAAGAAATCATGATCTAAACTGCAGTTAGCACCAGGTCCTGCTTTTGTTGACAGAGTAGAACTCCAATTTTACTTGAAAACTAATTTACAATCAATTTGATTTTGATATTGTTTTTCCATGGCAGTGTCCATGTGTTCACTTGTTGTTTAGGTTGTTGGAAAAAGATACTGCTACTAATATCAAATTACCTGGCAGGACTATGTCACCTACTTAATTTTGTATATCAAGCCTTAATTTTCTCATTATTCCAGATGCATTTTCCTTCCAACTTTAGCGTTCTAGTCACCTATGATAAGTATGATATCCTTTTTGAGTTTTGTATCGAGAAGGTATTGTCACAGGAGGACTGCTTGCAGGTTGTAAGCTTTGGCTGAAGAGAGTTTCATGCCATTTACGCACCCTTTGTTCCAACTTCCGCTTCATATGTTCCAAATCCATATGGCACAATTCTACTACAGTCATATACAGTGGTGCTTAAAAGTTGGCAATTCCTTTTGGATTTTCAGTATATCTACAGAAAAACGACTTAAAACATGATTGTTTTTCAAATTAAATATAAATTAAATTAAATAAAAAGAACTCAAGTAGCAAATGAATAAAAAAAATATTTGTACATTGTTTTATTGAGGAAAATGATCCAAAGCTACATATTTAACAAACTGTAGACAGGTAGTAATGTTTTTTTAAAGAGTAGTTGTTTTCTCCTTACAGTTCTGCCATATGCACCATTGTTGTTCAATGTTCTCGTGATGGTGTCTCATGAAACTGTTGCCAATGCCTTTAGTTCCTTAGATGTTGTCCTGAAGTTATTTGAGATCCCTTGGAATATTACACACTTTGTAATTGATATTATCTTAATTGGTCAAACCACTCCAACTAAGGAGTGGTAATAATACCCTAAGGGGGGTAGTAATGACGCTGAATTGCTTCCCTTTGTTCATGATCTGCCACACATTGGACTTGTGGAATCTAAACTCCTTGGATATAATTTTCTAATTTTTCCAGTCTGGTGAGCATAACCAATAATTTTTTTTGGAGGTTTTCAGAAATCTCCTTTGGTGAAGCCATGACACACTTGTACATACCTACAGTACAGTAAATACACAGAATTCTGTTCTTTAAATAAGGCAGGACTTCCTATACTTGCATCTGATTATTATCCTTGATTGAAACACCTGATTCTAAATTTTCCTTCAAATGAACTGATAATTCTAGAAGTACACATACATTTGCCACAAATATGTAGTTTTTCATCATTTTCCTCAGTGATAGGCATTTCTGATAGGAGAATTGGGCAATGCGAAGATCATATGTGGCCTTCCTTGTCATTCCACTTTTTATCTAAAGGAGAAACAATCCTTTATAAGATATTCTGAGATACCAGTGCAAATATAAATAAAGTTACATTAGGTATGTAAATTACTTTGAAAAGCAAAATATTAAACCTTGTATATTATGCATAATGTTATTGTCAATACTAGGAAACATTCTAGGACAAGTCTGGGCTGATGTAATGTAATGTCTCTGTGGTTTTCAGAGTACCTAAAAAGCAGTCAAGATGACTTGGAACCTTTTCAAAAAACATCCCAAACCTGAACCCATAATAGCAGTTACTACAGGTGGTCCAATACCTCCTACCGCTACAGTGGCACCAGCAGTCTCCCAGGAAAATGCAACGCAGATCTCAGGCCCAGTGGAGAGTACGGAGGACACTTTTGCAAAATTTAAAGAAAAGTTTATGAATGAAATAAATAGTATACCTTGTAAGTAACATGATCTTATTTTGGATGTATCTGGTATCAATATAGTTTTGGGTCTAATTGTTCCACCCTTGCCTTTTCTAATATTTTGCATATCTGTATAATGCAAAAGTTAGATGCCCACTTACCCTCCTTCCCCTTTTATTATCAGTTGCAAGAAATATAATTATTTATTGGATTAAAGAGACCAAACTATTTAAGGATCTTTCTTGAGAAAAGTAGAAGATGGCCTGAAATACTTTTTTTTTTCATTTTAGTGAAAAGAGACAGAAATGACATTTGCTGGCTGTGCATGTAACGTAAACCTCTAGCACTTCCTGCTACCCCTTTTTCCATATTCTGCATTTATTTTCACAGTGCCACCATGGGCCCTGATTGCCATTGCTGTCGTTGCTGGATTGTTGCTGCTGACCTGCTGCTTTTGCATCTGCAAGAAATGCTGTTGCAAGAAGAAGAAGAACAAGAAGGACAAAAAGGGGATGAAAAATGCTATGAACATGAAAGATATGAAAGGCCAGGTGAAAATATATCATTGGATGAAGACCAGTTGGGAAACTGCAGTTATTTAAGATATGAGGGGGGGGGAAACAGGCACTCATGTTTCTGGTGGGCTTACCTAGAGTGGCCATAAAGACTGCTCTGCCTTAGAAAATATATCAAACCAGAAATAAATTAGAACAGGAGGGATAGAAAAGTTTATCTATTGTAGTTCTAGTAGTCAGTGATTACTCTTAAAAAAAAATAATCAGAAGAGGTAGAAGATCAGGATATTATTTCAGGTTGAAGAATTCAGAAAATGAGAATGATAGGCACTGTTTCAGGTGACAAAATACATATTCTGACCTTTGCTCCCTCTTTTTTTCTGAGCATTTTTTTCATAAAATAGTTGCTTTTTTTCTGTATTTGATACAACAAAAGTCACTTTATTTTATTGTCCTATAATCTTATTTTACTACAGTATCATACTTTAATTTTAGTATGGCTTTACTACAGTATTGCAATTTCATTTAATTTTACTTTATTATTTTATTTTAGCACAAAAATCTTATGTTGTTATTATTTTGGCAGTCGGTTTCTCCTGTAAAGGTAAAAATAAGGATACATTTCCTTCCTTAGAAACCAGGGGCTTCTAATTCCATTTGTAATAAATATTTTAAAATATTTATTGTCAGAAACCTATAGTTCTCAATTGTGTATATCAAACATTTCTTTATGTATTATTTATTTATAAATTTATAAAATGTATTAATTATCTGAATTCCAAAAATACAGTAAGTGGTATACAAGTCTAAACATAACACAGAATTAATATAAAGTACACATATTTTTCAAACATTTTTACAAGTAACCAATTTATAAATTTTGGAAGCAATGAAGTGGTTTTTTTAAATTTACTTCTTTTGCATATATTTTAATTTTTTCTTAAATTAACCAAGGGTGTTTCTAGGGAAATAACTTTGTTTTTTTCTTTTGCCTCAGAATTTGTGAAAACATTACACTTCTTAGCATGTGAGAAAGCATAATAAAGAACTCAGTTCCTGCTATACAAAAATAACTTCTATGTAACCTAGGAATGCGATATTCAGTGTCTCCAGCTATTAGAGGAAATATAGGATATAGATCAGGGATGTCAAACTGCTGGACCGTGGGCCGGATGCATCATGGCGAAACCACGCCCACCCCATTGCCGGCAATGGGAAAAAAGTCACTATATGTCGCGACACGTCACGTGACGTTGCGAGTTTGACACCCCTGATATAGATTAAATACTAACCGTAGTATTTGAAGTAGATCCTTTTTTGCTTGCAGTATCAAGCACTGTGATCTTGAGCCTATTCACAACAATTTAGCTTTCAGCCTGTTCATGTTTTGGTTCCTCAATTACCCATGAGCCCCTTAACATTTCAGGCAAAGTTGAGGTGGTTGTTGAGCTGGGAAAGTTGGCCAACTCTAGTCTGATACCCCAAGGAATCAAGTCAGCATTAAGTAACAATAAAAGCAAAAAAAAAGATGTATGAACACAAACTCTTCTAAAAGTAGGTTTTCATTTGGCAGCAATCCTTAATAAGGAGAGTCAGAGTATCCCTATCAAGAAAAGCATCATCATTCTGGCTACTGAATAGTGACTCTGTGGAAAATGTGGTGCTGTCAAGAGGATATTTTTATCAGAGAGTGACTGGGAATTCCCACAATTCAACACTTCTCAACAGAGCCATGTGGGGAAAGCTACACTATAGAAATATGGGAGACAGTGTTCTCATAAAGACAAGATAGTCTCAGCTTTCTTTCTTCTGAAATTGGGATGGTTATAACAATAAAATTAGAGAACCAATTTGGTGTAATGGTTAAGGCACCAGGCTAGAAACTAGTCCCACCTTAGGCACAAAACTAGCTGGGTGATCTTGGGCCGGTCACTTTCTCTCAGCCTTAGGTAATGACAAACCACTTCTGGAATTCTTGCCAAGGAAAGTGCAGGGACTTGTCCAGACAGTCTCCAAGAGTCAACATTGACTCAAAGGGACCAAAGAAAAGGACAGCATAATTAGGCACATCATTAGCTATATTCAGGCATTCAGAATTCCAACTCTCCACACTTTTGTAGATAATTGCCTATTAAGCATGACTGGCTGGAAGAGAAAAACAATTGTGCATGCAATCTGTGGGTCTTTGCATCCATGTGAATAAAGACCCTGCCTGGCTCATGATGAAGCCAGTGGCAGAAACAGTTGAAAATGCAAAGGTATTTTGTGGCATATTTTTTCTCAACGTGCAGTATAAGTAGGAGACTAATATTTGTATGACATTGGCAGCAGCAGAGCTTATCTTGGATGCTTACCTGAGAGTGCTTCAGATTTAAGAATGCCCGAATAGAGTTATTCAATATTTTATTTCATGCAAGCACAGTATTATGTGGATGGTATGTATTTTCTGGATAGATGCTTGGCTATATCTTCCAGATTTCTAACCATAGCAAAGTATAAATAGGAAAATAGAAACCGGCAAGTTTCAGGCAAGTATACTTTTTATCCCTTCCTATTGGAGGCTGCAGTGGTTTGAAGTCTAACTTATCTAACCAGTATGTTTTGGGGAGTATAGCCTATAGAATCTGTCTAATATTTACATATAAAGGAAAGAGATGGAAGAGATTGTTATAAATGTATCCCCAACACCAAGATGAGTTTGATAGGCCTTTCTGTTAGTCTTATTTATAACCAACACTCTTTTCCCCATTAGAGCTATGATTCCATTTTAGTCTGTTGAGATAACACAGATGGAAAATGATCACTCACAAAAAGCACAAGAGGATTTATGCAAGGATGGTCTCAGGAAGCAATTTGTCAAGGACCATCCATAAAACTCATAAAAAATTTCTTATGTAGTATCCCATCTCAGTAATTCCATTATTTTATTGTTCAGACTTATAATATCTGTTTTGTAAGCATAAATCAGACTAATTCAACAGCAAATCACATTAGCAATTAATCTTGACAAACATCAGGCTATGAATGGTGATGGCATCTTCTTTCATATAGGAATACTTTACTTTAATAATGTGGAGAAACATTTGGTAGTCCATCATTCAAACTACATTAATCGTGTAGTAATCAGAGTTGCTTGACTGCAAGATGGGCAGCTTATAAATTTAATAAATAAATACATTTTGCATGACATACTCTAAGGATGCAGAACTCCAGTCTTTTTCATCATTTAAATTGCCCTGTTGTATCTAGCTGTTGTAGCCAGTTTTGAGCTGGATTCTCTCTCTACAAAGGGTTTCCTCAGTGTTGAGGCATGAATTAGTTCTCTTACCAAACCATACAATAAAATACTAACTTCATTTTAATAAAGAGATATATAACTGCAGATGGACTGTAATTCCCATCCTGTCTCACCATTCAGTATTGACCATGTAATTTAAGATTGAGCTTAGGGTTGATGAAAGCAAGAAGCCATTTATTAGTCATTCCTGATTTAGGATCACAGCCTTGAAAATATATTGGAGATCATCTAACCAAGCCTGCTGCTCAGTACACATCTGCAGTATAAAATATAGCTGCAACTTCCTTGGCAGAGTCTACCATTTGCAAGGCCATTTTCTTATGCTGAAAAATATTTCCTGTACTATTTCCAACTGCTATTTTTAGTCCTGCCCTTTACAGCAATAAAGAGCAAGTTGCTCCATTTTCTACATGACAGTTTTCAGATATTTGCAGATCCCTATAACCTGAATCCTTTTCTCTGGCCTAATCATATTGTGGATGTATGTTTTTACAGGCATACAAGAATAGGTACTCGTAAATTCCCTGAAGAATTGCAGAAGGCCCCAGAAGATATATGAAAAGTTAGTGTTATGAATCACATCTCTAATTACTAATGAACTCATATCGCATAAAAGGCATAAGGATTAGTGATGGACTGGATTCTTTACATGTTGTGGACCCAGTTTTGACTTCTGGTATTTACAATGCCTGAGACCCTGGCAAGCTGTCAAACAGAGAAGACAACACATGGCTGAATTGGATTTAACCCAGCTTCCTAAGAACAGAAACCATCTGGTTGTTTTGTTTACATTTTTTCCCTTTAAAAGCCAAAGGACTGAAGGCTTTTATGTCCATGACCTCTATCTCTATGAAATGAGCATGTTCCAAATTAAAACAGTCAACATTTATGCAATCTACAGTTTATGAAATAATACTCAGATTCTATTAAATTAGAATTTCCAGTTCTTCTCATCACTGTGTTATTCATATCTGAGCAAATATTGATTTCAGCATCCAAGATTTCAGACAGAAAATTGTTGTGGTTATTAGTGTGGGATATCTAGATGCATCAGGGATTGAGATTTACAACCCTCAAGACATTATTTTTTAAGTAAACAGGAACTATGATAAGGATGACTACTAAAAGGCAATTAAATTTCACAAGACATTTTCATTTAGGCCACCCAGTCATAGTAAGAACAGTTCAAGATTCACAAATGGAAGTTGTGACAAACTGTAAGGAGAACAAACACTTTTCTTTGCCGTGACTATTTTGCCCCAATTTTTATCAAGGAAGACTGCCAATAGCAAAAGATAGCAAGAGAACTTTTCTCCTCTCTAACCTCTGCAAGTCTAGAATCTCACTTGGCTAGATCATTGCAACAACTGTGTGTCTTTTCTTTGCAACTTTATTTTTCATTCTTGTTCTTCATAAAGGGCCTTTCTAGTCACAGGATAGGTCATTCTTGAGAAACTAATTGGTTGTGTTTGTCTCTGTCTCTTTCTCTCCCTTCCCTTATGTATTTCTGTGCTTTTTTTTTTTTTTTGGCTTCCAGAGAAACACAGGTCTACTAATACCTTCAGTTTTCTTTTATGGCGCTATTTACCATTAAACATGGAAGATGAAATTGGCTGATATGAAACACTATCTTTTGTTTCTCTGATTGGATTAAATGAAACTGAATGCAAAAAATAGTGATGTGCCTTAAGTCAAAACAACATATCTTGATAAATAAACTTTTTGAAAATGATCTCCCCAAAGCAGGGCACTTCAGTTTTGAAGCAAAAGCATAATGGAGACCTACTTATGTATTATATCATGCTCCTTGTTGAGGGCCTTACACTTGCTTTTACAGGGATACAGTATTGCAATGGAAGTGAGAGCTCTGTTTTCATCCAGTTTCTTTGGGAAATTAGAAAATATTAGAATATTAGAACTTATTCTATCTGGGGTACCCATCCTTTTTATAGTTGCGCCTTGAAAGGTGTGGAATCTGCAGTTTCTCAGGAGTATTGTGTGGTGCTAATAATTTGTAAAGTTTTTGTGTCTATAATGCCCTTCTCTTCCTTCTCTGTGCTCTCTTGGTCATCTTTCTGTGTTGTTCTGTCTCCATCTTTTCTGACTAACCTGGATGTCAACACACGGTAGGTCCAATTCAAATGTCAACTCTCTTTGAGGCACAAAAGGGACAAGGGAAGAGGGTTTATGGGAATTAGTCAACAGTGGGCCCACATTCCATACTTAGACTTTGTATAAATTATAGAGTTAAACTTGATGTTATACTTTAACTGAGCAAGATTTTTTTAAAAATCTTTAATTTCTAGTTAAGAAAATTTATAATTAGCTAATCAGAATGAGGTCCAATCCAAATACAAGGTGCACTAACTGAAATAGACAAAATCTTTTATTTGGTTATCTGTATATCTCATCAAAGCTGAAGCTCTGCCTGAGTTGAGTTCATGGAAGAAGCATCAAAAAGGCTTCTCAGTGACACTATGAAGGTCTAGGTATGACAAGTAAAATACTGAAAGAATTATCCAGCATTATTGGCCTGTACATGCTTGTGAGACATTCTGGAAAAAAATTACCATATTGAGAAAAGACATTAGTATTTATTTAACCAACTTTAATAAAATGTAATTTAGAAGTATGAGAAAGAATAATGAATGTGTGCTTTGGATAACCTGCATGCATATGCATGTATGAGTGTTTGAATCTTTTTAAAAATTAAGAAAGAAATCATTGGGGTTATTTAAGATTTCCATTTATTTGGCAATCCCTTCAATGAATTTCTTTATGGGCAGTGCATATGTAAACTGCTTTGTCTGCCTTGGCTACTCCATTTCTCATAGATTTCTCATTAGACCCTGGTGTAATTTGCTAACATACAGTAGCTGTTACAGTAGCCTGGCTTCTTCCGGGATATGGATACATTTGACCATGTTGGCTGAGGGACCCAGGAAATTGCCCGCTAAAATATTTAGTAGCTGCTAGACAGGAGAAAGCAGAATTACACTAATACCACTGTTGCAGCACTTTCCCTGAAAAATTGTAGAATTCATAGTTGCTGATTAGATAAGAATTTAGGAGTCAATTATTTGTAAGATAATGTTTGCCTTTTTAAAAAAAAAAACCATTGAAGTATTCAAGCTTTATCCTTCACTAAATCTATCAACAAAGAAGAAATAGATTCTCTGTGCATTTGAGATGTGTATGAGAGGAATAAAAAAGTTGCATGTTAGTTTTCTAAATTAAAGTTATGAAGAAACTCAGTTTCCCCCCCCCCCCTTTTCATTTGGCCTGGAAATCCATGCTCCTATTGCTATGGTAAATCTGAGTTTCTATACTAACATAAGGTATTGTGTGTGTGTGTGTGTGCCTGTATGTGAAAACAAGGCTCTTGATGCATAGTCACTCTTTATGGAATCATGTGTTCCTGTTTCTTTTCTAGAACAAACAGGATGATGATGATGATGGAGATGGCGATGAGGAGGGAGAAGAGGAAGAGGAAAAGGAGCCAGAGAATCTGGGCAAGCTGCAGTTCTCCCTAGATTATGATTTCCAGGCTAACCAGGTAATGTATACACATTAATAAATGTAAATAAGAGAAATTTCATTCCAACTTCCTCCACTGGAAGTGATAATGAGGACTGAAGTTTTGAAATCCTTAAGAAAATAGACTTGGAATTGCTGCCAGGCCTTGGGTAGCTCTAGACCAGCTTCAAAATAGCACTAATAATGCAGGAATCAGCCTGATGGCAGGAAGGAGTATGGAGACCCAGAGAAGAGTAGTGCACAGAGATGTTGATTTGAAGAATTAATTGCTTTCTCTGAGTACTGGAAGCTAAGTACTGGAAGTCTATTTTTAGAGTTCCTTATTAGGTAAACTCCTGGGGTGTGCTGACAACTTTTATGCAGTTACTTGTGAAAAATATTCATCATACATAAAAGGTACTAAGGTTCTACATTTTGTTATCTTAGCAGATAAACAATAGCTCAGTGCTGAATATAAGCATCAGATTGCCACAATTTTTAATTTATTGTTTTTATTCTATTTCAAATTCCATTTCTTTCTTTTTAAGGATTGAGTATATATACTTTTGATAGTGCTGTGACCATAATGTCATGAGATACCTGATGACATTTCTCTATCTAGAAGGCAAATTCCTAGGAATTCTTGATAGAGCAGGTGAATGGCTTACCTGAATATTTCTAAACTGCAATTTGCACAAATCATGAGATATTAGAATAAATTTTCCATTTGTCCTAATCATTAATCATATGCATTTCTTTAAATGAAGTTCAATGTAACATCCCCTTCCCCCAAATAACAGAAAAGAGGATTAGGAACCGGATAGTAATATAAGTTAAAGATAGGAGGACTAAATCAGATAGTTTCCCACTTTGATTGGAACATGCTATTTCAAACCTTCTTTTTATTTATTTCCCAACAGCTCACAGTTGGAATCCTCCAAGCAGCTGAACTCCCAGCATTGGACATAGGAGGTACGTCTGATCCTTATGTCAAAGTCTTCATACTTCCAGACAAAAAGAAGAAGTATGAGACCAAAGTACAAAAGAAGACCCTCAATCCAACATATAACGAGACTTTTGTCTTTAAGGTAAGATTTCTAACCTGGATATTCTTTGCTTGGTTAGTTTGTATACATCAGTGATCAATACCCAGCCTCACCCCAAATGAAACTCAAAAGGGGAAGACTGGTCCTGAAATGCTAAAGCTTAAGGTAGCAAAACTAATACTTGAAACCATATTAAACAAGACAGTATTTCTATAATAGCCTACCAATAAATGAGAAAGAATACTGAAATTTAATGGAGAAAAAGAGTAAGAAGGTTGATTGAAAATTTAATAGCAAAAATTAAAATGGCTAGCAGGGCTCAACACTGCCAGGATACTGAAAAAGCTGACTAAACAATACGTGACTCTAGCAATTATGTCTTAGGAAATAGATGTTAGTCGCGCTGTGATTAAATTCTCTAAAAAGTTTAGTTTTATGCATTGTGTTGTCAATTATATGCTGTATGCCAATATACATATTAGTAGCACTGTGATTAAATTCTCTAAAAAGTTTTGTTTTATGCATTACTGTATGCCAATGCATGTGTTAGTGCTGTGATTAGTTATCTAAAATTTTTAGTTTTATGCATTTTACGCAGTTCATTTTGAAGAAGCAATCTCATTTGCTTCACTCAAGAAAAAATGCTACCAGTTTGTCTTGACAAAGGCAGTTTAGGTGGCCTCTAAATTCTGTAGGATAATGTTTTGGAATACGGACATAATATAAAGACGGACATAATATTTGTCAAGGCCAATACTGAAAGCTCTTCAGCCTTTACCTTTGAAAAATACTACTCTCCTCTAGTTAGTGATGGGAATGAGACATGTTAGCTAGGAACTTCTCCAAGACATCATGGCTAGAAGACCTGCCTGCCTGCCTATCTACCTCCTAGTACCCAGGAGCTTCGCTTTGCCTTAGAAGCAAGGATGCCTCTATTACTTCATCAAACAGTTTTGAATTGTGTCTGAACCTTCATTGAAATAAACACTCCTTTGAAGTTTCATACACTCCTCTAAGCATGTGAGAATATAAGCAATATTATGTTAGTATGACTTTCTGCTAAACAGAAAGTGGGCAGATCCATTTTTTCCACTACAACATGAATGTCTGTCTTTAGACCATTCATTAACAGCTACAAGCCTTTTTTATTACTAGGAGAATAAATGGAATTTTAAAAATCCAGATATTAAGTAGTTTATGCATTTTTTCTTCTTGTATTGCAAATTTTTAGCCCATTTTATTAAGCTGATTCTCATATTTACTCTTATAGTAGAGGAGTAATTTTATTTTTAATTAGTAATCAGATTTTAATCATAATGCTTTCCTCCTTTAAAATTCAAAATATTTTGAAGACAATATATTATTTAAAACAGCAAATTAAAATCAATAGCAAAATAAGAATTAATTTGAGGCAAAATAAGCATCAAGTCAAGCCAAAGGAGAACAACCATTCTTTCTACACAAAGATCTGGTCATTTTTGTAAAACTTTTAGATGCAGAGACATGGCTTAAAGTGCCCCTTTAAAGAGTAGTTTAAAGAAAACTCTTTACCAGTTTATCTTGAAAGGTAATGTGATGCTCTTGAAATCTTAAAAGTTGATTATTTCTTGACTGGTACTCTAAAGGGGAGTTTCCACCCTAAAACTAATGAATAACTACTTTAGTCTACCATTATTTCATAATAGTGAATATACTTTAAATTAAAGCAAGTGAACCAAAGCCACTTGCTTCTACTTTTTGAAAAGTTGTTCTTTTCTTGGTACAAAAGTGGCTGACCATTTTTGATCCTAGAATCAGAATGTGAATGTCCGTTCAGAAACACTGGATCTCTTTGTAATCTTCCAGGCATTTGTACTTTGTTTTCATTGTTTTCTTCCTCTTTTGCAAGGGCATTAATCAAATTTCATGAAATTAGGCAGCCTGTATCACTAGACTAGATGAAAAGAAAGAAGTAGTCTCTTCTCTATTTCTTTGTTGTCATCTAGGGGAGATCCAGGTTTTTTGCTCCCAAGGTTGGTTATGGGTACACAAAAACTTTCTAAAAGGTTTATCAATGTTTCCTTTCGAATGCTAGAAATGCTACATTACTGAAAAAGTTCCTTGACTTTGTTGTAACAGATTCCATACCAAGAGCTTGGTGGGAAGACTTTGGTGATGGCCATCTATGACTTTGACCGATTTTCTAAGCATGATATCATTGGGGAAGTCAAGGTACCCATGAATACTGTGGACTTAGGACAACCCATTGAAGAATGGAGGGATCTAGAGAGTGCAGAAAAAGAGGAAGTAAGTGTTTTCTCCACTTGCTGTTTGTGCTTCACTTGTGAAATGTGGATTTAACATTCTCTACAAAGAACCTAAAGGTGGTAAAGTTTGTGAAAGTCTTGTGGTCTTGGGAGAAGAGTTACAGATAACCAAACTTAGAAGCAAAAGTCCCTGCTAGCCAGAAATCCCCATGCTTGGGTAGTTAAACCATGCATGATCTCTAACCAGTCTGCATCTTATCTCTTCACTGTTAAGCTGTTGGGGAAGTGATGGGCCCATTCAGAAAACCCAGTTCTGGCTTATTGCTTTGTTTGTAGAATAAGGCTTTGGATTTAAAATGTATTACATGTATAGCTATCTACTTTGTATGGGAGGTTGTCCTCCAAAACTAACAACTTTATATAATATGTTTTGTGCTACAACTCCCATTAGCCCCAGTCAATATGATGATAAGGTAATCTAAAAAGGCATCTGTTTGTAGAGCACTTCTGGGAAACTAAGTAATCTGGTTGTATCCTGTGTTCCTGGCACAGGGAGATTCACTTTTCCAGCCAAAGGAAGAGTAACAGAATCAACAGTAGACTGCTGGTCTCCCACATTTACAGTAAAAACTGCCCAAAAATAACACATTACAAATAAGATAGTTATATTTCTTTCTATCGCAGGCACAGATAATTTATAAGACACAGTAGGAGCTTTGAGTTCATTGTTTTCCCAATTTCCCTCAACAGCAAGAGAAACTGGGAGACATCTGTATCTCATTACGATATGTACCCACTGCTGGGAAATTGACTGTCTGCATACTGGAGGCCAAGAATTTGAAAAAGATGGATGTTGGAGGACTTTCTGGTGAGTGAAAATCAACAAATACCCACTAGATGACACCTCTGAACTATTGAGATATCTGTCAGTACAAATAGTTCTCCTTCAGGCATTCTGTAGTCAAAAAGACCATTAGAGAGTAGCAAAGATACAGAAACCTCAAATACTATTTGCCATCTAGTGTTTGCCCCTGTATTTTTGTAGTCTGGTTAATATGCTTACTTTCTTTTGCAAAATCTTTTGAGTACAAAGCTTCTTTAATTTTTTGACATGAAAACAGTCATCAGCACATGTGCTTGCCAGAGAATTTTCATGAATAGCAGCTAGATTCCAAGGTACACAATGAACGTGGGCAAAAGGCTGAATGTGAAGGTAGCAGCACCACTGGAACTTCTTGCCCATCTGTATTTTAAATTACACCTCCAGTTTCTTATTGTAATTTTCTCAACAAGAGAAAGAATCCAAGCACATTCAGAGCAGGCAAGACAGAAGAATATACAATCCCTGCCAATCAATAAACTTCATTTCTCCAAAACTCTTACAATAGTAAAGTTAACTAATATGTTAATGAATTATCTGGAAGCCAAAAACCAAGTTTGGAGAACACCAACAGTGTAATATGCCAACCCTTAGCTACACATATTATCTACTTTTAAAATCATTCTGGCCAGATGTTTTAAAAGCTGGGAGAGCACAGAACAAATATGATTCTCCCAAAATGTACATTTGATAGCCTGCAAATGCAACAAATTAGTATGCTACAAAGATGGGCCTCAGACAGCAAGACATTTTAAGAAGAATCTTCCTGCAGATCTTAACCATCAAGTTTCATAGCGAGGAGGTAGTCTTTTAAAAAGTCAAACTTTAAGTCATTGAAGACTTTAAAATAAAAACAAATATATTTAACCATGCTTGGTAAGCAATTGGCAATCAGTATAGAGGTTTCTATATAGGCATCATAAGATACTATCTAAAATACTTAAAATAAAAAGCATAAAATACCAGTCAAAAGTGCAGCATTTTGCACCTGCTGCACCTTCTGAATATCAGAATCTTGCAGAAAACATAAGGACAGAAGCAGCGCCCTCCTGGATCAAAACTCTGGTCCATTTACTCCAGCAGCCTATTCTCACAATAACAAACCAACTACACAACAAGTGTCCCAGCAGAAGACTTCATATCCAGTCATTCTGCCATCAAGGTTAACAGCCACGAATACCCATGACTTCCATGAATTGGTCCAACCCTTTTTGAAATCAACCAAGCTGGCAGCCAGCACTATATCTTGTGGTAGCAAATTCCAAACTCCAGTAACATATTCCATTAAAACATTCTTTTCTCTATTCTGATTCTTGAAGGATTCAGCTTCATAGAGTGACCTCTGGTTCAAATACTTGGGGAAAAGGAAATTGTTCTTTCATTCACTTTGTATATGACATCTCCGGATAGCCTGTGCTTGAGGTTTTGTCTATATCTTTGAGTGGCTTGTCTATGTATTTATCTAGTTTTAATTGTATATTCTTATGTTTCAGATCCCTATGTGAAAATTCATCTGCTGCAGAATGGCAAAAGGCTTAAGAAGAAGAAGACTACAGTCAAAAAGAAGACCCTGAACCCCTATTTCAATGAATCTTTCAGCTTTGAGATTCCCTTTGAGCAGATACAGGTTCCCATGTTTCTCATTTGAGGGTGTGGGATGATGCAGGCAGCTCCCAGAAAACTTTGGGTTGGCATATTTCTCCATTGTCTCTGACTGCTTCACAAAGCACAAGGGGCAGATCCATAATCTGACACAGGCAGTTCTCCATCAATGATGGTTGAACCTTGGAAGGGAAATGAGTTCAAATGGTGCCTCCCCGATATCTTGAGTAACTTATCATCATGGCCATGACATCATCCAGACAGTTGGCCATGCTGGATGGAGATGGTGATAGCTAAAATCTGACATATCTAGAGGGGGTGTGTTTGTAGCAGTTCTTGATTCCCTTTCTCATTCCTTCTCCTTCCTTTATCCCCCTTTAATAAAAGTTTATTGGAATAAGATTGTACAGGGAACTTTTCAGCAGAGGAGGAGGGGGTTGAATATGAATCCACTGATCCTTATACATTATTCTAACTGTTGTATCAGACAGATCTTTTGTGGAACTCAATAGGATAGAAATATTATAAAGATTTAAGTTTAATTTATGTATCTTTCTGAAGTCTCTACTAACTTTATACTGGGGCCAAGGAAGGGAAATTGTATATCGCATCTCTGTTTTAAAAAATTAGTGTTTTCCACTTGGTTATGTCCAAGTCTGTGATCATGCTGGTTGGGAATTTGGACAATTAATAGTCTTACCACATACAAAGACTTAAGTTTTTATAAAGGAGAGGTAGGCAGGCAAGCAAGCTGATTAGTTGGCTAGCTATTAAAGCTGTTGCCAAACATCCCTGCTGATGTTCTCAGTCATATTAACAATTCCTACATCTCTCTCTCTCTCTCTCTCTCTCTCTCTCTCTCTCTCTCACACACACACACACACACACACACACAATGTGTCGATGTTCCTCTTGGATTTAAATCTGTATTCTGAAAATCAGCATGTAGAGGAACCTAGCTTTATCATGAAAATAATATTTCCTTTCTCTTTGGAGAAACATTGGCCTGGCTTCAGCCAGAAATGATATTTACATGAAGAATTCTTTCTACTTAAATCTTCTCATTGGAGATTTTCTTAATACTCCAAATATTTAATTTTATTAATTTAGTAAATGAACTATAACATGTATTATTCACTTTTTTAATATAGTCATAGTGTGGGGAACAAAATAAGATTAAAATAATAAAATTAGAGCAAGTGACTAGAATGATAACATTAAACCAACAGATTAAAATATTAAAACCAGAATGACAACAGCAACCAGGAATAAAGCAGCATCAATTCATGTAAAAGTCTGGATGAACAAATACATGTTTTCTAGTACCAGCCACAACTGAGAAAATACTAGATTATATTTTCAAGATCCTCTCCTCTTTGCCCATGAATTATATCATAGATCTTACAAGCCAGCAGTGTGCTGCAGCTGCCAAAAAAGCCAAAGCACTCCTGGGCTGCATTAATAAAGGGATAGAATCAAGATCACATGAAGTGTTAATACCTTGGTAAGACCACACTTAGAATATTGCATCCAGTTTTGGTCACTACAATATAAAAAAGATGTTGAGACTCTAGAAAGAGTACAGAGAACAAAGATGATTAAGGAACTGAAGGTAAAACATATGAAGAACAGTTGCAGGAATTGGGTGTGAATGAAAAGAATGGACAAGGGGTAATAAGATAGCAGTATTCCAATATCTAAAGGGCTATCACAAAGAACAGGGGGTCTACCTATTCTCCAAAGCTCCTGAAGGCAGGACAAGAAGCAATGGATGGAAATTAATCAAGGAGAGAAGCAACCTAGAAATAAGGAGAAATTTCCTGACAGAACAATTAATCAGTGGAATGGCTTGCCTCCACTGCAAGTGCTCCATCACTAGAGATTTTTAAGAGATTAGATAATCATTTGTCTGAAATGGTATAGGAACTCCTGCTTGAGCAAGGACTTGGACTAGAAGGCTTCCAAGGTCCCTTCCAACTCTGTTATTCTGTTATTTTGTTAATTTGGCCTTACTAACCATCTCTGTTTTTTTGCTTCTCTCCAGAAAGTGCAAGTTGTAATTACTGTTCTGGATTATGACAAGTTGGGAAAGAATGAAGCTATTGGAAAAGTCTTTGTTGGCAACAATGCCTCAGGCACAGAGCTCAGGCACTGGTCTGACATGCTGGCCAACCCTCGCCGCCCCATTGCCCAGTGGCACTCCTTGAAACCTGAAGAAGAGGTGGATGCAGCTCTTGGAAAAAACAAATAGGCAGCTCCATTTTCCAACATCACCTAATGAACATTCAAAGTGATCCAGAGCTATCAATACCTCAGTTAGGCAACATTTAGTTTTTGTTCTCTTTTCTAAGCTGCAACACTCTTTCTTTGATGGCTGCAAGGGAATCCGGATGAACTCAAGAGTATCCAGGAGGAAGTGGTTTAAAATCATGGTGGTTCCTTCTTTTCACATTCTTCCAAGTAGTTGGTTTGCTGCATGTTCCACCATCTCTCTGTGTATTTTCTCTTCAAGTGTACAGCAAGCTTTTTACTTGGGTCTTCCTGAGACCACCACAAATAACAGCACAAAACAGCTTTGCTTTTGCTTGTTTTGGGAGTTTCCTCCGTAAATGAGACCTTGTGCTACAGGATGATACCAGAGCCTGAAAATGTGAGATGACCAGATACACTGTGCTTGCTTTGGAAAACAAAACAAAACAAGGTGTATGAAAAGGCGCTCCTGCAAAACTGTGTTCAGTGAGGTTTGGCCATTAGCCATCTATCAGGAATATTCAGGAAAAGCAATACTGGCACTGGGACATCTCTGAAGATGTGGATAGATAGTGGATTAATTCTCTGTAATAAGAGGACTAAGGTTTGAAACATACAAGTTGCCAAACGATAATTGCCTGTAATAGCTATCTAATATAGTGGGTCTTCTGTTAACCTTTGAATTTTCTGTTCTTAATTAGAAAAATGGAGCAGTACCAGGAGATCACTGGAGCATGAAATCTACAAATGCATGCTTCTGTGGAAGACAGAGTGCAAAAATGTCCTTTTTCTTGGGGGAAAAAAAGCCAAACATCATGGGATATTTATGCCAGGCTTCACAAGCTATCAATTTATGTGAAGATTTCACTCTTTCTAAGATAGTCATCTAATTGGTAGCAGTGCCAAGCTTAGATGCATCAGAAAAGCTATGTCAAGAGTCTCAGGCAGCTTTGCAAATCTGATAAAAATGATAGGCCTCGGTTGATTTGCAGACATTTGCTATCATGCCTTGTTACTGCCATTCTTCTTTTAAAACCACAATAGACTTAAATCTGTTGAGTGCTACAGATTGATTGGTGGAAAATGTTTATTTTTATGAATTTGGAACTTAAATGATGTGAAGAAAATGCTTGAGACTGAGGACTGTGTTTTTCTAATGCTGAAGAGCAGGAACTTTTAGATGGGTGATGGGTTAGAAACAGCAGGAAGGTCCATCTAGTGGCTAGTAGAGTGCAATAAGTATCTTAAGAAAGCTTAATTTAGAAAGAAAAAGTACTATTGGTTGGGAATTCCCTCCTCCTCTCCCCCTCGCCCCCCCCCCACCAGTCACATTTAATTAAGGGAGCAAAGCCAGAAATTAGTGGGAAAGTGAATCCATTCCAATCAAAAGACCAAAGATACATCAAAAGCAACAGGGCCTTCTCTTGTCTGGCTGCCAAAGCATTCATGATTTCTTTGCTAATCCCAGAAAGTCAAGCCATATTATCTTTGTTACCAAGTGCTTGCACTGATTTCTGACCCCCCCCCCACCTCTGTTTTTAATGTAGTGCCAGATACAGATACCTTTTCAGACTGATGGTAGTGGAAAGAGGTTAAATGGGGGCTAGGAACTAAGGTTTTGAAATAAAAGCTTCTTTTTAGAGTTTACTATAGAATTAGGAGTTAATGAAAAGAGGATGAAACATCAAAACCATGAGTCTGGGAAAGTTTGAGAGAGTAGCTGTTCTATCAGTGACCACTGAATTGCTTTCGTCTGGAATATCCCTGGGGAATAACTGATTGGGGTTGATAGAAGTAAAAGAATGGTTTCCAGTTATGAGGCTGAGTGAGCACAGCTCAGACTTGTGTCTGACTAGTGGTTGTGTAAGTATAGATACAATAGGAACAGATTTTTAAATCAGACAGTTTTAAGAGGAGAGAGAAACAAGAAATCTAAGGTTCCAGTGTATTCAACAGGTTTTTTTTCCTGGCTGTACCTATTTGTCTTGCATCTGGTCCTAAATTCTAACTTTAACCATCTGCCAGCATTGCCTTCAAGGATATTAGTTGCTTTGTCTTTGTGCTAGTTGTGTTCCCTGTAAGGGATCAGGGCCTAACAAAAAGCAGGTTGCTAATACACAAAGCATTCCATTCTGGTTTTTCACTGAGTAGTGCTATATATTCAAAGATTAGTTTGTTTCTCACCACCTCTTAAGTTAAAATAGAAAAAAAACCTTCCAAGTGAGATCATCTTTATAATTGCTGCTTCATTTAGACTGCAAATAAGGACCAAAGTAATAAAAGGACTGCTTGTTCCACTTGTAACTAAAATGTAAACAAATCAAACTAAGAACCCATGTCTGAAGGTGAAGCCAGAAGAATTTTTGAGGTCCCTGTGTGAGATCTCTAAGGATACGAATTAATGCAAATGATAGACAGATGGATACAGATGAAAATTGCACAATTTGAGTTAAGACAGTTGATTCTAGTTCTTAAAGCATTTCATTCAATTCATTGTAAGCATTCTTCTTTCTTTTCTACCTATTTTCACCTGATTAACTCACTGTACAATTAGTGAGGAGGGAGAAACATTATTATCTCCTTAAATGCTTCAAAATAAGCTGCCTTGGCATATCCAAGCAAAGAGAGAAGACAGTTGAAAGCTTTCTGTATGCTCTCCCCAAATTCCCTTCCTTGTTTAATTACATCTAAATAGCTATAATTTTACCTTGCTTCAATGTGAGCTATCACACTTGGAACTTTGACCCTAACTACACAAAGGGACTATTGAAATTGTTCATCACTGGCTCTGAAGAAGTATATGTAATTGTTTATATGCTTACTGAGAAAAAGTAGACTTAATGGAACTTTTCTGTGGAAATAAGTTTGATGCAAGCTTGTTCTACAAAGAAAAGGGGTAAGTGAAACATGTGCCCAATTCCTTTATTGTGCCTCTTAGCTTTAAATACTGCCAGCTGGCAACAATATAAGATTTCAAGCATCATTAATGCATCCTGGTGGAACTCTGAAATCAAATATGAGTTTTGGTTTAGACTGCATCTTCACTGATCTTGAGAGCAGAACTGCTCTAAGGTGAGAATGTTCTGAGAAAAGGATGAATCTCTTTCCACTAAAAGCAAAAGTTTGACAAGTAAGATACCTTTCCTGGTGGGATTATAAACCATTGAGGGGATTGTTGTCATATCATGTCTAAGGTTAGCAGGAAGAAGGAAGGAATGGAATTTTGCTGATCATATTCTTGTTGGGTCTTCTGCTTTTCAGGGTAAGCAGAACTGAAATTAGGCATCATCTCTTTAAAACTGCTACGTATGAGACTGAGGGATGGAAGCATTTCCCCTTAGAGTTGCCTATAGTTTGGATACGGTCTGACAAACAAATTCTTATTTTTGCTGTAATCAATTAGAACAGTGATTCTCAAACTTGGCAACTTGAAGATGCATGGACTTCCATTCAAATTCTGGCAGTGGAAGTCCACACATGTTCAAGTTGCCAAGTTTAAGAAATACTGAACTAAAATATTGTCTCCAGAGACAATAGTCCTTTTGTCTTTCCTTTTTATCACCAGTGGGGACTGCAGAATCCTTTCCACAGCTACAGAATGTGGGATCAGTTCTGGTTTTGCATTCTCCATTGTTTGAGAGTAATGTTTGCTGTGAGTTGCAAAAACATCCCCAGCCCCCATCCTCATCATTCTGTCATTAATTCATTTCTTAACTGCTTTTCAAGAGGTCATTATTTAAAGGCAGACATGTTAATAGGAAACATGTGCCATTTAAATGTGTTGATTTGTAACTCTGATCTGACCTGAAATGAACACTTTTTATAGAGCCCTCAAACTTCATATCCCTTTCTGGCTTGATTGTTTGTACTTATAAGTTGTATCCATTATAACTCACTCCTTCATTCACACTACAAAACAGATGCCTACCTGAACTGCTTAACTGCATTGGTGCTTATACCCCAGGATAGTGCTTCTACTCACATTGTTACTTCACATTTGATGGATACTTCTGCCAGAAGAAAGACAAAAAAATGTGCTGAAAGCAAGGGCTCTGATAAGTCTTAGCTAGTTAATAATATATTGGATGCACATAGCAATTCATGTTAAAAGGTATATCTAGTCAGTTTGATTGACTCTAGTTGAACAATGGAAAGAAGATATCACTGAGGTGCAAGATGGCTGCTGTACTCTCACTAGCTTAGAATAAACAGTTGAGTATCATCATTTTTAATGGTTCATATGGCAAAATGGCTACTTCATCATACAAACCTGCTTTGGTTCCTTCTGCTAACCACCCAGGCCATCCTATCTGAAAGCAGGGAACTGGAAATATTAGTACTAATAAATCAAAACATACCCTTTTATTGAATACAGCTTCTATTTTTATGGTTTAAAATGGTTTAACAGTCAGTGTAATATATTTTGTTGAGTTTCTTTTCTGTATAAAAGGGTTGAGAAAATGAATCAATTAAGCCATCTAAGCCTCATTCAAACCCCATCATTTGTGTGTACTTATGTATAAAATGATTATAGAGATCTAATATTAACATAAATACAACCTTCTTATAAATGATGCATGACAACAAACACAGTATTTAAGTAAAAGCATGCAAAAGCAAAACTCGTACAATATGTGGATTATCATTCATTTTCTAGAAATACAGCCAGGCTACAGAATTATTTTTAAAATGTGGTGTGAATGAATTTATTTTACCTAATGCAATAGAGGGCGATTGTAAAAAATCAGAGAATGGTCGTAACAACATACATTTATTTTCAATAAAAAGTAATAATTTTTTAAAACAAAAAAAAAAGCAACAAAGCATGCTTGATTCATTAAAATATATACTCGGTGAAAGCAGGGAGGGGTGGGATAAGATATAACACCAACAAGATGGCAGTAAGTTTCATCAGTGTCTTGTATAATTAATATTTGCAAAACTGGTGGCATTTTTACTATGTTCAGATAGCCACAACACTGCAGCTTCAATGTTCTGTGTGGTGTTGAAACCTCTACTGTTGAAGCAAATTTAGAAGCCATATTAGATCACAGGCTGCCAGGATCCTGAAACGGGGATTGGCTAACAGGTGATCCTTGCTCTCTCTGCTTCCCTGTCCCTGCTTTCTTTGTCTGTCTTGCTGTCCAACTGTTACGTTATCCACTTGGGTCACTGATGAGTGATAAGGCTGGCTTGAGGCTGAGGCCCTGCCTGGGGTCTGACCTTGTTAGGCTATGAATGGCATTGGTCTGAAGCCTTTTCTTAGCCTGTGTATAGGGGCTCTGGTGGCAGACTTGGGAACTGGAACATCTGGCAGGTTTATAACCTATTTGGCTGTTCCTCTTGACAAGAATTATTAGGATAGCAGTGGCTATACCTGGGAGGCTGACCATCATTTGAATTTCTCATGGTGTTACTCTGCCATGTTGGGGGAAATTTAAATGCTGGGCAGTTTTCCAGAATAGAGAAGCAGTAACTGACATTGGAGCTCTTTCCTTTTTGCTTGAAAAAATAGAGCTATTTGGCAAATACTAGCAGTTTGATTGTTTCTGTCACTTTATGCCTGGCAACAGAGTATAAAACATATGCTTTCAAAATTATTTGGAAGAAATGCTTCAGCTCTCACACCACTGCTGCAACTGCCACCTCTTTTTCAAGACTTTGTTGGAATACTGAGAAAAAGATACTACTGCTTTTAAAGTGAACTGTAAGTAAATTTTCAAAGCTTGCACAGCCTTACTGCCTAAAATAGTGGCTGCCTTTTTCAGTAAGAATTCTTAGTGGTTAAGAGACCCACAACTGATACAACCATGTTTTGTGTACATGAACATTACACTTTGGTGCAAATGATTGTGTTGCACAGCTTCAAACTGAGGAAAGGTTGGTGAGCATATCAAGATTTATGTTATGAAGGTAGCACTTTTTAGCTAGAATTTTAGGAATGCTATCTAGCATAGTTTAACTAAAATCACTTCTGTGCTTAAGGAGTGTATGGCAAAGAGCCCTCTACTTCCTGTAATTTTATAACTGGTTGTTTATGGATAAGAGGACCAGGACTCAATCCTGAGAGAAACAGGCTAGTGTTTAAAGTGGTGCAGTATTAATAAAGTATCTGAAGATCGTCAAGGCAGTTTTGATTAAGACAGTGTACTTGGTCATCAGGGACCACTAAACTACTCCTCTTATGCTACTTGAATTATAGAAATCTAAGCAGTGATGGCAGCAGTGCAGAAGTGTTGCAAATGGCCCAGGAAGAAAAATACAGTGCTAACTGGGATTTTTCTCACCTGCTTTAAAGTGCCAGGTGCTTTTGTGCCTTTAGCACTATATTTATGAACAAAGATCAGCATATCATTATTCGACCACCTAATAGCATTTGAGGCTGCTATTAAAGGTATAACTGCAAAGGGAGATGATGGCACCCCAACCTCCAAATTAGAGCAGCTGTATGAAGAGATGGTCATGATGACCCACTTACAGGCTAGGTTACAAAAGGCTTCAGACTTCTGATACTCAGGTGTAGGGTGGGGCCTCAGCTCCTTCCCATTCCAGCCATATTTCCTCTTTGTGATGTAGAAGCTTCCCAAACTGAGTAAATTTACTGGAGTCTTCATCTCCAGTTATCTTCCCTACTTCAGGTGCAACATGAATTCAACTCCCTAAGCCTGCAGGAAGCTGCTTTTAATGCTCCCTTCCCTATCCTCATGTGGACTGTTTCTGTCTTTATTGTCAACCTGTTATTTTGTAATGATATGTGTCTCCTTATTAAAGAAATTAGCTGAAATATCTAGATGTTCTTTGTGTTTATTTAAAAGTAGACACACACAAACCTGTTGGATCTTAGAATTAAGAATAACTAAGAATTAAGAATAAATAGACCAAGAAATTGATTGTCACAAGGATTATAGACAATTTTGGCAACTGCATGATGATTTTGTCTCATTGTAAAACTTTTAAAAATTGCTATTCCTGTAAAACAAACTGAAATTTTTTGGATGAGAAGCGAAATGTCTTCAAAGAAAAACAAGAAAGCCCAGTTGCCTCGTGAAAAAGCATCTTTGGGACTGGAGTTCAGGGTCCAACTACAACATGGTTAGGGAAACACCAGATTAATATAATCTCAATCATACAGTATAAACAATCTTTCTAGGGCCACCAGGATTTCTATACAATCCTTCCCTTCATATCTACATAGCTTGCCTTTTATATTTCTAAAGAGCTTGGTTTAAAATCATAATCAGTAGCAAACCAGCTTGCCAATTGTGCAGTTAAAGGTGCTTGGAAAATGTATTTCTGACATAGGCGCAATCATACATGCATTGACATAAATGAGAAATCCAAATTAAAAAGGTCTTACTTCAAATCCTATTTCAATTTAGATAAAATGTACCTTAGATCTCTAGGTGCAATTGAGGGATCAAACTACAAACCTGAAAGGTTGCAGCAAAGAGTTATTAAAATAATATGCATAGAAATACACTTTGAATATAGTTTAGATAATACTGTTGCTTTAGACCCAAGCTTTGGATGTCTGCAAACAGGCATGTCTTTGAGATTCTTGGAAGAAGAATCCAGAAGAGTATCAGATTGGGTGGCACACACACCGCTATAAAATGAATTCTTTAAAGATGATACTCAAATATTTTGCGCTTGTATGTGAAACTTAGGCACATTGCTGCAAATCTTCACTGGCCTCAGCAATGAAGCAGACCTTCCTTGCTAAACTGCAAATTTTCTCCCCAATTACTGCATCATCAGGTTTGCTTTCCTTAGAGGGTTGTGACAGAAGTAGTCTCACTTTATTTTTGAGGTCATTAAGGGAGAAACTGGATCATTTCTAAGTTACAAGATGGGAGGAGGTGAGTTTTCTTAGAAGCTCCTGTAGTCTACAGAGGAATAATCTCCTTTTGAACCCGATTCAAAATAAAACACTTTTGTTAAGTCAAATGCATGTGCACCCATTTAGACTCATTTCTGGGTTGGCTCGCTGTTGCTATGATTGGACTTTGTCCTGGATCAGAAAGCCTTATGCACAAATATGCTTCCTTAAATTTTCCTGCTTCTTCGTGCACAAAAGAGCCATTCCATTGACTGTGAATTAAAAAATTACTGGCCAGCAGGTGGGGGCACTGGCATTTCAGAGCTCACATTTCTGATGAATTCCTGGTTTGGGGCTAACAATTATGTGGAGAAAATCTGAAAGATAAGAGCAGCTAATTGCATATTTCTCACAAATCAACAGCAGAGGTCCTTCCAACCTGTGCTTTTCTATTCTGTAATCATAAATTCAATTGTGTACAAGAAGTTACTTGTTTTCCAGATTATTTTGCTTATTGAAACTGGGCATGATTATTCCCTCTGGTATAGGATTTAGGCATTAGGGTGGCAGGTGGAGCATTGTGGCTGTACCTGTAATTTTTCTAAAACCTTCCAATAAAAAAGTGTCATGTTCCTCCTGTTGTCTAAAGAGAAGAAACACGGGTAATTCCTGCTGTTGAATCTTTCTCCAAAATGCTAACAAACTAAACTACAACAAATGCAGGCTATGGTTCAAATTTTGCACAAACAAGCACCCCAAAGCCAAAACCTTTTTGTAATGTATATGAATGATTAGCGAACTAATTATTTGGGGAAAATGCACAGTATTAAACACCTTATTGAGCAATGTATCCCCATGACAATTCCATTGTGTGTGGGTTTTTTCAACTTTTAGGTTGCATAATAATTAGATTTTATTTCACTTGTAACAAAGTAGCCATCCATTGACTTCTGAGCTTTGTGTGACTTGGAAAAGGCAAGAGTAAACATACTTTATGTTCTCTTCTGGAACAGGACCAATAACCAATTTATCACTGATGTGTTTTATGGAGATGCTTGAGAATACCCTGGTATTGGTATTGATGGAAATGCTCTGTGGTCAAACTAGAAAAGTGGGGAATACAACTTGCAATACATGGGTACCTCAGTTGCCTTAGTTATCTGCCAGCCAATTACATGCTATATACAGGTCCTGTCAGTTACTGCAACGCACTTAATGATTTCTCCAAAATATCCCAAGCTTTTGATATTACATTTGAATATCTTCTGTAAAAAACAAACACACAATTTCTTAGCACAAGATTGCTGTCAAAAATGACAATAACGGTTATCTTATCTTATAGGTGAGATGCAGCCATGACAATCGCTCTTGCATTAAAACCTTGGATGGGTGCTGTTTAAGAAGAATCATTTCCTTTCCTACACTGTGGAATGCTGATGGTAGCTTTCGTTCAGTGATTCTCATTAAAAAAAAATATCACCCCTGTGGATTTAATAACATTTATCTATCTTCCCGCACAAAAAGCAATTGCCTATAAGGAATTATTAATAAAGCAAGGACAAAAAGTCACCATAAGGAATATGGAAAAAAATGCTCCTTTTGATTCAGCTTTTGGTCAGGCGGGAGTTTTGCCGTATGTGATGGCAGTTCATAGGACAGTGTTTCTGATCAGGTTGGGATGCAATGGCACACAAAGACACCTGGTTTTCCTATCTGGCAGAAAATAGTTCCTTCCTCTGCTAACCAGCCACTCTTTATAGAATTTTAAGCTGGTTTAATGCAACATGCTCTTCATCTACTGTGTGAGTGGTTCAGCCTCTCCAGGAATAAAAATGCTTTCCTATCTATGTAAATGAAGCAATGCAGCAGGGAGCAGGGCCATGTGTTCATGTCTACCAGGGTTCTGGTACTGAAAAGTTAATCAACAGATTAGTGCCTCTCCCAAGTACACTAATTAGCACTCCCATCAACATTGACAGGGCAAGCCACTGGTATATTAACAGAAAACAAACCCCATTCCCTTCTAGCACTGATGAGGTTACCTAGTTGGATAATGATACATCAGCAAGAAAACAACCAAGCTCAGAGAACACCAAGAACTCCATAGTGCCTCTATACTGAGACTGAAACTCCATATTTGCATATTGAAACAAGTTGCAGGCAGATAGCTCTATTTATCATTTGTCACTTCGGGAAGAAATGGGCAAACAGATCCTGTTTCAGAAAGTCATTTTAAACAGCATGGCAAAATGTTCATATGGTTACTTCATTACAATGTGAAATCCTTCTTAACTTCCTCATAACAGAATTCCTAGTCTGACCTGATTCACCACATTGTTCAGACAAATTCTCAATACCGCTGCTTCATTTTTACATCTGATTATGCTTAGCACTATGATCTTGGGCATTATTTCTTAAGAATCAAACAAATGCAGTACTAATATAAAGTGGTGAGGAAACTTGAATCAAAAGAGAAATTGTTTTCATGCAGGAAAACATACGCTTTCATTAGTTAAGACATTTGGACAGTGTTAAAGCATTTGTTTTATTCATTTATAAATACTGTTGTGTTTACAAGCATTATAGATGTGAATATTATTCTCAAACTTTCAAACATATAATACTTAGAATACTATGTAACAATCAGGAAAACAAAAACATTCATCTCAAACTTTGGAAGGCCACTCAAATAAAGTTGCATAAAAATACATTCTCTTCCTTCACGCACAAGCCACTCTTTTCTCCAATTAGTTATTTACAATAAACTGTAAAATGTTTTTTAAAAACAGATAACACTTAGAATATTTGCATGTGGGAAGTTAATGAGCCAACAGTAGGATGCTGTTCTTTTTTCAGGAATAGCTTTTACAGTAAGAGATTTTGACTTTCCTCAATATTATATACTAAACAGGAGTGGAAAGATACACAATTTAACATAATTTGGACCCTTCTGTTGGCTCAAGAACAACAAAGTTATATTCACCCAGAGTTCAACTTGCCCCATGAAATAAAGGAATCTTGGGGAGTGGATGAATTCATCAATAAGTTGCTAAGAAGTAATCTTGGTAAAAAAGCAAAAACAAAAGCAAACTCTTCTTGGAACATGCTGCCTCTAGTAGAATCACACAAAAATATTTCAAACACAGAATAAATGTGATCGAAACACACCATTCAAAGAAAAACTCCTGGGAAACTGAAAGCTTGAAACAAAGATATTATAGTTGCCTTTGAGATATAGACTTTCTGCTTCCCATATTTAATATCCCGAAGTCAGAAGCTTTCCTCTCAGGTTAGCTAACGTGGCAGCAGGCTGAGTGGAGCTGGAAGGTCAAAGAGAGGAAAACAAAGACTATTGTACCAAAGCTGAAGGACTTCATAAAAATGCATATATGTGAGTGGACAAGGACAATTCTTTGTGAGGGGACGTTCAATTTGCGAAATATTCTGTCAAAATAAGTTCATTTTTAGGTTCTGGTAAGCACTAAAATAATTGAAAAGGATGTGTTGAGAGACATCTGCATATACACTCTAGAAGTCCTATTGGTGTACACTGGGCGCTCTTCCTCAAACTCTCCACAATTTTGGGGAAAGATTTTGGTTACTTTTCACATCCTAGTAATTTGAAAGGAGAACTTGATGACCCAATGGCTCAGGTTTAAATGGGGGCAAAGGACTACATTCACAATAACAAAATATTTGTATGGGTTGGGTATTCATTAGATGTCCCAGAAGGGACATATAGTTACATTTTTTTTACAATTATATTGTTCAATTAAGGACAAATGTTAACTTTAGTCTAAAGCAGGAATGCGGGAAGTGAAGGCTCCTGAAATTACTGAACTACAGAATCCTCAACCATCATGTTCAATGGTGACGGATGCTGAGATTTCAGAACCATTTGAAGGGCCACAAGTATCTCATTTTTGTCCTACGAAATAACAAACCTTAATCTTTTATATATCAGTGATAGTCCATGGGTTGTGTTTAATCTATATTCAATGCTTTATCAGCAAACAGCAACATATTTAGCCTTATACTTGAGTTATTCCACGGGAATAAGTGTTTTAAATGGTAATTATTAATATAAACATCCCTTAAGAGAAAAGAAGAAAGTGATATGTCAATGACTCTAGATTAGTTTCCAATAGTAAAAATCAAATGCATATGCATTGGAAAATGATCAAGTTAGATTCATTTAATGCTCCCTGATCATCCAGATTTCACCCATGAATTGTTTCCATTAACAGTAAAATAATATGGATAGAAACAAATAAATACTAAGTAAACTTTTCTTAAATACAAATGTACTGATATCTACTTGCTCCTGCACCTACAAAACCCTATCTTCTGAAATGCTTTTCCCTCAACCTTTTATGTTCTATGAGTTTATCTATATTGCTAGGAAGACAGCTTTCTTGTAATGTAAACCAATCTATCACTAAATGGCTATTAAGACTTTCTTTCCTAGTTATAGTTGTTTTCCTATACTTAGTTTTTTACCATGTAATACTTCTAATTTCATATGAAACTTAATTCTTACTAGCCAAAGCCCACTGAACATTCCTTTCGATTTGAAAGGAATAAAATTGTGTGTCTTCTTATGCTTCTTAAAGTACTTGCACAAGGATTTGGAAAAATTCATAGGGGAAAGCTTTCAGAAACAAGAACCAAAGAAGAACCATTCATTTCCCATTTTAAATAAAAACTTCTATTATCCACAAGCTTGAAAGCATTCATGTCACAGACTAGACTTTCAACCATTCTCCTCTATCATTTGCAACTTATGCAGAGAACATTTTAGCTGACTGCACAATTAAAACAGAACATTCATCTGAATCTAAACTTAATTAGGTCAGAGTAATAACCAATGACGGGAGTAATATTTTCGTTCTTGGTATCATTTAAAAACAAGGAGTCCTGAATTCTTGAGGAAAGTTTACTTGATCATATAAAAAACTTAAAATAATTGATTTAAACATGAATAGGCCTTTTGCCTATGCACACATTCGACCCCTCATTAAATCAGGGAGTTTCTTGGAAATACTTCCTGGTTTCAAATGAAAATTTTAGAATAAGATATTAAACCATATACTAGTTCTTGGGTTGGTAGTTATAGTGTTTAATTCAAATGAAATAAATAACTTCCAATCAAGATTTTCCTTTTCACCATTTTTTGAGAGAAGGAACAAATCTCATTCATATTTCAGCTTTTGGAACTGGACTAAGATTTTCTTTGCATCGGGATAAAAATGGGTTCATTTTAACAGTTTGAAGGTGAAATCTTTGAAAATATAAGAAAAAAATATTTAGGCCTAAACTGTTAAAATGTTGCCATTCATCTTAATGACATCCATGGAATAATCTGTTTTTACCCCATTGCCCCCCCCCAATAAAACATTTTTATGGTGAGCATATTGGATTGTTTCATGATTAATCAGCTCAGAAAATTCTAGGCAGAATTCAATTTGATCTAATTCCAACTCTTGACTAGATAGGGCACAATTCTTCATAGTATGCTTATTAATGTTTCTCCTTAGATTTCTGGATATTAAAACTGAGGTTGGTTTAAGTTACTATATTCCAGGTATAAAATAACAATAGTAGTATGCAGGCCCTCTTACAAAATGATTCTTTTTTCATTTTCATGACTGTTTATGGTAGAGCTTGACAGGACCTACTAAAAATCTTTTGTTCATATCCCTCTGCAATCCTCTATGGGACTGAAATAGGTTAGGCAGTAGAAAAGCAATATCATGAATAAAATTCATTGCAATGACAAAATGTATTTAGCTTCCATATATAATTGTTAGACTTACTTTGAAACCTGGACAATATCCAAAGTTCCCAGAAAGGTGAATAGAGGAAACCAATGGGCTGTTGAAAGCCTCAGAGCTAAACCAGAAAGCTCTAAGTACAGTGAATGCACTGATCACTAAATCAGACTTTGATACGTTTATACAACCAATATCTGAATTAGTCAGCTCATAGGTGGCAAGTCCTGGCACTTAACAGAATTCTGCATTTCATTGTAGCTAATAAAAGCAAGAAGAATACATGAGTACACAGAACAATAAGATGAAAGAGAAAAGGTCAGTCATCTCTTTGTTATAGTAGTCCACAATAGATTAAAAAAGCCACATTGTGTTGACTATTGAGCAATGAGGGCAAAAAGGTCTGAAAACTACTGCTCACTTGTATCTATGTATAGCTGCTTTTCTTACATCCCAAAGGCTCTGTTCTAATCAATGTGAAAACTGACTAAATCTAGATCAAAAAGTGTAGCTTCAAAATGAGATATCATGCTTTGGATACAAAGGAAGAAAGAAGAGAAATGCAGTGGTCAGGATTTGGAAAAATATATTAAGTGCTGCAAGTGAAATCTCATTGTTATAACCAGAGAAGCACAGTCTCTGAAACCGCTAGTATTCTGAGAATCCATAAAAGTTAATGTATTCATTTCCAATATGACCAGAAACCAGGGTGTGAGTGCTACTGATCTTACTGTTCATATTAAAGACAAATGCATTTATGTTTACAACTGTGCAAATGAAACATTGCATTAAATTTCTCAAACATTAGTATAATTTTATCAAGGCTCTCCACCAAGACTGAGAGAGCATTTTGTACTGGACTAACCACCTCTAACCACCAGCCTTCTTCCATTTTAAACTCTGAGAACACTTTTGTGTTTTCAGTTTTGCACCTATTGAACATTATCTTAAATCCAACTTATTTGTACCGCAATGTTATTACTTCACTGGTAAATTAATTATTTTGCTTATAAAGATATGCTGATGGATTGTGCAGATACATCCTGCATATTTTGTACAAGTGGAAATCCACCCTAAGCAATGTTTGCTGTTAGACGTCCTTCCACCAATTCTTGACAGAAAAAGGGACCGTAATGTGAGTTAAAGAATGTGGCAGTTATAAGGTGTAATCATCTATTAAATAGTCCTAGAGAAAACAACCATGAAACAAAAATAGGAAGCATCTTGAGGAGAGTTGGAAAGAAGGGGAAAACAATTATTGGGCCCCAATATTAAAGTATATTAAGTACTGAGAGATACGTAGAATATGTATTTCCGAGGCAAGACTCCCAAGGAAATAAGCCATCATGTTTTTCACAGATTGCAGACTCCCAAATTCCAGGAAGAAGAGTAATTCCATTTCACTCCCTATTCCTATTCCATGACAGTATCTTAAGACATGTTCGATTGATACTATAGTCACTTCTATATCACTTATTACAGTAGATACTTCTTTACATCAGATTAAGGTTGGATGCATATGGGGTTTACAGCAGATGGTTTGAATAGTTCAGACAGTGCCAATCACTCTTTGTCCCTTTGAATAAATTACTCCAATACTGTAAAAATAATAAACTTATGGTGAGGCATGCTTTTAGAAGAAAGGGGCGGGGTAAGCACTGTGCAAAATAAAAATGCCCAGCAAGTGCAAGGATCTGTGTGTGTTGCCAACTGGTCCATGGCTAAATTGCCAGCAGTTCTTTCAATCGGAAAATCAGAAGTAGGTGGCAGGGTTGGCAGCTTGTGCACAGAAATCTTCTCTTTCTGCCCATCCTTTGTTCAATATGTTACTTTGAGAGTTTACTGATGACTCGGATGAGTGCTCCATTCTCATCTTTCAGTCGCTGATTGTCTGACTTCAGCTCTGTAAAAACCTGTTTCAAAGACAAGATAGAGCATCAAAACCTTTCTGTGCTGATTGCCCCAGAACATTCCAGCCACTGAGGGGGGGGGGGGCAAAGTTGGGAGAGAAAAAAAAGAGTAATCTAAACAGTAGTAAGCTCTATTCATATGAAATGGCTTTTGCTTAGCATATGGCCAACTCTCCTTACTCAATGTAATAGTATTTTACCTTCCTAAAACAGAAGAGGGAAATTATCCCAGATATATGCAGAACAGAGAATTATGTGTTGACCCACATGATTTCACTGGTTGATACAAAGCAACAAATGTTGCCTTGCTCTTAGCCATATCAAGGCATAAAATACCACTTAAGTTATTTTGATGCATAAGACAGAAAATACTATAGGCACCTCTCTTCAGACTTATGTCTCTAAATAAGATAACTAATAAACCTCTACTCTTTTCATAACATCCAGTTTTCTTCTTAATAACAAACTTAACTAAATTTGGAAAAACAATAGTCTTTTTTCAATTTTGAAAGGAAACTGACTAACTTTAAACACTTTAAGCAAATATGTATATCGCATTTTTGTGTGACAAATCAGATGGATCAAAGAGCCTGGTTTAGGTAGATCTTCTTTTACATATTATAGAGTACAAACATACAAGTAATAGTAATGATAAGTTGCTCAAAAACTAGGTCTTATTATTTCAATTATTTCAATTCATATTTCACATACCTGTAGGGAAGAAAATGGCATGGACTTCTTTGTGGAAAATGTTTTTAGTAAACATTTGTCAGGTTTTTTTTCTAGACTAAAAGTGGCTTTTACTTTCTTATGTGTTCCCCAAAATAAACTAATAAAAGGTACTTTAGGTTAAATTTTCTTCATTTTTGAAATGTAAAATGTCATTTTAGTTGATTAACAATTTAGACTATGGAAAAAGTGGTATTAATAAAGTGTGCTTAAAATTGCCAAGTGATTCTTAGGCAAGGACACTCGAGAGTAATCTACTTTGGGCCAGAGATTTGGATTCTTAATAGTTTACAAAATAGGACAGCTTGTGCACATATTTAATGAATATGCCTCCACTCAGCTCCCAAGAACTCCTATAGACAGGCTTCTGTTGAAAGAAATGACAAAGTGCTTGGTAAGATGAGGAGTACTGAAACACCTTCGACAGCTGGTCCCCAAAGAAAGGGGATCATTTATCAGTGAGGTGAAATATTTGTTATCTACTTAAGATGGAGCCACAAACACAAATTAATTTGGGATCTCTTGCCAATAGGAATGCACAATTGGCCACTAATAACTCAATGTATCTCTATTTTCATATGATAGGATAAAAAAATACGTACAAGTTCTTAGTAGGGCAATCATGTTGAAATTAAGCAATCCTTAAAATGGTTTACTCATAAAAAGGAGAGGCAATATTTTGAATTGGATTGATAAGGCATGATGAAGAAAAGGAATCCAAATTAATCAACAAATCAAACAAATCAAAAATATTTCTGAAAATGCATTTAATCCCTGCTTTTCCCTTAAATCATCCTGGAATTCTTTTCTCTACAGGAGATGAGAAACTCCAAAAAAAACCTGACTGACAAGCTAATAGAATCTACTCAATTTAAAGGAATCCAGAACTGGTGAGACTATTTTAATCAAGGCTGACTCCACAATAGTGGGTTAGAAAAATAACATACGGTTTTTCTTATTTGTACACAAAGGTTTTTATCAAATCTGTGGTTCAACTCTGAGCTACACAATGAGATTGTAACACAGTACTATACATGCTATAGATAGGTATGACTGTGAAAGTGGGAGAGCAAGAAAAATATTGTGGATCCTTTCATTTATATATTTTGAAGACGTTTACCATGGACTGCCAAAAGAATAGTCAATCTGGGACCAGACGAAGACTGACCATTTGCTTAATTGAGCATCTGATGCAAATGGATAGGCTGGGAGGGGTAGTAGGAGGCTTTGCAAGGTTGACAAAAGTGTAAGAAAGGGAAGGCTACAGATAAAGTGAATGACTAGATTTTAAAAAAATTGAGAAAATTCTTGGAAGAGCTGTAGGTTATTTTAGTTATGCAATTTATCTACTTTGGGCAGTAAACAGCTATCTGTATCTATATATATCACACTGTACATACACACATACATACATACATACATATACTGTACATATGTTTATGCATACACACACACTAATTTTATTATCAATGGTCCCACAATGCTAAATGTATTCTGGAAGAATCATTTCTTTATTAATTATAGAGGCCATGAAAGCAAGCTCATCCTAGTTCCATGGGATAGGCTGTTCCATAGGGAGGATCTCTCACAGAGAATTCTTGCCACCAGGCCTCCTCTCATCGTGCTTCCTAACAGATGGAGATCCTTGATAAGTGCTCTCTGGCCATATAAGGCTTTAAAAGCAGTGATGGCTAAAGCTATACAACTGGAGGTTATCAGCATGCTAATTTCAATTTCAGTCGGTGCATGGCATCTCCCAACACCTTCATGAAAATACTAAACAGGAAAAGGGAAAAGCCTAAGGCCTTATAGTACTCACATAAGAGAATATTTGAGGTTTACTTAGTCCCCTTCCACAATTCCTGGACATGCACTAAGATTGGAGTGGAACCACTATAATCTGGCACCTCCAACTCTCAGAACTCCCAATGCAATCCACATATGATATGTGGTTAACAAACACTGAGAAATCTAGGAGGACAAGGTTGATTACATTCCTTCCATTCAAGTCCTATGAGAGTCCCATGTGGGACCAATATGATTTCCACATCATATCGAAGTCTGAATTCAAACTACCATGAATACAGACAAACTTTGGCCCTGGCACTTTTTCAACAATCTTTCCACAAAAGCAGAGTTTGAGGACAGGATAAGTTACCCATTTCTGTTGGATTCAGGACTGGCTTCTTGAAGAGTGGGAAAACTGATATCTCTGCTAGAGCTACTCTTCCCTCAAAGAAGCATTGATTACATTTTGAAACCAATTCACAAGTCTCCCCCCCCCCCGTGATATTCATTAGCAAGGGTCCAATCCACATGTGGCAGAGCTTAGATCACAGAGATCTCTGCCCACGTTTAGATCACAGAGAATTCAGTTCTTGGATATGCAAAGGGTCAAAGTTATCCCATATATCGTCATATAAGTTATCACCTCTGTAGATTCTATCCATCCAACTTCCATCTTGGAGTGAATACAGTTTCCAGCTACTGCTAGAGATAAGTCAAGATGGAGAGTGTTTGTCTATGAAAGCATTAGGAGTTGAGTATCTATACTTAATTAATTAAATATCTATACTTAATTAATTAAGGACAGATACAAGATGAATTTACAACAACAACAACCACGACTTTGATAAACGTCAAGTACAATAATTTTTATTTTAAAACTGAAAACTGTAGAACTGAGACACGAGAATATGAAAGAAATACTGGATTTTCAAGATCAAGTCAATGATCTTCAGAATTTCCTTGGAACCACAAGAATTAAAAGTCATTATTTATTCCCTGAACATATTTATATAGCTGCTCATCTAACTAAGGTATTCTGGGCAGTGAAGAGAAATAAAAACATCATCCAAAATGTACAAATCCATTAAAGGAAAACTAGATTGAGGCCCTTAAAAACCTCACTATTGGCATGTTAAATATGGCCATGGCTATGCTAGAGTTCCATTAACCTCGTAAACTCAGTGTCTGGAGTAAAGGAAGTTTTCATGGCCTTCTGGATGGCTGTCAGGGTCAATGCTGTCTATATCTCGGGGGAGACTGATCCCCCAAGGATATTATGACCTAAAGCATGCTCACTCTCTTATCTGGTGAGATCGGTAAAAATCATTGGGATTCTACAAGTAACCTGGCATCATGCTATTCAGGGCTTTAAAGGTTACAACCAGAACTTTGAACTGCATTTGGAAGTCTACTAGGAATCAGTGTAGCTCATGTAGCCTTGTCAGTTGGGTGTACTATGACACCCAATATTGCTTGTGCTAATGAATTCCATATCAATTGAAGCTTCTGAATGCTCTTCAAGGGCAATCCACATAGACTGTAATGTAGTAGTCTTGTGACACAACTGGTCCACAAGATATATTTGTGAGAATACTCTCCTGACTACTGCTGCCAGCTGCTCCTTGAACAGGACCTGACTGATCTAGAGTTTTAACTGCATTATTAGCTATCTTCTCTGGCATAGAGGTTAATGAGAAGAGGTTAATGTGAAAGATGTAGTTCTACTGTATTACAGCATTATTGAAATGTCACTTTCTAGATGTTTACGAGATATTAATGAAAAAATATCAAGTAACTTACTACTGGTACTTATATCTCAAATTAATATATAAAATATGAAAAATATTAAGCATAATTTATGGCAAAAGTAGGAAAAGTACACTAGACTTGTGTTTAGAATTCAAACTACTTCTACACTGAACTGCAAACTGTAGTTTCAATATAGCTTCATTGTCTTATTAATAGCTCACAGTATGTAGTATAATACAAACACAGTTGGCACTGGAATTTTGCAGACATTAAGTGAATCGTCAAATGACCAAACCCAATTTTATTACCATTTTTAACACAATTAAGTGAAATACACAGTCATTAAGTGAATCCAGTTTCCTGATGACTTTACTTGTGGGAAACCAGCTGAGAAAGTAGCAAATCGCAATTATGTGACCACAGCACACTGCAGTGTTGTCAATGTGAGCCAGATGCCAAGCGCCCAAATTGTGATTACATGATCACAAGTCACTTTTTTGAGTGCCATCATAATTTCAAACTATTGTTAAACAAATACTCATAAGTTGAGGACTGTGTGACATACAATGATTCAAAGCATAGCAAATTTTAATTTGCTCCATATGTCCCAATTCAGATCATTTACAAATTGCAGTTTGTGAAATTTTTTTAATGTATTCTTTCAGAAGTCCATTATTCTACCATAGCTGCCTTAATCTATTATACCACTTGGGACAACCACACACCTATATTCTGATCGTTCATTCTACTTCTTTCATTCACACTTTATTCAGCACTGTCTTTAAAAGGCAAAGTAAAGCCAAAATATTTTTCTCTGATATGAAACTCAACGGAGAAAATGCATACCTTGAAAAGGAGCAACTGTATAAATCAGGAATGGTATCTCCAAAATAAGGACTATAAGGAAGAGCACTTGAAAAGGAAATTATTCAATGGCACATTGCTATTGGGGTATCATCCTCCTTATTCAACAAGTTTAGGAAGAAAGTAGAATGAGTAGTAGATAGCTCGAACAGATAATAAGAGCAAAGACCTGCCTGGAAGAATGGAAGGAGAGGTGAGATCAACTGGAAGGGGAGGTGCTATAGCTCTTCTGACTCTGGGGGCTCAGCGGACTGCGAGAGCCTGGCTACCACCCGGGTCAAAGCCCTGTTTTCGGCCAGCAGTTGCTCATTCATCTGTCTCAAAGTGTGAATCTGTTTGAGCTGATGAAGGTTCTGTAAAGTGAGACATGGAGGAGATAGACAAAGACAAAACAGAATATAAAAAGCACAGAAACGTGAATTTAATTGACAAGCGTGAGGAAAAAAAAGAGCAGCAATGAGAGGTGGACAGCAGTGAAATTGCAAAAGAAACTCAACAACACACTGAAGTGTTAGAAACACTGAAAAGAAGCCAAAGAGGCTGTTCCTTCTGCTCACTTTTCAAATTTAAGGGTAAATTTATCATCATGAAATAAACAATTTTGTAGCTCTAAATGCAATTATAGAGACAGTTTGGTGTAGTGTTTAAGACAACATGCTAGAAATCCAGAGACCATGAGTTCAGGTCCTGTCTTAGGTACAAAGCCAGCTTGGTGACTCTCTCAGTCCTAGGAAGGAAGCAATGGCAAATCATTTCCAAACAACCTCATCAAGAAAACTGCAGATTATCCAGGCTGTTGTCAGGAGTCAAAACTGGCATGTGCACATGCGTACACACATACACAAACTTGATTAAAGCTGTAACAGGACAATTCTGGGCATAAAATTTTTCCCACTGTCAATTAATGAAAGATTGTCATCTAAGAGCTGGATACAAAAGTTAAGTGTCTTCATGAATCTCTTCACCTGACTCTTCCCATCAAAATCGTCTTTGTATATTAAAGGAGCAAGAGCCAAAAAGTATCAGAACATCTAGCAATATTTGAAAAGGAGAGTGAATTTGTACAAGTTAGTGATTCTCCGAAATCTTTCACAAATACAACCTATCAGTTTGTCTATGCTGTGCTTTATAATGCCCTTTTCAGTTAAACTGTTCAAGCACTAGGCATCGTTTGTATTGAATCTTTTAAAACACAAAATTTCCATTTTAAAATATGTGAATATTTCTACCAACTTTATTAAGAAATACAAATAAAATTTAAAACCTTTATTTTCTTCAAAAAGTATCTATTGTAATAAAGAGATTTCTAGGTCTATTTCTTTCTTTTTTTAGAATTTTAGAAAATTTAGTGTAGGATATAACCTTTATATAAGAAACCATTTTTTAAAAAGGAGATATGTTCAAATATATTCAATATATTTTCTCTAAAACAGTATGGAAGTTGGAATGAAAGGTGAAAAAAAATGAATAATTCAAGCAGTATATAATTAGGCCACTAAACCTGTCTATGACAGATTTGTGTTTTCTTAAGAAAATGTAAGTTTATTTGTCTAATAACATTCTGAGGCAGAATGCAGAAATGAACAAAATAATTTAAAAGGTACTCACTATAATTATATTCCCTAGCATATTAATGCTAAAATAATTCTGTTGAAAAACTGAATGTTTACACCCCAAATATACAAGATAAATATATCCTTGTAATAACAATTTCCAGAGAAATCACTATACTGTAAATCTAACACAGTAATCTTGCTTTTGGTGTTTTTTTGGAGTTGATTCGAATAGTTTATAAGGGCATGTAGAAGCAATCAGTTTCCAAATTACAAATCATAACTGTAATTATATTAAATTACAGGCTCCTCCTCTTTATTATTTCTGCAATTTCAAACACATTAACTAAATTTTGCTCCACATATAGCCACTTTATTTCATACTCCTAGAATTTCTCAGTCAGCCATGCTTAGGCTAATCTTCAAAGCATACTCAGCAGAAATGCATCTGAAGATTTGTGCTTCTTACTCTTATATTTTTAAAGCACTCTCTATTCTAACCAGGAATATAAATTCTGCCAAGTATATGGTCAGATAAGAGATAGCATTGTCCACAGCTGGATGGTGGGAGAGACAAGAGGCTCAGAAGAGACTCTTCTTAGGCTGTAATGGAGATGGGGGGATTGTACTTTCAGTCTTGCAAGATAAATCTCGGCTTTGCAAAGTAGATCAGATAGGAATCACAACCAGATGAACTAATTCTACTTTATTTAAAGTTGCATTGCCAAAATCTTGCAGATCTGAAAGAACAATTCTTCTGAGCCTCTTGCCCCACCTACTAGTCACCTGCTGTCTCTTATCTGACCATTCCCTTGGCTCCATCTTAGCCTAATCTCCCAAGGTCTTTTCCAAATACCATCACAGCAATTCACATGTAATTACTGTAATGTGTGTATGAAAAAGATTCATTTTCCTGTTGGGTGAAGACAGTATATAAATCTGCCATGCTCTCAAATCTATTGAAATTAGAAGAAAAAAAAAACTGGTTTTAGCTGGAATTTGCAACCCTGAGAAGGAGGGCAGGGCACGAGCTTTTTGTTTGTCAACTCCTCCTCCTTCCCACTACAATTTTAGCTCACCTTTATTTTGATAGATAGTTAATAATGCCAAAAGGTAGCAGTTTTAAAACATCTGTTTTATATGTACAGGCAGCCAATTTTATCTATCATACGTATCTCCCAACTTTAGAGGAGGAACTGTATGAGAGGTTTTGAATAGGAGAGAAACTAAATTAATTCTCTCCTATTCTAAATAAGTTTTAAAAGCACCCTGCACTACCTCTGAATGTTTCAGAACATTCCTTTGAAACTGTGGCTTGCACAAATTAGAACAGTCTTACTCTACTCTGAGGTAAAACACTGAAGCACAAACGGTTAAAATCACAATATATGTAGTTCAATAATCTTGTTCCTATTATGCTGACAAGTGGCAACAAACAGCCTTAAGTGTTTTGTGACACAGTTTAGATTTTTATGTCTCTTTGTAAGTGAGCTGCAGACACTAAGAAAAAAAAGTTGCTATACAACAGAATAGGAATGTGATTCAAAAGTGAGCTTTTTGAAAACTTGATAAGCCTAAATAAAACAACAACATTGGCAAGACTGAGGTACAATGTAGGTATATTTGCTATATTAAGTCAAGGTGACTCTAGTATAAAAAGAAGCTGCAGACAGATACAGCATATGATGCAAGAATGGATGTCATTCAAAAAACGTAGACATAATGAAAATGGTCTCTATTATTCATTCTCTCTCTCTCTCTGTCTCTCTGTCTCACTCTCTCTCTCACACACACACACACAAGTGGCAGACCACCAATGGATACTGTATTTGTTTAAAAAGTTACCTCAATAAATAAGGCCATCGGCGGCTTTCATAACGTCACACATACAAGTTGTGTGCTTTAAAACACTCCAACAGAGTCAGTTTCACAGCTATATACTTCATCTCTTATTAGTAAGAGGTGAAATATCCACATTTACAGTAGGTTATTTTAAGTCTTTTTTTTTTTAGAAAAAAAGAATTTGTTAGTTATACCATCACAGTAGGAAGGCACAATGTAACTATAACTGCATTCTAATATTTCTTCTAATATTGCACATTATCAACAATAGATCAAATGCATTCCCATTTCAGTTCTTTTAATAGTTCATCTATAAATACATTCAGTCATGTGGAATGATCATACCTACCTAGGTGATGCAGCCCTTCTCTTGCAGCTAGACTGCAATGTGAACTACTGAAATGTTTTATTTTAAAGAGACAGAGTACAATTTAAAAGGAGCTCAGCTTCAAAAAATAACCACACAATAAAATCAGTTTAAGTGTTTCCGTTAAAGGTTATTCTGAAACTGGAACTATCCCCAATAGGTCAGGAATTTGCTTTCCTCACTATCATGTTTTTAGAGATTCAGGAATTCTTAGTCTTGAAACAGAAATATTTCCGAAGCCAAGCAAATCTGTAATTCCCTCTTATATAATAGGAAAATAAGCACTAGGAGACAGACTAACAAAACAAAGGCACAAAAGTATTTATTGTGCAGACAAGCAGTGTTATCCTGTAAAATCAGTTTTACATTATCAGGCCACTAAGGACAGCATAACAAACATATCATCTTACTTCAGCAATCAGAAATTGCTATAACAGGAGAATGACAATTCTTCAGAGCAGGTGTTTGGAGAGAGGGGTATCAAGCAAGAGGAGCTACTTTAAAGGACAATTTCTGCTCCAACCACTCAAGCACTAACTAGCTTTTTGTTAAGTCTGAAAAGAACTGAAAGCCCAATAAAGAAACAAGAAAGCCAGAAGCCTGACAATAGCTGTCCTATTAATGAATCCACTAATATCAAGAGACTTTTTCCCAAATTGTGACATGGAATAAGCATATTTCAAGACTAGGGCTGAAGATGAGAGAGAGAAACTAATTTACAAGAATTCAATGAATTATGCAGGAATAATTTCTCCTTTGGGATCAGGTCTATAGCTCGGTAGTTTGAGATCTGAGTGCTGTGAGACGGAGTGAGCTCCTGTTACTTGTTGAACCTAGCAGTTTGAAAGCATGTAAATGCGAGTAGATGATTAGGTACTGCATATAAGCATGTGGTAATGCTGCATATAACAGCATTCTATGTTTAGCCATATGATGGCCAAATGATTGCGGAAACGTCTCTTGACAACATTGGCTCTTTGGCTTAAGAAGCAGAGATGAACACTGCTCCTAAAGTCAGTCACAACTAGTGAGGTAAAACCCATGGGGAAATATTTACCTTTACCTTTTTAATAGCCCCTTTGGAAGAGGAAATGGATGCAAGATTGTTTTGTTTTGGTGGACCTAAAAATTTGAGTGATCTTTGAAAAAAATATTGATGCGCTTCTATAGTTTTGTGAGCAGCTGGTTCCATCATAAAACAACATGTTTTAACATGGCCATTTTGGTCAGATAACTTAGTGCAGGGCTTTTCAACCTTTTCACCCATTGTACCACTTTTCAGATAAGGCAATATCCGAGTACCACCACTCGCCCAGCAAGGTATCAAAAACTTGACCCCCCCCCCAAAAAAGGAAAAAAAGATAAAGTACAGGTAGTCCTCGACTTACAACAATTCGCTTAGTGACAGTTTGAAGTTACAACGGCACTGAAAAAAGCGAATTGTGACCATTTTCACACTTATGACTGTTGCAGCACCCCCAGGGTCATGTGATTTACATTCGGATGCTTGGCAACCGATTCATACTTATGACGTTCACAGTGTCCCAGGGTCATGTGATCAATGGCCGGGGGCGTGGCCAGCTGATCACTCAGGTTGTAGTGTGCCTGTGGGGGGGAATCCGTGGGTCTTTGGTGGAGGGGGATGGGACTGGGGTGGGTGCCTGCCTTCCTTCCCTCCCTCTCTCCCATTGTCCCTTCCTTCCTTCTTTCCTTCCTTTCCTTCACCTCCTTCTTTGTCCCTTCCTCCTTCCCTCCCTCTTTCCCACTGTCCCTTCCTTCCTTCCTTCCCTTCACCTCCCTCTTTGTCCCTTCCTCCTTCCCTCCCACTGTCCCTTCCTTCCTTCTTTCCTTCACCTCCCTCTTTGTCCCTTCCTCCTTCCCTCCCTCTCTCCCACTGTCCCTTCCTTCCTTCTTTCCTTCCTTCCTTCCTTCCTTCCCTTCACCTCCCTCTTTGTCCCTTCCTCCTTCCCTCCCTCTCCCCCACTGTCCCTTCCTTCCTTCCTTCCTTCCTTCCCTTCACCTCCCTCTTTGTCCCTTCCTCCTTCCCTCCCACTGTCCCTTCCTTCCTTCACCTCCCTCTTTGTCCCTTCCTCCTTCCCTCCCTCTCTCCCACTGTCCCTTCCTTCTTTCCTTCCTTTCCTTCACCTCCCTCTTTGTCCCTTCCTCCTTCCCTCCCTCTCTCCCTGTCAAGCCCCCGTGGGCTTGACATGAACGGGCGGGGGAGGGGTCGAGGACGACATGCGGGGCGGCAAAGGAGACCAGCGGCCCGCGCCGTTCTACCTGGCAACGCGAACGTCGGCTCCGTGGGCGTCCCGCCGAACAGCTGAGCGGCTCCTACTCTTAGCCGCCGAACAGCTGAAGGGCGTGAGGCCGCAGCAGGGAGCCAAGGGCCGATGGCGCGGCCTGAAGCTGAAAGGCTCTGCCTCCCGGCCGCCGAACAGCTGATGAATACGAGGCCGGGAGACAGAGCCTTTCAGCTTCACCTTTCAGCAGGGACGCTCACGGGACTGGAAAGCTGCAGCGCTGCAGCCCCCATTGTCCCTTCCTTCCTTCCTTCCTTCCCCCTTTTTGTCCCTTCCTCCTTCCCTCCCTCCCTCAGGTTGCAGGGGGAGGAGAGCGCAGGCAGCGGAGGAGCACAGGGGGGTGGGGAAAGAGCCTTGGCTGCCGGACTCCCTCTGGTGCGTTGCGCACAGCCACAGCCGGAGAAAAGCCGGCTCATTCATTGCTGCAGCCAGCCCCGAGGAAGAGCCGGCACAACCCCCAGGCGAATCCCGCCTGGCTACATTCTTTGCGGCCGAAAGAAGGACTTTGATCCCACTTCCCCTTCACTCCGGCCGGGTCCATGAATGACAGATCTAACCCCAGGGCGGTTCGAAAGGCCAGCAGGCTGGCTGGGGATTTGGGGTGGAGACATGTGAGCCTTCCTCTGTCTTCTTGAATCTGGCTTTGATCCCGCTTCCCCTTCGCTCCAGCGGGGTCCGTGAATGCCAGATTCAAGAAGACGGAGGAAGGCTCACATGTCTCCACCCCAAAACCCCCAGCCAGCCTGCTGGCCTTTCGAACCGCCCTGGGGTGATCTGGCATTCCCCTTCGCTCCGGCCGGGTCCGTGAATGCCAGATTCAAGAAGACTGCCCGCAATCTGCCCGGCCTCCCCTCTGGCGCCGGGCAGCACCTGTGCCTCGCGCACACGTGCAATCGGCTTTCCCGTCGCTGCCGCTGCCCGCAATCTGCCCGGCCTCCCCTCTGGCCCCGGGCAGCACCTCTGCCTCGCGCACACACGCGCGCATGATCAGCCTCCGTGCTGCCAGCACCCGCAATCTGCCCGGCCTCCCCTCTGGCCCCGGGCAGCACCTGTGCCTCGCGCACACGTGCAATCGGCTTTCCCGTCGCTGCCGCTGCCCGCAATCTGCCCAGCCTCCCCTCTGGCCCCGGGCAGCACCTCTGCCTCGCGCACACACGCGCGCACGATCAGCCTCCGTGCTGCCAGCACCCGCAATCTGCCCGGCCTCCCCTCTGGCCCCGGGCAGCACCTCTGCCTCGCGCACACACGCGCGCACGATCAGCCTCCGTGCTGCCAGCACCCGCAATCTGCCCGGCCTCCCCTCTGGCCCCGGGCAGCACCTGTGCCTCGCGCACACGTGCAATCGGCTTTCCCGTCGCTGCCGCTGCCCGCAATCTGCCCGGCCTCCCCTCTGGCCCCGGGCAGCACCTCTGCCTCGCGCACACACGCGCGCACGATCAGCCTCCGTGCTGCCAGCACCCGCAATTTGCCCGGCCTCCCCTCCGCCTGCTTTGCGCAGCTCCTCCTGCCCCCCCCTGCGCCCGCCGTTAACCTTCCCGCCGCCATGCAGGGTAAGGTTGGTGCCCCCGCCCAGATGCCCTCGCCTCCCCCAAGCATTTTTTTACTCACCTGCTTTCAGCTGCACTCCCTTTCTCCTTTTGCTTCTCTGTCTTCGTTTGCTTCTCTGCCTTTGCCACGTGCTTGTGGGTAAAAAAAAAAAGTTCCATGAGACTTTCTAACTTCTCGCGAGAAGTTAGAAAGTCTCATGGAACTTTTTTTTGGTCTCACAAACACATGGCGAAGGCCGAGAAGGACAGGAGAAAGGGAGTGCAGCTGAAAGCAGGTGAGTAAAAGAAAACGCTTGGGGGAGGCGAGGGCATCTGGGTGGGGGCGGGGGAGGGGGGGCAGGCAATGCGTCACGCAGCTCCGGCGGAATCTCCCCTGAAGACTGCGTGAGGCTGCCTGCCACCCCCAAGGCCGCCGCCAATCAGCTGGAGCTGCGGGCTTTGATCCTGGGCTCTCAGTAGGACCCAGGCAACGTGCAGTTCCAGCTGACTTGGCCACCAGCCTCTGCGGCGCTGCTGCCGCTTCACCTCATCCACTTTCACACTTTTTTTAAAAAAAAAAAAATTTCAAAAAAATTTTTTTTAATATTTTTTTTACATTTTTTTTTTACATGTTTTTTCAACCCGTCCTACGCGTACCACCAGCCATGTGCTACGCGTACCACTGGTGGTACGCGTACCACCGGTTGAAAAGCCCTGCTATAGGCCACCCAACCAAACAGAGGAAATAAATGAACTTTTTGCTAGTCAGCTAACTAAGGTATGTAGGAAGCACATCACAATAGTAATGGGGGACTTTAACTACCCTGACATCAACTGGGAAACAAACTCTGCACCAAGTGGAAGATCAAACAGATTCCTGACAAACCTAGCAGACAACTTTGTCTCCCAAAAAGTAGAGAAGGGAACTAGGGGATTAGCCATTTTAGATCTAATTCTCACTAACAGAGACGAAATGATAGAAGGTGTTGAAGCCACAGGAACCTTGGGAGGAAGTGATCATGCAATATTGGAATTCAACATTATGGAAGCACAAGCAATAGAACACAGTCAAACTAGAGTCTTGGACTTTAAGGGAGCTAATTTCAATAAACTTAGAGAGGGCTTGGGAAGGATTCCATGGATGAGAATCCTCAAGGGGAAAATAACTCAAGAAGCTTGGGAAATAATATAAAAGCCCAGTCTAGCACAATACCAACAAAGAAGAAAAATAGCAGCTCTCAAAAGAAACCAGCATGGCTGCATAAAGACCTCTCTGATAAACTGAAAGATAAAAAGGACAAGTATAGAAAGTGGAAAGAGGGGCACATAACTAAGTCAGAATATCAGCAAATAGCCCGAGCCTGCAAAGATGAAGTGAGGAAAGCTAAGGCTCAAAATGAACTAAGGCTTGCGACCAAAGTCAAAAATAATAAAAAAAGCTTCTTTCAACATGTAAAAAACAAGAAAAAAGTGAAGGAAATGATAGGTCCATTAGTGGGTGAAAGTGGCAAGAAGGTGACAAACAACAGGGAGAAAGCAGAACTATTTAACTCGTTTTTTGCATCTGTCTTTACACAAAGGGAAAAAACAGACCAACCTATCAAAAATAGTGCCATAAAAAACAGAATAGAAACACAAGTTAAGATAGGCAAGAAAATGGTAAGTGAGCACCTGTCCAGCCTAGACGAGTTCAAATCACCTGGACCAGATGGATTACCACCAAGGTTCTCAAGGAACCTGGCATATGTGATCTCAGAACCACTGAACTATATTTTTTCAAATGATCACATGAGAGCACTTGGGGAAACTACCATAGGACTGGACAAAGAGCTGATTGTAGTTCCCATTCTTTCTTCAAAAAAGGAAAAAAATGGATCCAGGCAATACAGATTCCTGGAAAAGAATATCAAACAACGAATCAGGCGACACCTAGAGCAAACGAAAGTCACTACAAGAAGCCAACAGGGTTTGGTCAAATCAGCTCATATGGCCAGACAAACCTTATTGCATTCGTTGACCAAGTGACAAAATTAGTGGATCAGAGGAATGCTGTGGATATAATTTACTTGGACTTCAGTAAGGCATTTGATAAAGTAGATCACAACCTACTACTTGATAAAATAGAAAAATGTGGGTTAGACAGCATCACCACCAGATGGATTCGTAGCTGGCTGACCGGCCGTACTCAGCGTGTGGTCCTCAATGGAACCGCATCTACATGGAGGGAAGTGTGCAGTGGGGTGCCCCAGGGCTCTGTCCTGGGGCCAGTGCTCTTCCACATCTTCATCAACGATTTGGACGAGGGGATAGATGGGGAACTCATCAAATTTGCGGATGACACCAAGCTGGCAGGAATAGCCAACACTCCAGAAGACAGGCTTAAGATACGGAGGACCTGGGACAGACCTTGAACACTGGGCGCTATCTGAACAAAATGAAAAATTCAATGTGAAAAAATATTAAGTTTCTAACATTTACGTCTAGAACACACCAAATGTACAGGTTTATAGACTTAAGCGGGGGTACCTTGCTCAATGTATAACTGTGAGAAGGGATCTCGGAGTCCTAGTGGACCATCACTTTAAATTGGATCGCAGCAGGTGTGCTGCAGCTGCCAAAAAACCCAACAGAGGCAGTGTCTGTCGCTGCATTAACAGAGGGATAATCAAGATCACGTGAAGTATAATACCACGTTACAATGCCTTGGTAAGGCCTGAACCTTGGAATACTGCATCATTTTGGTCCCACGTATGTAAAAAGATGTTGAGACTCTAGAAAAGTGCAGAGAAGGGCAACAAGATGATTAGGGAGGACTGGAGGCTAAAGGCATATCAGGAACGTTTGCTGGAGATTGGGTATGTCTAGTTTAATGAAAGGAAGGCTGAGGGGTATACAGTGTCAGGTATTCCAATATCTCTAAGGGGGTGCCACAAAGAAGAGGGAGTCAAGCTATTCTCCAAGGCGCCTGAAGGGCAGGACAAGAAGTACATGGAATGGAAACTAGTCAGGAGAGATAGCAACCTGAACTTAGGAGAAACTCCTGACAGTTAGAACATTAACCTTGGAACAACCTGCCGATCCCAGAAGCGGGTGAATGCTCTCAACCCTGGAAGTTTTTAGAGAAGAGACTGGAACAGCCATTTGTCCGATAATGGTTGAGGTTTTCCTGCCTGAGGAGGGGGTATGGACCATGACGGTTCCACAGGGTCCCCTTCCAACTTTAGTTACTACACTTACTACTACCTACTTACTACTACACTACGAGTTAGTTATTATTATTATTATTATTATTATTATTATTATTATTATTATTATTAACAAGAAAGTCCAGTTGCCTCATGAAAAAAGCATCTTTGGGATTCCTGAATAGATTTTAAAAAGATTGTTTCTTATACCTCACCTAAATCATAATGGATAATTATAGTTCAGGTGTTCAGTGACATCATTGATAGTGTCTTTCAGATCTGTGGAATACATTCTTTGTATTGTGCTGAGGGTTTAATCTCAGTGGTTTAAAATTATACCTAGGGATACATTTTTTCTATAAATAAATACTTGCTTTATTATCTTTTCAATTCTGGAAATCTAAGAAGTTTTGATAAAGCATGGAGTATTGCAAAGTATGTTTTTACAAGGGATTAATCTTGCATTGTCGAAACACACACTTTATATCTCAAGGGCAATGATACAAAATAGTAAACAGTGTAATTTTGAAGGTGAAATTTCCAGATGCCTTTTTTAAGCATTAGCACAAAATAGCTGCTAGACTCACATAAACTATATTTGTGTTATTCTTGTTGGGTTTTTGCCTTTGTTGTGTCTTATTTGTGGATTAAAGAAGATCAGACTTCTGAAATGTACATTTTTGTCTTTTTCAGACAGGTTATAGGCAATGCAGATTAGATTATTAGATTTTTGGTATCCCCACCACTCTTCTTATTGTAACTGTTGTCATTGCTATCCATTCCCATGACTTTTTGTTTTAGCATAAGCTGCATTACCTTCCAAAGGGAAAGCACAACATGTACAACTTATTTTTTTTTCTTGTTGTTCTGGTGCAAAGAGGTCAGAGCTCTTGTAAGGACCATAAAGGCTAAGTAAGGAGTTGGAATTGGCATTCCTAGTTGATAAATAAGCCTCAGTAGATAGTGACCTTATTGGCTTAATGCGCCCAAGCCAGATGAAACCATCTAAATGCAATTTTGTGTTTTCAAATTGCTCAGCTTTAGTTTTCATGTGTTCAGTTGGACTCTTTAAGAAGATATAGATTAATAAAACAGGCTTAAATGCAGTGACCAAAGGGTGATCTTATCTCCTAGAAATGTTGCTAAAACTGAGATTAGGGAGATTCAGTTTCAAATTGTCCATGGAAATTTATATTTGACCTTAGGTTGGCCCTTATCCCTCAATCTTGCCTGCCTACAGAGTTGTTATTAAAATGGAAAGAGTCCCATGTGCAGATCCAAGAGTAGAAATAAGAAGCTTGATCTTCGGAAAGCGGATTCACTTCTGCTGACACAGTGTGTTAAGCTAAAGAAAATGTATCCCCTTTTACTATATCTAGGAGGAGACAGCTGAGGAGAAAAACTGGTTGAAAATAGATTAATGTCTGAAATTATTCATGCTATTTTCTTATTGAGAAAAGGCATCAAATCAGCAGGAAGAAGAAAAACAGTCTTTGTCTAAGCTCTTGTAAACCAAACAGGAAAATCTACCAGGCCTAAGGTTTCCAATCTCTATCCGAGAAGAGAGGCAGAATATGAATTTTAATTTAAGAAAAAGAAACAAGGTCATAATTAATCATTTTTAAAAAATCTATCATTTTTAGCAATATAGAACCTCGGTTGCTCTGGGAAAGAGTGGAAAAACTGGTGCCAAGACCAGGAAGTGGAAGTTCTTCTGGATCAAGCAATTCGAGTTCCCAGCCTGGTTCCCATCCTGGTTCCCAGAGTGGATCTGGAGAAAGATTCCGGATGAGATGTAAGGAAAAAAAATAAATTATTCCCACAAATACATTCCAGGTTCATTGCACCCAGAAAGAGATTTTGAATGAGATATAAGCAAAAAAACTGTTTCAAGTGAAGAATAGCCACATGCATTTATAACCCTTCAAACAATTGTATTTAATTATATATTTACTTATTTACTTACTTACTTACTTATCTATCCCTCCCCAAAAGGAAGTTTTTACAACCTATGCTTAACAGTTGCTATAAGACCAAGGGTAGTAGACTTTTCCTATATGATGCTGAGATTATACTGGCATGTACATGAAATATACACACTTACATGCATTTTGCACACACACACACATATACACATACACATAAACATTTCTGTTTCCTAGTCACTTTAAGTTATAAGAGCTATATATGTAGGAACACTTAAACAGAAGTTTAATCTGGGAAGAATACCTTTGAATATGTTGATAAAGAAATGTACAGGTAGTCCTCGGTTAACCATTCTTTCAGCAACCATTGAATGTTATGATGTCGCTGAATGAGCAAACTTGGGAATAGTTCTTGAAGTTACAACTGTTACAATATCCCTCTGATCATGTGATTGTATTTGACAACTTATAATTATGACAGTCAAGTGTCCTGTGGTCACATGTTTGCTGTTTGGAACATTTACTGCCAATTTCTGACAAGCAAAGGAGATTGACAGGAAGCTGTAAATGAAAATCAGATAATGATACACCTAATAACCATGTGGGATTTGCCTAAAAATGGCAAGTAGAACTACCAGAACTACCACTGTAAGTTGACACACTAACATAACGTCACACTCTATGACCACATTCCTTGATAATGAAGTTCTTGGTCTGAATTATTGTTAACCAAGTACTACCTGCATTATTCTCATATGATCTGTTATTAATATTGACTCTATTAATCAAATTGAGATTTTTTTTAATAACTATTTTCTGTTTCAAATGCTTCAGAAACATTTTCTTATTTATTTTGGATCCTTCTAACACTGGCTTTGTTTTCTTTTTTGCAATGGTAGCAAGAACTGTCTGATTGTTTGCTACTGGATGTTCCCATTTTTCTATTTTTTTTTTTTAAATAAACTGGGCTTTTGTGTTGCTTGATTACTTAGCATCATCAAAATCTGAAGGTTCACCTTCACAACGTAATGAAACTGCAGCCAAAAAGACTGAAGAGAAGAAAGAAGTCTTCAGACCCTGCAAACCTGCGGTAAGGCTCTTTTGTTGCTTGTTAGCTCTATATTTATGGTCTATATCTTTGCATAGAAGACAGTGATAATTGTTTGAATTAGATGATAAGGAAATGAATGAATCAAGTGTGATGTTTAATTTTTATTAACATTGGTCATCTGCAGATAACATAAGCAGTTTATTTTTATCCCTAGCATTTTTAATTTCATAATATTTCCAATAACTACTTCCAAGTAATTAACCCAAGCAAGCGGAATTTAAATCAGCAAATAATATCTAAGAGATTTTAGAATTCTTGAAAACTATGTGACAGCCAGTCCAAATGGGAAAGCTTTAGGCACAATTACAGTGATGGTTTTGATGACTGAGACCTATGTTAACATGGAGCCAAGAAAGAACCTCCATAGGCAGTGATAGTGCAAAGTGAATAGGGCACAGAAATGGGTAGAGTTAGAGTTTTCTCTCCCCCCGCCCCCCGCCCTGACCTTCTTGAAGGGAGTTTTGTTTTGTTTTGCTTTCACAACTGTGCTAAACTTAGGACATTCAAGACTAGGACTTCCAGTCATTCTTAACTCATTAGAGAAAGCCATGGGTCTTACTTATGTCAATACTACTCAGGAAAACATATTTTTCAATTTGCAAGCATTTTTTCCTGAAAGCCCTACCGAGTTGCCTTTAGCTCTAATTGCCCATTCAATACCAATACCCTTCCATTCAACAGAGATGATGTACTGAAAGGCCAATCTGTACAGATAGTAAAAAAAACAGCCATTTCTTCTTTCCCCTAACTGCATTTCGTCCAGCAGTAGAAGGGACGTTGCCTTTCATTTCTATAATTAAATCTGTACTCATAGTTTCCCACAGTTATAGTTTTCCCATATATTAAAATTAGCTTGTTTACTTATGCACTAATAGAAAGCTTTTCTGAAGATCAGCAGGGCCAAATCTAATTTGATTCAAATATTAGAAAAAAATTAATTTGTTTCTTTAAATCTCGCTTCTGCCTTTTTCTTCCTATTGACATCATTTTGACTTTTTATGGAAGCAGTTCATTTGTCTGATTCAGCACAGATGTTTTTGGTTTTTATATTACTGTTTCTTATAAAATTTAAAGGGAAATAGGGAAAAACAAGCTTCTACTTTCCACTATCTTGATTCTTATTTATAATCCCATGTCACGCTCTTATTTCATGCTCTAGTTTCTTACTCCTTCACTGCTGAAATTTTAGTATCTTTAAGACCCAAGATAACTGGATTAGTTCCTGAATTAATGTTGTATTTTAGTTATGTATTTCATTCCTTCATTTAAGTATTTAAGTAAGCCAATGTTGTAATTTTAGTATTGTGAACTTCCAAGATAAGTGCCTTAATTCCTGTACTAATTTTGCATTTTATCTTCCTTTCCCAAACCATGCACCATATCTTGGTCCAATGTTGATTTGCTTATTTTGTCATGTGACTGATCTTCAGGGAGAAGTGGTAAGTAGAGTTAATTTGTGGAATAACTTCAAACCTTAACATGACTTAATTTAAATTTGCAAAACTTTCCATCCTCTTCTTCCACATGTGGCCATTTGAAACTGCCAAAAGAAATCTGTGGAATCTCAGGGACTATTGTAAGCAAAACTGGGCAGAATATAACAGGCAACTAGGAGGGAAGGGATTATATGATAAAGCTAAATTAAGAAAGCTTATAGGAAAAGAATTTCATTCAATAACACTCATGTCCTATCTCAGGAGATATTAAATTTAAAATCCTGCTGTGAAGTTTATATGAAGTGAATTTTGCTTGATTTAATTCTATTAGAATTAAAGCATTAAAACATATACCAGTTTATCTATCAGTATTTCCTAAAATAATTTACCAAACGTAGAATAAAAGTATCAGTTAATTAATGGGAATCAGTTGTTGGAACAAACTGTTGAAACAGGCTCAGCATTAATTTTGCAACATTATTATGATATGCTTTTCTTTCTAGGATTTAACTGCTTTAGCAAAGGAATTGCGGGCAGTGGAAGATGTGCGACCACCTCACAAAGTGACAGATTATTCATCATCAAGTGAAGAATCAGGAACAACAGATGAGGAGGAGGATGATATGGAGCAAGAAGGAGTTGATGAATCTACTTCAGGCCCTGAAGATGCCAGAGCAGTGTTAGTTGCACTTTTCCTATTTCCCTTTATTAAAGAATCTGTCATGGTTCCGATAGATGAAACCTTTTAAAAGAACTTCAAGGCAAAGATTTATTCCTCAAAGAACATTTTATTCAGGAAACAAAGTATCGGCACGTACATAGTTGAACCCAAGACTAAAGTTCCCTCCCCCCTGATACAAAGTAACAAGTTGCAATTCCCACCCCAGAAAGGCTGTCATAAATCATATTCATCAATTATTCTAAAAGACAGGCTCTCCTCCCAACTTTTCAACCCGCCAAAACTTTATCTAACATTGACCTTGATTCTCACCCAGCTGCAAATGTTATGGCTAACAGAAAACGCTCAAGCATTGCCCCCTTCCCTCCCTTCTACATCTGAGAATCCCAAATAACAGAAAAAAGCACAAGAAAAGCAAAAGGTAAAATGGCTATAGTTTCTCAATTGTCGCAGTGCTGACAGAATCTTTGTAATTTATAGGGTTGTCCTTTTTACCATACACTTCTAAAAAATAAACTTTAAGAAAAATATATAACAAACTGAGAAAAATAAAAGGCTACGTCTGATGGTAACAATAACAATTCATTTCTAATTCCATAATCTCTTAAAGACAGGTGTTTCATGGATACGTAATAAATAATTCTTTAGTTGCAGTTATTTTAATATTGTAGTGAATCTTGAATATTGAAGCACCAATTATGAAATATCCTCACCAAATAGATCCACTTTGAACCTCAGCAATGGAGAAACGGAATCAGTAAAAACAATGATTGTGCATGATGATGTGGAAAGTGAACCTGCCATGACTCCTTCCAAGGAGGGCACTTTAATTGTCCGACAGGTAATGCATCTTTCAGTATGTATTTGTTCCTTTTCATCAATTCATTCATTCTCTCATTTATCTTTCCCCACTTTAAAATTGGTTACAGACCCAGATGGTAGCCATTTGTGAATAAACAGATTTAGAGCATGCAAAGAGAATAATAGTTTTCACCTATTGTTTCCACTGTGTGTTGCATGGATACATTGGAATGACTGTTGTATGATTCTGCAGTGTTTATTTTAATCTCTTCTAATGTGGAATAAAAAAACTGTAGATGTCATAGCAGGAACCTGGTATAAAGTCAGTTGCATTTGTATCACTTCTAATGGCATCTTATGGCATCTTAAGAGAAGGTGGTGAGAGAGCCCTGAAACAGTAAAATAAGGATCATCTAGTTCATTTTAAATCACTTACAGTTACACCACACTATCTCACTGAAGAGTTCAGCCAGCTTACACAAGACATTTCCTATCTAGGCAGGTTTCAAGACCAAGGCAACTTATCTTTAGGAGTAGAAATATTGGGCCATAGTCTTGATGTAATGAGATGTTATGTAAGAAACGGTTGAGAAAAGTCCTCTGTTGTCTGGAACTTCCTGGTATATTAGGTTAAGTACATCACAGGGCATGAACTTTACTAATTACATTTCTTATTTTTCAACTGAACATCATTTTTGTAATGGAGCCCCCATATTTTATTTAGATGGCATGATTATTGTTTAAACAGCTAAATTAGGACATCACAGAATGATAATTGAATGCAAGCATGATAGCAAGAAAAGTCACAAGGAGAATGCACACAGGTGCCATCATAGATGTGATCTGTAGAAACTTAAATTTGCCAGTAAAAAATTGGCTTTGCAAGAAAAAAAATACAGTAAATCCCACTCCACAGTGAAGGCTTGGTTGATTAATGCATTGGTTGAAACATTTAAAATAGATCATTTTGCTAGGGCATAGACTTGTACACAGCACTTGAGCAAGACAAGTGTGCCTGTTTTTTCTACAGAGTACAGTTGACACAAAGCGTGCCAGCCATCATGAGAGCAATGGCTTTGCCGGTCGCATTCACCTCTTGCCAGATCTCTTACAGCAAAGCCATTCCTCCTCCACTTCCTCCACCTCCTCCTCCCCATCCTCCAGCCAGCCGACACCCACCATGTCCCCACAGACACCCCAGGACAAGCTAACTACTAATGAGGTATGTCTTGCACCACAGCTGGCTGCTTTCATAGGGTTATAAATGTATTTCCTAATAGCTAGCATCCAGAGAATTTCCAACTAGTGTCCCTTCTGCTGCTCTTCTTCCTGTCACTGTCCCTTCACTCTCCCAAAGTAACACATTTCAGCTCTTACGTACCAGCACTCTGAACTATAGAATTTTTACCCCAAATTTGCCAGTTGACTACTATTTTGTTTTGCTTTTTACAAGTAATTAATTGCATGGCTTTTGTATCACCTAAACTGAGTGTTTTATCAGTATTTGTTTCAAAGCTATTTTGGGAAGTGTCTAAAAGTAATCCTAGTGTGACTGGCTTTTTCAAGTAACAACGCTGCCTGATTTAGCACAGTGCTGGAGAACTGTGCACGCAGGGAGCCCTTGCTTTGGAAAAGGATACACTGTATTTCAGAGGAAGCTTTCTCAAGCCTAATTATAAGTCTATCCTTTAGGGGAAAATATTAATATAATAATCAGTTTTTTTTATGAATTATTAAATTTGTTTTATTTTATATTGTTAGTTAAAATGAGCTGTCTTTGTTTTTAACATATGGTTCTGCTCTGACAGGAGACTATAAAATAGGAGGCTGTTTTCCCAGAATACAAATACCCTTTCAGTTTGCAGGCTATAAGAGATTTAAAATGTCATCTGCTGGCAATAAAGAAGATATGTTAAGTTACTGCACGTGAATTCTTCTAAATACATAAGATGTGCAAGTTTTTAGCATAGCAACAGTTTCATTTCATCCTGTTAGGCTAAAACCTTACTCAAATTGACTCTTCATGTATGAGAGCAGTGAAGCTGTTTTGAAATTGCTTACTGCATTGAAGTTAAATACCCCTGTTTTCAACCACTTAGAGCAGCAGTCCCCAAACTTTGTAACCTGGCAGCCCGGGGCAGAGGGGAACCAGACTACACGAGTGGTGGGCCAGTGTGAATGCATGCACATGCAGCTCAACTTGTGCAAGTGGTGGGCTGGCATGCCCAGCTCAACCTGTGCAAGTTGAACTGCGCACATATGTGCACGTGTGCTGGCCCGCCACTTGCGCAAGTTAAGTGCATGTATGCGTGTGCACTGGGACGCTGCTCACATAGCCACAGTCCGGTAGTGGGCCATGGCCAGTGGTTGGGGACTCTTGACGTAGAGCTCTTTTTCAGATTCTCAATCGGAAGCAAAGCATGCCACAGCAATAATAGGCTAATCCTTGTAAAATCACCACAAGATCTAAAAGTTAGTTTAAATGGCGTACAACTAGTCATAGGATGCTTAAAACTGTAATGGCAGCTCATGTTTAGTAATGAGAGAAGGCAGTCTGGCAACTAATTGGGTAATTTTCTGATAAAAGTGTCTGCCGTTTAAATTCTGAGGCAAAACTTTAATTGTGGTTTGAGGGGTTGGTTCTGAACTAAGTTTTGAGATGAAATCTTCATCCAGATTCCAGCGTTGTAAGACAATGAGGCTAATAAACCACAGTAGGTATACATTGTAAACAGTTATTAGATTATATGCCTCATTACTTCCTAAGAGTGGTTAACAGTGAATTCCAAGTCGATGCTTTTTGCTTATTCATATTAGAAAAAGGGAAATCCTTATATATTGCTTTTTAAAATCATATAGGCATTATCAACCACATGATATGAAGCACAGTTACAGTATGTTGCTTGTCCAGTAATCAGATAAAATATCTAAAAATAAATCTATTTCTCTATTTAATATAGAAATCATGGTAATAGTAGGTCATACAGAAAAATGAAACAAACCAGAAAAAATAAATATGGTATTCTAAGTTCTAGACCCTCAACTTTAGGTCACTTTCACATTTTCCTAGCTTCTCTGTGAGTGTAGCTCCTAGCATACCACTTCCTAGTTACACCTACTGTTAAGAGGGTTCATTATTTGATAAGTTGTATAGTTTATACATTTAATCTTCTCATGAAATGAAACACATTATACCCAAGCATGCAGTCAACTAAACGGAAAGGCTATCTTCTTTTCTGAAATGAATGTCAAGTTGCTAAACAATAAATGTAAGTATGGTTTATATCAACACTTAGGTAATATCTATATGTAATGAGAAATTCTGTTTCATGTAATGGCCAGTTCTATTTAAATGCTCTATCAGCAAAGTATATAAAAATGCAGTTTGTGCAGTTCTTTTAGGTAATATGACAAATGCAGTCCCTTATTGACAGTAAAGCTTGCATTGCAGTTATTAATGATAAAGATCTCCCTTTTTTCTAATAAAGATTTTTTAAAAATAATAGTTTTTGCATACCATTTGATACAAATTGATTGTATAAAATGGTTTTATTGTACTAATGAAAGCTTCATTTATTAGTATGAACTTGTTTATCTGATGTTCATCCTATGGTCAAAGGGAGCCTTCCATATGCAGAAAAAAATGGCAAAAGAAATCTTATGTCAGTAATTGCACAGTATGATCAACAGGTAGAATAGTGTGCTAGCCTCATTATTCTCCTAATGTTAAATTGTATGTATTTTATTTCTGGAGGAGATATAGAAGCAAAATAATATGAAATGGAAAAAAATATATTTTTAGAGGCGATAGTGAAAGATGTCCAGTGATAGAAATTTACTAGGAAAGAAGACTGAGCAGCATGAGTGGAAAAGGCATGAAACAATTTAAATGTAAATTGCTATTTTTTCTAGATCAACTTTATATGGCATACTTAATTTTTCATTCCTGTCATTATCTTTTAAGATGCATCATACTCTGTACAACATTTAACTCACATATATAACAAGTTTTTAAAGCCATTTTAACAATTTCATTATTTCATTTTCCTTCCTTGTTTGTGTTTTTCATGTTTGGTGTTATAACTAGATGCACCAGTACCTTCATGTCACCATTTACACATTTCTCCTCCTAATAAGTCCACTTGTTTAATACTATCTTAATATTTTCTGTAAAAATGATGGTGGAAGAACATGCTGCAGCTTTCTGGCAAGAATCCAATTTTTAAAATAAAAGTTTAAAAAAGAAAATAATACTAAACATTATTACAAGTCAAAATTATAAAGCTGGTAGCTTAATTTTTAATTGTTCATACTTTGTTGCATATGGAGATCGTATTTCTCAATTAGTTACTGACAGTATAAAAGACACAGGCAAAAATATAAAGTAGGAAATAAAACAATGAAATAAAAAAGGAACAAAATTTGGACGATAAAGTCCAAGATTTAGAAAACAGGGACTCCTATTTCAACAGGAGGAGATTCTTCTAAGTTTTTAGTGTAAAGCTTAATATATTCAGAATACATTTTGTGAAAGCCAAAACAAAGGCTGCTTAGTGGAAGAAACATGTCATAGCAGTAGTTTAAATTTTACTTATTTTTAAGAACCACTTATATTGTCTCTACATAGGTAGCGCGTCTGAAAATCAGGCTGTATGGTAACAGCTAAATGAAATGTCTGTTTCTTTAATAACTAACTTATTTTATTAAGATGATTATTTGAAATTTACATTGCAGACTCAGTCCGCTAGTAACACACTGCAGAAACACAAATCTTCATCCTCCTTCACACCTTTTATAGACCCCAGATTACTACAGATATCTCCATCTAGTGGAACTACTGTGACTTCTGTTGGTAAGTTATAAGAGTAGCAACAATTCAATAGTATAAAAAATAGTTTTTAAAAGTGTATGTTTATAATGTCTCTTTATTTTAATGTTTTCATTTATATTTTTAAATATATTTTTATAATCTGTTCATGTAGGTATAACATCTGCATATTAAGATTACTATAAATGTTCTCTATTTTTCACATTTTTCTCTCTTCTGTTCCTCTCTGCAGTGGGATTTTCTAGTGAAGCAATGAGATCAGAAGCAATGAGGCAGGATCCAACCAGAAAAGGATCAGTTGTTAATGTCAATCCTACAAATACACGGCCACAGAGTGACACCCCAGAGATCCGCAAATACAAGAAGAGATTCAATTCTGAAATCTTATGTGCTGCCTTATGGGGTATAGAATCCAATGCTCGCTGCTATTTCATTCCTATATTTGCTTGAAAGTTGCAGGCTTATTCATAAAATTAAGAACATCTATTAAGAATATAGAAGTTGTGCTAGTTTTCTAACTGACTTATTAATTAGATCAGGACTTAGTCCTACTTATGAACATGAATGTTTCTTAATGATACGTCTGGTTTGTCATGTTTAGGTATTGTATTAATAACTTTTAATGACAGGATTTGATTCCAATGGTAACCAAGAGAATTGTTAATAAATATTTCCTACTGAGAATTGAAAATTGAAGCTGAGTATGAAAATTCCTGATGTAGGGCTATAAAGTATTTCAAAGCCATTTCTGGAGCTTTATAGCTTTTATACCATGGTAATCTTTGTTGGATATTTAAATAGCTAAATATTCCACAATAGCAAATCCAAAATCCAATTAACTTGTGTTTGTCTTAATCTTGTTTATTCTAGGAGTTAATTTATTAGTGGGGACAGAAAGTGGCCTGATGTTATTGGATAGAAGTGGCCAAGGGAAGGTTTATCCACTAATAAACAGAAGGAGGTTTCAGCAAATGGATGTACTTGAAGGTTTGAATGTCTTGGTGACAATATCAGGTAGACAGAAGTTCTTTTTTGATAACCTTAATAGCAGTATTACTAATGCGTTGTACCTGTATTTTACACTTACAAGTGTCTACTTCTTGCATGAAGAACAATTAATGTTAGAAGCCAAATTTTTTACTATATGGTAATAGCTTTCATTTTTCCAAGGGATATTTTATAACTACCCTATCTGATTAAAAATATGATGAACATTCAGGGGGCATTATAATACCTGTTTTTATTATCAAGGTTGCTATTTAAAAAAATTGGGTATAAGCTTATTGAATGACTCCATTGTCACAATAGTTCCTACTATCCTTCATTATCCTTGCTTACATTATGTCTTGAGTAAAACTATGTTGCTTTATGATTGTAAATCACAGCTTTAAAAAATTGCTGCTAGATTACAAAGTCAAACTCTGCCTTGTAAACATGAAAGCAAGCATATATACATTGTAAACTTTTCTGGCTTATATCTGTTTTGTGATATATATCATAGTCCAAACTGTACCAAAACTCAGAGAAACATGGTGAAGGCAACTCTGGTTTATACTCTCTGAATCGTCAATAACTTATTTGATTTATATTACTGGCATCATTCAAACTGAAATTTTGCTATCCAACCAGGATAGGTCTGAATGATGAAAATCTGTAATATGAACTGGCATGCTACCTTTCATTTATACTATTCCTGTGACTTTGGCCAGTTGTACATTCTTAGACCAACCTTGTTTGCAGGGTTGTTATTGTGGGAGAAAAATGGAGAAGGAAGTGCTGTGAGCTACTTTGAACTCCTGAAGGATAATCAGAATATGAGTTGAATAAAATAGCTACTTCTTCTACATAAAACCATACTGTAACCTGATTCATATTAAAATTAGTATGTTTTGTTAAAGAAATTTTTATTAAGACATAACTTCATTGTTAAAGATGAATTGTTGATTTAATTCAGTAAAACTTCAATATGAGTTTCATTTATCAATTTTTAAGAATGGATCTATGAAATTCAAAATATTGAATAATCTAGCTCAAAAACATCGCAACTCCTCCCACCACAGCTTCAATGAATAAATGCATTCTGGACATCATAAATAAAAAATAAGAGTTTGCATAAATATATTGAAACTTGAAAAAATGGTTTGGAAATATGTTACAGTATTTTAATTAAAGTTATACTTTCTAAAATCTGTAGAAATAGGGACAGCTAAAATGATAACTGGACTTGAACAACTCTCCTACGAGGGGAAGATACAACATATGAACTGTTTAATTTAGAAAAAAGTGAAGGAAATTGTAGAGGTATCCATCCATAATACCTGGGTAATATACTATGTGGTTAGAGTAGTTATTCTTTTAATAGCAAAAGAATGGAAAATTAAATGGCAGGAATTTAAGTTTAAAAAAAAGAGTAGCACTCCTTCTCAAATTGCATGAACTCACCAACTTAGCTGATTTTGAAAAGTATCAGACAAATTTATTGAGAATGAAATTATTTGTTGCTAAGAATTTAACTCTTAGATTAGGTAAGGGCCCATCAAATCATAGATATAGAGGCCAACTAGATGTTCTTTTGAAATTTGCATTTAAGACATGCTGCTTTGATTCAAGCCCTATCTTGCATAAATTCATACAACCTAATTCATAAGTCATTCAGATATAGAGAGGAGCAGCTCTGATGATTGCTACGTTCTGCATATTTTCTAACTAAAATCAGGTAATTAGAGCTGTACATATAATTCAAGTGTAGTTCAACCATTTGGGATTGTACAGGCATTAATGTATTTGGCAAATATATTTTCACTCCCTTTCTTCATTATTTTAGCCATCCCTGGTTGATATTTTCTATTGCTGTTGATTCTTTTCCTGGTTACTGCTAGCTGAAGAAGCTTGGATTTTTATTTTTATTTTAGTTTTTTGGTGGGTTTTTTTTTGTTCCAAAGTGAATCACTTTGCATTCATGCACATTGAATTGCATTTTGTAATAATTTCGTAATAATGTTTGTCGTAATAAAGTCAGTTCATTCAGTTTGGAGAAATTATTTTGTAGCTACTTGCTAACTTTTCTATTTTACTACAGTAAAATAAAAATTACTACATAATTTAGTATAAGAGACAATTTTGGCACTTTCATATTTATCACACTTTCTGTTTACTTCAGTTCTTCATATTCCCTTCTGAATACATCACTTGCCCACAATTCAGACAGGAATCTTCCCTGCCACTTCATTGATGACAATGGCAGTTATATAAGGTTTAGTATGGAGAACCACAGAATAGCTGTTATATAGCAAAGTCTTCTAGAAGTTACTATTCTGTTTACATCTTGACTAAGCTCCTTCTGGTCATGTGATTGATGGATAAAACATACAGTGCTAGATTTGCAGCTCTTTTGTGTTCTTAAGTACTTTTTAAATATTTTACATTTGTATCAAATATAATTATTCTATGAACTTCATTTTTTGCAATATCTCTGTGCTTGTATTACTGTTACTCCATTACTCAAGTGAGAGTGATCCCTAGCAGATGATTCTTCCTTCTAAATAGACTACTAGGTCCTGGGGGCAGGGTATATATATATTTAATATAATTTAAGAAATTTCCGTTCATATATCTTGGAGTAGGTGTATTGTGACTACATAAGCAGTTTAAAAAATAAAAAAATAAAAAAATAAAGTTCCGAATAAATACCTCTATGGCAGATAAAATTACATGAGATAGAATTATATACAGTTGCTTCCATACAATTCTAGTAATTACTGAATTATTCTACATAGTGTAAATCTTGCCCTGTTCTTAAGAAAATATTTTATGTCTAGGTAAGAAAAACAAATTGAGAGTTTATTATCTCTCATGGTTAAGAAACAAGATCCTTCACAATGATCCGGAAGTAGAAAAAAAACAAGGATGGACAACTGTAGGTGATTTAGAAGGCTGTGTACACTACAAAGTTGGTAAGTAATTCATTATATTCATTTGAAAGCAATTCTAGTTATAAGTGAACTTCCTTTTGGTTTTTATGAGTAAATCATGTGGCATAAAAATACAGCTACATATTTCACATTTTCAAAATAAGTGCTCTAAGGATGCCCTGTTTTGTTGAGTTTATATATATTACAGCATGCTTTAATACAAACAACTGTGAATTGAACATGAAGCTCATATTTTCCTCTGCCTGGGCATCATTTCATTTCCTAACACCAAAGTGTAGAGAGAAGTAATTTCCTTTCCTGTACATTGTTTTACCAATTCTGAACACAACAGAGATTAATTGTGTTTCAGTAGGATCATATATATTAGGAAGTATTAAGAAGATAGTCTGATTCTCTTATCCTGTTGGAGAATATATAAATGAAACACCAGGAAGTCATTGACTCTGCTGCTGGCTCTTTTCCAAAGAAAAGATGCCATATAATTTTGGGTCTGGTTTTAATTGCATCTTAAAGCTAAATTCATAATAGCCATTCTCTGTGGACTGGCTTTCTTTCTCTACCTACCAACATTTGCAATCATTTCTTAGTATTTATGAGTGCTGAAAATCAGTTTTTCTCTCTCCCTCCCACATTTGCATGGTAGAAAAAACTGTTAATAGTCATTGAATACTTTAAGAATATGTCTGAATTAGAATCTATATTTAATGTTTCAATGAAGAAATAGCAACCTAATTATTTTAGTTGGATACATTATCTTCTGATCGGTATGGGAATTAATAAAAGCAAATCTATATACATTATTGCCTAAGGAACGAAGTGGATTTTTGGTATGTTTTATATATAGAAAGTAAACATTTATAATTATTGATATATTTTAATGTATCAATATTACATACATATAATGTTAATTATTATTATGTAATTTGAGATAATTTGAAAGCAACAGTTCATAATTTTGTGAATTAGGCTATAAACTCTCTGATGTGTATATTTATATTTTCTACAATACATATTGAAATTTGATGCCTTATCAACTGTATACAACATTTAAATAATTTTACAATTTTTGTCCTTTTTAATTTTTAGTAAAATATGAAAGAATCAAATTCTTAGTAATTGCTTTGAAGAGTTCTGTGGAAGTCTATGCCTGGGCACCAAAACCATACCACAAATTTATGGCATTTAAGGTAAGGGTGCCTTTTTCCCTTGAAATGTGTTAAAAGTCATTAAAGAATGTCAGAGTGAACTTACTATTAACAATATTAATTATGATAAATTATGATAAGTGTTTTAAATAGGGACCATTATCCATCAGACAGCAACAAGTCCAAATTCACCCAAAAGTATTAGGGGATATTGCTATTCTAGAAGTAAAATATAGCTTGTATTTGCCACACTCTTGTGGAAGTCTTGAGTTGATGTGCTTTACAGTTAAGGTCTATGGCTATTGATTAAAAAACCTCATTCTTCAAGAGAACAATCCATGATCCTGTAAGGATGTCTTTTCTTGCTTCCTTCATTTTTATATGAAGATAATTGCTTTAGTAGAATATACAACATGGTCTGTGTAGGAGAAATAATATACACATGTTTTACTGGTGTCCGTCCCTTAGTCATGAGACTTGTTGCCAGTTCCCCAGTCAGAAATGTTGCAAATTTCCTCATTACTCTTATTTTCCTTTCAGTTCATAGGTTTTTATTAAGCACGGCTTTCCATGTGCTACCAAGTTTTAGGTTAATAGTCATGCAAGATGAGCTAGGCAGCACTACATACGAAAAATGAGATAAGGCTTTGTTCATTGATCTGCTCAAGAATATTCAAGGTGGAAAAAGGGAAGATTATTAAGAAAGAAGTGAGGGAAATAATGGAAACAAAAAGGGTTGGTAGGAAAAAACTACTTACTTGTATACTGTCTTGAAGTTCTAGAATTACTTAAGGGTGAATTTTGAGTCCCTGGTAATAACACTTTTAAAATATAACATGTCTCCCTTTGCTTTTAATTGGTATTTTTGTTCTGCATTTATGTAAAAGTTCAATCAGTAGCTTTACAAAGAAAATAAAACAGTAGCAGTCAAACTCTAAATTTTTGTAAAAGATTTTAAAAAGCATATGATTATCTGAACTAAAAATATTATACACATGCAAGGGTCATTCTCATATTTCAAGTTTATTGCCATATAGCAATTATTGAATCAATGAATACTGCTATTTTAGTTCAGTCCAATGAAATATTTTCCATAGTTGTTTCCAAGATAATCTCTTTGGTATATATATATATGTATATTTTATTACTTAACAGTCATTTGGAGACTTGGTACATAAGCCATTATTAGTGGATCTTACTGTAGAAGAAGGCCAGAGATTGAAGGTGATTTATGGTTCCTGTGCTGGTTTTCATGCAGTTGATGTGGATTCAGGATCAGTGTATGATATTTATCTTCCAACTCATGTAAGTATTTAATATTGTAATCATGTTAATTAACCCATATTTTTGATAATGGATAAAATACACCATCCAAAAATACTAAAGGCTGAAAGGATAGCATATAATTAATAATTTATATCCAAACTTGTATATCTAGAGGAAATGACCCAAAGGTGCTTTTCCAAAAGGCAACTGGACTTTCTAGGTTTTTTGTTTTTTTCTTTGAAAACGTTTCGCTTCTCACCCAAGAAGTTTCTTTAGTTCTGAAATGTTTTCAAAGAAAAAAAAATCAAGAAAGTCCAATTGCCTTTTGGAAAAGCACCTTTGGGACAACCATGACCTGGATGTTTGAGAATATCCATAAACACTACAGAAGATAAGTTTTGTCCTTTTGTAAGCAATAAATAAAAGAAGAGCTGCATGACACAAATCCATTTTATCTGAGAACATCTATGATCCCATGGCTTATTTCTCAGTCTGGGAAATGTATAGTTCAATTCAGAGAAAATGAGGAATGCCTTATTGCCAACTGGGAGTTGACAGATACATGTATTTGCAGATTCAGTGTAGTATCCAGCCTCATGCGATCATTATTCTTCCTAACACTGATGGAATGGAACTGCTTGTTTGCTATGAGGATGAAGGAGTATATGTCAACACATATGGAAGGATCACCAAAGATGTGGTTCTGCAGTGGGGTGAAATGCCTACATCTGTGGGTATGTATGCCAAGCTTTTACAAAACGCTTACAGAAAATGGTATATAAATGGTTCTTTATTCAGTCACTGGCTATTAAATAATCTAAAATATCATGATAGATAGATAATATTATATTTTATATTTCTATTGCTAAGTCAGAGGACATAATAATAACTATATTGGTACTACACTTATACATTATAGAGTTCACCTGTGTTTAAATTTAATTGCTTTGGATGAAAAAAACAAATGGACCATGGATGCATAATTGCATCTATAATGCAGAAAAGCAAAATAACCATACCCCATGGATATTTTTGTATACCAACAAGTTCAGAAAGATAAATTTCAAGCTTCTTGTACCCAGTTAGATTTTTCTAAAATAATCTGATGTTGTGTATTGTTGTCTTGATAATATTACTATATTAAAAATCAATTATCTATAGGCTATAATAGTACATATATTGGGAAATAAACAATATTGAAGAAAGAATGTTTCTTATGAATGCATATGCTTACATTTATATGTTCTTGTACATTTAATAACTGAAGAATTGCGTGTGTGAATCTATTTATTTACTTATTTGCTACTTTTATAATTTTTACAAATAACTCAAGGTGGCGAACATATCCAACATACTTTCCTCCTTCTATTTTCTCCTCAACAACTTGTGAGGTGGGTTGGGCTGAGAGAGAGTGACTGGCCAAAGTTACCCAGCTGGCTTTCCTGACTAAGGCAGAACCTGAACTCACTGTCTCCTGTTTTCTAGCCTGATGCCTTAAACACCAGATCAGACTTGTATTAGTAGAGAAAAACTTATCTAAACTCTAAATATTCTCTTTCAGTTTTTTAAATGAACATTTATGTCAACAAAATTCAATGTAATGTTTGTTTTGTATGAAAAACTAAGAGGATGTAGAATGCCCAAGATGGAGATTACTGTTTATTATTATATTTAATAGTGGCTTTTTTTATCTTAAAGCCTACATTCGATCCAATCAGATTATGGGCTGGGGAGAAAAGGCTATTGAAATACGGTCAGTGGAAACAGGACATTTGGATGGTGTATTTATGCACAAAAGAGCACAAAGACTCAAATTTCTATGTGAACGTAATGACAAGGTAAGGTATACCTGTATATATTTTCTACTTCTAATACTGAGTTTAGCAGTTTTGTAATTACTGTGGAGAAGAGGAAGAATAAATGATGACAGCAGTCCTCTGATATTTGAATGTGGGCAAAAGGTCCATTGCTCTTGATGCACACATTGACCTTTTGATTCCTGGAATAACAGCAAAGCTTTAATTAACATCAAAGAGCATATAAGATGTCTTTCCACATAGTTTTTCCACTGCACACTGATATTGCACAGAGGCTTGGATGTCACCATTAATGAACAATAAATGTGTCCTCTGGTTTTTTTCACCCTGCTCCCTTCCAGATGTGTCAGGATTGAAACTCCCATAATTTTTGTGTCTCTACATCACGGAAGGCATTATGACAGGAGTGAGAGAAGCTGTCCTTGTTCTGTAAATAAATTCAGCCCTGTGCTTGTTTTCTGTTGGTCTCCCACTTCTGCTCCATTGTCTGATAAGTTTGTTTTCTCTTTATCTCTTACTTCACAGGTTTTCTTTGCCTCTGTACGGTCTGGAGGAAGCAGTCAAGTTTATTTCATGACTTTAGGCAGGACTTCTCTTCTCAGCTGGTAGAAGCTCTATAGTTTGGCAAGGAATTGCTGTCCTTTGGAGTCTTCATAACTTGGAATCATTTGCAACTGGAGTACAGACCTGCCATGATGCACTCCAAACATGCTATTGCGTGTGCAAGCATCACTGGTGTTGGGTTCTTTTCATTTTTAAACTGAGGCTGCAGGGTGCAGCTGGTGCTTTTGGCCATCAGGTGCTATCTGATTTGGGATCCCACTAGAGAAAGAATCAGGTCTCTCCTTTTCTTCCTTTCCCTGCTCCAGATGTCCTAATGAATAAAGGAAGAGACTAACCAGGAAAATGTTTTTGGAAGGAGGCAGGCAGGAGAAGGTGCAGGAGGGTGACATAGGTGGACTCTGTGTCACTGAAGCAGGGGGCAAATTTAATATAGTAATATTAACAATGTAATTTAATTGACTTTTCTTTTTTCTTTTCTTTTTTTTTTGTAATGTGACTCTGTAGAAAAAGAGAAAGATGCAGGTTTTAAAAGTTATTATTTATAAAAATGTGAAAGGCACAGTGGTTTAGGGAAGGTGGGGTGATTTTCTTTTTACGTTTTGGCCTGGCCAAGAGTTCAGTCCTTCTTCTCCTGTGTGCCAAGTTTTGCCTAAAAATCACAGTGGTTTTTTTAAAAAAAACATAACGGCATAGTTCATTTTTCTACAATGACTCTTCATTAGGCCAAAACTTGGTAATTTCAGTGTTAGCACTGCCTCAGTTAAAGGTTTAATTTTTGTTTAAACCTAAAATGTGCAACAGCTTTTACTACCAGCCTTTGGGGAAAGAAAATTCCAAACATGTTTATTTTTGTGCCTACCTCATTGTTTCTAATGCATACAATAAAAGAGGTGGTTTAGGTTTATAATTTTTTTTAGAAGAACCAGTACTAATATCCACTTAATTGTGATACCAAAACTATCAGATTACAGATCTGACTGTTACTTTCGTACCAGGTTTTAGGAGATCAGACCATCAGTCACTTGTAATGATTAAATTAGATTAAGGACTTAAGAGTAATTGGGTTTTTTTAATTTTGAAATTTTATTTTTTAATTTTATTTTTAACAGTTTCATTACCAACGGAACTTAAAGAAGTTTAGCCTAAAATCCAGAAAGTTTTACCTTTAACATGAGAGATTTAGTAACACAAAAGTAACAAAAACTAGGCAAATTCAATAGTTTTGTAAGAAATTTGGAATGTTTTCCTTTTCTAAAAATGCAATGCTCTAAAACTATAAGAATGTAGTTAATTCTACTTATTCAGTTTTTAAAAGCAGTATATACTTGTGTTTCAGTGTAAAATCTAAATTCTTGGATCTTTTTCTTTCCCTGTCCCGTGTTTTTAAAGCGGAAAAGCTCCACAAAATTTTGTTTTATCCCGAAGATTTTTGGCCTTTATAATAAATCTGTCAAGACTAATACTTTGAAAGGCTACATGTGTTTATTACTTGAGAAGACTTGAGTGTGTAATTATCTGTTGGTGATGTAATAATGCACAGTGTCATGATACAATAATTATGATTTTTGAACTTTTAAAAAGTATCTTTGGGGTAATTTAGTTGACAGTTGCCTTAAGTTCACTGTTTTAATCAGTGAATTGGATTCCAGTGTTTCATGGCATGAAAATTAGGGACTTATGTGTGATTCTTCAGTTAAAAGGCTTTGACAGATCAAGTAACAGAGACCAAATGACTTGCTTTGTGTCAAACAGCACCAACTGAAGGAGCCTAGATCTGAGTTAGTAATACTTAGGTCATCAGTAAAAGTGCTGTTTCTTTTTCTTGCTAACTTTCTCCCTTTTATTAAGTATTTTTTTTTTGAAGAGCTGGAAGGGTTTCTCCTTCCCTCAAAAGTAATCTTGTATAAATCAAATAGGAATAGCTGATAATTTCTGCTTTGATTTTTTAAAAAACAAAATTCATGTCTTCTTTAATTGCTTGGGATTTAGATAGCACTGAATGTGAGACCCAAGATTACAGGTAACTTTCACTTCCCTTCATTCCTCTTAGCAAACAGTCAAAAAATTAACTGTAGATTGAATAGTGGAAAATGAATGGGATGCAGGAGATTGGTGTTGCCGCCAGCAATAGGATCCTCTCTGGCACTGGAACTGTAGCATGAGATGATAAAGCCAATGGGCCAGAGGCTCTTAGGAAAAGTTTAGAATCACATCTTGTGATTTAATTTTTGCCCTTGCCTCTCATGCCACCATGTTTGTATGCATGTGTGTGAACACACATCCCAATGCATACTCATACATATATATATACACAGAGATATATGTATGTAAATAGTTAAAAAGAGACTACTATTCACAAATGGAAGAATGTTGTAATTTTGAAGAATTCTGCCAGATTGATAGGCTGGTGAAGCTCTACATCAGAATGAAAAGAAGATGGAAAAACAAATCCATGGTGGCTAATTTTACAAGTCAAATCAGTATTATGAAACCACTACATATGAAATGTTGAAATCCATTTTAAAGCAGTGCTGTTGGTAAGCATTAAAAGTACTCTTAGTTTAGTTTAAGCTCTAAGTAATAATTTCTGTATCCTATGTCAAAGTAATTCTAACTGTATGAATGCAGTGACTTTATTTTTATCGTATGCACATGTTATGTTGGAGAAAATGTTTACAAAAATGGTTTTGTTACACTAACGTGCATCACATATTTATGGTTTATTTCAAAGTGATTTTGTGGGGTTTAGGTTTTCATAGTGATAGCAGTACACATTTTTTTGTGTTTTTTTTTTAAATAACCCCAGTATTGCCATCTATGAAGATGCTTAAACAATAATACAAATGACAAAATTGCAGTAAAATTACTAATTGTAGAACTGCAAAATAGACTGGTGACAAGGAAACACCTAGCCTTTTTGCAGTGATGTCTAATTTTTTTGTGTATTATAAATTACTGTTTCCCACCCATTTTTTCCTTAAATAAAGTAAAAATGGCACCTATGTGTATGTGGAAAGTATTTTGAGTAACTTTTTATCTCAAGAGAAAGATTTTTGAGTGAAATTATGTAGGATTCTTTAAATGATAAACTTTGTGAAATATATATTTTGTAGGAAAAAACACAAAAAGGAGTGATACTGTAATGGTATGTAGAAATGACTTTGGAAAACGGGGAAGAGCCACAGACAGCTCCCTCTCTCCCAAAGCCATCCCCATACCATTGCAGATGTGTATCTATTTTGAAGTACTGTAAGATAGACTTGATTTACCTCTCAAAACATAGCCTAGCTATCTTCTTTTTCCTCCCACCAAAGATTTAACAAGGGTTAATTACTAAGGCATATATATATGGAGTGTTCATGTGGGACATGCATCATCTGTTATTTGTATCTCACTGCATTTATATTCATGGGTTTTGTGTGTGTGTGTGTGTGTGTGTGTGTGTTATTTCAGAACAAACACTGTTTTTATTCTTACTCTAAACACCATGTACTTTAAGCCTTATGCCTTAATACATTTCCTATAAATTAAGTATCACCATATGGGCAAACCATAATTTACCTATCCTGTTTTTCCCAATTATTTTCAGGAATGCACTAGAAAATAATTAGAGACCATGCAAATGTGTAGAAGTGACAAAGAGAGAGAGGTTAATATGGGGAAACTATATGGATCAAAGTGTGAATTGGTACAAAGTAAGACAGTTAGGTAATGCAGTGAATATAAATGCTAATGTTTCCTAAAACGAAGTGAAAAGAGATTGGATGACACTGTGGGGAAGTGGTAAATATTCTTAGGTTAGGAATACTTTGAAAGAAGCATGATATGACTCACAATCACCATACTGAAAAACATTCAGTGTCTGACAAAAGATCCATAAGAGTTTTGCTGGGTGTCCACAAGGTTGGCTTTATATTAGTTACTTTCTCAGACTTGTATCCTACTTTTTTTATAGTTGCTCAAGAAAGAACATATCACTCTCTGTCCTTCTAGTTTTCTTCCCAACAGGAGTCCTGTGCTTTGGCTGAGGGAGAAGGAATGGTCCAACGTTTCCTAGTAAGCTTCTAGGGTAAAGGTAGACTTGATCCTCAATATTCGTGATGCGGATCCAACATTTTAGCCACTCCCCACATTGATTCTGCCAGAACATGCATTAGCTTTCAACATCTTTCCTATACCAGTGTGAAAATGCATATTGATTCCTGCTTATGTTTATACATTCATGTTTTATACACATAAACATACACCAAATTATATTTCCATTAACTTCTATAAATTGTCTAAATTTTCTTTTGTGTAATTCTGAGTTTCTTAGTCATGCAGTGGGCATGAACCTGTTGTTTTTATGTCCTACATTATATTCAGCTCCTTAAACAACTGTCTCTGAGCCTTGCATGTGTTCTCAGTCATTTTTTGTAATTGTAGATGATACTGTATTTTTGGGAAGAAATTGACTGAGATTGTGTAAATGTACTTTCTTAACTATCTGAGTACTATCTGAGTAACAACAAATAGCTCAGATGTGCTATTCCATTACAACACGCTAGGGTTTTGAAACTCCTGTGAAAAGTACGTGCTGTACATGGAAATAAATGATTGCTTTTTTTCCCCTATCATTCAGTTTATTTTAAATAATCTGTAAAATCCTCTGTTTGAATAATATTCCCAAACTATTAGGAGCTATACTTACTCATTAGCTATTTTTAGGACATGATTTAAGATTTTCCTCTTTAGCTGTGCTTTTTCAGTATGAATTAGCTAAGATATTTTAATTGTTTGTTATATATTTAATGATTTCTGTTCTGGCTTCTTATTGTTAGTTACTCTGAACGTCCACAAGACAGAATAAGTTGAATTAAGTTGAAAAAGAACTTATTCTTTATTCTAGCCATTCATACCAAGAAATCTGGATCCTTACAGCCTAATTAGTTAGTATTAGAAAGAAAAGAGATTAGATACATAATTTGAAAATATATATTCATCATTCAGTAAATTAAGCTCTTTGATCACCTGATTTTCTTTTGATCTACTTGTTGACGGAGGAAGATGTTGCTTCCAGTTGGAAAAGGAGGAATACACAGATATTCTAATTCTGCCTAGTTTATAATTCCTAGTGATTAGACTATTACATTACATGGGTATTTAAAAACCCAACACGATTAACACACATTTTACAAGAGTGTCCAAAATAATGATAAAGGAGAATGCCTGTACAACCATCATCAATATAAACAAATATTTAAAAATTGCCAAGCTTAACAAGAATAGGGTACAATATTGATAAGTGGGCTAATGCTAACATTAAAACACATTTGTCAAATAAAAAGGTGTTTAAGCTCCTTTTAAATACCATAACAGAGACAAAGGCAAGATGAAACAGAGTTCTGAGGACAGGTCTCTGAAAACCCAGAACCTGGAGATCACAACTTTAGAAAGGAGAACAGAAAGAAGATCCTGCCCAGAGAAATCCAAGGAATTAAACAGGATACTAAGAGAAAGAATGATAAATATTAGAGAGTGCAGTGGGAGGTTATGACCTGAGCAATATAAATGCAAACATCAGTAGTTTAAATAGAGAACTAGTGAAGAACAATATCTTGCAGTGAAACATGAGGATAGTGTGGAAATTCTGAGCAACAACTGATCAGAATTAGGAGGGGATAGAAAAATTAGGAACATGCCAGGATTATTTGTAATAATATAAACTTGAAAAAGTCCATAATGCTTGAGAAAGTTGAAGGGAAAAAAGAAAAGGGATGGTCAGTGGTGGATAGATTGTAATATCACACCAATGAAGAGATCTAAAAGGCCAAGTTGAAGATAAGCCTTTCTAGAAACCACACAGTTGCTAAGATTTGATATTAACTTTATGGTACTTAAGATTGTAACAGCCCAGGAAATAAGTGTATGTACTTATTATGTATCAATAAAATTGTGGTCTGCTCCATAAAAAAAAACTACGGATACTCATGCAATAAAAATTAGCTACCTGCTGCAAGATCAAACACAATGTCCATTGATTTCCATCGAGATTCAGAGATTGCAAGTGGGAGAAACGGAGACAACCAGGAAATAAATGAAAGGAAACAAAAGAGGATGGGAAAGATCTGGGCTGAAACCTTACAAATCTTTGTCATATCCTTACTCGGCTTGAAACCATGAGAGGATTTTCAAGATAAAATTATGACAATACATTCTGTCCCTTATCAAGGGACAGAGCAAATAGGGTTTTGTTTTGTTTTTTGTATCATTAGCATTGCAGTGATTGGAAATCCTTATCATGAATCTAGGAACTCAGAGGAAGGTTTAAAGGTTAAACAAGCCGTTACTGCAAATTCCTGGGTCAGTAATCAGCCATGCAGTACAATGGAATACTTGAAGATAAAAAGGAGTCAAAGAAGTCTTAACTGGGAAAACAATATCAGATTGATTGTATATCAAACGCTCCTATCAGGTCTGAAAAAAACATGATGTAAGGCATTGGAAGTTGGTTACCAGAATATAATTTTATTAAAAACGTAGGCATTATTTAGTGTAATTTATATAAGTTATTAGTGCAGATGAAAAGGAAAATTACTATTAAAACAATGCTTTTCTGCTTGTAAATTGTTTTCCTTTGTAAATATTGTTTGCTGAAACAGAAGTTGTTCTGTTACTAGTTTAAAAATTAGTCTTACAGAATTCAGAAGAATTGAAATTGAGCTCGAAATTATAAAAATGTAGAAAGTATCAATTCTTTGAGACAGAAGTGAAGGAAGAAGTAAGTAAAACCTCAGTTTAATTGGACCATGTGGACAAGAGGAATATCTGCTAAATCTAAGTGTCCATTAAACCAGAAATTGCATTGATTTGCATTCTTTGTATAATTATGTAATTGATGTAGATGACCTCATTTGTAGTAAAATGCTGATTATATATGCATTAGTCCAGTAAATATGAGTGAAGTCCAAATAAAGAAGAAAGCTTATTCCAAAGTCTATTAAATTGTGGGATTATTCAGATATTATTTTAGATGGCTTACTCATTTGATTTGTTTTTTAAAAGTTCCATAAAATGTTAAAGTTGCCATTAGTAAATAGTAAAACAAATTAATGTTGATATGTCCAGTGAATAAATACCAGCATCATATCAGTTTACTGTCGCCAATCTTTCTGATTTAAGTAAATTGGTTGAGAGGGAGTCAGCCTTGGACAGGTCTGCATTTCAAAGAAACTCCAAGATGGCTGGAAGTGTCCTTCTGTGGCCAGAATGGATCTGAACTGGAAAAGAATATGCAGGCTCTGTTACCTAAAGGGAACTGAACTAGATGTTGACTGCTATTGTCTGTGAAAGTTAGAGCAATTTGGAATTTCCCTGAATGTACGAGAACAAAAGCACATGTGCTGAAATTCAGTGGAGCCTTAGGATTCAAATTAGAAGAAAAAGATCATACTGTTACTTGAGGAAAAATATTATAAATACAACAAGCTTGCAAAAGCAGAGAGTAATTATAAATACATTTTCATTGGGACTTGGCTAGAATTCAATAACCATATATTTTGTTATTGATGTTATTCAGGATCTTGATATCTGTGATTCTGATTTACATTTTCAATGTTTTCTTTCAATCTTTGCATGTGATTTCCTGGCTTTTGGTATTTAGCTGTTTACAGGAATTCATACGTAAAATCTCAACAGAAATTATCAGGTAAGGCAAAACAACTATGTATTCAAAAATCCAGATAGCTTTCTTTTCAGAGCAAATGTTCCTGATTGAGGCTTTATTTGAAGTTGCTTGAATATAAGCAAGTAATATTAGTCCTTCCTCAACTTACTTTTTCCCCTGGCATTCAACCTGAATGTAAATTAAGGCCGTTATTCCATGTTCTGCATTCAGAGATGAAACCGTAGCTAATTATTTGGGAAGTCCTGTGATAAATCCATCAAGTTCAAGATCCAAAACAAGCACACTGGAGGAACTGTGGCTGAAGGACTCAAAGTCAAAAGCAGATTTCCACGTAACAAGGGTTTTGGCAAGCTGGGGCTTATGCACACAATTCCCAGGGATGCCAATGAGTATTTTGCCCCAAAATTTTTGATCCCACCAGAGCAGAGTTCATTCAGATGCATTTGTTTGTTTTTCAAATTTATACAGCTGCCCATTTCACAAAGCTAGTGACCCTGCAACAAAAGTAAGAAGTAAAGATCAGGCTTAATTTTCATCACAATAGACTTCCAAATAACCCTACTAGTTCAGCTGTTTATGTATTTAGTTGATCAGTCCTATCTCTGTCTTCTGATTTTTTTACCCTCAAAAATTGTATTCATAAGGACTGCATTGAGGAGGCAGAGTCTACTGATCCAGGATGGGAACTGTGAGAAATATTGCTGGGAACAATGAGAAATACTGCTGATTCAGGATAGATGCTAGGGTCTAGGACATAATGTGTTTCAAGAAAACTCTTGAGAAATGACCTTGATGGGCAACATTTCTTCAGTTGTGTGAAATGTATCTGTCCATAGACTTCTCCTTTTTTTCTTTTTTTTTCTTTTTTGAAAAAAGGATAAACTTATCCTGCTTGGTCAACCCCTTTTCAGGACTTGCTTTCAACTGTGGCATCATTGGGTACTAGCATTCGGTGTGTTGTCTAGAAAACACTGATGAGACTGAAACTATTCCCATTAGTTGGGTATTTAATGCCAATTTAATCCCTATTTATAGAATCAAAGATCTCCAAAGATAACAATCTTATCCATCTCTTAATTTCTACCATTATGCTTGAATGTATATCAAATGGATATATGCTTGATAGCAAATAGAGTTTACCTATTCATAATCTTGTCCAGGTAACAAAGTAATCAATATTCATTTTTTTGAAATTTCATATCTATATCCTACCTTAGGAAAGGCCTTGTCAAAGTGACTAAAACTCCATCTAATATTTAGAACTAAGTTCAAAGTTCAGTATCTCCAGAAATGTTATGCTATGAAGCAAATGATACCTTTTGTACAGGTGGCCCTTGCTTAATGACCATGCATTCAGTGACTAAACTTTCAACAATGCTGAAGAGTCATGGATATGACTGCTCCTTGGAGTTCTGGCTATTGCAGCATCCTTACAATAGTGTGTACCATGGTTACACACAATCGTGTCATGTGGCCACCATTTGTGACTTTCTGCTGCTTCCTACTGATTTGCTTGTCAAAAGCCGGCAATGATCACAAATGGTGACCATGTGACATCCTCATTTAACAACTCACAGTGATTCACTTAATGATAGCAATTTGGAGTGCCAGAATTGCTGATACTAAGCAACATGGTCATGTAACATCACACTGTACAATTGCATTGTTTAGCAATGGCAATTCTAAACCCAATTATCATTGTTAACCAAAGGCTACCTATATTGCCAGAGAATGGACATGTGATTCTTTCCTCCATGTGCCAAAATGACTGACTGAACATGCTCTAGAGGGAGTCTGCACTATTAATTGTTACGATGTTTGCAACAGAAGTAGTGTTTCTATATCTGATTTTTAGTAACCAAACACAAAATACCAGTACACAATTTTCCTTTACGTCTTGCTATCCAAAGTGAGTCATTCTAAAGAGCATTGTTTTTATAAATGTAATGGAAGAGGGCACTAACGAAACTAACATAAAAACAACATAGTGTGATATGTCCATAGAATGTTGTTACTTTTGGATAATCTCAGTTTATCCACATGTATTACTTGCCTTGGCATAAGGACAGTCTACTAAGGAAGAAATGCACATTGTCTCCAAGCAGACCCCCAACCCACCACGAATTCAACTCCCAATGATCTATTGTTATGTGTCAAAAGTAACATTTTCAAACCTATTTGCCTACCATGTCATACAGTCTGACTACTTCATTTCATTGTAGGCAAATTCCTCTCCTTCAGTTGGCTTGATTTTGCATTCTAAAATGAACAATGCCTTGAAATCAGTTGAAAATCAGGACCATAGTGTTATAAGCAGTCCAACTTAGGGGTCTGTTACTAAGTTCTCACTAGCTCATATTTTCCCTATTTTGTACTGAGCGTTCTAGGGTAATTTAGTGTAACTAGTTCCAAAAGCTGTGCGATGGACAAGTTAAATATAGAAGGGAATGCAGGTGGGGCACCACTGAGAAAATAGGTGACAAGGTATTTGGTTTATCTCAGTGGCCCCCAACCTTTTGGGCACCAGGGACCGATTCTGAGGAGAGACTTTTTCCGCAGATCAGAGAGGGCATGGTTTCTCATGCTGCCTGCATCCCGCGGATTGGGCTTAGCTTGTTTGCATGGCCCAGTTTCTGGCATGCCATGGCCCAGTGCCTATCTACGGACTGGGGGTTGGGGACCCCTGGTTTATCTGACTTACATTGTTCTGGATACAGTTTCATTCTGCTAAGTAAAATAACTAATTGGGGTTTCTGCAGAGTCCCAATTCTTCCTGGAGTAGCAAATTAAAACTATAGCCAGGAAAGACATAGAACAGATTTGCCTGGTGTGCCAATTGCTTCTTTTCCTATATCGAGAGACCTTACTCACAATTACTTGTGCTGCATGGATTATTACAGGATGCTTTACAGAAAGCTTTCCTTAAAGATCATTAGGAAGCACAACTATAGAATACTAAACTAGTAGTTATGGGTCTGTTTTGATACACCCAAAACACCACTACTACATGAGCTGTCCAGCTACCAATGGACTTCTGGGTGGTTGGCATTTATAAAGCTTTATATGATCTATGGCCAAGAGAGTGGCCACAGAATGACTATGTCCCATTGTCCTTGACCATCTAATAAAACCAACAATTAACATGTTTCAGGTCCCTTCTATTAAGTCATGTCATTTTACTAGATCCGAGGAGTTTAGCTTTTCTGTTGCTGTATCAACATTTCCCATAAGATCTGCATGATCCTGATCCTGCCTGCTTTCAAGTGATCTCTGAAATCCTTGCTTTTTCTGCAGGCACTAGGCTGAGATGTTAGGAGTCCCCAGCTGTATGGCAAAGTGAATATTTCCCCACCCCTCCCACTCCCAATACGCCTGTTGCAATGTTGTATTAATTGTTACACTGTTTTTACTCTTTTAGCCACAGAATTGTATATGTGTGAGTGATCGTAAATCTCAGAAGAGGCTACATAGTCCAGATAAGAAATGTGAGGCTTCATCCTAATTAACTTGCAACAATTAAGGCTGCTTATTTACTTTTACAGTTTTTAATTTTTTTCATCTCAGACTAGCATTAAAGACATTTCCTAATTCCATGTCATTCTTGCTTTTCTGATTTTGACAGCTAAGTGGAGCCTGATGAGGAATAATTGGCAAAGAATACATAACTATTTCCAATAAAAATAGGATTGTAAATAGGTTCTTGATATCTTCAGTGCTGTTATTGTTCTAATGATTCTGAAGAAAATCATTCCAATGAAACAAATCCATTTTATTCTTCACTTTCTGAATTAAGATTTTTAAATCCTTCTGTTATTCTCATACAACTATGAGGTGACCAGGTTAAATTTGAGTTCTAGAAGAATTACAATGGGAAGGCCACCATATACAGTATCTCATTCTATGTATTGGGCCAAAGAATTAAAGAGTTCCCAGTCACTTGCATAATGGCTTTGCCATTTCCAGTTCTTGTTCATTCAGCCATTTGTCAACATGAGTGTCATTTCATCCAGCATGTGATGATAAACCATCTCTTGATCTTGTCATCTTAGAAGTTTTCATTCTGGAATTTCCACATGCTACATAAACTTATACCTACAGATCAAACTTTCTGCCTCCATTACCTGCTTTGAAACAGTCTTGTATATTTTCATCATTTCAAGGCATTTGATCATACCTTCACATAAATAAATAAAGCAAAGTTACACAATAAAATGGCAAAACAATATGATAAATATTAGCATAAAGTTATCCCATTTTCAGGATACTGAATGATCAAAAACCATGTATAATCCATATCAACATAATACTTTGTAACATCTGGTAGATGGAGAAACCACTAGAATTAGAATTAGAATAACAGTTGGAAGGGACCCTGGAGGTCTTTTAGTCCAATCACCTGCTTAGGCAGGAAACCCTATACTATTTCAGACAAATGGTTGTCCAATCTCTTCTTTAAAACTTCCAGTGTTGGAGCATTCACAACTTCTGGAGGCCAAACAACTCATTGTTTTCTGAAATTTCCCTGACAAGTAGGATCTATGAGATTCAGAGGCATTTGAAAGTAGGGATGAACAATATCATCTAAATATTACTGAATTCTGAATCCCATGAGTCCTAGCCAGCATGCCACTAATGATGGACAATTGAGTTGCAGTTGAATAATATTTGCAAGTTTGCATGTTATTCAAGTTTGCTTTATAGATATCATTGTTAAAATGTAGGTGTAGGTCTATACATATGTTGTATATAGTATGTTTAAATGTGTGTTATGTATGTGTACACTTTGAGAGCAAGCAACTAAATTTCATTTTTAATGTGTGCCATTGTGCCCACAGTAAAAAAATGGCAATAAAGGTTATCTATATCTATCTATCTATCTAATGTCATAGAACTCTGGGAGATTAAATAGATTCAAAAACATTTCAAGGGAAATAGATCCACCTAATCATTTTCCTTATCACCTGAGTCTGGATGGAGAGGAAGAAAAAACGAGAAAACAGGATTTGCACAAGAAAGGGGAAAGTCCTACTTTTTTAGAGGTTTAAAATAATACCCTTTCTTAAAGAAGTACAACAGCATAGGACTGATTAGGAAGGAACAACTCTATACATTCTTAGCATCCAGGAACTTCCCAAAGCAGTTTACCCATAAGGTAAAAACATCCATAAAATATCAATATTGAACTACACATTAATAGCAGGATAGTTAGTAGAATTTACTTGAACAGAGAAGGATTACAAATTGGGGGCAAACATCTATCTTCTTTGGGATGGAGTCTCTCACTTAATGTATGACTTAATTTTGCCTCAGGACAGCAGGACCATAACAACCTATGCAGTGATCTAATTAGAGGAGGGGGCTTTGAAATTTTAGAACAAAATTCTTTCCGAGTTTCGGTTGTTTTAAAAGAGAGATATGTGAATTAAGAGGCTTACTTGTGGCTCTCTGGGGCTACAATTCATTTTCTTTAAAAACATTGAACGTTGAATTTCATGGTACAATTTGGGGTCTTGTGGTCTTTAATCTTTAAATTCTTGGGAACTGAAAAGTTCTTTTTTTAATTTTTCAAGGCAACAATAAATCCATTTGCTGTGATTAAGGAAATACAGCACTTGAATATCAACTTTTTTCCAATGAAGAGGATTATATAGAGCTGGAGTTCACCAACTGACCTGATGAGAATTTGTTCAGAAGTAAATATTTCCATAGGAAGAATAGAAGAGCGAATCAATTCAGAACAAAAATATAGTTTCTGATTCCAGAAAATCTTATCAGTGAAACCTGAACCTTTTCACATAAACTGATTGTTATTTTGGAAAAGCTCTAAAAAGGAATTGCCTATTGAGAACTGTCTATGTAGCTTCTTGCTCATCTGGGTTTAGATTTTAAAGATCTAAGCAATTCCATCTATTAATAAAGTGCTTCTGTGATTTGCCAAAACTATTCTCCTAGGCAAAAAAAAAATGGTCAAAGAGTATTTCTCTGAAATCCAGAGAGAATGTTTTCCAGTAAATGCAGCTGCACACAACATACTTTAAATAAAAAAAAGCCTCAAATATCGTGTGAGAATTGTAATTCTTTACTACTCTAGTAAGATATCAAGGGCTTCCCAGAAGTTCATTAGCACTTACTGAAAAGTCATGTTTACAATATAAATTTAGCTTTCTAAAGGATTCAGGAGAATAGCCATGTGGACATTAAGAAAAAGATTAATGACAAACATCCCATTTTAAACAAAATTATTAAAATTAGTTGAGTACAATATACTATAGACATATGAAATATTTGAGTAATCAGAATACATGGCTAGGTACATAATATATTTTCATCCTATAGGTAAGTGCTTTCCAACCATGGCAAATTGAAAATGAGTGGACTTCATTTCCCAGAAGTCTTAATGATAGCTGTGGAATCCTGGGAGTTGAGATCTATATATTTGGACATGGCCAGGGCTGGGAACACCCACTATAGGTAAATGAAAGGGCTGCTGCCTTGAGGACTGAAAGAGTCAATCAACATGAGGTACAGCAAAAATATTTCTTTCCTGTACATCTGCTGACTGATCGATTATGTACCATTAAGCCACTGTTGACTTAGGGACACAGTGGGGCAGTGGCTTAATGAGGCTGTAACTGCTGGCCAGAAATGATCTGCATTCCAGTGGTTCAAGCCTGGCTCCGCAAGACAGGGTGAGCTCCCACTGCCTGCTCCCTGGCTCCTGCCCACCCAGCAGTTTGAAAGTATGCAATATTGTGAGTAGATAAATGGGTACCACTGCAGTGGAAAAAAACCTAGCTACATTGTTTGTGCTGAAGCAGAAGCCAGCACTAGACCTGGCCGGACGTGAGGCAACACAAGACAAGGCGAGGCAAGACTGGCGGAGGAGCCCAGAAGAGCCAGCAACCTGAGCACCACTAGTGAGCTGCTGTAAGATAGTTCACCCCTGTGGGGCCCCAAGGATAGGCATGCAAGTGCTGAACAGAATGAAATAACAATTTAGACCCGTGGTGGCGAACCTATGGCACGCGTGCCACAGGCAGCATGCAGAGTCCTCTCTGTGGGCACGCGCGCCATTGCCCAGTCCTAGGCCTTCAGTCCCGTCCATGAGCAACCTGCATCAATACCCGCGCAGGGTAAGGTTGCCGCCCCCGCCTCCCCAAGCATTTTTTTTACTAACCTGCCTTTCAGCTGCATTCTGTTTCTCTGTTCGCTTCTCAGCCATTGCCGCGTGTTTGTGGGACGATCGGTAAAAAAAAAAGTTCCATCAGAATGTAGCTGAAAGGCAGGTTAGTAAAAAAAAACCTTGGGGGAGGCGAGGGCATCTGGGCAGGGGCAGGCGCGGCAACCTTACCCTGCATGGTGGCGGCAGGGTGGGGCGCATGCCTTCCCATGCCAGGCCAGCCCCTGCAGCCCCGGGGCGGCTGTACTGGGTGGTGGTGGGCAGGGCATTGAGGTGGGGGCCGGCAGGCCGACCAAAGCAGCAGGTGGAGTGCCGGAGGCTTGAAGAGGGAGGGCGCTGAAGCTTGCAAGGAAACAAAGGAAGTTTTTTGGGGGGGAAAAGGTAAATCAATCAATTCCAACTTCTCTTGAAAGTTGGAATTGATTGATTGACCTTTTTTCCCCCCAAAAAAACTTCCTTTGTTTCCTTGCACGCGGCGGCAGTGGCGGATTGCGAAGGAGAAATGGCACGGGGCTGGAAGTCAGGTAAGGAAAGAAAGGAAGATGCTTTTTTTTTTATTCCTGCAAAAGTCGGGCATTCTGCACATGCCCAGAGATGCCGGCTCCAAGCCAAAAAAAAAAAAGCACCACCCCCAAACACCATTCCAAGGTGTTGCCAATTAGTAGCGTGCGTGCGTGTGTCCGGGAGTGGGGCAGGTCACCTGCAGCCCCAGGGGTGCTCCTCTTCCTCCTCCGATCATGCGTTGCCCCCCCTCCACACCTTCAGTGAGCGGCACAGGGTTAACAGTGGGCGCGGTTGCCCCGGGAGAAGCTGCACAAAGCAGGCAGAGGGGAGGTTGTGCAGATTGCGGGCACCGCTCCTCGCATCCTCCATGCTGCTGCCGCTGCTGCCACTGCTTTGGCGAAAATGACCCAGATGTCACCGCCGCAGTCCCGCCCGGCTCTGCCGCTGCCCCGCTCCGGCCCCGGGCAGCACCTCTGCCCTGTGTGGCTGCCCCGCTCGTGCCTGCTCTGAGCCCACAATCGGCCTATGCCCTGCCGCAGCTGCAGGATGGTGCAGAAGTCATGCAACATGGGCATGTATCCAGGCAGCTTGGGCAAGAAGAAGGTGGGCTTCGTGGGGCTGGACCCCGGCATCCCTGAGTCATCCCGCAACAGGGCCCTGCTGATTGCTGGCTCTGAGGGCGGCAGCGGCGGCAAACATGGCTCGATCCTTAGCAAGCCCCGCTCGGCCATCAGTGGGAAGCTGCCCAAGAGGAACGCCTTCTATTGCAAGCTCCAGAATTTCCTCTACAACGTGCTGGAAAGGCCCTGCGGCTGGGCATTCATCTACCACGCTTACGTATGAGTAAAGGCAGCCCCTGCCGGCGGATGGGCAAGCGGGCGAGCGGGGAGGCTGCGGCGTGCCCGGCCCCAACCCAGCCCAGCCCAGCCCCGGCCTGCTATCCGCAGCCTCCCAGCCACATCACACGAAAACGGCCTTTTGCCGCCTCCTGCCCAATGCTGCAGCCATGAGGCCACGGAACAAACCGGGTGGTGGTAAGAAACCGGTATACCGGTTCCTTACCTCCACCCATCTTGTTCTGCGGCCTCATGGCAGCGGCATTGGGTGCGATGCATGAGGTGGCAAATAGCAGCAGCCGGCAGCAAACAGCCACATCGCGCCGAAACCAAGGGGCCGGCAGGCTGTGGCTGCTGATGGACACAATTGGCCCCCATGCGCTCGCTGTGTGCGGGGGCCAATGGTGTCAGGCAGCAGCCACCCCGGCCCCTGCCTCGCCTTGCCCTGCGGCAATGGCACCTCTGCCCGGCCCCCTGCCTCGCCTCGCCTCACCCCGCAGGACGAGCCTCCTGCCCACCGTCCCACCCACCAGAGACCCCCTGGATCTCCCCCAACCCTGCCCGGCCCCCACAGGCGTCCCTCCCCACGAGCAACATTGAGGTGGCCATGCCCACCCCAGCCATGCCCACCCAGTCTGCCGTGACCACCGCAGCCATGCCCACCCAATGGGCCACGCCCACCCAATGGGCCATGCCTACCCAGCACCCAGCGATACATAAGTGGGTTTTGGGTTGCAGTTTGGGCACTCGGTCTCTAAAAGGTTCGCCATCACTGATTTAGACTGTCAGGACTGCATTGTATCCAGCATTTGTAGATTTCCCTGACATTGTATGCTATATGCTAAATAAATAAATAATTGTTGACTCTTAGAGTTCATATAGATGAACTTATGCCAGTCCAAGATGATTTATGCCAGTCTGACTTTTCCAGTTTTCCAATGGAGTACTTAACCACTGCTGTAATCAATCACTTTGTTGTTGATTATTGTCTTGTCTTTTTTTCCATTCTCCTTTGCATAATGTATCCAAAATATGATGAGTCTGGTAATTTGTGTCTTAGAAAAATTGATTTGTTCTATTGTCCATATGTATCCTTTCTTGACTATCGCATGCTTAAGAGTTTTCTTCAGCACCAAAATTCAAAAGCATCAGTACTTTTCATATTCTGATTCTTCTTTAAGTCCACCTCTTGCCTTCCAAGAGTGTCACAGGGAAAATAATTTCCTGCATGATTCTGATCTTTGTAGGTATAGAGATATCCTGCCATGTGAATATCTTTTCACTGGTATTATACCAATTGCTAGTCCATGGAATATTTTTTGGAAATTGGTTCCTTTTCTCTCAATCAATCTGAAAGAGGATAAACAATTCAGCACATCATTGACATCTGAGACTGATCTGTTTCACTATGTTTGTTTGGACCAGTGTTTCTCAACCTTAACAACTTTAAGATATGTGGACTTCAGGTCCCAGTATTTCCCAGCCTGCAAATCCATATAAGTTAAAGTTGCCAAAATTGAGAAACACTGATGTAGGCTGTGGCTTCCTATCTCACATATAGGTTTCACCTGAGAGATGTTCTGAGATTCCAATTTTCCTAAGAATAATCTGCAGCTTGACATGGTCAACACAATCAAAGGCCATTCTATAATCAATGTTAATTGATATGTAATATGAAATAAATAGTAACTTTTAAAAAATATTATTTGACTTTCTCAATCTTCCAGCATGTATTAGCAATAATATCTGTCATTCCTCTGCCTTTTCTAAAACCAGCTGTCCTGTAATTAACCTGCAGTTTTTAATTAACACCTGAAGATTCCTTAGACAAGCTGTGTCTTCCTGTTTACTCTTAGGAGCTGTGAAATAACAAACTTCCATATTTTAGAAACTTCCAATTAGGTAATTATTTCCCTCTTTTGCAATAGCAGGTGTGCCCAGAGCCTGCTAGATACATAATTCTAATAAATATCTAACCTTCCTTTGCTGATGCCTAAACTGAGCAACTCTAGTGGCAGAGTGGGAAAGAGAGGTTGCTGGGTTATAAAACCTGCCCAATAAATGTAACCCCTTTGTGAATCGAATTCCAGAGACTGTCCTAGCCACTTCGGCTTACCATCAGAGATGGGAAAGGGGGTCCTGATTCTGTAATTAATGGGGACAATTTAAATAAGCATGATACTATTTAATTTGGTCCTGGTACCTCTTTAAATATCCTTCTACTTTGGTATTTTGTCCTTTTTGCTGGCAACACAAGAATTGCAGAAAATTTAACATCTGGCATTGCCCTTTTGTGTAGGACATTAATCTGCTTTGGATGATCCTAAAAATATTTTGTTACCATAAGAAAGTAAGGAAGTGTATAATAGACTGCATACTGTACTAAATCCCCTTCTTCTAGTATTGAAATGTAGTTTGACCTCTTCCAATTTGTTGACAACTGTCATTCTGCAGATTTGCTGGCATAGTTTGGTTAGGGCTCTTATCTATCCTTCTAATTTGGTAATGGCTAGAATGCTGATCTAACTCCATCTTCATTACTAGTTCTTGTAAATAGGGAATATTTACAAGAACTATAACTCTTGGAAGGATATTTATCCAATAGAAGAGAATATTGTAGCTCAGGATTAAACTGTGGAGTCCTTGCTGCTCTCTGAGCTTGGTTGTTTTCCTGCAGATGTTTCATTATCCAACTAGGTAACATCAGTGCAGTGATGTTACCTATTTGCATAATAAAATATCTGCAAGAAAACAACCAAGCTCCAAGCATCAAGGACTCCACAGTTCAGTCATGAGCTATAACTATTGTTGGGTGATCCTGCTAGGAGACTACACACTTAGAGTACACTTCTGTTATTTTTCATACATTTGTCCCAGGAACATGCCTCCACCTCCCCACAATGAAGCATCATAGCAGGATTTGAGGGGGATATTTATCATATTTATCACATATCCATATATCTATGTAGATATACATCTAGATACTATGTGTTTCTTAAAAAATACAATGAAAATTTTCTGGGAAATCCAGAAAATCACAAGGGCTATAGTCTCTGCTGCTCTGTGCTAACAAATGATGATCAAAGGAAAAATGCCTGTGAATGTGGAGGATTGATATAACCATCATAACAAGCAATTGTTATGTTCCTTCTTCTATCTGCATTTTGCCAATTGTACAAGGTTATCTCAGGTTACAGAAGGTGCTTATCCCTGTGAAGACTTTCACTGCTACTGGACGCAGAAGAGAAAAATGTTCTTTAGATGCAAGTATAACATAATGTTGAAAGGTTTTTCACGTTTTATACTTGGCTGGGTTTAGATAAGAGATTGCTTTTTAGTCACCACACACAATACACTCTGATCTATGCTACATATTGAGGTAATTGTATAATAGAATTAGAACTGTAGTATAAAATCTGTACCCCTAAAGTCCAAGAAAATGATAACCATATTAAATGTAAATGTCTAATTTAACTGAATTGAGTAAAGGTCTAGGCCATGGGTCGGCCATCCGAAACGTCGGATGAGCCGCACGGACCCGTTTGTCCAAAAAAAAAAAAACCCTGGGAGCCGCGCGTTCGCGCACCCGCGCGCACCCGCGCACCCGCGCAGCCCGTTCGCGCATGCGCGCGCGCCGTTCGCGCATGCGCACCCTGTTCGCGCATGCGCGCGCGCCCGTTCGCGCATGCGCGCGCGCCCGTTCGCGCATGCGCGCGCGCCCGTTCGCGCATGCGCACCTGTTCACGCATGCGCGCGCGCGGCCCGTTCGCGCACGCGCACCCCCGCACGCGCACCCCCCGCACCCGCCCGCGCATGCGCGCATGCGCTCGCCAAAATGGCGGAGGAGGCTCCGGAGCCGCAGGTAAGGCCTCAAAGAGCCGCATGCGGCTCCGGAGCCGCGGGTTGCCGACCCGTGGTCTAGGCTGAGCTTAGCTGCTATTGACTATAGACACATCCACATAGTTTTCTTGCTAGACAAGAGTGATTTTCCATTGCCATCTTTTGAGATAATGGTGATTAGCATTGTGGAAACCTTTTGGGAAAAGTGTACATTTGAGGTTTGATGGCTAATAACACCACTTTGTTTTGGAGTAGTACCATAAAATTATATATCAATGGAAAGATAATTTAATCAAGAATGTAATGCAATAACTTTTATGAAAGATTTGCTATTATAATAGCAGTTATAAAGAAGAAAAGTGAAACACGTAGAAAAAAACTAGATATACAAAAATTATCACCATGTCAGTTAATACTTAGTTGGGTAACCTTTAGCATGAATTACGGCCTTACAACGTCTTCCCATGGAGTGAACCAAGTCCTTTAGTTCTGCAGCTGTTATAATGTGAAACCAAGATTGAATGATTGCTTCTATTAACTGGGTTTTATTGCTGGGTTGCTTCTGACTAACAAGTTTCTTTAGTTGGCTCCATAGATTTTCAATTGGATTAAGGTCTGGGCTATTCCCAGGCCATTCCAGCAGTGGAATATGATTATCTTGAAACCACTTTTTGCACACAGCAGCAACATGACATGGAGCTGAATCCTGTTGAAATATAAATGCTTCATTGTCTTGGAAAAGATCATGTGCGGAAGGCTTCAGTTTGGGCTCAAGTATTTCATTAATGTATTTTTGGCCATTTATATTCCCATTAATCACACAAATTCTGCACACACCTTTTGATGTCATACAACCCCAGATCATAACACTGACTGGGTGTTTCATGGTACATATAATGCAATCAGGATGCAAATCTTCTCCGATTCTTCTCCTTATGTATTTTATGCCATCACTACCAAACAGGGAGATCTTGGTCTCATCACTCCAAATAATACTGTCCCATTGTTCCTCTGTCCAGGGTTTTAGCCCAGTTTAGTCTTTTCAACCTTTGTTTGAGAGATAAAAGTGGCTTTTTTTGTGGAATTCTAGATTTTAGGCCAAATTCCTGCAGTCTGCGCCGAACAGTCCTTGTACTCAACTTCACATTGCATTGCGCCATTTCATCTTGTATACACCCAGATGATTTTCTTCTGTCACGTAGGCACAGTCTCTTAATTCTTCTATCATCACTTGCTGTTGTGCACCTTTTCCTGCCTTTACCAGTGTGGTTTTGTAGTGACTGAGTCTCCTTATACCTCTTCAAAAACTTAGAAATGCCACCTTTGGTTAAGTTTCCACCAATTTTTCTTCTAATTTCTTTATAACTGTAGCCTTGTTCACTTAATAATACTATTTTACATCGCTTTCTGGGCAACCAGTCAACTCTTTGCACCATTACTTTAATTTTATTATGTTTTACAAGCTCACTAAATGAAAGAACACAAAAAACCCCAACCAACTTCATAGCGATCACATAACACACTGACAAATGTCCTTCGCTCAGCTTCAATACATGACATCAATAACTGAATCCTATTGTGATCTGATTGGCTCATTGCCAAAACAAGATGACACCTGATTGGCTCTCTAAACACTCATGCTCAGTGGCTACAATCAGATGAAGGAAAGCTACCTGATATCAACCTAAGCAAGTTGTGCTTCCTTTTTCTGGTTATTTGGCTATAACTTTTCATAGAATACAGATAATTAAACAAACTTTGTTGCATTACATTCTTGATTAAATTATCTTTCCATTGATATATAATTTTATGGTACTACCCCCAAAAAACGTGTTATTAGTCATCAAACCTCAAATGTATTGCTGAGACATATTTAAGTAAGATTTAATTTTTGTCATCATTCCAGCTCGTCTTTAGAGCGCATTCGTTTTGAATGGCGCTACGCCATTCAAGAATAGCCTGGATAATGTAGCCCACCCCCATTTTAGAATGCATGAAGTCTTATAAAATTGGACTTCATGCATTCTAAAATCGGGTGGGCTACATTCTCCAGGCCACACTTGAATGGCAAAGCAAAGGCTAAGTAGAGAGATTGAAGCCATGAAAAGGCTTGCTCTACATTGATTCATCTAGTTGCTTTCCCAATCTTAATTATATTGAGAAAACTCACATTCTTAGGGCTCTTAGTTTTCTCATGTTCATATAGTCTTAAATTATCTCAAGTCAGTCGTTGAAGATTTCCCAGAAAAAAAATCTCATTGTTGGAAACAAGATGCCAGAATCATTAGATCTTTCATTAGAGGAGAAACCATTTAAATTGTCCCTTTCAGCTACCAATGGATATTTTGAAAACAGGTGTTTAGGAACATTCAAATCCCCAAATTTCTGGAGTCCTTTCATTGTCAATATTCTTCCGGAATATTTTCCCTTAAGTTTTCCAGGCTGTGATCCTTTGACTTTATCTCATGTGATTCTGTCTTCCTTAATAGATTCTTAATAGTTTTAGGCCAATTTACGTAACCTGCTTATGGTACTGAAGGCCTAACATGGCTTCCTAGGCTTGTGCCTCGGTATTCATATTTTCCAATGAGACAGAAAGATCATTTAATTAATTTATTCAGAATGGGCTGATTAAAAAGAATTCCTCTCATTCAAAGAGGGAACCTTCATTTTCAGCTTACATTCTGTTTTATAGTTCACACATCAAAGAAAATGCAGAGAAAAGTTGATTGAACAGGACAAAAATTCCTCTTTGCATAGGAAATCAGTTACATGTAGTCAAACATGCTACATGTAAGTCCATTTAAATGAGATTCGACGAAAGCAAGGGCTTAAAATTTAAGACGTTAATGAGGGGAAAAAGTCATAAGATTGTTTGGAGTTTATGGAGACAAACCAGGTACCAATTAGTGCTTAACAAGCTTTCTCTTATCAGAAAAACTCCAGACATCCTATCTTTTCAATCAATCCATAGTGTTTTCATATATATACTTATTATGTTTTATCAATAGGAATAAAATACAAAACAGAAAAACAAAAGAGAAAAAACATACATCCAATAACAATAACAACAAAAAGTGTACATAAAAGGGGGAAAAATGACCCAAATACCCAACATTAAACATATAAAAAATCCACCCTGGCTGGATGCTGAAAATAAAAATAAAAAACCTGATAAATTCTCCTCCCCTTACATAATGGGTTTGTAAATAGTTATAAACTTTCTCATCCTTATTTAACAAGAAAAATGTATAAACTAATATTTCAGATGAGGTCTCTAATAATCGAATAGACACAAAATATAATATATATATAAAACATTAAAGAAAAAAAATTAAAAAACAGTCAACAGGTTAGCCAGAATATTATATTAGTCTTCAAATCCCTCTGTTAATTAACCATCTGTTATTGTATTTAACATGTAGAAAGTCCACAAATGGCTTCCAGTTTCTTATAAAGCTGTCTAATCCATTATCTCTAATCAAGGCATTTAGTTTCGCCATCTCTGCTAATTCAGTCAATTTTAAAATCTATTCTTCAACAATTGACATCTACTTTCCTTTCCAGAGAGTTTTCTACATTCAGGGTTGCAATGGTTTGATCATTTAAAAGAGAAAAAAAATGAGTCAAATTAAAATACAAAATAACTAGTACAGTACAGTACAGTACAGTACAGTACAGTACAGTACAGTACTACAAAATCCATGTTATTGATACTGCAAAGTCCATGTTCTGTGGCCCTCATATGTAAGTATCTGGCAAGCCCATGTTTAGTTGAAGTTTTTCCAAGGTACAAGAAACTATGTGAAAAAAAGAAAAAAAATTAATGCTCAAGAACAAGCCGTTCTACTTCAAAGAACAAATAAATAGAACTTAGAGCAGAAGAAAATGAGAAATTACCTTTTTTACATTTGTTTTGCTTGTTTGCTCTGCTTAAATCTTCAATATTATTAGTTTTTTTAATTTAGAATATTCATATACAACTCACTGCCATAACAACTCACTGCCATATACAACTCACTGCCATATCATCAAAAGGCCCAGAAAGTTAAGGACTCTTCAGCTTTGGAGGAGTTTTGCCTAATTATGTGGCAATTTATTCTATAATGTAATATCATGCAGAAAGTCAAATTGGTTGTTGATATCTGTGATGAAATGTAAAAAATGGTCCACGGGTGATATATTTGGCAACAGGGGGAGTCAAGAAGTGTCAAGAATGTTGCTATGTTCTGGGCTAATTATATTTTTGGACTATCTTCATGAGTTGTCCTATAATATCAGGGGTAGGCAACCTTGGCTCTTTTATGACTTGTGGACTTCAACTCCCAGAATTCCTGGGCCAGCATGGCTCAGCTTGGAAACTCTCCCTTTCCCCTCAGCATGGCTGGCTCAGGAATTCTGGGAGTTGAAGTCCAGGAGTCATAAAAGAGCCAAGGTTGCCTACCCCTGTCCTATACTTTTCAATAGTTACCATGTAGGATTTATTGAGTGCAGGTCTCTCTCATTCAGGATTCTCCACCAAAAAGGATGGATCTATTTTTTCAAAACTAATAAAAAGTTTTAACTAAATTGATGTGAATACCCAACATCAGTACTGGATTCAGAAGTATCTCTAAAACTTATTCCTTAAGAGTGAATTTGGCCCATTCAAAGTATTTATCCAGCTTTCAAATTCATTAAAATCTTTGAATTCACCCACATCTAGTCTTTTATGTCCTGAAAACATAGTGGCAATATGCAACCAGACACATTGCTTCTAGCTGTGGGGTAAGGGGGTCTGAAAACAAATCTGAACCAGCTGTTTGCAATGTTCCATGATACATTGCACTTCACTGCTGCCCCTGTAATAACACCAAAAAGTCCTTCAATGTTAAATATAGCATTCGTATCATATGTTATAGCCCTTCCTATCACCAATGATTATATACAGAAATTGCTAAAACAGGAGTGTCCCAAGGCTTGAGGTTAACCCTTTCAAGACTTAAGTTAGCACTCTATGTGTAATTCTGGTTTCAGTCTGGAATTGGATCAGACAAATTTTTTATTACAGTCATAGACCAGCAATGGAAGAGTAAAAAGCATAGATTAAAGTCTAAGAAAAATTATAAAGCGTTAGAAGACATAAAATGTATATGTAGCAAAACAAAGTATAAAAAGAGTCTAAAAGAATCTTAAAAGAGCGGCAGGAGCATTAGATGGGTGTAGGGGAGCATAAACAATATGTGAAAGACTATATCAAATTGCAGAGTGCTCTAGGGTGTCAAATTAGACGGCCATTGTCTAGTTTATGCCACAGGCCACTATCTGATGAATATTAAGCACTGCTGTGCAGAACCTGCAATACTGCATATTGTAGTAGGGTTAGTATATGAAGGTAGGAGGGAGGTGTAGAATTATCCTGTGCATGGTGAGATGAGGCCAGTATGAAAGTCTCTGTAACCCAGGCTCTGGAGAAAGCTCTGTTGTTTCTGCTCTGTTGTTTCGGTTTGTCTTGCGTCACAGAGACATTGCCTGTCTGGGTAGGGAATATTCCCGTATCAGCCTTCAAGGACAACTGAGGGTATGACATCATCCAGAATAAAGGTCCTCCAGTGATTAGGTACTTTGAGTTTGGTTCAGTATGTCACACGGGAGGCAGAGTACCTGTTGAATTTTTCAAAAAAGGGTTGTGTAGTACGACTAGATTCAATTGATGCTCTGTGTCTTCTGCATGCTCTTTAATATGTGCTTTAGCCTGATCTTATCCCAGGCTGAGTAGAAGATAATAATAATAATAATAATAAAGTTGGAAGGGACTTGGAGGTCATAGAGTCCAACCCCCTGCTCAGGCAGGAAACCCTATACCATTTCGGACAAATGGCTGTCCAGTCTCTTCTTAAAAACTTCCAGTGTTGGAGCATTCACCGCTTCTGGAGGCAGGTTGTTCCACTGGTTAATTGTTCTAACTGTCAGGAAGTTTCTCCTCAGTTCCAGCTTGCTTCTCTCCTTGACTAGTTTCCATCCATTACTTCTTGTCCTGCCCTCAGGCGCCTTGGAGAATAGCTTGACTCCCTCTTTTTTGTGGCAACCCTGAGATATTGGAATACTGCTATCATGTCACCCCTAGTCCTTCTTTTCATTAAACTAGACATACCCAATTCCAGCAAACGTTCTGATATGCTTTTAGCCTCCAGTCCCCTAATCATCTTTGTTGCCCTTCTCTGCACTCTTCTAGAGTCTCAACATCTTTTTTACATCGTGGTGACCAAAACTGGATGCAGTATTCCAAGTGTGGCCTTACCAAGGCATTGTAAAGTGGTATTAATACTTCACGTGATCTTGATTCTATCCCTCTGTTAATGCAGCCCAGCACTGTGTTGGGTTTTTTTGGCAGCTGCAGCACACTGCTGGCTCATATTTAAGTGATTGTCCACTAGGACTCCGAGATCCCTCTCACAGTTACTACTATTGAGCAAGGTACCCCCTATACTATACCTGTACATTTGGTTTTTCTTGCCTAAATGTAGAACGTTACTTTTTTCACCATTTAATTTCATTTTGTTAGATAGCGCCCAGTGTTCAAGTCTGTCCAGGTCCTCCTGTATCTTAAGCCTGTCTTCTGGAATGTTGACTATTCCTGCCAGCTTGGTGTTATCCGCAAATTTGATGAGTTCCCCATCTATCCCCTCGTCCAAGGGTAAGAAGCCCAAGGGTAAGATTTTAATTTCCATGTGGATTGAAAATCATCATTCATAGTTAATAGGGCAATGCCAAGGGGAAAAATGGATGGTCTGAGCCAGTAATTGAGTATGATCACCCACACTCTAGTTTCTACTTTCATGAGGTCTATCTCCAATTGCAGGGTGGCATTAGAGATATATTTTGTGACTTGTCTTAGTAATTTGGATTGTACAATTTCTAATGGTGCAAAAGTGGAACAGGAACCCAGGTGGGCACCATACAGAAGTTGTGATACCCCCCCCCCTCTTATCTTTAGGAATTTAAGACTAGCAGATGAGCTCCTTTGTGCATTCTCAGCAACACAGTGGTAGAATGGAAGACTACCCCAGGTATTGAAACAGGAGACCTGGTCTGGAATCTAAATGCCAAAACTTCACTGATGCCCAAAAGTAAAACCATCAGTAATTTGAATTAAATTTGTGAACAAGAACATTAACTTTAAAGGTAAAGATATTTTATTTTTATTAATTTATTTAGGAAATTCATATGGTCACCTATTCACTCACAGCGACTCTAGGCAGCTTGCAAGCAATAAAAACACTGTATAGAAAATAATAAAAAAAACAATACGCCCCCCCTCCCATGACAACACACAGTCAAATGGGCCCACTGGCAAAACCAAGTCGTCAGGGATTTATGAAAGAGTGTCAAACTGGGGGGCAGTCTAATTTTTGAAGGGATGATAGGGAGGGAGCCACCATGGAGAAGGCCCTTCTTCTGGGTCCTGCCAGAGGTACCTCCTTAAGGGGATGGGACCCGCAACATTCCTTGCGACCCCACTCTAGGTGTCGGGTGGATATGACTGGCAAGAGTCCCTCAGATAACCCAGTCCCAAGCCACGAAGGGCTTTAAAGATGACAAACAGCACCCTGAATTGCACCTGGAAGCAAATTGGCAACCAATGCAATTCCCACAGGGGGGGTAACACATGTGCATACCTAGGTCTGCATAAAACCATGTGGGCCACTGGATTTTGAACCAACTGGCATTTCTGGATGCTTTTCAAGGGCAATTCCATGTAGATAGTGTTGCAATAGTCTGGTTGAATTGATATGATGGCATGGAATTTTTAGAAAGTTAATTACGAACCCCAGTTTGGTTAGTGATTAAGGCACTAAGCTAAAAATTTAGAGGTTGTGAGTTATAGTCCTACCTTAGGTATAAAGTGACCATTTGCCAGTTCTTCTCTCTTAGCCCTAAGAAACAAGCAAGGGCAAGCATTTCTGAATTTTTGCCAGGAAAACTGCACAAACTCATCCAGGCAGTTGCTGTCAATGACTTGAAGGCACACATAAACATAATCATGTCTATGGTCTAATATCTGAAATATATTAACTTTTATTGCTAATACAAGAGTTTATGTAAATGTTATATATTCATATTTCTTTACTTTCTATTTTCAGAATTATAGCTTTTAAAAGTCAAAATATTTGCCTCAGCTAATTTGGTTGGCTTACATTATTCTGCTGATGGAAATGAATTTAGATGAATGCTTCACCCATTCAGTATTATTATAATCTAACATAAATTCCCTTTAATTCTTATTATGATTGAATTGTGGCCACCATTCCTTTTATGGAGTGAAGCAGAAACACCAAGATAACATATTAAAAGGAAGTGATGAGAACCTCAGGTTGAAGTAGATTATATCCTCAGTGGATCAGTGAAAATCCACTAATGGGAGAAGCAGAAAAACAAAGCAGCATACATCAAAAACTGAAGGTATAGTAAAATGTTATTTACACATGTACATGTATTTTCACTTGTTATACTTATGGTACATTATTTTATTTTCTTTGTTCATGGGAAACTAAGAGGCACTAATTCTCAGACATGCTGCTGGCATTGCTTTGCAATGGCTTTGCCCATTTGTGATGTTGGTTGATAATTTATTTATATGTTATATTTGGATCTTTCTGCAACCTAGATGATTATTGTTCTGTTCGCATTGCAGACATGAAGACGAGGCAGTTGGTACAAAAGATGTTCTTTATTGAAGACATTTACTGAACAGAAGCAAACGAGAAAATGGCAACATGCCCTTTTATACTTCCCCTGCAAGGGGAGGCTCAACCAATGAATGCAGGCTATTCTCCCGCCTCGCGCATGCGCACGAGGCTGGAGACAGCCTGTCTGGGTCCCGGGCAGACATGTGGTCTGCCCGGGTCTCTACAACCAGTCCCGGGCAAACACGTGGTCTGCCCGGGTCTCTGCAGTTGTCCTGCAGGTTTCCTGAGCCTTGCTGATTAACTCAGCAAGGCCCAGGACACAACATCCCTCCCCCCTTGGCTTGGACAATGCCGTCCCTGCCAATAACCAGTACCATGTCACATTTAGTCCAAATGGCAGCCTGGCTGTTCCCCGTACCCTGAGTAACCTGGTCTCAGTGGGATTCAAGGTCAATCCACGTTCTTTCACTCTTAGATAACATGGGCCTCGCAGGATCTCACATACTCCTGCAAATATTTAGGCGGGGCCTTAATACGCCCAGATCTCCGTGGATCCATAGTAGGGACGGGTGTGATGACATTTGGGGGAAGTGAATTGGGTGCCTGGAGTGCTTGCTCCCGGTTTGCGCACAACAAACCAGGACTTTGTCGCCCAGAAGACTCAGGGGTTCCCCCTAACTGCTGACTGGCTGGATCCGCTAAACCCAAACCAGATTTCCTTGGAGGGGTCGAGTTCCCCGAGTTCCTTGGTGGGGTGGAGTTCCCCAAAAACCCTTGGAACTCCCCTTGGGAGCAATGTCCTTCAGGCCCAAGGCCAGCAGCAGGAGTGCCCTGAGTAGCCGATTTACAGCCATTTGCCCTAAGCCAGGGACCTCTGCCAGAGTCAGGAGCCGCCTCCATGGCGGAACTCCCTGCTTCTATGCCAGAGTCAGGATCCGCCTCCATGGCAAGACCCTCATCTGGAGCATTTGGAGACCCCCCTGCTTGGAGAGACTATGATCCACAATCGTAATTGGGGTCCCCCTCCCCCCCGAGAGCGGAGTCAGGGGAGGAATGCCGGCCTGGCAGCCGCCAACGCAGCCAGTCTATGTGGCGCCTTAGGACATGCCCATCATCCAAGACCACTTCGTATGACAAAGGCCCAGAGACTTTATAGATTACAGCAGGTACCCAGAGATACCCCTGCCCATAGTTCCTGGTCCAAACTGGATCACCCACTTGAAGTCTTCTAGGTGCCCGCGGCTGCGACACCTGTGAAGCCACCCGGTCTGGGTGAAGCCTGTCCAGCTTTGTGATAAGTCTGCGACCCCAGCGGAGTTCAGCTGGGCTCTTTCCAGTAGCTGTGCATGGTGTGGTGCGGTGTGTGAGAAGAAAATCAGCTAACCTGTGATGCCAGGGTCCTTGAGTGATTCTCTTTAATGCGTCTTTCGTGGTGCGCACCATGCGTTCAGCCTGACCGTTGGTTGCAGGATGAAAAGGAGCAGATGTGGCATGCTGGATCATGTTGGCTTGGAGAAATGCCTGAAACTCAGAAGAGGTAAATTGTGGACCATTGTCTGAAACTAAAACATCAGGAAGGCCATGGGAAGCGAAGATTCCTCTGAGCACCTGGATGGTCCTGGCAGTAGTAGTGGAGGACACAGGAATGACCTCTAGCCACTTGGAATGGCTATCCATAAGGAGGAGGAAGAATTGCCCCTGAAAGGGCCCAGCATAATCTATATGGACACGTGACCATGGAGTGAGTGTCTCCTCCCACCTATGTACAGGGGCCTGGGGCATTTCTGGCCGTGATTGCTGGCACACTTGACATCCCTGAACCTGGGCCTCGATGTCCTTATCAAGGCAAGGCCACCAAAGATGGCTGCACGCAAGCGCCTTCATCCTTACTATTCCCGGATGTCCCTCATGAAAAGAGAGCAAGACTCTAGTCCTCAATGAGGCCGGGATGACTACTCGATTGCCCCACAGGATGCACCCCTTGAATGTGGACAATTCGTGCTTCCTGCGCCAGAAGCTCTGGAAATCAGTACCAGGACACGTGTCAGGCCATTCTGACAACACACATGTCAGCACGTGTGCAAGCGTGTGATTAGTGGCGGTTTCAGCAGCCACATCCCTAGCATTGAGGGGAGATTCTGGTAAGTCTTGAATAGACAGAATATGCACAGCAGGGGCAGGGTCTGCCTCTATTTGCTTAAGAGGTAACCTGCTTAGGCCATCAGCATGGCCCATCTCAGTACCTGGTTTGTGAACCAGGGTGTAATCATAAGCTGCTAAGAAGATAGACCATCTCAGCATCCTAGGAGATATAATCTGAGGAGTTTGTTTGTTGGTTGTAAACAACCCCAGCAAAGGCTTGTGGTCAGTATAGACTGTGAAATGGCGTCCATACAAGAAATCATGAAATTTCTTGATGCCTGAGATTATTGCTAAGGCTTCCCTGTCAATCTGTGCGTAATTTCGCTCGGCAGATGAGAGGGTCCTAGAATAATAGGCCACAGGGACCTGAGTTCCATCTTCCTTGAGATGGCTTAGCACTGCTCCTACCCCATAAGGGGAAGCATCACATGCGATGCACACAGGCAACTGCTCATTGAAGTGAGCCAGTACAGCATTGGAGGATAGCAAAGCCTTGACTTTTGTAAAGGCTTCCTCATGGACCTTTGTCTATGCCAGGGAGCCTGTTTGTCTAAGAGTCTGTGTAGCGGCTCAGCCACAGCAGCCTTGTGGGGGAGAAAAGAATGGTAAAAATTCAAAAGGCCCCCAAAAGCCTGAAGTTCTGTTTTTGACTGGGGACTAGGGGCCAGCTGGATGGCCCGGAATTTGGACTCTGCGGGGTGGATGCCTTCTGCATCAATGCGGAACCCCAAGAACTTGGTGGATGTCACCCCTATTTTACATTTGTCCTCCTGTAGTTTCAGCCCAGCTTGATGGAAACGCAGCAAGACAGCCCTCAGCCTTTCAGCCAAGTTTCCTGATGATTCTCCTGCAATGAGGATGTCATCAAAATAGGGGCAGACCCCGGGAATCCCTCTGAGCGTTTGCTCCATCACCCCTTGAAAAATGCCAGGGGCTACATTGACCCCAAACTGCAGCCTCTTTACTTTGAACGCACCTCTGTGCGTGACTATGGTTTGGGCTTCAGCAGTCGCCTCATCAACAGGTAACTGTTGATAGGCTTGACCCAAATCAAGCTTGGCAAAGTACTTCCCTCCTTTCAGTGAGGCCAGAATGTGGCTCACTACGGGCACAGGATAAGCATGCTGCTGTAAGGCCTTATTCAGCGTGCACTTATAGTCCGCGCAGATACGGACTTCCCCATTGGATTTTATTGGAGTTACTATGGGGGTTTCCCATGGACTAGAGTCCACAGGTTCCAGAATGCCTTGTTGGAGCAACTTGTCCAACTCAGCATCAATTTTGCTCTTTAGGGCAAAAGGTACCCTCCTTGGCTTGACCCTTATGGGTGTAATGCTTGGATCCAATTTCAATGCAATGGGAGGCCCCTTGTACGATCCAAGTTCTGAGCTGAACACATCAGCAAACTCCTTACACACTCCTGTAAGGCTAGCTGTTTGCAGCTGATTCAGACCAGTCACTTGGATCCCAAGTGCCTCGAACCAATCGAGTCCTATAAGACTCGTCCTATCACCCCCAACAACCACTACATCCAATAAACCATTGAAGCCTTTTCGCTGCACTCTGAGCGTGGCTTCTCCCTTCACGCTTACCCGCGTGTTCTGGAAATCAGTGAGGACAAGATTGGAGGGCCTGAGCCTAACTCTTGAGCCACTCCGGGAGCAAATCTTATTGAAAGTGTCCACTGAAATAATAGAAAGAGCGGACCCTGTGTCGAGCTCCATAGCCAGGGGAACTCCCTGCAGCTTCACGTCTATGCGCAGCTTTTTCTTAAGGGGCCTATGGGTTTCTGTCTTGAACACCCCCCTCCGGGACGCACAAAAACCCACCCTATTTTGGCTGGGGACCTTGGTACCTTTCAGAGGCAATTCAGGGGACCTGTTCTTTGGATGACCCATGCAGGCCGATGCTATATGGCCTTGCCTTCCGCACGCTCGACATACAGCAGATCGAAATCAGCAGTCGGCCCTCCTGTGGCGACCCCCACAGCCGAAACAGCGAAGGGATGCAGGCGGTGGCCCTCTACGGTCCGGCAGTCGTCTCTCCGCCGATGGCTGGATCTTGTCCACCTCTTCCTCCTCGGAGTCTTCTCCAGAGGCCTCACGTGCGGCCTCCTGGTGGACTGGGACGGCCGCTGGATGACTCTTCGTAGACCGCAAGGTCTTCACCGCACCTCCGGCTGCTTTCTCTGCTGCGATTTCTCATAAGGCATCTTGAAAGGTGACATCCGTCTTTGCAAACAGCTTCTGCTGCACTTCGCGGCTTCGCAACCCACACATAAGTCTATCTCGGAGCCTTTCCTCCAAATCTTGAAACGCACATGGGCGTGCGGCTTGCCTCAAGGCCGCGATGAAATCCGCAGCTGATTCGCCGGGCCGCTGGTCCCTTTGCTCGAACTGATGCCTCCAAGCTATAACCCAGAGCTTGGGCTCGAAGTGTTCTCGCAGCATCTTCTTCAAATCGGCGTACGCGATTGATTCCAATGGTGCCGGGGCAACAAGATTCTCAGCGATTTCAAAAGTCTCTTGCCCACAGACACACAGCAAGGTAGCCGCTTTCAGGCCATCTTCCTGGACTCTATTCACTCTGAAGTAGTTTTCAACGTGAGCTGCATACGAGCTCCAGCGTTCCGGATGCGAGATGTCGAATTTGCCGAGACGGTCCAGCTTGGACATCTTCTTCTTCGATGGCCTCATCCACGTCTCTCGCCATAAGGAATCGAGAAGGGGTCCGACGGAGCCAAGCCCGCCTCCAGCGTATGTATGCTGGCCGGCGACTGCTCCTCCTGGATGCCGCGCTTCTCTTCTCTTCCCGGCCTAGGTGAGTAGGCCTACTTCTGTTTCTTCGGGATTCCAAACGGTGAATCCCATCTTCGTCGCCAATGTTCTGTTCGCAACGCAGACATGAAGATGAGGCAGTTGGTACAAAAGATGTTCTTTATTGAAGACATTTACTGAACAGAAGCAAACGAGAAAATGGCAACATGCCCTTTTATACTTCCCCTGCAAGGGGAGGCTCAACCAATGAATGCAGGCTATTCTCCCGCCTCGCGCATGCGCATGAGGCTGGAGACAGCCTGTCTGGGTCCCGGGCAAACACGTGGTCTGCCCGGGTCTCTGCAGTTGTCCTGCAGGTTTCCTGACCCTTGCTGATTGACTCAGCAAGGCCCAGGACACAACAATTATGAGCTATTAATATGACACAAAACACTATATCAATGGAAAGCATGCAAGTCAGCATAGAATCAAATCTCAGTAATAATAGCAATTACCCAAAAATCAAGTAAAGATGACCCCAGTCTGGTCAGAACAGCATCTTTCTGAGAGTAATCAGGAAGGGCAGCTGCTAGATCTTCAAAGGAGTTTTTTCACCCCAGAGAACTGGCATTGTTGCTGAGAAGGCTGAGGCCTGACCAGAATCTTCTGCCACCCACGATCCCCTGAGAAAGCAGGCAGTGTCAGCAATTGCTCACATAAGAGCAGACCAGAGGCTGTCATGGTCTATGACAAAGCAAATGAGAGGTTTTTTACTCAACAGCTCAATTCTCACACAATTGCAGAAATGGATGAGAAGGAAGCAAGTATTTAAAAACATATTTTCTGTAGATATAGTCATTTCTGTCATTTACCCTCTAAACTCCCTGAGTCATTTGGGGTTTAATGATTTTAAGTTTTTGCTGAAACATTCTTTTTTCCAATTTTAATTTATGCGGCAATCTATTCCTGAGATCTTTGATTATGGCAAGAGTTTCCTTTCACTTTTTATTCTATTCCAACTGTCCCTGGGTTGTGGAAAATATATATCTCTATATAGAGATACACAATGAAAAATTTGTGGATTCAGTAAATAAAGCTTGAGAATATAATGATAATCTGTGGGTAATTCAACACATTTTTCAATTAATTCAATAAATGACCTACTTCAATGAAGGTCTCCTATGAATGACAGATTTTCAACTTCATTGCAAATCTAAGTAGCAACAACCAAAGGATTTTCACTGGTGAAAAGAAGCAGCATCAGACACACACACACAAAAAGGAACTGTGCGTCTATCTATGTAGCAGTCATTTCCCCTCTTTTGGGCAATATGCTTACTCTTGGCAAGTATTGATTCAAACTCACACACGCTCCCCACCGCAACATTGCTACACCATGTGGAAAAGGTATTTTTCAAGTGACTTTTCTAACAAATGTTGATTGGGAAATGTGGGGAAATTTCCCTTGTGTTTTCTCTGGGGTATTTAAGACCATCTATTCTTCTGTTTCAAGAAAGTGGCATGTTGTGTTTATCTGGATATTTCTAAGGCCAGAGAATGAAGAGCTACAGGTAAGAGAATATGGGGTTGTTTCTTTAAAAAAAAAAAGTTGACGTGGAGGAGAAATCAGTTGATTACAGCCAGAATAGTAGAAAGACAGGGAGTTTGACTATTAAGTGGAAGGCAGCTTAGTTATTCTTAAAAGTTCTAATAAATCATATGTGGAGAACCTTCTGGAAACATTTGTGAGAATATACATTTTCAAAAATTAAAAATACTCCTGCCTATAAAGTTGGATGTAATTCAAGAAGCAAGAGGTTCTATTCTTATTTTTGTTTAATTTGTTCATATACAACAAAAGGAAATTTTGATGGGAGTATAAAAATGTTTGGTTTTGTCCCTTATAACAAAGTGGAGGCTGGTCCCTCTTTCAAAATATGGTTTCATCTACATGATTGGTATGGGCTGACATATATAACAGACACAAGACAGAAATAATAGAGAAATAGAAATGAGATTGGTTCCAAGTCTCTAGCCTCATAAATGGCTGTCCCTCGCTTAGTATTATCCAGAATAATCAGGCAGCAGCTCAAACACTCTGCTGATTGAAAGATTTGGGAATGGAAAATTCATCACATCTGGAAAATTCTAGATTAGAGGAAGCCTGGCTATAGTGCTCATAAATTAGGCATTCCTCACCATCGTCTCAAGCCACCTAGCACAGGGGTCTTCAAACAGGCACGCTGGCTGAGGAATTCTGGGAGTTGAAGTCCACAAGTCATAAAAGGCAGAAGTTTGAAGACCCCTGACCTAGGATGTTCTTTATCAGTGCTGCTGACCTCCCCCCCTCAAAAAAAAACCCTTCCAAAGCAATGAGCTACCATTTAAGTTACTTAAGGCAGATGTTTTGTTTTGCATGATGATAACTTCTTTTTTTCAATTATAAGAAATTGAAAGTATTAGAATCAGAGGAGAAGGGGAACTATCAAATAAAGATGTGTTAAAATTTGGAGATGGCAATTTAGAAGCCCAAATCGGCAATAGTTAGAACAAGCTCCATTCAACTGAGTGCTTTGCATAGTCAGGCAGAAACCAATCCCCATAATCCTGGTAGGGACACTGAGTGATTGGTCACTGTGATTGACCACAGATTTTCAGTGGTGGCAGCTCATGCAGTTAGTTCAGTGTGGGATCATCGTCATCAATTAATGGTCCAATATTAGTTCTGATCTGGGATGGAATTCAAGGCAAAAAAGGCAAAACAAAAAACAAAAAAAACCCCCAATAGTCTTGCTTCTTACTACTCTATATAACGGGTGGGCAATTAATTTCCCCAGGGGACCACATAAGAAACTGGGACAGTTGTGGAGGGCTGAACCAATAGGGCTGTGAAGGTGCATAGGCATGTATAGATGTGCATATGTAAATTAAAATAAAAATAGCAATTGCCTTCAAAATAAAAGCAATGCAGTTGTATTTCATGTATGGGATATATTTACATTTGAAATCTAATTTCTGATTGACTTCACATGGGCCAGCCAAAGGGCTGGATATCATCTGGGAGTAGTAAAATGCCCAGGTCTGCTATATAAAAGGTTTAAAGGTTTTGCCAGTCCAGTCGTGACCGACTCAAGGGGATGGTGTTCATGTCCAATTCTTAGCCAAGGGAGCTTTTGTCATCATACAAAATTCAGATTAATTAGAGGTGAATCTTATTCAACAAAGGCAACAGGACTCAGGATATTAGGTATGTTATATTAACTTATTAGGTATGTTAAAAGCAGCAAGAGTTTTTAAACCCATTATATGAACCATTGCTTCTTGTTTCCTGTTGATTCTATGTCAAAACATTCCCCACTTTTCCTCTCATTTATACATTTTTCAGTATCACTAGAAAGATTTTTTCCCCTTCTGGCCAATAATCTGCTTCCCAATTTCACTAGGGATTAGTTCATCTGGATTGTTTTATCTGAAATTACGAATGCCAAAAAGATATCTGCTGTTGCAGAAATCACGGCTGCCCAAATCACAATTTTATTCCTGACCCATGATATGCTTAACTGTTGTTTGAATAAATAGCAGGGTACTGGGTCCACTTATCACACTAAGGCAGAAAACATAGTTTATAAATTGCAGTACTGTCATGCGATTTAAGGCATTGCCAAAGCCAAACAATCCACATTATGGGATTAGCACTCTGTATGAATCAAATTACAGTACAATTCTCCTTTGTATGACTTTGTAGGACTTCAAATTGACATATTGGTAAAACCTGTCAATTTTATTCAGAGACTTGCACTGCAGAGGACTATGTATGCATTTTCATGTTTTTTCAGTTCTGAGTTATATCCAGCTTTAGCATGCATGAGGCAAGGTTCAAGTTTCACATCACAATTGCAAATTTGAAAAGGCAGGAAATAAATCATTGAGTAATGAGTAAAGTACTGCACACTGTATTCAGATGCCTCAAGGTTAAGCCACCATGAATATAATTCAGCACTTTTAACTGGCTTTTTCCTGTGTCATTCATAAACAATAGCCTTGTAGCAATAAGAAGTATATTCTTGAGCAAGAGACCTAAACAGTTCATTAACTTGTACTGTTCAGGGAAATAAACCAGTTCCATTAGACCTTTGCTGTCAAAGGTTTGGAGTTTTTCTAAGCATCTCTGGTCGTTTTAGTATTCATTTTTGCCCCCCCCCCCCATATATTCAAAAGAAAGTAGTGGAGGATGCAAGACCTTCAACCTGTTTGAGATGGCCAAGATCCTTGCAACACTATGGCTTTTTTTCCTTCAAAAAAGGTAAAAATAGTAGGAATTGGGGAGGAGAGGGGAGGCCAGCAGCTTCTCAGTTTCCTTTGTTATGCTAGTAGGACCAACAAAATAGCTTCTGGTAATCAAGGATTTAATGCTGGTGGACTTTGCATGATCCCAAACCTCAAAATTAGAGCCAAGGAGGGGACTGAGAGCACGCATGTGAAATTTCCTCAGTTGTATGATGTGCCATCAGTACAGAGTTCAGAATCACATCCATATTAGGAGAGAAGGGATAACCACAGCACTGTAGACTTTTAGCTTTGTGGAAATATGGATGTTGTATTGATTCTAGTATGCAGCCATCCCAGAGCCTGGCAGCTGGTATCCCTTACGTTTTGGACTTCAGCTTGCATTAGACTCATCTAGTATAATCATGAAAAAAGACTGTGGGGGTTGTTTAAAACATCAGGAAGGCACCTGCTTGCTTTAGCTACCTTAGAACAGGGGTGATATTCCTTTCATGGCAAAGCATTAGAAATGCATGTATAGCATTCCTTTTCTATGTGAGTATGCACCTTCAAGTCACTGTTGACTCCTGGTGACTATCTGAATGAGATTCTACAGTTTTCTTGGCAAGATTTCAGAAGTGGTTTGCCCTTGCCTCCTTCCAAGCCTGAGAGAGAGTGACTGGCTCAAGATCATTTGGTTGGCTTTGTGCCTGAAGCAGAGCTAGAACTCACAGTCTCCTGCTTTCTAGTTTGATATCTTTAACCACTACACCAAAATGGCTTTCTATGGCATTTCTTAGCAGAATCTAAGATGCTACCTGCTACCTGTGTCATTCTAAAGCACAGAGTAAGTTGTCCATCTTACCCATAAGGCAACTTGCACTACTACATGTGGTTCAAGTGTTTCCAAGTTCATAATTTAGACCAGATCTGGATATACTTGTCATGAAAGTCAGTTGCTGATAATATGGAGAGCTTACTGGCATTTTGTTTTCATTTGCAGGTCTCCATATGTCATCCATGATTTTTCTCTTTCCTGTTTCATATGGAAAGTGGTGCCCAGACTCGTGTGCATTTTCAGTGCTAATATGCTCAACATTTCTGCCTTCCGAATCCATCGTGTGGAAAGTGCAGGTGAAAGTTCTCAACATGATAGACAATCCATGGAAAGAAGAGTCTCCTCTTGTTGGTTCTTCTGATTCTTCTCTTCTTTAATACAAAATAATTCTGTGTTTATGCAGATAACTGCCAAGATCACACCATATACTCCTGGCCTATGTTTATCCTGGAAGGAGAACCCACAGTCCTAAAATGTCTACAATACAAAAATACAAAGCCTTTTGATCTACCCCTTAACCTGACTTGGAATAAAAAAGATTCATCAACTATTATCCCTGCAGGATTCAAGGGGCCAAGAATAATGTCACAAGGTGATGCTGTCTGGCTTTTACCAACCATTCTTCAAGACAGTGGGGAATACATCTGCACTCGAAGGTAAGCATACAACTCATGGGATTGTTAAGTTTTACACAGTTTAAGTTTGGAAAGAGAGTGCATTTATAAAGCCAGGAGTAGCTAAGAGTTTAGTGGAAAAGGCACTAGAGTACTAACACATCACTCAAAGTATATTCTTTGGAGGAGAGTTGTTTCTTGTACAACATATCTTATGTATGGTGAATACACAGTTGGAAATATATTAATCCACTTTTATTAACACAAAGCGTAACTATTCAATTTAGGATCAAGAAATAGAACAAAATACATTTAATTTGCATATTTAAGTAAACTAATAGATTTTTTTTTATTCCTGGACTAATGTGAACATAGTTTCCTTCAGACTGTGCAGCTTCCCTGAATTCTGTGATATTTGGTGGTTGCTAATTTATGGAGTAATGGTGTCCACCTTAATAAAATGTATCCATGATAACAAAATGACGTCTGAGTTAGGAAACTTCTGAATATTAAGGATTGCCAACAAATCAGACTAGATATATTTTTTACCATTCTTGTAATATCTACAAGTGAAGAGTTTGAGAGTTTAGAATTTCCAAAACATGATTCAGTGGGCTGTTAAATAAAGCATCATTTCAATAATTCAGTCAATGCTGACTACTACTGCATATAATCATATAATTCTTGATTAATGTATGGACCACATTGAAGTATAACACATACACATGCACATGTGCGTGCACACACACACACACACACACAAACATACTGTGTTTCCCCGAAAGTAAGCCCTACCCCAAAAATAAGCCCTAGTTTTGGGGTGAGGCGCATGCTGGGTGTGGGGGATGTCAAGCTGGGGTGGGGGGTAGAGCTGCCCCACATGCCCCACACCCACTTACCAGGCCTCCCATGAGAGACACCTGCCTCTCCTCGCTGGCCCACTTCTTCTGCAGTGTCCCCCAGCCTGGATTTCGCTCTCAGAGGCCTTTACAAAAGGCTTCTGACGGGAAATGTAGGCCTGAGCTCCGTGTCTCCCCCGAAAGTAAGGCCTACCCCAAAAATAAGCCCTAGCTTGATTTTGGGGGTGGGCCTAATATATGCCCTACACCAAAAATAAGCCCTAGTTTTGGGGCGAGGTACACGCCTAAAAGTCAAGCTATGGTGAGGGTGGGGATGTGGATCTGCCCCACGTGCCCCACACACTCCACACCCACTTACCTTGCAGCCAGGCCTCTCCTCATCCACCCACTTCTTCTGAGGCATCTTCTGCAGCCAGGCCTGCATTTCTCAGTGAAAACGGGCCTTTCCGGAAGGCCTCTGCAGCCGAGGACCAAGCTAGAATCCATAGCTCAGTACTCAGCTACATAGGCCTTCTGTAAAGGCCTGATTGCAAAATGCAGGCTGGAACGCAGCTGCAGAATGAAGCTGCTCTTTCGGCCCCAGAAGAAGTGGACCTGCTGGGCGGGGCTGTCAGTGCCGGAGGTGAGTATAAAAGATACCCCCCCAAAAATAAGACCTGGTGCACAAGGCAAAGAGCGAGACTGTGAATTGATGAAAGGCAGCTGGGTGACTTTGGGCCAATCACTCTCTCTCAGCCCAAACCACCTCACAGGGTTGTTGTTGTGGAAAAATAGGATATGCTCACTGTTCTGTTCGCAACACAGACATGAAGACGAGGCAGTTGATGCAAAAAGGTGTTCTTTATTTGGTACTTGCACTGAACAGAAGCAAAGGAGAATGGGCAACATGCCCTTTTATACTTCCCCTGCAAGGGGAGGCTCAACCAATGAATGCAGGCCATTCTCCCACCTTCGCGCATGCGCACAAGGCTGGAGACAGCCTGTCTGGGTCCCGGTCAACTTATGGGCTGCCCGGGTCTATACAACCGGTCCCGGGCAAACACGTGGTCTGCCCGGGTCTCTGCAGTTACCCTGCAGGTTGCCTGTGCCTTGCTGAGTCATTCAGCAAGGCACAGGCAAAGGAGAATGGGCAACATGCCCTTTTATACTTGCCCTGCAAGGGGAGGCTCAACCAATGAATGCAGGCCATTCTCCCACCTTCGCGCATGCGCACAAGGCTGGAGACAGCCTGTCTGGGTCCCGGTCAACTTATGGGCTGCCCGGGTCTATACAACCGGTCCCGGGCAAACACGTGGTCTGCCCGGGTCTCTGCAGTTACCCTGCAGGTTGCCTGTGCCTTGCTGAATGACTCAGCAAGGCTCAGGACACAACACCCCTCCCCCCTAGGCTGGGACAATGCCGTCCCGGTCTATATCAGTACCATGTAACATTTAATCCAAATGTCACTCTGGCTGTTCCCTGTACCCCTTCGTAACCTGGTTCCCTGGGGATTCAAATTAACCCACGGTCTTTCAGTTTTTGATAACAATCGGCCTCTAGGGACCGCAAATACTCCTGCAAGTATTTAGGCGGGGCCTTAATCCGCCCCGATCTTCGCAGATCCAAGGTAGGGCCGGGTGTGATGACATGTGGGGGAATTACATTGGGTGCTGGATTGCTGGCTCCCGGTCTGCGCACAACAAACCAGGACTTTGTCGCCCAGAAGACTCAGGGGTTCCCCCTAACTGCTGACTGGCTGGGTCCGCGAAACCCAAACCAGATTTCCTTGGTGGGGTCGAGTTCCCCGAGTTCCTTGGTGGGGTGGAGTTCCCCGAAAACCCTTGGAACTCCCCTTGGGAGCAATGTCCTTCGGGCCCAAGGCCAGCAACAGGGGTGCCCTGAGTAGCCGATTTATGGCCATTTGCCCTAAGCCAGGGACCTCTGCCAGAGTCAGGAGCCGCCTCCATGGCAGAACTTCCTGCTTCTATGCCAGAGTCAGGATCTGCCTGCATGGCCAGACCCTCATCTGGGACATTTGCAGACCCCTCTGCTTGGAGAGACTGTGATCCACAATTGTAATTGGGGTCCTCCTCCCCTCTGAGAGCAGAGTCAGGGGAGTGATGCCGGCCCGGCAGCCACCAACGCAGCTGGTCTATGTGGTGCCGGAGGACATGCCCATCATCCAAGACCACTTCATATGACAGAGGCCCAGAGACCTTAGAGATTACAGCCGGTACCCAGAGATGCCCCTGCCCATAGTTCCTGGTCCACACCGGATCACCCACTTGAAGTCTCCTAGGTGCCCGTGGCTGCGACACCTGTGAAGCCACCCGGTCTGGGTGAAGCCTGTCCAACTTTGTGATGAGTCTGCGACCCCAGCGGAGTTCAGCTGGGCTCTTTCCCGTGGCAGTGCATGATGTGGTGCGGTGTGTGACAAGAAAATCAGCTAACCTGTGATGCCAGGGTCCTTGAGTGATTCTCTTTAATGCATCTTTAGTGGTACGCACCATGCATTCAGCCTGACCGTTGGTGGCAGGATGGAAAGGAGCAGATGTGGCGTGCCGGATCATGTTGGCTTGTAGAAATGCCTGAAACTCAGAAGAGGTAAATTGTGGACCATTGTCTGAAACTAAAACATCAGGAAGGCCATGGGAAGCGAAGATTCCTCTGAGCACTTGGATGGTCCTGGCAGTAGTAGTAGAGGACACAGGAACAACCTCTAGCCATTTGGAATGGCTATCCATAAGGAGGAGGAAGAATTGCCCCTGAAAGGGCCCAGCATAATCTATATGGACACGTGACCAAGGAGTGAGTGTCTCCTCCCATCTATGTACAGGGGCCTGGGGCATTTCTGGCCGTGATTGCTGGCACACTTGGCATCCCTGAACCTGGGCCTCGATGTCTTTATCGAGGCCAGGCCACCAAAGATGGCTGCGCGCAAACGCCTTCATCCTCACTATTCCTGGATGTCCCTCATGAAGAGAGAGCAATACTCTAGTCCTCAATGAGGCCGGGATGACTACTCTGTTGCCCCACAGGATGCACCCCTTGAATGTGGACAATTCGTGCTTCCTGCGCCAGAAACTCTGGAATTCAGCACCAGGACACGTGTCAGGCCATCCTGACAGCACACATGTCAGCATGCGTGCAAGCGTGTGATCAGTGGCAGTTTCTGCAGCCACATCCCTTGCATTGAGGGGAGACTCTGGTAAGTCCTGAATGGACAGAATATGTACAGCTGGGGCAGGGTCTGCCTCTATTTGCCTAAGAGGTAACCTGCTTAGGCCATCTGCGTGGCCCATCTCAGTACCTGGTTTGTGAACCAGTGTGTAATCATACGCTGCTAAGAAGATAGACCATCTCAGCATTCTAGGAGATATTATCTGGGGAGTTTGTTTGTTAATTGTGAACAACCCTAGCAAAGGCTTGTGGTCAGTATAGACTGTGAAATGGCATCCATACAAGAAATCATGAAATTTCTTTATGCCTGAGATTATTGCCAAGGCCTCCCTGTCAATTTGTGCGTAATTTCGCTCTGCAGATGAGAGGGTCCTCAAATAATAGGCCACAGGGACCTGTGTTCCATCTTCCTTGAGATGGCTTAGCACTGCTCCTACCCCATAAGGGGAAGCATCGCATGCATTGCACACTGGCAATTGCTCATTGAAGTGAGTCAGTACAGCATTTGAGGATAATAAGGCTTTGACCTTTGAGAAGGCTTCCTCATGGACCTTTGTCCATGCCCACGGAGCCTGTTTGTCTAAGAGCCTGTGAAGCGTCTCAGCCACAGCAGCTTTGTTAGGCAGAAAGGAATGGTAAAAGTTCAAGAGGCCCCAAAAAGCCTGAAGCTCAGTTTTTGACTGGGGACTAGGGGCCATTTGAATGGCCTTGAATTTGGATTCCGCGGGGTGGATGCCATCTGCATCGATGCGGAACCCCAAGAACTTGGTGGATGACACACCGATGTGACACTTGTCCTGCTGAAGCTTCAGCTCAGCTTGGCGGAACCTCAACAAGACAGCCCTCAGCCTTTCGGCTAAGTTTCCTGATGATTCTCCTGCAATGAGATGTCATCAAAATAGGGGCAGACCCCGGGAATCCCTCGGAGCGTTCACTCCATCACCCCTTGGAAAAGGCCAGGGGCTACATTTACCCCAAACTGCAGCCTCTTCACCTTGAACGCACCTCTGTGCGTGACTATGGTCTGGGCTTCAGCAGTTGCCTCATCAACAGGCAACTGTTGATATGCTTGAGCCAAATCAAGCTTAGCAAAGTACTTCCCTCCTTTCAGTGAGGCCAGAATGTGGCTCACTACGGGCACAGGATAAGCATGCTGCTGTAAGGCCTTATTCAGCGTGCACTTATAGTCCGCGCAGATGCGGACTTCCCCATTGGATTTTAAGGGAGTTACTGTGGGGGTTTCCCATGGACTAGAGTCCACAGGTTCCAGAATGCCCTGTTGGAGCAGTTTGTCCAACTCGGCATCAATCTTACTTTTTAATGCAAAAGGCACCCTCCTAGGCTTGACCCTTATGGGTGTAATGCCTGGATCCAATTTTAATGTAATGGGAGGCCCCTTGTACGATCCAAGTTCCGAGCTGAACACATCTGCAAACTCCTTGCATACGCCCGCAAGGCTAGCCGTTTGCAGCTGGTTCAGACCGGTCACCTGGATACCAAGTGCCTCGAACCAGTCGAGTCCGATGAGACTCGTTCTGTCCCCCCCAACAACTACTACATCCAATGCACCTTGGAAGCCCTTTCGCTGCACTCTGAGCGTGGCTTCCCCTTTTACGCTTACTCTCGTGTTTTGAAATCAGTAAGGACAAGGTTGGAAGGCCTGAGCTTTACTCTCGAGCCACTCCGGAAAGAAATCTTGTTGAACATGTCCATTAAAATGATAGACAACGTGGAGCCTGTATCCAGCTCCATAGCCATGGGAACTCCCTGCAACCTTACGTCAATACGGAGCTTTTTCTTAAGGGGCCTATGTGTTCCTGTCTTGAACACCCCCCTCCTAGATGCGCAAAAACCCACCCTGTTTTGGCTGGGGACCTTGGTACCTTTCAGAGGCAATTCTGGGGACCTGTTCTTTGGACGGCCCATGCAGGCCGATGCAATGTGGCCTTGCCTTCCGCACGCTCGACAGACAGCAGATCGAAACCGGCAGTCGGCCCTCCTGTGGTGACCCCCACAGCCGAAATATCGAAGGGATGCCGGCGGTGGCCCTCTCCGACCCGGTAGTCGTCTCTCCGCCGATGGCTGTATCTTCTCCTGAAGCCTCACGGGCGGCCTCCTGGTGGATCGGGACGGTCACTGAATGACTCTTCGAAGACTGCAAGGCCTTCACGGCGCCTCCGGCTGCTTCTTCTGCTGCGATCTCTCGGAGAGCATCTTGGAAGGTGACGTCCGTTCTCGCAAACAGTTTCTGCTGTACTTCGCGGCTTCGCAACCCGCACACCAGTCTATCTCGGAGCCTTTCCTCCAAGTCTTGAAATGCACAAGGGCGTGCGGCCTGCCTCAAGGCCGCGATGAAATCCGCAGCTGATTCACCTGGCCGTTGGTCCCTTTGCTCGAATTGATGCCTCCACACAATGATCGAGAGCTTGGGCTCGAAGTGCTCTCGCAGCATCTTTTTCAAATCGGCATATGCGATTGATTCTAATGGTGCCGGCGCAACAAGATTCTCCGCTATTTCAAATGTCTCTTGCCCGCACACACAAAGTAGGGTAGCCGATTTCAGGCCGTCTTCCTGGATTTTGTTTACTCTAAAGTAATTTTCAACGCGAGCTGCATACGAGCTCCAGCGTTCAGGATGCGCGATGTCGAATTTGCCCAGACGGCCCATCTTGGACATCTTCAACTAGATGGCCTCGTCCACACCTCTCGCCATCAGGAATTGAGAAGGGGTCCGATGAAGCCAAGCCCGCCTCCAGCGTATGTATGCTGGCAGGCGGCTGCTCCTCCTGGACACCGCGCTTCTCTTCCTGGCCTGGGTGAGTGGGCCTACTTCTGTTTTCTTCGGGATCCCCAACGGCGGATCCCACCTTTGTCGCCAATGTTCTGTTCGCAACACAGACATGAAGACGAGGCAGTTGATGCAAAAAGGTGTTCTTTATTTGGTACTTGCACTGAACAGAAGCAAAGGAGAATGGGCAACATGCCCTTTTATACTTCCCCTGCAAGGGGAGGCTCAACCAATGAATGCAGGCCATTCTCCCGCCTCACGCATGCGCACGAGGCTGGAGACAGCCTGTCTGGGTCCCGGGCAATTTATGGGCTGCCCGGGTCTATACAACCGGTCCCGGGCAAACACGTGGTCTGCCCGGGTCTCTGCAGTTACTCTGCAGGTTGCCTGTGCCTTGCTGAATGACTCAGCAAGGCTCAGGACACAACACTCACTGTCTTGAGTTACTTGTAAAAATAATAAAGGTGGAACATAAATAAATAATAAATGAATAATTGTGGCCCCTCACCACACATAGAATGGAGGATTTGAGAAGGTTTCTTTTTGCATTGGAGAGATTTTAGAAGTTACTTTTAGCATTTTTAAGAGAGCTAAAAAAATCATTTTAAAGAGCAAAGTAAGTCTCAAGCACCCCGAAAGACCTACTTAAGATCTGCCTCCTAGCTATGTCCCTCAACATGAATACAAATCCAGGTACAGCTCTTGATTCTATACAAGTTGCACTTGGGCATATTTATGCCACAATTAATATGAGCCCTTTACTATAGTTACACTTAGCTTTATTAAGATTAGAATTTTACTGTTGTTTTCTTTTGGAGAAAATGGTAAGGAGAAGGCTTACTTATGAGCTGGGCAATCAGTCGTAAAAAAAATAGTCTAGAGTTTCACCGACCTCTTATTCTGTTCCAGAAAATCCCCTAGCTCTAAGGACTAGGGGTGAAAGAAGAGCACCAGGATTTCTGTGAGCAGAAGTGTTTTCAACAAAATCAGTGGACACAATTCAGTATGTTAGTACTGTCCAGTTTCTAGTATTCCTATTACATGTTGTCTAAAATGATTAAATATGAGTAATAAAGAATGAAAAGTTTCATCTTTGTGTTTTAATGCTGCAATTCCTCATTATGAATTTGTCTTTTCTCTGCAGAAATTCCTCTTACTGCTCTAAAGTGTCATTGCATTTAAAAGTTGTCAAGAGAAGTGAAGCCAATAATATTTCCTATCCTCAGAAGGCATTCCTGTTTAGTTCCGAAAAGATAGTTTGTCCTAATCTAGAAAATTTTATACAAAACAATACCAATTATGAACTCAAGTGGTACAAGGTATTATTTTCAAATCATTTCTAAATGTCTTTGTGGGGATGTGAATATGAATTTCCAATATTCAAAATTCAGTAAAGAAGGTAAAGAATCTGTAGTCCTTCAGAGCTTGCTGGATTGCTGGTTCCATTACCTCTGACCATTATGTTCTGTCTTAAACTCAGGGAACTATACAACTGTCATCAACTCTGTTATACATTACAAACTGAATAGGATGAAACATTCAGTAGTGATCAACTTGTGATCAAGTCTCAGTCTAAATGAAGCCTATGCTATAGCTTTGTTTGACTTCTGGACCACTCACACCACCATATCATTGTAATTCAGCAATATTGTTTTGGGGACCTGTAATGCTCTCACTACAATTGTGGACTTTTTTCCTCTTCCATTTTAAGATGTTATTGTTTTTCCCCAAAGTGCTGACTGTTAACATAATGGCCATTTTCCACTAGAGTCCTTGAGTATCTTCATAGCATCACCCAGCCATTGTGGAAGTGATATCAAGCCTGTTCTCATTCCTGTTACTTTAAATCAATGATGCTATAAATCACTATTTGAGAAATGACCAGCAACCCCCCCCCCCCTTGAACCTGAAATAGATAAGTAGCGGTGCTAACTCAGGTGAGTTGGATATGCTAAAACTCATCTATTAAATATATCTGAAGAAAATATCTCTCTGCATTAGGTGGCCTATATCACATAATATTTTCTTCTAGGCTTCCTACCCCAATTTGGCTTTTTAAAAAAATTATTGGCATGCTACAAAGCAAATAAACAGCCATGAGAGATTTCCTGACATCCATCACAACATGCTCTCAAAATCCCAAAGATTCCCACTATTGGTAAAAAGTAGACCACTCTCCAATGAAAGTAGAAATGGCCCTGACCTTGTTATTATTTTTGAGCCAATTCAAATCTTTCCTTTTTGTCCATATTTTTTTTAGTTCTATCATGTTTTCTATTGCCTCCTCATGTTGATTTCAGATGGTAGATTTCTTTTTCATTGTATTGCTTTTTGTATGTTTTTGTCTGGCTGACTTTACCTTAGCAACTTTCATAATTTTTGACAAAAATAACTTTATATTTTAAGAATTAAATATCAATCAAATCACATAGATTCAAGTTGCCTGTTTCTAGCTTATAAAAAGATATTTGATTATTTTTAACAAATCATTCTTGAAAACAAATATAGGAGATCTCCAAAGATCGGTGTCACCACATCAACAGTATGATCATTAAACAAATCTGGACATTTTAAATAGCCCAAGATCAATTAAAAAATATATATATGCAAGAGGAAAATTGATGTTACCTTTACACTGAAGCAAAGCTGATACTACAATTAATCATTAAATATTCCTTTTCTTTTCTTTTTATCTTTAGGACTCTACACGTCTGAACATGGATAATAAGAAGTTTGCAGCTCTGAATGGCACTAATTATCTCTTGATCAATTCTATTTCTATGAATGATTCAGGCTATTATACTTGTGAAATGATCTTTGAGTTTGAAAAGGAACAATATAATATTACCAGAACTATTCAGCTACAGATACTTGGTAAAAGAAACACAAAAACAACTAAAACTATTTGAGTGAATGGAGTATTTATAACTATTAAATATGACACTAATAGTCATATTTTTAAGTTAATTTAATTTTTATATAATGAGTTTCCATCGGGATAAATTTTATAACTTAGGGGTAGGGTTGCAAAGTATAGAAGATGGGGCTGTACTCATTATGAGGACCAATTTTGCAAAAAAAAAAAAAAAAAGGTTACAGAGCCAGTTGTTAATTCCAAGTAAGATGGTAAAAAATTCCTTTCTGTGACTCTTAAAAGCTGTGGCCAGGGTCGATAGCACTTATCTAGATGGGACAATGGTTAGTTTTCAAATAAGGCAATATTATTTTGGCTAACATACACATGTGTTTTTTTATTTCTGCTAATTCATTGGATGGCTAGGACATGATATGTAAAAGTCTTGCAACCAGCTATATCAGTTACTCTCATTTTTTGGATTTGTTTCTTGATGTAAGACCAGAAGTATAAAGGAAATATAGATGTGTAGTATGTATAATTGTACACCGATTGATTAATCCAACTTTTTTCTATGTAATTGCAGTTGCACAAAATCTGCTTATCTCTAAGTATAAATAGTTTGCTAGAAAGTGATCTGGCAGAAAATTGTGAAAAAAAATAAAGAAGTTTCTGTTTACAGAAACTTCCTTATCTTCAAGTTTCTCAGCATTAGAGCTGTCATATGCCAAAATTACCAGATTATCCAGTACAACATTCCAGCTACTTGCTTCAGATAACTTCTTGAAATATCTTCATGGATTGAGAACATAAATCCTTAACTGTCGATGGAAGCTAAAACTGGTGTCTTAAATAAGGAAATCTAACAATTATGTCCAAAGATAGCTGTTTGAAATAATTTCAGACAAATAGATTTACTTAGTGATGCAAAAAATAAACTAAGGTATGAGATTTTCTTTAGAAGAAAAAATGGCTCTAGCTAAGGTAGCTGTCCCATTCTCTTTTTAAAGGTTTTTAAACTAGCTTTCTCGATGGATTGAACCATAGACAAGATGGGAATGTGTTGCCTGTTAAATAGCCAAAAGATGGCAGTAATGTCTTTAACAACTCAAGCAGCACATTTCTCCTCTTTCCCAATGTTAAAATGTTCCAACTAGTACAGATATTCTATAAAATTCAGAAAGACTAGTGAGGTCTTACCTCTGTGTTTTAGGTGGTGAAGACAAGAAATCCATCATGCCACTTAAAAGGCTAACCTGAGGTAAAAGGTAGCACTGGAAATGGACTTTAGAATATGTGCTATACTCCAGCATGCATCAGTGCTAATTCCTGTATTTATAGCAGAACTACTAGATTCTGTAACAGCTTTGTTTCTTATGCCATCCATCTTGTAAAGTCACAGGATTAATTTTTTTTCACCATGTATATGTATACATTCGAACTAGGCTGTGATGTTTCTCTGTGTCATATATGTGTGTGTAGGGGGGTATATGCATAATGGTATTTTTTTTGAGAGCTGAATGAAATGAAATTTCATTTTAATGTATGCTGATTAGTGTACATTTAAAGTGACAATAACGTTTCTATTCTGTTCTGTTCTGTTCTGTTCTATTCCACGCCACGCCACGCCACGCCACGCCACGCCACGCCACCCCATCCCATCCCATCCCATCCCATCCTATTCTATGCCAATTGTCTCTTTTCAACTGCCCAGTCTAATGCTGAAAACCACCCCATATTCAACCTTTGCTCTTTGTTTTTTGATTTTGTAACTTGAAGAGAACAATAACTATTTCGGTGTTTTGCATTTTCTTCAAACTATAAGCTATGTCCTTTTCTGCTTCCTACAGCTTGGACAAACTATGGGCCTACTGGTGTTACAGCCCCCATTTCTCCCGCTCTCTAGTGCAGGGATCCCCAACCCCCGGTCTGTGGACTGTACCAGCAACTGGGCTGTGCAAACAAGCAAAGCCCCATCCGCAGGATGCAGGCAGCACACAAAATGATGCCCCCTCCGGTCCGCGGAAAAACCTCTCTCCACGTAACCAGTCCCTGGTGCCCAAAAGGTTGGGGACCTCTGCTCTAGTGGGTCAGATTAGTTAATTCTGCTCTGGAGCTCACAGAGATGCAATTGTATTCAGTATTTTACTTCTTCTTCACACCACTTGCTGCTCTATGAGTTTGTGTACATTTCTGATATGTTAAACTGAGCAAGCAAGCAAACAACTTTACTTACTAACCATGGTTTTAAAAACAGATTAGGGATATACAGTTTCCTGTTTAAAATGCCCTGAATTGTAAGACCATGATGATTATAGAAATAAAATGAACTGCTGAGGGTATTCTGTTGCTAATCCCATGTCCTTGGAAATGATCACCATTTAATTGTAGAAATGAGTGTATATTTTTGAAATATTAATAAGCATGTTCAGCTGGATAACCCCAACTCTTATACCACAGGGTATAATATGAAGATAGGCTCAAGCAATATCCACTTTGTGAACTCTAGCATGTCTATATGACACCCTGTTTTCCACAGATCCCATCACCTATTGATCTCTGGATAGTCACTGTGAAATGTCCAGATTTTTGGCCTTGAGGCCCAGCAAGTCTAAACAACACAAATGATTAGCTATTCTAAGAAGTGAGGTCCATATTTCTGGAGTACTCCTAGGCTGAGTAGGCTATCTTTACTTTATTAATGAATCAAATTTAAATAGTTGTCCATCTCACAGGAAGTGACTCTGGATAGTATAAAATAATCCTTATGCTTCAACTCTCTGCCAACAGAAAGCTGCTTCTGCAGATAGCATTACAATAGCTTTACTTGCAGTCTAGATTATAGTTCAACATGTGAACCAGAACCTTGGCCAAATATTGACTTTGACATTTTTGATTATTGATTTTCAGTTTTATCTAGTTCTTTGGAAAATATCACTGTGCTCTTATAGCAGTGACTAGAATGCACACATATTGTAATGATAATATGTTGTTTCAAACATCTAATGATTTCTCCTGATTTTTTTACTAGAACAAAAGAAAAAAAATATCCCCGTGATTGTCAATCCAGATGAAAGGATTACATCAGCAGCTCTCGGTAAGGCCAATAATTTATTTAAGCTACTTGTGAACAGTGAGGGCAATGATTAACCTAATGTCAATTTCCTTTCTTATCTGACAAAACCAGATTAGAAGTAAGCTGGATAATACTAGTCCATTCTTCATAAATGTTTTACAATAATTGTCAACTCTAGGATACATTCCAGCTGAAATTACAGCTAATATTAATGTTAATGGCTAAATGTCTCAGCTAAATTTACCTTGTCTAGGGTTGGATGTTAAACAGACTCAGGCTATAATAACAATAACAATAACAATAATAAAGTTGGAAGGGACCTTGAAGGTCTTCTAGTCCAACCCCCTGCTCAGGCAGGAAACCCTATACCAGGGGTCGGCAACCTTAAACACTCAAAGAGCCACTTGGACCTGTTTCCCAAAGAAAAGAAAACACTGGGAGCCGCAAAACTTGCCCGTGCGCGCGTGCGCATGAGGGGAGGAGCTTGATTGAAGAGTTTAATTAAAAAGAAATAGAGGCTGCTGTGCATGAGTTTTCTCTCTCTCTCTCTCTCTCTCTCCCTCCCTCCCTCCCTCCCTCTCTCTCTCTTTTTGTCTCCCTCCCTCTCTCTCTCTCTCCCCCCTCCCTCTCTCCCTCTCTCCGATCTTCTGCTCACCTGGCAAGCTGGCTTCACGCTGTTCTCCAACAAGCTGACACACATTCTTATTGGGCTGGCGCTCTCCTGCCCTTGGTCTGCCAGTCCTCTTCCCCCACTCAGTGTGAGTGAGTGAGTGTGTGTGTGTGTGTGTGTGTGAGAGAGAGAGAGATGCTGCTTTCTGCTTTCTGCTGCTTCCTGCGGAGACGCAGCAAAGGCAGGAGCCCTGCCCAGTAAGCTTGTCAGCTTGTTGGAGAACAGCGTGAGGCCACTCTCTTTTTTACACAGAGAGAGAGAGAGAGAGAGAGAGAGAGAGAGAGAGAGAGAGAGAGAGAGAGAGAGAGAGAGAGAGAGAGAGAGAAGGGAAGCGCAAGTGCCTCTCTCTGTCTCTGTCTCTCTCTCTGCAAATGGCGGAGGAAGCTGGGAGCCGCAGGAGAAGGCTCAAAGAGCCACATGTTGCCGACCCATGCCCTATACCATTTCAGACAAATGGCTGTCCAATCTCTTCTTAAAGACTTCCAATGTTGGAGCATTCACAGCTTCTGGAGGCAGGTTGTTCCACTGATTAATTGTTCTAACTGTCAGAAAATTTCTCCTTAGTTCTAGGTTGCTTCTCTCTTTGGTTAGTTCCATCCGTTGCTTCTTGTCCTGCCTTCGGGTGCTTTGGAGAATAGCTTGACTCCCTCTTCTTTGTGGCAGCCCCTGAGATATTGGAACACTGCTGTCATGTCACCCCTTGTCCTTCTCTTCAGAGTATTAGACTGTAGACATACCCAATTCCAGCAACCGTTCCTTATATGTTTTAGCCTCCAGTCCTCTGATCATCTTTGTTGCTCTTCTCTGTACTCTTTCTAGAGTCTCAACATCTTTTTTATATTGTGGTGACCAAAACTGGATGCAGTATTCCAAGTGTGGCCTTACCAAGGCATTATAAAGTGGTATTAACACTTCACGTGATCTTGATTCTCTCCCTCTATTAATACAGCCTAGCACTGTGTTGGCTTTTTTGGCAGCTGCAGCACACTGCTGGCTTATATTTAAGTGATTGTTCACTAGGACTCCAAGATCCCTCTCACAGTTGCTACTATTGAGCAAGGTACCACCTATACTATACCTGTGCATTTGGTTTTTCTTGCCTAAATGTAGAACCTTACTTTTTTCACCATTGAATTTCATTTTGTTAGATAGCGCCCAATGTTCAAGTCTGTCAAAATCCTTCTGTATCTTAAGCCTATCTTCTGGAGTGTTGGCTATTCCTGCCAGCTTGGTGTTGTCTGCAAATTTGATGAGTTCCCCATCTATCCCCTCAGCACTTGGCTGAGAACAGAGCCCTGGGGCACCCCACTACACACTTCACTCCATGTAGATGCAGTTATGTTGAAAAAAGCTTTTTTGTTGTTATTTTTGACTTTTGTTGTAAGCCTTATTTCATTTTGAGCCTTTGCTCTCCTCACTTCATCTTTGCAGGCTCGGGCTATTTGCTGATATTCTGCCTTAGTTATGTGCCCCTCTTTCCACTTTTTATATTTGTCCTTTTTGTCTTTCAATTTATCAGAGAGTTCTTTATGCAACCATGCTGGTTTCTTTTGAGAGCTGTTATTTTTCTTCTTCGTTGGTATTGTGCTAGACTGGGCTTCTATTATCTCGCTTTTCAAAATTTCCCAAGCTTCTTGAGTTGTTTTCCCCTTAAGGATTCTCAAGCATGGAACCCTTCCCAAGCTCTCTTTAAGTTTGTTGAAATTAGCTCTCTTAAAGTCCAAGACTCTAATTTGACTGTGTTCTATTGCTTGTGCTTGCATAATGTTGAATTCCAATACTGCATGATCACTCCCCCCCAAAGTTCCTGTAGTTTCAACACTTTCTAAGAAGTTGGATGGTACACTAACAGTGAATAGCTGAGCTGTGGGTTTGCTTGATTTGGAGAAGACTTTTCAGTAGGTATTAAATTTTTTAAAAAAATCAAAACTCCAAAATGTTGAATGAATTGAAACCTTAAATCAATTTCTAAAATGTAAATGAGTCAAACTCTTGTTGACTTCATGGACACTTCCAGCTGTTTCTTAGGAACAATGAAGATGTGATTTACCAATGCATACTTTCTTGTGGGAAGTTTTTTTAACATTCTGGTGTTGCAATAGCCTGAGAATTTTGTATGGCCTTCTATTCTAATACCAATGATAGCCCTCACCCTATCACGGTTTTCCCAAAATTTGGTGAGAAGCTGCTGTCTAACTGATTAGGTTTCATGATGGAAGCTACAATTATTTGGAAGCATTCAAGTCAGGTGTTTGATGCCAGTCCCCAAATATTTTTTCCTGAATTCTTTGCAGTGATTGCCCAAGGCTATAACCTTGGGAGAGTTGGAAGAAGAGTTTCCAACACTTCTTTTTTCTTGTGCTGCTTTTGTGGCAAAGATATACAAAGGGAGAAAACAATGAAATCTATCTGCATAATGCAATATTTTGTGCATAGTTCTGCCCGAAACCATGAACAGGGAAGGGAGAGTCTGATTCTGTGACCATCGGAAGGAAGGTAGAAATGTCACATGATGCATGTGATCTGGTCTGGTTTCTTCTCCTCCTCTTCCAGTTAGCTAGCCCATTGTATGTTTGTCCTGGATCTTGCTCCAGCAAGGAACTGAAGTAGCCCTGATAGCAACAGAGCCTAGCATAACATGCTTGTAGAGAAAGTGGCTAATATGAGGTTCGGCAATGAGTGCATGAAAAAAAAATAGTCTGGACTTGCTGCTGAAAAACATGAGATCTCTGCTCAACTTGGCCTGCTGGATCTCTGTCTCTTCCTTGAAGGATGAGCAGAAATTTAACAACTGGTTTTCAAGAATCAGACCAAGCTAGCTAGATAATAACCCTAATAAAGAACTTCATTTATGAATGGATTGAGTGTATGTCCCAGCAGATTGCTCTGCAGGAAGAAGACAAAGGCACAAAATAACTGCATTGACTCACATGTTCTGGACTCTTGGAATGGAAGTAAGATTCAAGAGGAATGTGGTTGAGGGATGCGGTATTGGTAGTTCAAGGAGTGATTAGTTAAATAACTTTGAAACTTTCTTAATTCTGTATATACTGGGTAAGCACTGTAACACTAAATAAATTGTTCAAATCTCAATGATATTACCAGCATACTTTAATTCTCTTGACTTCAGTGCTGGTCTGAAGAATCTGTAGGGAGTAATAAGTTCTGTAAATATTTTACAAACAGTAATGTGACAATAAGATATTGTTTATTTACAAAAAGATAAGCCAGTTGTAAAACTAAATTAAACTCTAAATTGGGCATAAAATGAGTTTGCTAAAAATACTGATGCTCCATGGTGCATACAACACATAACATGGAGTCATGAATAGTCATAGTTCAAGTGCTGTAAACCACCCTTCCTGTGACTATCCATTATAGGCATTATGGTATGATGATCAATATTAGTCACCTTTTTACATATTTATTTTCTTTTATCAACAAGAATAAAATACAAAACGGAAAAACAAAAATAAACATCCCACACTAACAATAAGAAAAAAAAATGGTGTACAAAAAAAAGAAAAAAAAAACCCCAAATGTTAAATAGATATTATTAGTCACCTTGATTAGAACTGCTAAAAGGAAAGCAGTTTTAAGCTCACTTTCCCTCACTCCAGGGGTGGGGGAGGGAGCAATCTTGCCTGCAGTAGAGTTATTGAGAAAAGGTGAAGATAACCACCTTTTCCATTTTCACTTGCTTTTTTCATTACTGCATCTATGGAAGAGTTCTGTAGGCACTAATGTGGCCTAATTATCTATCCCCAAATGCCAAATGGTCAAGAACATTTAGTAATGATGATTGTTCATATTTTGGTATTGGGGGGGGGGAATGTTGCACTTATATCAGGTGGTCACGAACAGTCTGCAATATTATCCCTATTCCCCCTGAAGGCTTTAGGCTGGATCTTTGAACATGCCTGATACTTTGGTGAAATGAAAATCAAAGGCTTACATTGGCTTCCTGATTAGTTGAAACTGTTTGACTGGCGTACTTGTCCAATTCCATACTTGAAGTTGCTAAAGTGGATTCCTACTTGCATCTCATAACTATTTGAAAGCCAATAGGACTACAGTATTTCAGAGTAACTGCATGAGAATTGCAAACTGTGCTGTCTGTCTGAAAGCAATTAATCACAGAACTATTTTCTTCTCTGGCTAGAATCAGTACTCTCTGGTACATACTTGGCTAATACATGGACTAATAAAAAATAAACAAAAAGCAGTGAGTATAGTGAAATTAAACCCTCATAGCTACTTAATCCTGGTTGCTAAAAGAAGAATGATTTTCTGAAAATACCTTAAAAATTCAAAGTTGGGATGATTTGTTCCTGTGGACATATATTCTCTGGTGTATATCTATTTATTTTCCTTAACTCTGTACTTCATTTCAAAACAGGTTCTCCACTCACCATTCCATGTAGAGTTTTTATTGGAGCAAATAACCATTCTGATTTTGATGTCTGGTGGCTGGCTAACAACAGTTATATACAAAACATTTACCCAGACAGAAGAATTAAGGAAGGAGAAACTGGGTAAATGTTGTTTTTTAATTTATTTTTATTGCTTTTAAAATAATAACAGGAAAAAACACCAGCTATATATACTTTGCTGACATCGTCAGAGTTCTAGCCAGGATAGAGAATCATGTTTTTTATAGTCTCTGTAACACCAATCGTTTAGCTAACGAGTGTGTTACTAGTCTATTTGGCTCCCGCCCTTAATGACGACAGTAAGAAGGAACAATCGGCTGAGATGACAGCAGCACATACGGAGACACTAGAAAAGCGGCGAGATGACTGCACGCGGCACAACGCACGCTCCACATGGGCGGGGTGCGAGGAGAGGAGCAGGGCGCCAAAATTCAAATTGCTGTCAATGAGCACGACGGAAACAACAGAGCAATTAACTATGGGAGGGCGGAAGCTGAATAGACCGGTAACACGCTAGTTAGCTAAACAATTGGCGTTACAGAGACTATAAAAAACGTGATTCTCTATCCTGGCTAGAACTCTGACGATGTCAGCAGATGCTGACGAAAGCTAAGTTTTAAATAAATTCTTTAGTCTCGGTGATCTGTGTTTTTTGTTTTTTGAATATATATATATATAATTTACATTAGATAAGTAATATATCTTATAGTTTTCTTTAACGTACTTATGCTTTCTATAAATGAGTCCCATTTTTCATTATGCTTATCCATACAAAATCTACATCTATAGGCAATGCATTCATATGTGGCAAATGTAATCAGGTGTTCAATAAATGGGACCATACATTTTATCTTTCCAATGTTGCAAAATCTGCCTTTTAGCCATAATGAGGACATGGAGAATTGAATGTTGTTTGGTTGTCAAATTCCAAGTATGAGGTATAGTTCACAAGAATATTATCATCTGAAAATTTTAGCTTTTGTCACACAAATATGTTTCTTTCTTTTTCAAAAGTTAGTAAGTATAGGATATTGCAAAAACACATCTTTTTAAGAAGCATTGTCTTCATTACATCTCCTCAAAATGCTATCTTAGACAATCCATTTCTGTTCAAAAGTAATGGAATCCAATAAATTATAAATATTATTTTAGTTGTATGAGTTGTAGTTTAAGATCCATTGATACCCATGCTATAAAGTTTAAGACAGTATCCCATTGTCTAGATGATATAGAAACTTCTAATTCAAATATTGTTGAAATATTATGCTAAGTTATACCTGGTAATATCTTTATAGGAGACCTACAAGTCAACAGTTTGTGATTTGTATTCTATAAGCCTCGTACAACTTTTCCTTCAAATGCAACTTTTGAATGTATTGCACTTTAATTTCCACTGTTCTGTGTTTATGGAATATGTATTTGAACATCTCCATAGAGTTGCCAGATTGTGGACTTACTTAACCTCAAATATCATTTGTTCCAACTTCATTTGGAATAATGATTTGACATCTAAATGGTGGTAACTTGAGAACTTTTCAAAGATACATTGCATATGTGAATACATTAGTGCCAATTAAAGTCAAAGTAAACTGCTGGATGACAATAAAATCATTTTTCCAAATCTGTGTCTTCCCTTTAATCCTTTAATCCTTTAATCAAGGAGAGAAGCAACCTAGAACTAAGGAGAAACTTCCTGACAGTTAGAACAATTAACCAGTGGAACAACCTGCCTCCAGAAGCGGTGAATGCTCCAACACTGGAAGGTTTTAAGAAGAGATTGGACAGCCATTTGTCTGAAATGGTATAGGGTTTCCTGCCTGAGCAGGGGGTTGGACTAGATGACCTCCAAGGTCCTTTCCAACTTTATTATTATTATTATTATTAGTTTAATGTGATAGATGAGCTATATAATTTTCAGAGCAAAAGAGATATGTAACTGGATGTGTGATAAGGTGGTTACATCAATTCTTTTTCAGTTTAAGTTTTCTTATAGTAACAGCAAAAGTCAGTTGAGAGGAAATAAACTCAAATAGCAGGATATTTATTTTATTTTATTTTGCATTTGGATTTATTTTTCTCCTAAATGAAAAAAATACAGGCTATATCATTCCTCAGTCAATTGCCCTTTTCTTTCTTAGCTCTTCTGCATCTCTGTCTAACAATATAAATGATTATATTCCCTCTTAGGAAATTTGTAGAAAATAACAACAGATCTATTGAGGTGCCATTGATCTTTGACTCTATCACAGAAGTCGATTTTCATACTGATTTCAGATGTGTGGCACAAAACGGTGGTGGGAATCGTGTACAAACAGTGACAGTCAAGGAAAAAAAGAAAGGTCTGTATAACAACCCAATTGTGTTTATTACCATCTTTTCCTCATTGTTTTTTCTGATGACTCTGATATTGGCCATTCATTTTCTCATTTTGTAAATATGGAAAGAAAGTTAAGGTATAAACTGGCCAAAGGTCTGGAATAACTTCTGGTCAGGTCATGTTTATATTACATGATTTTTAATAAGTTGTTTTACTTTCAAATAATTACAATTCCTCTTTGCATGTTTACAAAGAAAAAGGAGAGGAAATTATGTACATACAAAATTAACCAGTTTTGCCAAAGACTATCCCACATTTTGCTTATTACTGCTATGTAATTGTGTTTTTTTTAATTCTGTCTGGAATCCATAACATGTAGCAATATGCAAAACTACTCAATCTATGCATCATACAGATCACATGATTAGTTCCCCAGTAAATGCCACATCTCTATTAGGGTCATTGAATCTCATTTGGTGAGCTTCTTAGGTGAGCTTCTTCACATCAATCACATTGATTTTCATAAGCTATACAATTAGCATCTACATTGATCCAAGTCAAGTATTTGGGATGTTCAGTTGCCTTTGCAAAGAGTCTGGAGCAAGGCTGACTTTTCCAAGGGTTGTGGGCAGAAAACTGATGTAAGAATCAGATTACTCTTGACTAAGTTTTATTGGATTGAAATAAACATCCCACCAATATCTTTCCCAGCCTGGCTTGGTGAGGTTTTCTGAAATTATTTGTTGAGTCCAATGTTTTGTGAGAACTTTAATGTTCTGTTGTGCAATAGCTTGCCCTATAATCTGTTCACCAAAACACTGAAGGAATTCTACTTCAGTGGGGAGTTTGTAGCAGCAAATGGAAGTATCTCTTCATTTCATGTAAAAGTGGCTTGGGAACTTCACAACCACATATGAGTTGGAAGAGGTGCAAGAATGTATCCCAATGTCACCTGAAGAGTCATAGATTAGATTAATTACATTATATCAGTGCAACATGATAGCTAAAAAGATTACACACCTTCAAGAGCAAAGGACTGTATTGAAGGGGAGAAAAGCTTATAGTTTTTAGGCTATTATCCAGTTACACATGTTGGAAGCATCTGACTTGCCCTAGTTTAAAGCTCTGCAGTGATTGTATATTCTTACAAAATTTAACCAAATTTCTTTTTATTGCCATAGATATGGCATGTTGTTGTTTTGTATTCCATCTGCTACTGATAAAACTTGTGTTTGTGGGAACCAGGGAGCTTAGAAAAAAAATGATTTAAACAGTGCAGAATATGATGTCTAACGTTGGGTGTTTTTTTTTTCTTTTTTAAAAGACCGGCAGTTGTCTTGGTACTTGGCAGTTACTCCTGTGGCTCTGGCTGTTCTCATCATAGGAGGAGTTTACTTAAATAAATACTGGAAGCAAAGATCTACCAAGGGATACATTGTGGCCAACTCCTAATGAATATACTTTTATTTCTTGTATTTTTTTATTTTAGCATCGTAAATTATTTTTCTCATCTGTCCTAAGATATCTAGAAGCTTTTTGGTTGTAAACAGAAATGAAGTTGCTGTTTTGATGCTTGTTGAAGGAAATCTAATGCAAGTTTCTATAATAGCAAAAATATAATAATTGTAATTTTTTTTAATGTTATCTCTAATTTTACCACTGAAACTTGATGCAGAAAAGTAACTTTAACTGTAATAAACATTTATCAGCTACTATCTTATTTAGGTTTTATAGGAATGGGAGCATGTGTGCATGTTTTATAAATTATATTGAATTTTTTAAAAAAATATATGATTAAATGAAAAACATAGAAAGATGGGAAGAGAGAGAGAGAATTTGGGAGTGATTATTAAAAAGGCAGATTTCTTTTAAAAAAACTAAAGGAAATTAATCTTCCAAAGAAAAAAAATTACATAGTGAACCTACAGATAAGTTATAATTCCAATTTTTCACTTCTTCAGTACCAAAACCTTATTTTATGTTTATACTTGTTAATGCATATGTTTTAAATATAATGTCTGATTTTCTGTAATTTTGGAAGTCAGTAAGATATTAAAGCGGAACAGGGAATATAGCAAATGTACTTAATTGTATTAACTGTATACAAATGTATATATTTGATATCATATAATAAATTATATTCCTTTCCAATTTTACTATTTTTACTATTTACTATTTATTAACTGATTAAGAGTAATTATGGCTAATATAATCTTTTAATGTTCTACAGTATATCATCAGCATCAGAAACTTGATTTTACCATAACAAATTTTTCTGCTGCATCTGATGTTGCCAAACTGGCTGATCTATATTATCTGCACAGGGAACTCACATGTCATATAATCAAACATCCTTTATTTAAACCAAATTGTGCTGGATGAATGATTGAATATATTGTAATACTTTCTGTATTGTTTTTGCCGAAGTCTTAGCATTAACATTTAAAAGCCATATTAACAATGATGTGCTCAAAGGATCCTTACCAGCCTTCAAAATAAGTGTTATACACACTTCATAATATTATATTAACAGAGGCTTTGTTTAGATCTCCAACCAAACAGGAGTTATTCTCTAAATATTTTATATCATCCTATTGGTATCCTCGTTGCCCAAGGCTCTTTCTAGATTTTATTGTATTTATGGAACTGTCCCATATCAGAGCTTTTAAAGTTCTAAAAGCAGCATGACTAAGATGAAATGATTTCCAAGGTTAAAAATTGGGTCATTAATTATTCAGTTTCCAAAGAGTCCAGTCAAAAATTATCTGGAAATAAAAAATGGACACACTTAGATTTGATTTGATTTTTGTCTGGGAGCAGAGATGACATGATCTGAGCTGGGAGACATTATCATCTGTCCCTTGTCATGGTAAGATCATTCTTTGATTGCATTTGAGTTGACGTGCCATCAATCTCTTCAGGAAAGGTAGACATATGTAGTTTACCCTCCCAAAACATTATCAGAACCCTTTGGCTTCCAAAGGGCAATTGGAGAATTTCTTGTGACCATGGTGGGCAGATTCTTTAGTTTACTGCAGGAATAGGGAAGAAATAGCATTGCAGATGAGTGGCCTTTTCCAGTTGTCAGTTTAGGGCAGCTTGGTTTCCTAAGGCAATTTGAGAGATGAACTGAATTAGGAAACATTTTGAGTGCTGCTAGTGGAAGACACAAAATAAAACTTATATTTGAGCCTTCAGCATAGTAATAATAGCATCACTATTTATTTGAGTTATTATAGCTGCAGAATGCAAGTCACCAGAACCTTCTTAAATTGACCCAGACCATATTAGAGAAAGATAGGCCAGAAGACGTTCTGTGAAAATTGTATAAGCATCTGGAGGAAAACATTGCCAGGATCCAGAGCTAGATACTTGTTGAGCAAGTACTGATGAACTGACAGAAACCAAGTTATGATAATTACAAGTTATGCCTTGTTTATCTCTTGCTTGGATTTGGCAATGTATTCTCCATGAGGATGTCTTTGAAGAGCAGTCAGAGAATATAACTGATCCAGAATACAGCAACTTGAATAGTTATAGTTACATCTTGATTCATCCATATAACATCACTATTTCAAGAACTTCAGTGGTTGCCATTTGGCTTTCAGGTACACACAACTCAGGACCTGGGACCTCTAGACCTATCTAGAGATCCAATTTTATCTGTCCATCCACTAAGATCTGGTACAGCAGATTCTCTCCATATCCTTGCATCAAATAATAAAGATCACAGAAGTGAGCCTTCTCAATTATTGTAGAATAATATTTTTTATAGAAATCTGTATTTCTATAAGTTTATACAAAGTTCGCTGAAACCTGGTTGTTCCAGCAGACCTTGGGAGTGAGATGTTTAAATGTTTTTTCTTTTGGCTTTGGAATATTTGTTTAATATATTGTATTCAATATAACCAATCTCCTGGTGTCTATAAGAGTAGATATTCTTTGGTTTTTATTATTGTATTTTTGTTCTTTTGCCATCATTTACTGCATTGTTGGTAATTGTGATGGTTTGTAAATCCACCACAATCAAGAAACTAATTATGTTTTTGTTTTAAAAAAGAAAAAGTGTTTTAAAACTAGTCATTTGTGTTTTCAAGCATCATTTATTGATGTCATAATGACCAAACTATGTTTCTCTAGAGAAACTGCTATATTGTTGATGATCTCTATCTGAGTTGTTTCATTTGTAAAGTATTAATGCCATGACTATGCATTTGTAGACTAAGGCATTATTAATTATAATTAATCATATAGATAAATGCTATTGTGTTTGTCATTTTTGTTTTACAATAGATGTTGACAGGCAGAGAATGAAAAACAAATGATCGTTGAACGATTTGCTTTTGGGGAGAAGTATAGAAAGGAAACAAAATATTATTTTCCAGAAATGATTTGGCCTAGCAATCATTTATACCAGTAAGCACTGTGTTTACTGTTTTATCAACATACTTTCAAAGCTTCCCATAGTAAAGAATTCAGTTCTTGTGAAACCAAAAATCTGCTTTTATTCATTAAATTTGGGATATGACTATTTTATGAGGCATGCGTTACTCATGTTTGGATTTTCTTTACATAGAATCTAATTATTCCAAATTCATTATCTTATTGATTACAACAATTTTGTGAAGAATCTTATACAATGTACATTAAACATTCAGTCCTTAAATTTGGAGCTATTTTTCTGCAATGTTCACACCAAAACATGTTTATCACCTGCTCATAAATCTTTACTTGTTAGATATAAATAAAGAGCCATCACAGATGAAACTCATAATTAAATGCTCTGGGACAGGGGTAGGCAACCTTGGCTCTTTTATGACTCGTGGACTTCAGCTCCCAGAATTCCTGAGCCAGCGTGGCTCAGCTTGGAAACCTCTCCCTTTCCCCTCAGCATGGCTGGCTCAGGAATTCTGGGAGTTGAAGTCCACAAGTCATAAAAGAGCCAAGGTTGCCTACCCCTGCTCTAGGATGTTGTTCAATTGTGGTTAATTCTAATAAATTAAATACATTATTGGAATGAAAAATAAAATAACCTTTAAAGTTTATTATTGGAATGAAAAATAACATTTAAAGATTGTTTATCCATTTTCATGGGGAGTGGGTGTCCCACATGTAATTGAAGTTAAGCCCTTGTATCAAAACAGATTGTACATTCCTCCTCAAAAGGCTTCTTCATATATGGGCCTATGGTACAACTACTTATGAAAGCATGGGAATTATAGAATAATAAAGCTAGAAAGGATTGTTGTAAAAGTGCTATTTCAGAATATCAATATATCCATACAGAATTGAGCATGCAACCTCTGTGCATTATCAAAAAATTCTGACAATTATAATAGCCATGCAAGTTCTATTAGTTCTTATATGAATCATCAGCCATCAAAATGGTCCTGTACATAAATAATTCTTTGGTTTAATTCTGTTGGTGGTTTCTTTGGTACTTATTTGGGCTACTACTATGGTGCAAGAAGTGTGATGTAACAGAAGTGTTAATGCATCCACATAATTAGTTGATACAATTATGTATCAATTATGTACAATTAGTTTGTACATACATGGTACAAAAGATATTTCACTACTGCATTATGTTATGAATGAGAAAGTATGACCTCTTTATGGCAAAAATGGCTATGGTGGTCCCACATTGGGAGTCATCCAAAATTTTTTTGGACAGCATGTAAAATTATGCATCGACAAAATTTCCATCTGTCACTTGTAAGCCAGACTGCTTGGATACACACATATACAGTAGTGGTCAAAATTGTGGAAACCTTTTGAGAAAAGTGTACAGTAGAAATGTCACCTTTGGTTAAGTTTCCACCAATTTTTCTTCTAATTTCTTTATAACTGTAGCCTTGTTCACTTAATAATACTATTTTACATCGCTTTCTGGGCAACCAGTCAACTCTTTGCACCATTACTTTAATTTTATTACGTTTTACAAGCTCACTAAATGAAAGAAGACAAAAAAACCCAACCAACTTGATAGCGATCAAATAACACACTGACAAATGTCCTCCTCTCAGCGTCAATACATGACATCAATAACTGAATCCTAGTGAGATATAACAACAACAACAACAACAACAACAACAACAACAACAACAACAACAACAATAACAATAACAACAACAACAACAACAACAATAATAATAATAATAATAATAATAATAATAATAATAATAATAATAATAATAATAATAATAATAATAATGTTGGAAGGAACCTTGAAGGTCATTTAGTCCAACCCCCTGCTCAGGCAGGAAACCCTGTACCATTTCAGACAAATGGCTGTCCAGTCTCTTCTTAAAAACGTCCTGTGTTGGAGCATTCACCGCTTCTGGAGGCAGGTTGTTCCACTGGTTAATTGTTCTAACTGTCAGGAAGTTTCTCCTTAGTTCTAGGTTGCTTCTCTCCTTGATTAGTTTCCATCCATTGCTTCTTGTCCTGCCTTCAGGTGCTTTGGAGAATAGCTTGACTCCCTCTTCTTTGTGGCAGCCCCTGAGATATTGGAACACTGCTATCATGTCTCCCCTCATCCTTCTCTTCATTAAACTAGACATACCCAATTCCAGCAACCGTTCCTTATATGTTTTAGCCTCCAGTCCCCTAATCATCTTTGTTGCTCTTCTCTGTACTCTTTCTAGAGTCTCAACATCTTTTTTACATCATGGTGACCAAAACTGGATGTAGTATTCCAAGTGTGGCCTTACCAACCATTGTAAAGTGGTATTAATACTTCTCATGATCTTGATTCTATCCCTCTGTTAATGCAGCCTAGCACTGTGTTGGCTTTTTTGGCAGCTGCAGCACACTGCTGGCTCATATTTAAGTAATTGTCCACTAGGACTCCAAGATTCCTCTCACAGTTGTTACTATTGAGCAAGGTACCACCTATACTATACCGGTGCATTTGGTTTTTCTTGCCTAAATATAGAACCTTACTTTTTTCACCATTGAATTTCATTTTGTTAGATAGCACCCAGTGTTCAAGTCTCTCCAGATCCTCCTGTATCTTAAGCCTGTCTTCTGGAGTGTTGGCTATTCCTGCCAGCTGCAAATTTGATGAGTTCCCCATCTATCCCCTCGTCCAAATCATTGATGAAGATGTTGAAGAGCACTGGGCCCAGAACAGCCCTGGGGCACCCCACTACACACTTCCCTCCATGTAGATGCGGTTCAATTGAGGACCACACGCTGAGTACGGCCGGTCAGCCAGCTACGAATCCATCTGGTGGTGATGCTGTCTAACCCACATTTTTCTATCTTATCAAGTAGTGTGATCTACTTTATCAAATGCCTTACTGAAGTCCAAGTAAATTATATCCACAGCATTCCTCTGATCCACTAATTTCAAAGAATGCAATAAGATTTGTCTGTTTTTTTTATGTTTAAAACCTTCAGTGGTTTATTACAAAATTATGGCTCTTAGGCAATTCCACATAAAACACCTTGAATAAATATCAGGGGCTGACTAAGAAGACAGGAGAGACCAGATCACAGAGGTATGGCCTGGTTCAGTCATTGAAAGACATACACACAAACACACAAATCAAATTCCAGAACCCCTCATGTGTTCCAACATTGCATAAAAATCCTTTGGAAGAATTGAGCACATAATTGAGGGTCTTCTCCTTCCCAAATCCACCATATTTTTCAGTACAAGATCCATCATTGCAAGTAGTAATGGTTAGCAGAATTATTACTTCCCAGTTTAGATATCATATGCAGACAATTGGGATACAACTTCTGTCCAGTGTGGGGATTATAGAAGTAACTACCTGAATGGTCAATATGCTGCACCCTCCATTCATCCAGGGAGATCTTCATGGCAATTTCAACATAAGTGCTGACTGATATTATGCAGGATGGAAGCAGGCATTTCTGAACAGATAAAATGCCTCATGCAGCAGTTCCCAGTTTAGTCATTTTTCTTTTCTTGAACAAAAGCATTTGGTTTCTGAGCAAAAGTCTCTGCAACCAGCAATGGGAAAACCAGAGAAGCATCAGCGTAGACCTTGATAGGCTTGGCATCCATACGGATCTTTCCCCAGGACACTGCCTCGTCAGGCCGAGCTCCTAAATCTGAACCATCAAACTCCTGTGCGGTGTTGACATATACGGAGAAATCAGCTTCATTTCTCATCAGATTTGCATTGGCAATGTGGTGCTTAACAAGGCCTCCACCCAAGATGATCATTTCTGTCTTCCTGGCAAAGATGGCTTGGGTATTAATGAGTTTCAGGTCTTCTACAATGTCCAGCACAAGACCTGGTTTCTTATAGGAATGGAAGAAAATCATGGCATGATCTGTTTTTGACAAACCCATGTTGGCTTTTAGTAATGACTTTGTTTGCCTCTAGGTGTTTGCTGATTCGTTGTTTGATTATCTTTTCCAGAATCTTCCCAGGTATTGAGGTCAGGCTGATAGGTCTGTAATTTCCTGGATCCATTTTTTCCCCCTTTTTTGAAGATGGGAACTACATCAGTTCTTTGCCAGTCCTCTGGTAGTTCCCCAGTGCTCCAGGATCTTTGAAAAATATAGTTCAGTGATTCTGAGATCACATCTGCCAGTTCCTTCAGAACCTTGGGGTGTAATCCATCTGGTCCTGGTGATTTGAACTCGTCTAGGCTGGACAGGTGCTCACTTACCATTTTCTTGCCTATCTTAACTTGTGTTTCTATTCTGTTTTTTATGGCATTATTTTTGATAGGTTGGTCTGTTTTTTCCCTTTGTGTAAAGACAGATGCAAAAAATGAGTTAAATAGTTCTGCTTTCTCCCTGTTGCTTGTCACCTTCTTGCCACTTTCCCCCACTAATGGACCAATCATTTCCTTCACTTTTTTCTTGTTTTTTACATGTTGAAAGAAGCTTTTTTTGTTATTTTTGACTTTGGTCGCAAGCTTTAGTTCATTTTGAGCCTTAGCTTTCCTCACTTCATCTTTGCAGGCTCGGGCTATTTGCTGATATTCTGCCTTAGTTATGTGCCCCTCTTTCCACTTTTTATACTTGTCCTTTTTATCTTTCAATTTATCAGAGAGTTCTTTATGCACCCATGCTGGTTTGTTTGAGAGCTGTTATTTTTCTTCTATGTTGGTATTGTGCTAGACTGGGCTTTTATTATCTCACTTTTCAAAATTTCCCAAGTTTCTTGAGTTGTTTTCTCCTTGAGGATTCTCTTCCATGGAGTTGATTGGCTCATTGCCAAAACAAGATGACACCTGATTGGCTCTCTAAACACTCTTGCTCATTGGCTACAATCAGATGAAGGAAAGCTACCTGATATCAACCTAAGCAAGTTATGCTTCCTTTTTCTGGTTATTTGGCTATAACTTTTCATAGAATACAGTACAGATAATTGAACAAACTTTGTTGCATTAAATTCTTGATTAAATTATCTTTCCATTGATATATAATTTTATGGTACTACTCCAAAACAAGTCGTGTTATTAGCCATCAAACCTCAAAAATACACTTTTCCCAAAAGGTTTCCACAATTTTGGCCACTACTGTACCATGCTTGTTGTGTCCTGGGCCTTGCTGAGTCATTCAGCAAGGCTCAGAAAGTCTGCAGAAAGGTTGCAGAGACCAGAACAGTTGCAGAGACCCGGGCAGACCACGTGTCTGCCCGGGACCCAGACAGGCTGTGCGCGCATGCGCGAGGTGGGAGAATAGCCTGCAATCATTGGTTGAGCATCCCCTTGCACGGGGAGTATAAAAGGGCTTGTTGCCATTGTTCACTTGCTTCTGTTCAGTGAATGTACCAATAAACAGACATCATTGTTGTAAACTGCCTCGTCTCAAATGTCTGCTTGTGCGAACAGAACATTGGCGACGAAGGTGGGATTCACCGTTTGGAAGCCTACAGAAGTAAGATAGGCCTACTCACCTAAGGCCTGAATGAGAAGAGAAGCGCGGCATCCAGAAGGAGCAACTCCCTGCCAGTACGCATACGCCGGAGGTGGGCTTGGCTTCGTAGGACCCCTTCTCTTTCCTTGCGGCAAGAGACATTGACAAGGCCGTCAGTCAAGAAGATGTCCAAGCTGGGTCGTCTCGGTGAATTCGACACTTCACACCCGGAACACTGGAGCTCATACGCAGCTCGCGTTGAAAACTATTTTCGGGTGAATAAAATTCAGGAAGACGGCCTGAAAGCGGCTACCTTGTTGTGTGTCTGTGGGTAAGAAACTTTTGAAATTGCCGAGAATCTTGTCGCCCCAGCACCGTTGGAATCGATCGCGTATGCCGATCTCAAGAAAATGCTGCATGAGCATTTTGAGCCCAAGCTATCAGTAATAGCTTGGAGGCACCAGTTCGAGCAGCGGGACCAGCGGCCCGGAGAATCAGCTGCGGATTTCATCGCAGCCCTGAGGCAGGCTGCACGACCATGTGCGTTTCAAGATTTGGAGGAAAGGTTCTGAGATAGACTTGTGTGCGGGTTGCGAAGCCGCGAGGTGCAGCAGAAGCTGTTTGCGAAGGCTGATGTCACGTTCCAAGATGCCTTAAGAGAAATTGCAGCAGAAGAAGCAGCCGGCGGCACGGTGAAGGCCTTGTGGTCTACGAAGATTCATCCAGCGGCCGTCCCCGTCCACCAAGAAGCTGCGCGTGAGGCCTCTGGAGAAGACTCCGAGGAAGAAGAGGTGGACAGACTTCAACCGTCGGCGGAGAGAAGACTGCCGGAACGCAGAGGGCCGCCGCCTGCATCCCTTCGCTGTTTCGGCTGTGGGGGTCGCCACAGGAGGGCCGACTGCCGTTTTCGTTCTGCTGTCTGCCGAGCATGTGGCAGGCAAGGCCACATAGCATCAGCCTGCATGGGTCGTCAAAAGAACATGTCCCCTGAATTGCCTCTGAAAGGTACCAAGGTCCCCAGCCAAAACAGGGTGGGTTATTGCGCATCCCGTAGGGGGGTGTTTAAGACAGGGGTTCACCGGCCCCTTAAGAAAAAGCTGCGCATTGATGTACAGTTGCAGGGAGTTCCCCTGGCCATGGAGCTGGACACAGGGTCCGCTCTTTCCATTATTTCAGTAGACACCTTTAACAAGGTTTGCTCCAGGAGCGGCTCACGAGTCAAACTCAGGCCCTCCAATCTCATCCTCACGGATTTTCAGAACTCGCGAGTAAGTGTGAAGGGGGAGGCCATGCTCAGAGTACAGCGTAAGGGTTTCAATGGATTATTGGATGTGGTGGTTGTTGGGGGTGATCGAACGAGTCTTTTTTTTTTTTTTTTAATTTTTATTTTTTTAAGACAACAAAACATAACACACATAGACATACAATGTATACTCCTTTTTTTTTTTAAACAGCAATTTCGTAACTGTAATCTTCTATTATTTACATTTTCCCCCTTTATTCTTCTTTTTTAAAAAATATTTGTCCTTGTTGTCCCATTGTTTCTTATTTCCATTTTCTTCGTTCATACTATATTTCATACTAAGAATAATACATATTATTACTATGCAATATTATACATTATTATACACACATTTTCCCTTTCTTGACCTTTCTGCATTTATTTTCATTTATTATTTCTAGTCTCCAACCAATCATACCACTTATTCCATATTACATAGTATTCTGTGTCTTCCTTTTCTTTTATCTCTTTTGTTAATTTGTCCATCTCCGCACAGTCTAAGATTTTCCTTATCACTTCTTCCTCTGATGGTATATTCTCATTTTTCCAGAACTGTGCATAGACTATTCTTGCTGCCGTTGTTATATGTAATATTAAGTACCGTATTTCTTTACTGTATTTTCTATTTAAGATACCCAGCAGGAAGATCTCTGGTTTCCAATCTACAGGTTGATCTATTATTTCTTCCATCCATCTTCTTATTTTAGTCCAGTATTTTTTTGCAACGGGGCATGTCCACCATAGATGATAATATGTTCCATGTACCTTTTTGCATTTCCAGCATGTCGGTGAGTTGTTCTGGAACATCTTAGCAAGCTTTGCTGGTGGAAGATGCCATCTGTAAAACATCTTCAACTGATTTTCCTTGAATGCCACAGACATAGTCAGTTTTATGTTTGTTTCCCATATTTTTTCCCATTTCTCCAATTCTATGTTGTATCCGAAATTTATAGGACTCGATTGGTTCGAGGCACTTGGGATCCAGGTGACTGGTCTGAATCATCTGCAAACAGCCAGCCTTATAGGAGTCTGTAAGGAGTTTGCTGATGTATTCAGCCCAGAACTTGGCTCATACAAGGGGCCTCCCATTACGTTAAAATTGGATCCAAACATTACACCCATCAGGGTCAAGCCAAGGAGGGTGCCTTTTGCCCTAAAGAGCAAAATTGATGCTGAGTTGGACAAATTGCTCCAACAGGGCATTCTGGAACCTGTGGACTCTAGTCCATGGGAAACCCCCATAGTAACGCCACTGAAATCCAATGGTGAAGTTCGAATATGTGTGGACTATAAATGCACTTTAAATAAAGCCTTGCAGCAACACGTGCCTGTGCCCGTGGTGAGCCACATTCTGGCCTCACTTAAAGGAGGAAAACTTTTTGCCAAGCTTGACTTAGCTCAGGCCTATCAACAGTTACCTGTTGATGAGGCAACAGCTGAGGCACAAACTATAGTCACTCATAGAGGGGCTTTCAAAGTAAAGAGGCTGCAGTTTGGGGTCAATGTAGCCCCTGGCATCTTTCAAGGGGTGATGGAGTGAACGCTCAGGGGTATTCTGGGGGTCTGCCCCTATTTTGATGATGTCCTCATTGCAGGAGAGTCATCTGGGAACTTGGCTGAAAGGCTGAGAGCTGTCTTGCTGCATTTCCGCCAAGCTGGGCTGAAGCTACAGCAAGACAAATGCAAAATAGGTGTAACATCCACTGAATTTCTAGGGTTTCGTATTGATGCAGAAGGCATCTACCCCGCAGAGTCCAAATTCCAGGCCATCCAACTGGCCCCTAGTCCCCAGTCAAAAACTGAACTTCAGGCTTTTCTGGGCCTCCTTAATTTTTACCATTCATTTCTCCCCCACAAGGCTGCTGTGGCTGAGCCGCTACACCGGCTCTTAGACAAGCAGGCTCCATGGACATGGACAAAGGTCCATGAGAAGGCTTTTAAAGAAGTCAAGGCTTTGCTATCCTCCAATGCTGTACTGTCTCACTTCAATGAGCATTTGCCTGTGTGCATCGCATGTGATGTTTCCCCTTATGGGGTAGGAGCAGTGTTAAGTCATCTCAAGGAAGATGGAACTCAGGTCCCTGTGGCCTACTATTCTAGGACCCTCTCATCTGCAGAGCGTAATTACGCGCAGATTGACAGGGAAGCCTTGGCAATAATCTCAGGCATCAAGAAATTTCATGATTTCTTGTGTGGACGCCATTTCACGGTCTATACTGACCACAAGCCTTTGCTGGGGTTGTTTACAACCAATAAACAACTCCTCAGATTATATCTCCTAGAATGCTGAGATGGTCTATTTTCTTAGCAGCTTATGATTACACCCTGGTTCACAAACCAGGTACTGAGATGGGCCATGCTGATGGCCTAAGTAGGTTACCTCTTAAACAAATAGAGGCAGATCCTGTTCCTGCTGTACACATTCTGTCTATTCAGGACTTACCTGAATCCTCCCTCAATGCTAGGGATGTGGCTGCTGAAACCGCCAAAGATCACACGCTTGCACGCATGCTGACATGCGTGTTGTCAGGATGGCCTGACACGTGTCCTGGTACAGACTTCCAAAGCTTCTGGCGTAGGAAGCATGAATTGTCTACATTCAAGGGGTGTATCCTGTGGGGGAACAGAGTAGTCATCCCGGCCTCATTGAGGACTAGAGTCTTGCTCTCTCTTCATGAGGGACATCCGGGAATAGTGAGAATGAAGGCGCTTGCGCGCAGCCATCTTTGGTGGCCTGGACTTGATAAGGACATCGAGGCCCAGGTTCATGGGTGCCAAGTGTGCCAGCAATCACGGCCAGAAATGCCCCAGGCCCCTGTACATAGGTGGGAGGAGACACTCACTCCATGGTCACGCGTCCATATAGACTATGCTGGGCTCTTTCAGGGGCAATTCTTCCTCCTCCTTGTGGATAGCCATTCCAAGTGGCTTGAGGTCGTTCCTGTGTCCTCCACTACTACTGCCAGGACCATCCAGGTGCTCAGAGGAATCTTCGCTTTCCATGGTCTTCCTGATGTTTTAGTATCAGACAATGGCCCCCAATTTACCTCTTCTGAGTTTCAGGCATTTCTCCAAGCCAACATGATCCAGCATGCCACGTCTGCTCCTTTTCACCCTGCCACCAACAGTCAGGCTGAACGCATGGTGCGCACCACAAAGGACGCATTAAAGAGAATCACTCAAGGACCCTTAGCTGATTTTCTCCTTACACACCGCACCACACCATGCACAGCTACTGGAAAGAGCCCAGCTGAACTCTGCTGGGGTCGCAGACTTATTACGAAGCTGGACAGGCTGCACCCAGACCGGGTGGCTTCACAGGTGTCGCAACCGTGGGCACCTAGGAGACCTCAAGTGGGTGACCCGGTTTGGACCAGAAACTATGGGCATGGGCATCTCTGGGTACCTGCTGTAATCTGTAAGGTCTCTGGGCCTCTGTCATACGAAGTGGCCTTAGAGGATGGTCGTGTGCTTCAACGACACATTGACCAACTACGCTGGAGGCTTCCTGGCCACGTTTCCTCCCCTGACTCTGCTCTCGGGGGGGAGGGGGACCCCAATTACGATTGTGGTTCACAGTCTCTCCAAGCGGGGGGGTCTACAAATGCTCCAGATGAGGGTCTTGCCATGGAGGCGGATCCTGACTCTGGCATAGACGCAGGGGGTTTTGCCATGGAGGCAGCTCCTGACTCTGGCAGAGGTCCCTGGCTTAGGGCAAATGGCCATAAATCGGCTAATCAGGGCACTCCTGCTGCTGGCCTTGGGCTCAAGGGACATTGCTCCCAAGGGGAGTCCCAAGGACTTTCGGGGAACTCCACCCCACCAAGGGACTCGGGGAACTTGACCCCTCCAAGGAAATCTGGTTTGGGTTTAGTGGATCCAGCCAGTCAGCAGTCAGGGGGAACCCCTGAGTCTTCTGGGCGACAAAGTCCTGGTTTGTTTTGCGCAAACCAGGAGCAGGCACTCCAGGCACCTAATACACTTCCCCCACATATCATCACACCCATCCCTAATCTGGCTCCACGAAGATCTGAGCTGGTTAAGGGTCCGCCTAAGTATTTACAAGAATATGTGAGGTCCCTGCGAGGCCTATGTTTTCAAAGCGTGAAAGAACGTGGATTCCACGGAACCCTAAGGGAAAGAGGTTGCCAGGAGTAGGGGGTGACCGCCTGGCTGTTGCCGGGCTGACATTGGCCCAGTGCTGTTAAACAACAGGGACAGTGTTGTTTAATCCAAGGGGGGAGGGGTGTTGTGTCCTGGGCCTTGCTGAGTCATTCAGCAAGACTCAGAAAGTCTGCAGAAAGGTTGCAGAGACCAGAACAGTTGCAGAGACCTGCCCGGGACCCAAACAGGCTGTCTCCAGCCTTGCGCGCATGCGCGAGGCGGGAGAATAGCCTGCAATCATTGGTTGAGCATCCCCTTGCACGGGGAGTATAAAAGGGCTTGTTGCCATTGTTCACTTGCTTCTGTTCAGTGAATGTACCAATAAAAAGATATCATTGTTGTGAACTGCCTCGTCTCAAATGTCTGCTTGTGCGAACAGAACAATGCTGATACATTATGATATCCTTGGTTCTTGGGAAGAACGTGATGCATATGAAGGTCAACACCAACTAAAAAAATTGCAGTTATGACTTTACATTTTTGTAAACAGATAACAACTTGGGGAGGATTCAATAGGTGGATAAAAATGCCAAACTCAGTTTAAACATGTGTCTGTGTGATCAACAATAATTACTACTACTAAATAATAATAATTCCAGACTCAAAATTCTACTATGGACAGAAATCCATAGTTAGGCCTAATGCTAAAGCTGTCTTTAATAATTTTCGCCTATCATCATAAAGAATTCAATATTTCAATATTCATATTATGGCCAGCTACTATTTTCATAACATAGAGAACAGAAATAAAATTCCTATATTCTTGAATTTTTGAAATCCTATGCTTTCTATAACTTGTAATCATGCTGTATTTTTTTTCTAATTTTCTGTTCCAATATCACTTTATTGAGATATATTTTATGAATAATTGTTAGCTACACTACAATTTTGGAATGCAATTTTTCAAAAAGCACACTATTTATCTCAGTGTCACTATATGTAAGCCAATATTTATTCTTCTTCCACTTTTTTCATGCTATAACTTCAAATATCTTTAAATTTTGCAATGATTTCTCTGTCTGGAGAGCACATCTTCATTTCCTAACATTCTAATAGTTGTTTCATAGTAAGTGAAAGAGAAATAGATCACTCCCAGAATTAAAACAGCTAGTGAATACTTTATTTTCAGGCAATACGTTTCATTTTGTTGGTTTTATTTTGCCAGGCTCAAGGCCTGAGATCCTGCATGGTTAAATAAAATAGGGGAGGCACTTTTGGTTGTGTTGAAACATAAATTCTTGATTAAGCAGTTTGAAAGACGAAAATGACAGCCAATGTTTAGAAGGCAGACTCAATATCTTCACATTCCCTATCCCAACATGAATACTTCACTAATTGTTAATGTGACAACATATGCTTGGATAATTCCATGAACTACTCATCTGTTTTTTAAAAAAGCACTTTTTAACATCCTTTTATTTTGACATGATTAACAGTTGCTTTTAACTTCTTTTGTAATTCTTGGCAATGTCCTCTCCGAACTAAGAATTAAACAGGAACTGGTTTTACTGGTATCTGAACAGTAAGGCTACAGAGCATGAAATAAAGTTAATAAAACACAAACTCTATTCTGTATTTTTTTCTTTGAAAAATAATGTGTTATATATTTTATTGGTTTTATATATAGGAGGCTGCAGCCTAGGAGCCTTAAAAGATTTCACTGATTTGTATACAAGCAGTATACAAATGGTCTAAGTTTCTTTCCGTCTGAATTCTATGATTCCCACATATGGAGTATCTGAGAAAAAAATCAACTCTAATGAACAGTTTTAATCATAAAAAGTCAGATTTAGTATGTCATTGTAACTAGTGGTTTTAATTTCTAATTTTAACCAGTTATGTCCATGCTTAAACTTTGGATAAAAAATATGTTGAATTGCATAGAGTTATAGCTGTATAAAAATGGCATAAAAGGGCAGAGGTCTTCTGTAATCTGGGAGGAAAGAGTAAATATAAATCTGAGAAATTATTTTCTCATGTAATATTTGGAGACTTTCTTGTTAGTTTGAACCAAGAGGGGAGGGGAAAACACCCACTGAAAATGATTCAGAAGTCATCTGCCAAGGGTTATGCACAGTTTTTTCTGTTTATCTTTTGTGATCTTCTGAATGTAGTAAAACATGTTAGGAAACATCCCTGCATAAGCTATCTTAACATGCCATCTTTTAACAATCACGAAACCCAAACTCTGCTTTGAATTTTGAGTAAACTCTGTGCTTGTGTAATTGGTAATCTTCTAATCTGGGGGAAAAGATGGTAAATATGAACTTTAGAAATTGTTTTCTCATATGGTATTTGCAGACTTTTCTGTTAGATTGACAAGGAGCAGAAGAATATACCTACTGAAAATGATTCAGAAGTCATCTGCCAAGGGTTATTTATAGATTTGTGTTTACCTTTTGTGAACTTCTGAATGTAATAAAACACGTTAGGAATTATCCCTCCATAAGCTATCTTAACATGTCATCTTTTAACAATCACAAAATCCACATGCTGCTTTGAATCATGAGTAAACCTTGCTTCTGTTTTCATATCAAGAAAGAAAGAAAAAAGAAAATATAGAATTATGATATCTGTTATTTCTATTGAGTAGTTGCCATCTAAGTTGAACCTTTTTAACAAAACAAGATTCAAATCTCTAAAGTTATTGAATCAAGTCAGACAGAACAGAACAGAACAGAACAGAATAGAATAGAATAGAGCTGGAAGGGACCTTGGAGGTCTTCTAGTCCAGCCGCCTGCTCAAGCAGGAGAACCTATAGGGTTTCCTGCCTGAGCAGGGGGTTGGACTAGAAGATCTCCAATGTCCCTTCTGACATTATTGTTGTTGTTATTGTTGTTGTTGTTGTTATGTCCACTAGATAAGCTTTTACAGGTAGTCCTTGACTTACAACCATTCATTTAATGACTACATCGAAAACAGTAAGTTACGGCTGTACTCGCACTTGTGACCATTTGCACCACCTCCACGATCACATGACTGCAATTTGGGCACTTGGCAAGCCATCCCGTGGTCACAATTTGCAAACTTTTGGGGCAAATTTCTGACAAAAAACACCCATTGAAGTGAGCTGGATTCACTTAATGACCACAGGATTTGCTTAACAACACTGGTGATTTGTTTAGCCACCATTATAAAACTGTTGTAAAATCATGTCTGACTCGACTTATGACCACGACTTACAATGGAAATTCTGGTTCCCATTGTAGTCGTAAGACGAGGACTACTGATGGTGAAGAGTTTCTCAACCTTGGCAATTTTAAAGGAGTTGGACTTCAATTGCCCAGAATTCTCCAAATGGGAGCATGCTGGCTGGGGAATTCTGGGCATTGGAAGTCCATACGTCTTAAAATTCACAAGGTAGAAAAACACTGGATTAGAGTGTTATTAGAGGAATAGCAGTGACAAGTGAGGAAGGATAAAGAAAACCAAGAAAAAAAGAATGGAGAAGTAGGAAGCTCTTAGGTTAGTAGCTGCAGCTTTCCAACAGGGGAGGGGCGGAGGGAAATTTTCAGGCAGAAGTTCTTTCAAGGCTAAAGGAAAGTTTCAGAATAATCCACAAAGGAATCTAGGACAAGAACAGACTTATTTTTCTCTGCAACAAAAATACTGGAAAAGAGATTGCTTCTACATATGCATATACCGGCACATATACAAGCAAAGACAGGTGAATGTCCAGTCTCTTCTTAAAAATCTCCAGTGATGGAGCACCCATGATTTCTGGGGGTAAGCTGTTCCACTGGTTTATTGTCCTCACTGTCAGAAAGTTTCTCCTTAGTTCCAGGTTGCTTCTCTCTTTGATCAGTTTCCAACCATTGTTTCTCATTCTTCCCTCTGGTGCTTTGGTGAACAATCTGGCCCCCTCTGCCTTGTGGCAGCCCCTCAGATACTGGAATACTGCTATCATGTCTCCCCTATTTCTTCTTTTTTTTAGACTAGCCAAACCCAAGGCCCATAGCCATTTTCAAATGATTTATAATGTGTCAAAGATATTTGTAAACAATGAACCTTTCAAGTGTGAAATACTGCTGCAGTTTCTTCTACACCAGACATGTCAAACTCGCGACGTCACGTGATGTTGTGCAACGTATCAGGACAGTTTTGCCATTGCCGGCAATTGGGTGGGTGCGGCTTCCGCATGATGTGTCCGGCCCGCGGGCCGGCAGTTTGACACCCCTGTTATACACAATAAGAAAGTTGAGGTAGGGTTAAAGTGTGATGGGTTCCTTATATTATCCAGAATTAGTAATAGTAATAGTATATAATAGTATATTACATATTGTAATAGTATGTGGGAATAACCCTGGGAAGCAGGAGGAAGAACAGGACCCTAGACCAGAGGTAACCAACCTTTGTCGGTTGGCGGACCGGAGGAAAAGGGAGGGGGAAACATTTTAGGGGGCCGCGAGCACGCATGCACCACAAACAGGGCGGGGCTAGTGCCCGTGTGATACTCACTAGCCCTGCCCTGTTCTTGCGTGGCACAGTGCCTTTTTATGCGCCCTGCAGCGTGGCGGCAGTCATTTTTGTGCCTTGCTGTGCGGCGGCGGCCCATTTTCACGCCCCATGGTGCATCATCGTCTTCCCGTTTTTGTGCCCCAAGGCGCGGCATTGGCATCCCATTTTTGCCGCCAAGGCATGGCATCGGCGGCCCATTTTCACACCCCAAAGCACGGCGGCAGCCCATTTTCACAATCCAAGGCACAGCGGCACATTTCTGCATCCTGCGGCTGAGGCACTAGCACAAGTGAGGGGGTTTGCATGCACACGCACGCACACTGGCCAGCCTGTCCCACAGCCCGGTGGCCAGCAGGCCTTGGCCCACTATCGGGCCACAGCCCACAGGTTGGGGACCCCTGCCCTAGGCAATGATCATCCCCACCATTTCCCCATCATTCAGTCAGAACTGAAGAAGCTTCTTGGATGAGAAGCAAAATGTTTTGAAGAAAAAAAAACAAGAAAGTCCAGTTGCCTTCTGAAAATCACTTTTGGGACAAACATGACCTGGATGTTTGAGAATCTCCATAAACACTTAGACAATGATCTGATAAAGTGAATTTTAATTCAAAGGTGGAGAGGGTGGGGAAACAACTCAGACCTTTCCTAGTGTTGAGAAGAATAAAAGTAAGGGACAGGAAGGATACTTTTAGATTGCAATATTCTGTTAATATACTCTTACAATAAAGATGGAGGTACTGCTCCTGAGTGTGCTTCTTCTTTGGACTATCCTGCAGGGCTGACACTATTACAGCATTTAAGAGACTGCTGGCTTACCTTTATGTCTAATTCCTGCTAGAATTTGTTAGGCAGATTCACTTGGATTCAACCTTGAATTTCAATTTGGCTGAAATTAAAATTTCAAATGGCAACATTTGAATTTCACCTTGGTTAATTATTACACCCATATTATCAAGCATTTCCAAGTATAACTTTGTGCAAAGAATTACTCTCTTAATCCCCAATATGAAGCAACCATTGAGAAAACATACTTCTCTGAAAAACACATATTTGACTTCTTTAAATTTTGTAATTTGAGATGCATTTATGTAATAAAATTGCTTTGTTTATAAGTCAATTTACAAACAATGAAAAATCTTCATTTCTTTGAAGGAAATCAATGAGGTTTATCTAATGTTTGCCACTCTTACTACTACAACACAATCATGCAATCAAAGAGATGCCCAACCATTTTCTGGCTCAGCCTTAGCCATTAAGAGGAGTAGCTGAGGTGGCTCAGTGGTTAGAATGCAGTACTGCAGGCTAACTCTGCCCACTGCCAGGAGTTTGATTCTGATCAGCTCAAGGTTGACTCAGCTTCCATCCTTCTGAGGTCAGTAAAATGAGGACTCAGATTGTTGGGGACAATATGCTGACTCTGTAAAGAGAGGGCTGTAAAGCACTATGAAACGGTATATAAGTCTAAGTACTATTGATAAGTGCTAACAGGCCACCTGGGGCTTTTCCCCCAAATGCTTGGGGGGAAAAGATAAGTGGATGGAATAACATTTATTATTTAATTTAATCTAGATTATGCTCCTGACCTTTTGAGCACAGGTAGCAAAAGGGAGAGCAGTACATATGAATATTTCATGCAAGGATTTGTTTATATAAAGAATTTACACTGTTCATCTTTCAGTGAGTTGGATTGCTTCATTCTGGCAACCTTAGCTGCTGTTTCCTATTTTATTCCCATAATTTCTAGAAGATAGGAACACTTTAACAAATAAATGAAACTAAATTCTACTTGAGAAACTTCTTTGATATCTGTGCAGTTACAAAACAAAGCTGTTAAGTAAGAGAAATAGAAATATTGCATGAATCTATCCATGAGTCTGCAAAGGCAAAAAGGAAATTAATGGGAAATCTCTCTGTGCACATTCTCCCCTGTGTTTTTCCAAGAGTATTCATAAAATAAAATAATATAATATAAAATAAATAAACTATAAAATAAATAGACAAGAAAGAAGACAAAGATAACAAGGTGATGTTTTCCAGACATTTTGTGAGGAAGGGGGCTGCTTCTTATACTTTTCAGTGAGGTTATCTTTGATCTATTTTTAGAAACGATTGAAATGTATTTAATTATGGGATTAACAGTAGGATTAATACCAGACCAACAATCAAACAGTAAATGATAGTCTACGCAAGGAATTACCAAAAAGAAAACAACTGTCCCACCAACACTGACAGGGCAATCCACTTGTATGTAAACAGAGAGCAAACCCCACTCTCTTCTAGCACTGAAGATGTTACTTAATTGCATAAAGAAACATCTGTAAGGAAACAACTAAGTTCAGAGGGGACCAAAGACTCCACAGTTAATTGTAGTTCTTTATCACTACCATTTCCATGCCATTCTAAAATAGGTCTGATAAGCATAGGACAGTAAACTAGCCGACAATGGTAGACGTTAAACAGAAATTTAACACCCCCATAAATCCCCCCCCCAGAGTAGGTTTTCACTTTTTGCAGAAAATTGAAAGGAAGGAGGTGGTGCTTACATATTCCAGGGCAAGTGGTTACAGGAAAGATAACACCATCGAGGAAGATACAGATGGAGTTGGAACTCCTTCAGAGATGGCACCAACACAGGAGCTGGTTGGTTAAGTTCTTCCAGGATAGGCTGATTCACTTGAGAGCAGGGGTCTTGAAATGCAAGTTGCTGATTTCTCATTAAACAGCACTGAACTTCTCATGCTTTAGGCTGGGTATTATTAAATGATATTTTTAAATATATTTTGCTGTTGGTTTCCAGATCCAGTAAAGTCAACCACTCCAGAACTGGTGTGAGTCTCTGATAAGCTACTCCTCTACCTCCCCCCCCCATTCCCTTATACTAGCTGATGCTTTTAAAAAAATACTAGTAGAGTGTCTGAGAGTTTGGGACCTTAACACAGAATGCTATTAATCATTATGGGTTTATTAAATCAATTTTATTATAATTTTAAGGAGTTTTGTAATTTACATCTACTTATCTAAAAAAGGAACTGGGTTTACCTGGAAAGTTTTGTTTTTTTAATCACTGAGATTGCTAATTCATCTTGAATTTATGAAAAGCATAGAAGTCAGTCAGTAGATCTGAATCAAACTAAAATATTCCTGTATATTTAACTTATGGGTGGTTACAGCACTGCCAAGACATCCTGATCTAGGTAGTACTGATGGAGGCCTAGGCTGTGACAAGTTTAACTAAACAAGGTCAATGAATCCTCTTCTTTCTTTTCCTCCTTTAACCTCCCATAGAACTGATAACCAGCCTCTTTAAAACTTAGTCTTAAATAATTTTTTGCATACCTTCCTTGATGATTGTGTATCAACAATAGGCACCCAGTAATCTCAGGTCATAAAACTCAATCATTCAATGAGCTGACCCAATGATTGTTCTAGACCTTTGGACCTCTGACTAAGCTCACAGTGTAGCTTTGGTCATACCAGACAGGGACACCCAGTCCTGCAATGAGCAACCACCTCTCAAAATCCTTTGGGAATCTGCTGAGTCTTGCTTTACTTAGTTCACTCATAGTTGTTCAGTAATTTAAAGAGTGCAAAGTAATTAATCATAAATGGAAAAACAACAGATGGAAATTCGCATAGACATTCAGTTCATTGCAATACTAAATATGACATTTCTAACTTAATTTGGCTTTAAAACAGCTTCATAGCCATACAAAGGTAATAATTTCCCCTTAGAAGAGCAGAAGTCAAAATTTAGCAAAGATCGTTCCTGGATGTAAGTTGGGTCATTCTTTTTCTTTATTATTACTGTATTTTAGGTTATGGTAAATGCATTCATACATGCCCATACTATATTGTGATACAGGGTAAGGCAAGTGAGGAAAGGAATAAGAATCAGTGTGCAAAGAAAATTTGAACAATATTGGATCCATACAAAGTAAAAATTCCAGTATGTTTATTTTGGATTCAGCTCTACTAATCAACATGTTTTTTAATAAAATTTCAAGATTAGTAAGGAAGAAATCATGAAGTAATTAAGTAGCAGGTTCTGTGACCAGAACAAGTAATTAGAAGCACACCAAGTACTGACATAATGATTGTTATGTTTGCTGTTCGATGCGGCATTGAAAGAGGCAGGAGGTGTAAACCAAACAAACTTTATTTTAGTTTAAACAGAAGCCTAACCAACCATTGCTCCACCCCTATTTATACATTCAGCTCAAAGGCGGCAGCCAATAGAAACACAGCATTCTCCCGCTCAAATGCATAATAAGTAGTCTGCAGACAGGAAGTCTGGCTTTTGGCCATCTGGCCTGTTAACCGTTTTTCATAGTTCTCAGTATCACAGTTCTCAGAATTCAACTCAATACATTACACCCCTTCCCCCTAGATAATTCACACTGACAAAAATTGTTCATAACCATTCAAATGTTACAATGGCAAAATGGCATATAAGCATTCTAGATTCACAATGACAGAAATTGTACATAATCATTTAAGTACTTCGGTGGCCCTCTTGCTCACTCTGAACGTCTTGGAGCTGCTGCTAGCTCCCGGTCTGCAAGCCCTCCTGCCAGGCTGGGTAGACCGGGGCTGTGTGACCCATCTGTCATGGCTAGAGCCGATTCTCTGTGGCTGGTCTGTCCTGGTAGACCCGAGCCAGTGTCCATTTCTCTGTGGCTGGTCTGTCCTGGTAGACCCGAGCCAGTGTCCCGCGGTGGGATAGAGCCCACCGGGGCGATATGTGGAGCCGTTTGCCAGCAATGTCCGTTAGCCAAAGTGTCTGAGTTAGGGGCAGCCTCACCATTTGCAAAAACCCCGTTCAGCAACCAAAAAGTCTCGCCCACGCTTGGAGACTCTGATGCACGATCGCAATCGTGCTGCCCCTGCATCACGTCATGAGCTAGCGGCTGGTTCGCTAGCCTCCGTCTCAGCTGGTCGATGTGCCTGCGAAGCATGCAACCATCTTCCAGGACCACTTTGTATGAGAGTGGCCCTGACACCTTACCAACCACAGCTACCACCCACAGTGCCCCTTGCCCGTAGTTCTGCGCCCACACCAGGTCACCAACTTGCAAGTGCCTTGGAGCCTTTGGCTGTGGTGCTTGTGAAGCAACCCTGTCTGGATGTAGGCGATCCAGCTTTGTGATCAAGCACTGTCCCCACCTCAATTCTGCTGGGTTTCTGCCCGTGGAAGTGCAGGGAGTTGTGCGTTGGCAGAGTAAGAAATCTGCCAGCCTATGGTGCCAGTTGCCAGTTACAATCCTCTTCAAGGATTCCTTGGTCGTTCTGACCATGCGTTCCGCTTGGCCATTAGAGGCCGGGTGGAAGGGAGCTGAGGTAGCGTGCCTAATCATATTAGCCCTTAAAAAGGACTGAAACTCTGCAGAAGTAAATTGAGCCCCATTGTCTGAAACTAAGACATTGGGCAGCCCGTGCATTGCAAAGATGCTTCGCAGAACCTGGATGGTCCTGGCAGTAGTCATAGTGGGGACAGGTGCGACCTCTAATCACTTGGAGTGACTGTCCACCACAATGAGGAAGAGTTGCCCCTGAAAGGGCCCTGCAAAATCAATATGGATCCTAGACCATGGGGCTTGTGTGGTTTCCCATCTGTGGACCAGGGCATGTGGCATCTCTGGCCTCAACTGCTGGCAAATGTGGCAGCTGTGGACCTGAGCCTCAATATCTTTATCGAGCCCAGGCCACCAAAGGTAGCTTCGCATGAGCGCCTTCATCCGGACTATTCCCGGATGTCCCTCATGCAGAGATTCAATGATTCTAGCCTTCAGTGAGGTCGGGACTATGACCCGACTGCCCCACAAAATGCAACCCTTATGAGTGGATAACTCGTTCTTCCTTCTCCAAAAACTCTGAAAGTTAGGCCCCGGACATGTTTCCAGCCATCCTGTGAGCACCCAGTTCAACACGCGACTCAGCGTGTTGTTTGAAGCTGTTTCGGCAGCCACGCCCCCTGCGTTAAGGGGAGACTCCGGCAGATCCTGGATAGCCAGGATGCGGTTAGCTGGAGCGGGGTCTGGCTCTAATTGCGGTAGGGGTAATCTGCTAAGGCCATCTGCGTGGCCCATTTCTTTACCCGGTTTGTGAACTAGACAGTAACTATAAGCGGACAGGAAGATTGACCACCTCAACATCCTAGGAGAAATAATCTGGGGTGTTTGCTTGTTCGAAGTGAACAGACCCATAAGTGGCTTGTGGTCTGTGAAGACCGTGAATGGGCAACCATACAGATAGTCATGAAACTTTTTTATGCCTGCTACTATGGCCAATGCCTCCCTATCGATCTGGGCATAATTGCATTCTGCTGAAGACAGGGTCCTAGAGCAGTAGGCTATGGGAACTTGTGTCCCGTCAGCCTTGAGGTGGCTCGACGAGGCTTTATTCTTATTGGGGCTATGGTAGGCTCAAGCCAGAGGGCGATTGGGGGCCCCTTGTACTTCCCTAAATCTTGGCTGAAAACGTCAGCAAACTCCTGACAAACTGCCAAAAGGCTTGATGTCTGCATGCTGTTTAACCCGGTCACTTGGATTCCTAATGCATCAAACCAATCAAGTCCGATGAGGCTAGTGCAGTTGCCCTCAACTACTACGACTTCTAGGGGGCCCTCAAAACCCTAAACTTCACCCTGAGCATGGCCTCTCCCTTGACTGCTACGTGGGAGTTTTGGAAGTCGGTGAGTATGAGATTCGATGGCCTGAGCTTAACTCGTTTGCCGCTGCGACTGCAAATTTGAGAGTCCCTTGGGAAATTATTGATAAAGCTGACCCCATGTCAAGCTCCATGTCACAGGGCACTCCTTGCAGCTTGACTTTGACCCGCAATTTCTCCTTGAGTGGGCAATGGGCACCTGTTCTAAACACGCTCCTTCTATTAGCGCAATATCCCACCCTTTGTTGCCCCGGGGCCCCGGTACCTTTCCGGGGTAACTCTTCTGGTGGGCTTTCTCTCTTGCAACCCCTAAAGACAGCGGCGATGTGGCCTTGCTTGCCACATGCCCGGCACGTGGCTGTGCGGAACCGGCATTCCACCCGTTTGTGTCGGCCTCCACAACCGGCACATCGAGAGAAGGGAACTGCCTTGTCAGTCGGTCATTGGGGCCTTCTTTCAGGTGGCCGCTGTAACCGATCGACCTCGTGGTCCAATTCGGAGTCTTTGACCCTTTTGGCGTCCTCCTGGTGGACGGCCTCTATGCAGGGAGGGCTCTTGGAGAGCCGTAAGGCTTTGACAGCCCCTCCGGCTGCTTCTTCGGCTGTGATCTCCCTCAGTGCATCTTGGAAGGAAATAGTCTCTTTCACAAATATCTTCTGTTGGAGCTCCCTGCTCCTCAAACCGCAAACTAAGCAGTCCCTCAGTCTCTCTTCGAGGTCTTTGAATTCGCAGAGTCGGGCCGCTTGACAAAGGGCGGCTATGAAGTCGGTGGCAGACTCGCCAGGATGTTGGTCTTGTTGTTCGAAGGCGTGCCGCCAGGCAATGACCGAGAGCTTGGGCTCAAAGTGTTCTTTGAGCAGCTTCGGGAGTTCTGAGTACGCGATGGACTCGAGCGGAACTGGCGCAACTAAGTTCTTGGCGATGTCGAATGTTGCCTGGCCGCACACGCACAGCAGCGTCGCGGCCTTCAAGCCATCTTCCTGGACTTGGTTGACCCATAGGTAGTTTTCAACTCTCGCGACGTAGAAGCTCCACCTTTTGGGATGAGCGACGTCGAATTCGGAGAGTTTCCCTATCTTGGCCGTGGTGAGTTTTTTGCGGGCCTCTCAATGCCTCGTGCTGCCCAGGCTTCTGTGGGACTCCCAGGGCGGATCCTTGGGAGCGCTCTCCTCCAGCGTTTTCGTGCTGGCAGGAGTGAGGGAGGGAACGTAGTTCCAACCAAGGCAGTTCTTGCTTGGCCTTGCCCCCTAAATGACTCAGCTCTTTGAGGTTTGGCAGCATGATCCCACCTTCGTCACCACTGTTATGTTTGCTGTTCGATGCAGGATTGAAAGAGGCAGGAGGTGTAAACCAAACAAACTTTATTTTATTTTAAACAGAAGCCTAACCAACCGTTGCTCCACCCCTATTTATACATTCAGCCCAAAGGCGGCAGCCAATAGAAACACAGCATTCTCCCGCTCAAATGCATAATAAGTAGTCTGCAGACAGGAAGTCTGGCTTTTGGCCATCTGGCCTGTTAACCGTTTTTCACAGTTCTCAGTATCACAGTTCTCAGAATTCAACTCAATACATTACAATGATTATTCATTTGAACTCAGAAAAAGAAGAAATAATCCGCTTCATTTCGATAGTTGCTGAAAGGTATTAGGAATAAAAGACAGGAGGCAACTAATCAAGCATTATGTCATGGAGAACTGCGAAGATTCTAGGTGAGGTATTTTTCCCAAAGAGATAAATGATGTGCCAGAGCAAGCAAATGGAATTTCAGAAAAATTTTCTGAGTTAATTCAGGTAATATTATTGCATGAAAAATTAATTAATCTAGAATCCCATGTAGTGCATGCAATCTACAATATGAAGCTATACTTCAATGTATACAGCTGGTTGTCAGCTTTAGATCTTCTTTTCTTGGAGTTATGCTGATGACTGATCCTGGCTCTATCTGTCGGCTATGTAATATTATTATTTTTTCTTTTTTATTGTATTGTTTTTAATCCAATTTATCCAGGTTGGGATGTACCTTGCTCAGAAACTTTTGCAAATGGAACAGCCAGAAGTGTGGGAAAATAAAACAAATTAATAGAATTCTGTCCTTTAATTTATATTCCTTTTCTTCTCCTCCTCCTAAATAAAAAATCTTTGAGCGATGTCAGGTCAACAACATCTTTGATGTTGATGTAAGCCATTTCCTTCATCAGCTTTCTCTGTATTAAATATTTTTAATACAAAGAAGGCTGATGAATACAAGTAGTCCTCAACTTACTACCACAATTGAGCCCAAAATGTCTGTTGCTAAGTGAGACAGCTGTTAAGTGAGTTTTATCCCATTTTATGACCTTTCTTGTCACAGTTAAATAACTGCAGTTGTTCAGTTAGCATCACAATTGTTAAGTGAATCTGGCTTCCCTATTGACTTTGCTTTGTGAGAAGGTCACAAAAGGTAAGCATATCACCCAGGAACCCTGCAACCATCATAAATATGAACCAGTTGCCATGGGTCCAAATTTTGATTACGTGACCATGGGGATGCTGCAATGGTTGTAAGTGTGAAAAATGGCACTTTTTTCAGTGCCATTGTAATTTTGGTCACTAAATGAATGGTTATAAGTTGAGGACTACCTGTATATATTAATACATATTCATTATATATGTTCTCTTTGTTATAGTCTGTAAGCAACCTAGCTATAAATGACACAGATAAATATATAAAGAAATAATGATTACATCCTGCCAGCCTTGGTGCATATACATGTTATTGGCTTAGTGGCACGGTGACATATATATTTGTCATATTGTCCTATCTATCCTAATGTTGTATTCTGTGAAAGTTGTGTAGCACTGCTGGGTGTCACAAAAGGAGCTAAACAGCCCAGGGTGTGATGGCTTCTAAAATTAGTTCTGCTCTTTTTGAAGACATGCTTTGGCAGTCTTGCTTTTTAAGCCACTATCTCAACTACTTTTCTTTGGTATGCCCAAAAGTAAAGATGTACAGTAATACAATTTGCTTCTATTCAGACATTATTTAAAAAAAAAAATGTAACATTTTCTTCTATTGAAGAAAAGTTTAAAGAACAAATAATAAATTATTAAACATTATTAAATTATTGTTTTTCTACACAGAGGACATTTTTTACACTTTTCTCGAGATATTTGGAGTGCATGAGATTAACAAATCCAAATGCTACATTCCTCCCCTATATTCCCATAGACTGCACCTGGGAAAGTTTACGATTTCCTGATCACTATGGTGTCATACTTCATTTTTAGTTTACATCTATCTATCTTGCCTTTCTCCTTCATGGATTACTGCCTTGTCGTGGCGAAGGGGCTTGCGCAACTCAATGAAGTTATGAGCTATGCCGTACAGGGCCACCCAAGATGGACAGGTCATAGCAGAGAGTTCTGACAAAATGTGATCCACTGGAGAAGGAAATGGCAACCCACTCCAGTATCTTTGCCATGAAAACCCCATGGAGAGTACTAAAAGGCAAAAAGATATGACGCTGGAAGATGAGCCCCTCAGGTCGGAAGGTGTCCAATATGCTACTGGGGAAGAGCAGAGGGCTAGTACTAGTAGCGCCAGAAAGAGTGAAGCGACTGGGCCAAAGCCGAAAGTACGCTCAGCTGTGGATGCATCTGGTGGTGAAGGAAAGTCCGATGCTGTAAAGATTTTTTCTCCATAGGAACCTGGAATGTAAGATCCATGAATCAAGGCAAACTGGACGTGGTCAAACAAGAGATGACAAGACTGAACATCGACATCTTAGGAATCAGCGAACTAAAATGGACAGGAATGGGTGAATTTAATTCAGAGGACCATCAGGTATACTACTGCGGGCAAGAATCCCTCAGAAGAAATGGAGTAGCCTTCATAGTCAATAAAAGATAGGAAAAGCAATACTGGGATACAATCCCCAAATGACAGAATGATCTCAGTGCGAATCCAAGGCAAACCATTCAATATCACAGTAATCCAAGTCTATGCCCCAACCACTGGTGCTGAAGAGGATGAAATTGACCGGTTCTATGAAGCCCTACAGCACCTTATAGAATCAACACCAAAAAATGATGTCCTTATCATCATGGGGGATTGGAATGCTAAAGTAGGAAGCCAAAAGATAAACGGAATAACAGGCAAGTTTGGCCTTGGAGTACAAAATGAAGCAGGGCACAGGCTGATAGAATTTTGTCAAAAGAATACGATGGTCATAGCAAACACTCTTTTCCAACAACCCAAGAGACGTCTCTACACATGGACATCACCAGACAGTCAACACAGAAATCAGATTGACTATGTGCTCTGCAGCCAAAGATGGAGAAGCTCTATACAGTCAGTAAACAGACCAGGAGCTGAATGTGCTCAGATCATGACCTTCTCATTGCAAAATTTAGGCTTAAATTGAAGAGTAGGGAAAAACACTAGCCACTCAAGTATGACATAAATCATATCCCCTGCTGACTATACAGTAGAGGTGACAAATAGATTTTAAGGACTTAAGATCTGATAGACCAGAGTGCCTGAAGACTATGCTGATGGTTCCGCAACATTGTACAAGAGGTAGCAACTAAAACCATCCCAAAGAAAAAGAAATGCAAGAAAGCAAAATGGCTGTCTGAGGAAGCTTTGCAAATAGCTGAGGAAAGAAGGGAAGCGAAAGGCAAGGGAGAAAGAGAAAGATACACACAATTGAATGCAGAATTCCAGAGAATAGCTAGAAGAGATAAGAATGCCCTCTTAAATGAACAGTGCAAAGAATTAGAAGAAAACAATAGAATAGGGAGGACCAGAGATCTCTTCAAGAAAATTAGAGATATGAAGGGAACGTTTCATGCAAAGATGGGCATGATAAAGGACCAAAATGGCAGGGACCTAACAGAGGCAGAAGAGATTAAGAAGAGGTGGCAAAATTACACAGAAGAACTATACAAGAACGAGCTTAGTATCCCTGATAACCACAATGGGGTGGTCACTGACCTCGAGCCAGACATCCTAGAATGTGAAGTGAAATGGGCCTTAGGAAAGATGAGCAACAACAAAGCTAGTGAAGGTGATAGTATTCCAGCTGAGCTATTCAAAATCTTAAAAGACGATGCAGTAAAAGTGCTACACTCAATTTGCCAGCAAATTTGGAAAACTCAACAGTGGCCCACAGGATTGGAAAAGGTCAGTTTACATTCCAATTCCAAAGAAAGGCAATGCCAAAGAATGTTCAAACTATCGCACCATTGCACTCATTTCACATGCAAGTAAAGTTATGCTTAAAATCCTACAAGCTAGACTCCAGCAGTATGTGGATCGAGAACTTCCAGAAGTACAGGCAGGATTTCGAAGAGGCAGAGGAACTAGAGATCAAATTGCCAACATACGCTGGATCATGGAGAAAGCTAGGGAGTTCCAGAAAAACATCTACTTCTGCTTCATTGACTATGCTAAGCCTTTGATTGTGTGGATCACAACAAATTGTGGCAAGTTCTTAAAGAGATGGGAGTACCAGACCATCTTATTTGTCTCTTGAGAAACCTATATGCGAGTCAAGAAGCAACAATGAGAACTGGACACGGAACCACTGATTGGTTCAAAATTGGGAAAGGAGTCTGGCAAGGCTGTATGCTGTCACCCTGCCTGTTTAACTTATATGCAGAGCACATCATGAGAAAGGCAGGGCTAGATGAATCAAAAGTTGGAATTAAGATTGCCGGGATAAATATCAACAACCTAAGATATGCAGATGATACCACTCTAATGGCAGAAAGTGAAGAGGAACTAAAGAGCCCTCCTTGATCCGATGTATAAGTAGAGTGCAAAGTTGGCTTGAAATCACTTAAGAAAACCAAATCATGGCATCCGGCCCTCTCATTCTTGCGAAATAATGGGTAAGAATGGAGGAGTGTACAGATTTATCTTCCTGGTCTCTAAGATCACACAGATGGTGACTGCCAGCAAGAATTAAAAGACGCTTGGCTCCTGGGGATGAAAGCTATGGCAAAATTTTAGACAGCATACTAAAACGCAGAGACAGTCACCCTGCAACCAAAGTAAGTCTAGTCAAGGCCATTGGTTTTCCCCAGTTGCAATTTATGGTGTGATAGTTGGACCATAGAAAAGGCTGAACGCAAAAGAATTGAGGCCTTTGAACTATGATGCTGGAGAAGACTCCTGCGAGTCCCTTGGACTGCAAGGCGATCAAACCGGTCAGTCCTAGAGGAGATCAACCCTGACTGCTCCTTAGAAGGCCAGATCCTGAAGTTGAAACTCAAGTACTTTGGCCACCTAATGAGAAGGAAGGACTCACTGGAGAAGAGCCTAATGCTGGGAAAGATCGAGGGCAGTAGAAGAAGGGGATGACAGAGAATGAGGTGACTGGATGGAGTCACTGAAGCAGTAGGCGTGAGCTTAAATGGACTCCAGAAGATGGTAGAGGACAGGAAGGCCTGGAGGAACGTTGTCCATGGGGTCGCGATTGGTCGGACACGACTTCGCAACTAACAACAACAATCTTGCCTTTGTTCAAATGGTGGGCATCTTTCTTCTTACTCTTTTTTGGTAGAGCAAAGATTGGCAGACTTTAGACATGTGAATATTTTCTTTTTTAAAAAAGGAGTTTTGAAATCCATCAACTTTATATAAACATTTAAAAGTGAAGATGTCAAGGCTGAGAATTTGGTCTGAGAATTAGAAGTTAATGGCTTTTACATACACAAATTATGTTTCAGCATGGCAGAAATGTTTTCTTGTTGTTTCTGCTGCTGCTGCTGCTGCTGCAATTAAACAACATTGAAAATGTACCACAAACCACCAAGGGGATGATCATTAAATCCTGAAATACTTTCCAGGTATAGCAAGCAATCTATAGATTACTATAGTTTACTATATATTCAGAATTAGCCACAGCTGACAATTAATATATATTAGACAATCAATGGCCTTTTATGTGGAATAATTGGGCTGGCCATATTTATTTTCACCCAAATACTGAATATATATCACATAATTGTAGGGATGCTGCAATGGCCAGAAATGTGGGAATAAAACTTCTCTGAACATGGTGAAAATTTCAGTTCAAGAGTAATGGGTCCCAGGTTGCAATATAATGCATTGGGAGTGGGAGCAACTTGCAACTTCCTGTAGGATTCCCCTATGATTTTGTTTGTGGAAAGCTGGCAGGGAGCATCAGAAATCATGATCCTATGACTACGTAACTTTGTGAATAAAACTGGTCTGAACATAGTGGAAATTTCAATTCCATAGGAAGAATAGGGGGTTTTTTAACATATTTTTTAAGTTAGCAGATTTGAGGTACCTTGATTTAAAAAATGTTCCAATATAATGCACCATTTTAGCTAACTGGAGAGTACAAACTAACAAATAGAAGAGTTTTTGGTAGTATATAGATGTATTTTTGACTAGTCATGTTATTTACAGTACATTTCATAGTTCCTATGTACCAATCTTTCAAACCAGGCCAACCAAATAGGAAAAAGTGATTCTCATAATACATAAGCATTTCTGTTGATTCATGCTCTTATTCAGAGCAGGAGTGCAGCCAAAATCTACAACTGCTGCTCTATTTATCAAGGAAACCTTTGTACACCACAAACTGTCAGTACTGGCTATGGGAAAATGTCAAGCACAGCAGGAATGCTTCCTCCGTCCCAAACAGACTCCAGCTGCAATCCCGGCCAACATCCTCTCTTCAGAAGCTATACCAGGCGCTTCAAAGCTTTTGAACAAACTTACTTCTTTTATATACAGCATGTGTTACATGTTTTTGTTAGCAGATAAATCAGATACAACCCATAATAACTGAAGTTGTAATTTAGCTTTTCCTGATAGCAACCAGAAGATAATACTAATATCTTTTGTAAGAAATATAATCCAATAACTGAATTTAGACAGTAGAGAGGGATACACACACACACACACACACACACACAGAGAGAGAGAGAGAGAGAGAGAGAGAGAGAGAGAGAGAGAGAGAGAGAGAGAGAGAGAGAGAGAGAGAGAGAGAGAGAGAGAGAGATTTCAAAAGATGATTTTACCTGTTAAAACAAACTTCTGTTTGGTTGCTAGGTATTACTCATTCTTGAAGAACCTGATAGTCACAACACAGTACTTAACTTTTTTTAATGTTGAGTATAGCACAGAAATAATTTTTTAAAGGAAATCCTTCAGTGGTTTATTACTATATTTGGGGCCTTAGTGCCTACAAATTCTCTGAATAATAATAATAATAAAATCCAGATCCTTATCAAAAGAAGTAAACCAGTAAAATTAAAGAATAAAATACATGAAATATTTTCATACGTTCTAATTTGAGGAATAATAAACTATCAAAACAAATGCAAGTTTCCAATTGGAGAGACTATATATAGCTCAGGGTTGAATGGTGGAGTTCTTGGTGCTCTCTGAGCTTGGACACCAACTAGCAGTCAGAAGACACAATGAAAATGCCTTAATCTTACAACATAAGGACAGTACTCAATCATTGTTTCAACTGAGAAACAGTGAGCATCCTTAGACCAAGCTAAATCCAACAATGCTAGGGATTCCTGGAAGCCTGTCTTTCAGGCATTGATAGATACATAGACATAAACTACGTTTACATACCATTCAAAATAAAAAAACTAATAAAAAAAAATATCAGAACACATCCTCTATGGCAGCCTACGTCCAGATAATCAGTGATTAACACCAAACAAACAAGTAAAAAACATTACCCTAATCAAGGAACTAACACGGAGAAAACCACACTGCCAGGGCAAATTACTATATATAAACAGGGAGTAAACCCCACACTCACTAGCACTGATGTTACCTAATTGGGTAATGAAACCTCTGCAAGCAAATAAGCTCAGGGAATACCAAGGATGTTTGGTGTATATTTTGTCATTGATCAAGTATTGTATTTTCCTTAAGGAAAGGAACCCACTCTAGCCTGGCAATCTAAAATTTCTGGTCTCTATACTTCATTTACCTGTTTTATCTTTTCAGCTAAGTGCATAACAAGTTATTGGTGGTTCTGTCTCTTCTCACCACTTTGCAGATCTATGTCAAAAATAGGAGCCTATATTTTCATTTCTAATTTTTTAATTCCACTGTGGCAATAACTGTCTATCACTCTTCAGTACCTGGAGAAAGATAGGGGTGCCTATTCTTCATCTCTCAAAATGTTCCTACCAATCATTTTTCTGTTCCACACAAGTCACACAGAATAAGAACTCACCTACATTTTGCCAGTAATTATGAGAGGAAAGCAAGTTGTTATTCCACTGCATTCTTGGAATATAATCTAAATAATTCTTTCCCAAAGATCAAAATCCTACAGAATCTTTTGATAATAGAATGCTGTGATATAAATGCGCTATGAAGCATGCAAAATAATTGCTCATCTCATACTTGGGACTGGAGATGGCTCATTTCTCCTGGTGGTGCTAAGCACCATGATTGTGAAATATAGTTCTTCCACCCAGACACACTGTAGACTAATCTGCTTTGGAAGAAGCTGCATGCTGTTGGCAGAAGGTCAATTCTTAGCTTGAGCTTTCTCTTATATTCAGCATTGTTACTACAATCCAAGGGACTATGAGGCAACAAATATGTCTTCTTAGTGGTGGCTGATTCACTGTCATAATGATCCAGTTTCTAGTAAGCTTCAGTGATGAGAAGTTTACAGAACTGGATACAAGCTCTTTCATTCCATTCGTGTTCGTGGAAGAAAAAGTGTATAAAAACTTCTGTGCTAGGAATTGAAATTAAAGTTACGCAATATCATCATACATATGCACACATATATTTGGTATAGAGATGTTCTCTAGAACATGTTGCACAGGAAAGAATAAGTTGTAGTTATTCTTCAAAATAAAATCTATAGAAAGGCTAGAGATAGTTTTTGAAGAGGAAGTAGAGTCCTATGGAAGACAGAATCTAATAAGATAGAAACCACATTAATATACTACATCACAGAATCACAGTGGGAGGAAATAGCAGTGCCAAAAATATATTAACACCAGAAGTGTAGCCTGTGCCTTTTACTAAAACTTGACAACTCATCTTGGAATGAAGAAAAGGATAGAAAGTGTTGTAATAATGGGAAAAATCAACTTGCCTTACATCATCAGTTAGATTTACGTAAGTTCAGGAGAAAGAAAGATACAGTAAGCGCCTGTCTTTGAGTAGTTATTCAAAGGACTTAGTATTTGGTAGATAACTATGTGGATATAATTCCAAACAGCATTCAGGAATTAATATGAGATGCATGTTTTATTGAGCCAGCTGGCAATTCATATGTATTTACAAGTTCAATTTAAATGGCAATGGAAACGTGCCCAGGAAGTTCAAGCCATTATATTTAAAGAGAAAAGACAACACTTCTAAAAAATAAGAGGATTAAGTATAAGGAAGCTAAAAAAATATTCTCATTTAAGTTTCTTAGAATATAAAACCACAGTAACAGAAACTCATATGAAATGCAGAATGCAGTTCAAAAGAATTCATTCCAAATTAACCAAATACATTAACCAAATACACAAATGTACTAAACTTGCACACAAAAGACATGGCAACATTGTCCCCAGCACAACGTATATGCAGCAGTTATTGAAGAGGACAAAAAGAAAGCCTCATTGCTCTAGAATGATAAGGATGGAAAATCTCCTTCCTAGATGCTTGAAGAAATAAAGCAATTCCTGAAGGTGAGAAACCTGGGGATGATTGATCCTGAAAGATAATAATAATAATAATAATAATAATAATAATAATAATAATAATAATAATAATAATAATAATAATAATAATAATAATAATAATAATAATAATAATAACAACAACAACAACAACAACAACAACAACAACAACAACAATAACAACAACAACAACAATAATAATAACAACAACAATAATAACAACAATAACAACAACAACAACAACAACAACTGTTTAGCAGCGATATCAGAATGAACTTTGGACTTGGAAAATGTGCTGTACTACCCATGCAACGAGGAAAAATGGCAAAAATAGAAGGAATAGAACTGGGAAATGGAAGTATTATGAAAGCACTAGCAAAGGATGACGGTTACAAATACCTAGGCATATTGGAAGCAGATAACATCTTGAATGGAAAAGTCAAAGAGTCAACACAAAAGCAATACATCAGGAGAGTCCACAAAATATTAAAATCAAAGCTGAATGCTAGAAACATAATTAAAGCCATTAATACATGGGCAGTCCCAGTGATACGCTACCCAGCTGGAATTATCAACTGGACTTTGGCTCAACTGGAAAACTTAGACCGGAAAACGTGTAAACTTTTGAATATCACCACGCTCTACATCCACGAAGTGACATCGACAGGTTGTACCTGCCAAGAAAAATAGGGGGCAGAGGACTATTGCAAATCCACCAAACTGTAGAAGAAAAAAAACGAAGTTTGAATGACTATGTGAATCAAAGTACAGGAAACTGCTGCAGGCTGTGAAAACAGAGAGCACCATAAAAATAACAGAAACAAAGGCAGAATATAAGGAAAAACGGCTGGATGACAGATTAAATAGATGGAAAACCAAAGCTTTGCATGGACAGCATTTGAAAAACATTGAAGGAAAATGTGATAACAACTTGACATGGGCATGGCTTAAGATGGGAACCATCAAGAAAGAAACGGAAGGCTTAATGCTGGCTGCTCAAGAACAAGCACTACAAACTAATACCATGAAAGCGAAGATACAAAAATCCACTGACAATCCAAATTGCCGACTTTGCAATGACAAAGTTGAAACTGTTTTACATCTAATCTGTGAGTGCAGCAAAATCGCGCAAACTGATTACAAGCTAGACATGACTGAGTTGCTAAATTAATCCACTGGGCATTGTGTAAAAATATGACTTGCCTCTGTCCGAAAAGTCGTGGGAACATAGGGTGGAAAAAGTTGTTGAGAATGAGAGGGTGAAGATCTTGTGGGACTTTCGAATACAGACAGATCGCCATTTGGAACACAATAAGCCAGATATTGCAGGTGTAGAGAACCGAAGCATACAGCTGATTGATATCGCTGTACCAGGAGATGCCAGAGTCGAAGAAAAAGAACTGGAAAAAATTACAAAATATCACGACCTGGCCATCGAAACTGTGCGATTATGGATGAAACGTTAACAGTGATACCCATTGTCATCGGGGCACTGGGAACTATGTCCAAAAACTTTGCAAAATACATCAAGAAACTGCAGCTTCCTGCAAGAACTCCAGCAATGTTACAAAAAACTGCGCTACTCGGAACATCTTATATTTTAAGGAGATACGTAGTTGATACCCAGGATGCTGGTAGCAACCCGTGTCAACCATCAGTGCTAGCCAATTTGAATGTAGGCTTGACTGAGGTTCACGTCTAATGAATAAAAGATATAATAATAATAATAATAATAATAACAACAACAACAACAACAACACAGGCAGAGAATGAAAAACAAATGATTTTTGAACGATTTGCTTTTGAGGAGAAGTATGGAAAGGAAACAAAATATTATTTTCCAGAAATGATTTGGCCCAGCAACTCAAAAGGCTTCTTCATATATGGGCCTGTGGTACAACTACTTATGAAAGCATGGCAATTATAGAACAATAAAGTTAGAAAGGATTGTTGTAGAAGTGCTACTGCAGAATATCAATACATCCATACAGAATTGAGCATGCAACCTCTGTGCATTATCAAAAAATTCTGACAATTATAATAGCCATGCAAGTTCTATTAGTCCTCATATGAAGCATCAGCCATCAAAATGATCCTGTATATAAATGATTCTTTGGTTTAATTCTGTTGGTGGTTTCTTTGGTACTTATTTGGGCTACTACTATAGTGCAAGAAGTGTGATGTAACAGAAGTGTTAATGCATCCACATAATTAGTTGATACAATTATGTATCAATTATGTACAATTAGTTTGTACATACATGGTACAAAAGATATTTCACTACTGCATTATGTTATGAATGAGAAAGTATGACCTCTTTATGGCAAAAATGGCTATGGTGGTCCCACATTGGGAGTCATCCAAAATTTTTTTGGACAGCATGTAAAATTATGCATCGACAAAATTTCCATCTGTCACTTGCAAGCCACACTGCTTGGATACACACATATACAGTAGTGGCCAAAATTGTGGAAACCTTTTGGGAAAAGTGTACAGTAGAAATGCCACCAATTTTTCTTCTAATTTCTTTATAACTGTAGCCTTGTTGACTTAATAATACTATTTTACATCACTTTCTGGGCAACCAGTCAACTCTTTGCACCATTACTTTAATTTTATTACATTTTACAAGCTCACTAAATGAAAGAACACAAAAAAACCCAACCAACTTGATAGCGATCAAATAACACACTGACAAATGTCCTCCTCTCAGCTTCAATACATGACATCAATAACTGAATCCTACTGTGATACAATAACAATAACAATAACAATAACAATAACAATAACAATAACAATAACAATAACAATAACAATAACAATAACAATAACAATAACAATAACAATAACAATAACAATAAAGTTGGAGGGGACCTTGGAGGTCATCTAGTCCAACCCCCTGCTCAGGCAGGAAACCCTATACCATTTCAGACAAATGGCTGTCCAGTCTCTTCTTTAAAACTTCCAGTGTTGGAGCATTCACAGCTTCTGGAGGCAGGTTGTTCCACTGGTTAATTGTTCTAACTTCCTGACAAAGTTTCTCCTTAGTTCTAGGTTGCTTCTCTCCTTGATTAGTTGTTCTAACTTCCTGACAAAGTTTCTCCTTAGTTCTAGGTTGCTTCTCTCCTTGATTAGTTTCCATCCATTGCTTCTTGTCCTGCCTTCAGGCGCTTTGGAGAACAGCTTGACTCCCTCTTCTTTGTGGCAGCCCCTGAGATATTGGAACACTGCTATCATGTCCCCCCTCGTCCTTCTCTTCATTAAACTAGACATACCCAATTCCAGCAACCGTTCCTTATATGTTTTAGCCTCCAGTCCTCTAATCATCTTTGTTGCTCTTCTCTGTACTCTTTCTAGAGTCTCAACATCTTTTTTACATCGTGGTGACCAAAACTGGATGCAGTATTACCAAGGCATTGTAAAGTGGTATTAATATTTCACGTGATCTTGATTCTATCCCTCTGTTAATGTAGCCTAGCACTGTGTTGGCTTTTTTGGCAGCTGCAGCACCCTGCTGGCTCATATTTAAGTGATTGTCCACTAGGACTCCGAGATCCCTCTCACAGGCACCACCTATACTATACCTGTATATTTGGTTTTTCTTGCCTAAATGTAGAACCTTACTTTTTTCACCATTGAATTTCATTGTGTTAGATAGCGCCCAGTGTTCAAGTCTGTCCAGATCTTCCTGTATCTTAACCCTGTCTTCTGGAGTGTTGGCTATTCCTGCCAGCTTGGTGTCGTCTGCAAATTTGATGAGTTCCCCATCTATCCCCTCGTCCAAATTGTTGATGAAGATGTTGAAGAGCACTGGGCCTAGAACAGAGCCCTGGGGCACCCCACTACACACTTCCCTCCATGTAGATGCAGTTCCATTGAGGACCACACGCTGAGTACGGCCAGTCAGCCAGCTACGAATCCATCTGGTGGTGATGCTGTCTAACCCACATTTTTCTATCTTATCAAGTAGTAGGTTTTGATCTACTTTATCAAATGCCTTACTGAAGTCCAAGTAAATTATATCCACAGCATTCCTCTGGTCCACTAATTTTGTCACTTGGTCAAAGAATGCAGTAAGATTTGTCTGGCATGATCTGTTTTTGACAAACCCATGTTGGCTTTTAGTAATGATTTTGTTTGCCTCTAGGTGTTCGCTGATTCGTTGTTTGATTATCTTTTCCAGAATCTTCCCAGGTATTGAGGTCAGGCTGATAGGTCTGTAATTTCCTGGATCCATTTTTTTTCCCTTTTTTGAAGATGGGAACTACATCAGCTCTTTTCCAGTCCTCTGGTAGTTCCCCAGTGCTCCAGGATCTTTGAAAAATATAGTTCAGTGGTTCTGAGATCACATCTGCCAGTTCCTTGAGAACCTTGGGGTGTAATCCATCTGGTCCTGGTGATTTGAACTCGTCTAGGCTGGACAGGTGCTCACTTACCATTTTCTTGCCTATCTTAACTTGTGTTTCTATTCTGTTTTTTATGGCACTGTTTTTGATAGGTTGGACTGTTTTTTCCCTTTGTGTAAAGACAGATGCAAAAAACGAGTTAAATAGTTCTGCTTTCTCCCTGTTGCTTGTCACCTTCTTGCCACTTTCCCCCACTAATGGACCAATCATTTCCTTAACTTTTTTCTTGTTTTTTACATATTGAAAGAAGCTTTTTTTTTGTTATTTTTTACTTTGGTCGCAAGCCTTAGTTCATTTTGAGCCTTAGCTTTCCTCACTTCATGTTTGCAGGCTCGGGCTATTTGCTGATATTCTGCCTTAGTTATGTGCCCTTCTTCCACTTTTATATTTGTCCTTTTTATCTTTCAATTTATCAGAGAGTTCTTTATGGAGGCTTCCATAAAGTTGGAGGCTTCCTTGATTCTATTCCCTTATGTAAATGGATACTTCTACAAGGCAAGTTCCTCCTTTCTAGAATGAATCTTCTCCATCTATAACAGCGGCTACCAACCTTTTCTATACCCTGCACCCCTAGAACGCTTCTGATATATTCTCACACCCCTTAGAAAAGTTTGAAATAACAGCAACGAATTATGCATATACACTATAATTTTGAAAACCCAAGTTTTCACACCCCCTGGAATATCGTCTCACACCCCCAGGGGGTGCAAGCACCGCCGGTTGGGAACCCCTGATCTATAACAACTATGTTTATAACATGAAACTTGTCCAGTTTATTTTAATCATAACTTTTGTACATTGGTTACAATGTACAATTCTACAATAGTTACAGGCAGGTGGTAAGAACATGCAATTCTAGAATGGGTCCCATAAAAAAGGAAAAAATGTGGGAAAACAGTATACAGGTAATCCTCAACTTAGGATCACAATTGAGCCCAAAATTTCTATTGTTATGAGTGATCAGAAATTTTATGAGTTTTTGCCATTTTATGACCTTTCCTGCCACAGTTGTTAAGTGAATCACTGTAGTTGTTAGTAAGATGGTTGTTAAGTGAATCTGGCTTCCCCATTGACTTTGCTTGTCAGAAAGTTGCAAAAGTTGATCACATGATCCCGGGACATTGCAACTGTCATAAACATGAACTAATTGCCAAGCATCTGAATTTTGATCTCGTGACCATGGGGATGTTGCCATGGTCATAAGTGTGAAAAATGGTTATATGTCACTAGTTTCAGTGCTGTTGTAACTTCAAATGGTCACTAAATGAAATGTTGTATGTTGAGGACTACCTGTACAAATATTGTTCAAATTGCAAAGCTGGAAACATGCAGCACTCAGATATATGAGCTTTGCTATTTCAAAGTCTTGGGTTAATTATAATCACAAGATGGTTGTGGCAAATATTCTTTCTTCTTCCTGAAGTACTTTGTGAAGGAACTCACCTCCCTCCATCAGCTGCATATAATATTAGCATGTGTACAAGTAACAAAGCAATTTAAGCTAAAACTGAAAGTTTAAGAGTTGAGAGCAGAAAAAGCTCACACTCCATTCTCAAGTCACTTTCCTCCTATTTACATTTTGTTGATGAAGTCTTTCTCTTGGGAGAGATCTTCTAGTAACAGAACATTGATTCATTTCAACCAATTAAGATTAGCTATAGTATCTATAATTTGGGGATAGACCCTCCTGGAGAAAATCTATGTTGTGACTAAGGGTTGACACTGATCTGATGACACCAAATCAATCAAATGTATAAAAATAAGAGCCTATAAATATAAGCTCAACTAATGTACTACCAATGATTCTTGAGCTGTCAGAAAATGATACCAATATTTACAAATCCCCACCTTCTTTGAATAGCTTCTGTTTTTCTTTGTGTCAGGCGTAAAGAATCAGGATTATTTATGAGGTTGTAGCATAGAAGATATATTCCAGCCTATACACAAATCAATTAAAGTACAACATTAAATTGGCGATAGATAAGGGTCAATAGAATTTTGGGAGGGGGCTGGACTTGGATTTCTTGTGGCAACTCTAAACTGATGCATTTAATTCCCGCTCCTCCTGCCCCAGCTCTACCTGCTCTTCTCCTACACCTTGCGATATGCAAGATAAAATCAGTGGTTAAACCATCTGGCTAGGCTGCTGCCTATTTTTTTCTTCACAAAATCAGCTGGCAGGAGAACCGTTGCCAGTCAGGGCATTGCTGGGAGTCATGTTGGCAGGTATTTAGATGCACAGGTTTAGCAAATGGCAAAATCAGTGGGTAGGGCTGAAGCCTTCTTCCAAAACTCTATATCCACTTTCTTGCCACTTTCTCCCACTAATGGACCAATCATTTCCTTAACTTTTTTCTTGTTTGTTATATGTTGAAAGGTTTTTTTTGTTTTTTTTTACTTTGATCGCAAGCCTTAGTTCATTTTGAGCCTTAGCTTTCCTCACTTCATCTTTGCAGGCTTGGGCTATTTGCTGATATTCTGCTTTAGTTATGTGCCCCTCTTTCCACTTTTTATACTTGTCCTTTTTGTCTTTCAATTTATCAGAGAGTTCTTTATGCAACCATGCTGGTTTCTTTTGAGAGCTATTATTTTTCTTCTTCGTTGGTATTGTGCTAGTATTAAATAGGCAGGAGAGTGTGTGAGAACAACCTAATCTCAAACTTGGCTGGAAACCAATAGTGGTTGAGGCACAAAGGCTTGTGCAGACCTTAGAAAAAAGAAAGAAATTGCTTTTCAGCCTTTAGGAAACTGTGGGCTAAATGACAACACAATAGAATTGTTCTTCAGATTTGTATGAATGTATGGAAGCTGATAAGGAATTACAGGTAGTCCTTGTTTAGCAAATGCCTCATTTAACAACTGTTCACTGTTACAATAGTGATGAAAAAGGAACTTTATAACCAATCCTTGCATTTACAATTTTTGCAGGTCTGTAAAGCAAAGGAAAGCTAAATTAAGGACAGTTGTTTCATTTAGCAATTGTTTTGCTGAACGACCAAACTGCCAGTCCCAATTGTAATCGCTAAATGAGTATTATTTTTGTAACTCCCCAAGATGTATTAACTTCTATCATTTAAAAATAATCTGTATGGTACTAACTAAAGTGTTATGAAATTTAAATGGATTCATAATTTGTTAGCTTCTTTTGGTTAAGCAGAATACAGGATATAAATTAAAAAAAACAGAATAAATAGTTTTGTTATACTGCAATGAATTCCTGGTTGCTGAATCTTGTGGCATGGTTTTCTAGCAGATATTTTCTGGTACATTCATAGAAATCCCAGAGAAATTGAAACCTGATATAATTCTAACTAATTAAAAACAACTGTATAATGAGAAGTTGACTGATAAATTTTAATTTCATCACATCCTGCTTAGTTTTGTTCTGAACATTTTAAAAGACTAAGTGATAAATTGTATTTAGATCCCGGGTTTCTTATGACCTGGTCATAACAAAAAGAGTCATATAGTTTTTTCTCTCCAACTTTTTAACGAGCTGTTTTGCTTCCTGTACATGACATGCTATTCAAAGTTTTATTGCTTTTAAAAGGGGGGAAGGGGGGCAGGACACAAAAACTCAGACTTTCTTAATAATTCTAATTGTAAGTTCTTCTTCTTTCCAGCCTAACTATTTTAGAAAGTAAGGCAGCATATGATGGGGGACTTTTTGTGAACACACTATTATGAAACTTTATTATACCAGACCAGGCTTCTGCTGTTATGATGCAGAAGATAATTGTTAGTTATGAAGTAAGATCCTACAATTATGAAGTTCATAGACCTTTTCTAGGGCACAGTATGGAGGAAGGGCTATCTGGTCTTTATTTTTTATACTACCTGGGCCAGCCCTGTCTAATGCTATACAGGTAGAATCGCTTCACATTAGATACTTGGTTAGCTAGCATTGTTGAAACCTGTAGTATTTCTTAAATCAATTAATTTACTACAAAATGTATACAATGTAAAAGGGGTACTTACACAACTGGATAAAAGGAAAGGAGGGTTGTACCCACCATATTCTTCTGTGTTGCTATGTATGTAGCTATGTACTACATGGTACATAACTGCCCTTGTTCATCATAGTGAAGATCAAATATTGAAAGATTTGGCTGGGTGGTGGTGAAGCCTCAGAAGCTTTTGAAGGCTAGCAGGTTTCTACCCTATTCTCTGAACAACAGCAATGTGCAAGCAAAGCCATTTGTTTCATTCACCATAACAGGAAGCCAACTTTCACCTAATAATAAGCCTTACTATTACAGAGAAATGATGATTTATGCATGCCAGATTCCTCTTTAGTACCAGGCCAATAACCATACGAGACTGAGATCATGTCCAGTCCGATTGTTAGAAAATCTAACAATCATTAAGCCATTACTCTCTGAAGCTGTTTTGTGGAGATGATTTAAAATCCCTTCAGTTTCCTGTAGTATCCTGATAGCTGTGTCAAGTGCTCAGGAAGTCTTTAAGGAGAGAGGATAAAAAGGCTTTGGGTTTGCTAGTGAGCTAAGAGAAAAACCAACATGTCAGCTACCATCCTGCTCCATACATCTATCTGTGAAGATAAATGAGGATGAAGTGGGCTGGACATCATCCCCTCCCTGTCAAGCCTCGTAGAGTGACCAGGCTGGTCCAGACATAACTGCTTCATAGCTTGTCAACAGCTTGGGGGGAGGGGGTGATTGTAATGTGAGTTGTTAGCACCTGCCGGCTACATCGTGAGAAGCAAGGACATGCGGAGAGATGTTTATTGAAGTTTGTGGATTCTCTCATAACAACTGCCTAACTTGCAATTGGGCAACGTGACCAGCACGAAGAGGGGAGGGAGGTTTCTATTCTTTTAATATGGCAAATTAGGTGTGAAAACCTCAGCTGGTTTTCACTTTCATCAGTTGCAAAATGGTGCACTCTAAAGTTTTGCATTAGAGAGCTAATCATCTGAGCTGTGTTTACTTCATTAGGTTCATCAGTCAGAACCATGATGTCATGATTCCGACTAATGAAACACTTCAAAGAACCTCCAGGCATTGTTTATCCTAAAAAGTCTTTATTCTTTATGTGACAGAGTGTCGGCACGGCATGGATGATGCCAAGATCTGAATTTCCCTTTCTTTGCACATAACATTCCAGGCTATTCCCCTCCCCTATTTTGCAGTCATAAGTCACATTTTCCAATCAGCCTGAAGGGCAAAGATTCACTTCCGTTCCATATCCCGCGCATTCCTATCTTTCTCCTCCCCTTCCAGCATCATCTAAATTAACTCTAAAAATACCAGACAGTTCTGCATATCTTGTCAAAGCAATAATATTCAATATTAGCAGCGTTGACATCCGGCCCCCCTTACAAAAAGGATAGGTCCTGTATGTGAACAAAAGCATATGTCAGGGATTATCTCTTGGCTTGTTGGGGTTTTTCTCATGAAACTTTTTAATGAGTCGGTCAGCCTTCACATCGCTAGATTTCACCCAAGTAGCTTCGGACAGCGAGTACCCCTTCCATTTTACTAGGTACTGCAATTTCTCTTTAAAAATTCTAGAGTCAAGAATACGTTTCACTTCATAGTGAGTCTGACCCGCTACCACAAGGGGCCCAGGTGCTTGTTTAGGGGGAGGTCTTAAAGTGGAGCCCCAACAAGGTTTTAACAAGCTGCAATGGAAGACAGGGTGAATCCTCCCTAAAAGCCTAGGGAGTTTCAATTCTACTGTGACGGGGTTGATGATCCTTACCATGGGGAAAGGCCCCAAGAATTTTGGTCCCAATTTCTTGCTGGGCAATTTGAGGCGTAAATATTTAGTTGACAGATAAACCTTTTCCCCAACTTGGAATGTTCTTTGGGGAGCCCTCTTTTTATCAGCCTGCTTTTTGTAGGTCTCGGAAGACCTTTTTAACGCAGTTTTCATGTTTCTCCAAAATTCTTCCCACCCCCTCACCCATTGATCAAGTGTCTGGGAGGCGGAGGGCACCTGAGGGTATTCAGGTATTGGGCTGAACTCTTTTCCTGTGGCTACTCTGAAAGGCGTGTAGCCGGTACTGCTGTGAACAGAATTATTGTATGCCACCTCTGCGAAAGGGAGGAGGTCAGTCCAGTTTGTCTGTTGGTAGGAAACGTAGCATCTGAGATATTGCTCCACCATTTTGTTAGCGGATTCTGCAGCCCCATTGGTGGCCAGATGAAAACCAGATGATAAGCCTTGAGATGGTCCAATTAATTTAAGGAAACTCCTCCAAAAACTTCGCTGTGAACTGCACCCCCCTGTCCGAAATTATTCGCGTAGGGGCGCCGTGCAGCCGGTAGATATGTTTCAGGAACAATTTAGTCAGTCGTTGGGCAGATGGGAGTCCTTTGCAGGCGATGAAATGAGCCTGCTTCGAGAACAGGTCTATCACAGTCCAGATGACAGTATTTCCTCTACTTTCAGGTAGGTCTACTATAAAGTCCATAGCTATTTCTTCCCAGGGTTGAGAAGGGTCTGCCACCTGCTGCAGTAACACAGGGGTTTTCCCTGGGATTCTTTTCATTGTGGCACATACGATACAACTCTTTACATAGTTTTCCACATCCCGTTTCAGCCCCGGCCACCAAAATTGCCGACGGGTGAGATGTAGAGTTTTTAGATATCCAAAGTGTCCAGCCTGTTTTACATTATGGCTGTGTTTGAGAGCATTAAGACGGAGGGCTTCAGGCAAATACAGTTTCCCCCCCTTGTAAGCCAAACTATCCCTGCATGTTAGGGAGGTTTGATTATCTTTGAACCATTGATCGGTGAGGAGCTCTTGTGTTATTTTCTTTCCCCCATGGTCATTGGGATTTGGGACCCTGCAAGGCATGAGTTGAGCGGCAGTTTGTGGATTGGAGATAATTGCCTCATTAACCTCTTCGCGCTCACTTTTGTACTGGGGCAATCTCGATAGCGCATCAGCTAGGAAGTTTTTTCTTCCCGGTATGTACTTTAGAGTGAAGTTGAAACGGTTAAAGTACTGTGCCCACCGTACTTGCTTTGGGGACAATTTGCGGGGAGTTTTCAGTGCCTCTAGGTTTTTATGATCTATCCATACTTCAAATGGCACCTTGCTCCCTTCTAGATAGTGTCACCAGTTTAACAGGCCCCACCTAATTGCGAAGGCCTCCTTCTCCCAGATCCTTCTCCCATCTCCTCTCGCTTTCAGTAAATTTTTTAAAGGTGTAGGCGCAGGGTTGTAGAACTCCACTTTTGTTCTTTTGCAGTAATACAGCTCTGACTGCCACGTCGCTGGCGTCAGCTTGGATTACAAAGGGTTCCCCTGGGCAGGGGTGCTTTAGGACCGGTTCAGCAGCAAACAGTCTTTTGAAATTCTCAAAAGCTGTTTGACAGCTCATAGTCCATGTAAGTGGCTGGCCCGGTCATGGTTTTCCTCCTCCTTTGCCTGTTTTGAGTAGTTCTGTAAGGGGTAGGGCAATCTCGGCAAAGGAGGGGATGAATTGATGATAGAAGTTGGCAAAACCTAAAAAACTCTGAAGCTGTTTGCGAGTCTTTGGGGGCTGCCACTCAATTATAGTTCTCACTTTGGCTGGATCCATTTCAATGCCCTCGTTGGAAATTCTGTAGCCAAGATAATCTAATCGGGTCTGGTGAAATTCACATTTTGACAATTTGGCATAAAGCTTGGCATTCAATAATTTCTTTAACACTTCTCTCACCAGCTTTATGTGATCAGTCATATTCGTGCTGTATATCAGGATATCATCAAGATAAACCAGAACCCCTTTGTACAAGTGATCATGTAGGACCTCATTAATCAACTGCATGAATACGGCTGGGGCCCCCTGTAGTCCAAATGGCATGACTTTGAACTGGTAGCTCCCCATAGGACAGTTGAAGGCAGTTTTCCACTCGTCTCCCTCCTTTATTCTCACCCGGTAATATGCCTCTCTCAGGTCTAATTTAGTGAAGACACTCCTTAGCCAGATGGGTTAATAAGTCCTTTAGGAGGGGGAGGGGGTATTTGTTTTCCACACTCACAGCGTTGAGACCCTTATAGTCTACACCAGGGGTAGGCAACCTTGGCTCTTTTATGACTCGTGGACTTCAACTCCCAGAATTCCTGAGCCAGCATAGCTGGCTCAGGAATTCTGGGAGTTGAAGTCCACGAGTCATAAAAGAGCCAAGGTTGCCTACCCCTGGTCTACACAGAGACGAAGAGACCCATCTTTTTTTTCTTTGAACAACACAGGGGCTCCCACGGTAGATTTGGCCCATTCAATGAACCCCCTCGCTAGGTTTTTGTTCACGTATTGCTGCATCTCCTCCATTTCGAGGGGGGACATAGCATACATTCTCGGTCGTGGGAGTTTGGCTCCTGGCACCAGTCGATAGAGCAGTCATTGGGTCTGTGAGGGGGCAGGGCATCGCATTCTTTTTCACTAAATGCCTCCGCTAGGTCCCGGTATTGGTTGGGGATGAGTGGTTCGCCTGGTGGCGGTGAGGCAGCCATGTGCGCTCGCTCATTGGGTGGTCTAAAGTGTCCCACAACGTCAGTTGAATCAGTGTGAGGCTTAGGCCCTATAGGTAGTCTCACAGTTCTCATTCCTTTCTCCCACCAGATAAATGGCTTTCATGTGTCCAACCAGGTTAATTCTAGGATCACAGCCTCAGTCATTTTTGGGGCCACCAGGAAGTGAATAAACTCCCAGTGCTCACCTATTTCTAGGCATAGGGGCTCAGTTAATTGTGTGACTAGAGTCCCTCCCATCAGGGAGCCATCGGCTTGCTCAAACCTCACAGGTTTGGAGAGCTGTTTTGCCCGTATGCCCATTTTCATGGCAAAGGGCAGGGTAATAATGCATCGGGTGCATCCAGAATTGATTAGTACGTTTAAGTCCATTTGTGCCCCCGACTTAGGGATTATAAGTTTGGCGGGCAGTGAAAAAGGCGGGATTTGTCGACTCACCATCGGGTCGTTCTCTCCTTTGTCGTCGCTGTCAAAGGAGGATAGAGCAGGGGCGGGTCCACCCGGAGTCCCGGTGTCCTCCTATGTGGGGGGTGTAATCTGGGCAACAGGTTCTTGCGTGACCCGGTTGGATTTTTCTCTTGTTAGCCGCTGGGCAGGTTTCTTTCTTGCTGCTGGTTCCAGTCTGCTCTGTAGTCAGGGGTAGGGGACTGGACAGGTTGCTGCTTGATGTCCCTCCTGTCCGCACCGAAAACACTTAATTGACTGTCCTGCAGGTAGCCTGGGTCTCTCAGCCATCGCAGTAGTTTGAGGTTTTCGTGGGGGTGCTTGTTGTTCGGGTTGCTCTGGCTGCTGCTCGGATTCAGGTGGGGAAGGTTTCTTATAGCAGACGAGCTGAACATCTAGCTTCACTGCTGCCTGGTACCATTCTTGCAGCTGATCAGGTACTGCTCGATAGAAGCAGGCCTGAGAGAAGTGATCATCTAATCCCTCAATGAAGTGATGGATTAGGGATAGCTCAAGCCACCCCTCTATTCGGCCTGCTATCTTGCAAAATTCTCGCACATACTCCAGGGCAGGCCTGCCAGATTGTTTTATTTTGTGGATTTGTTCTCTTGCTTTATCCTCAAATCTTTCTCTCAGCCCTAGGAGGAAGAGGTGGGAGTCCTCCAATTCTGGGGCTTGCTCATTATATAAATTGTTCAGCCATTCGGATGCTTCTCCCTCACATCGACCATGGCCCTTGGGTCCGGGTATAGTCCCAGCAGTTCAAATGAGAGCTCACTTGGTTGAGGAAAAAAATCAGCTTCTCTGGGTCCCCATCGAAGGTTGCTCTGAAAGGTGGTGCAATTATAGGCTGTTGGGGCCCCCACTGTGGCTGTTGCTGTTGGCCCCATCCTGGCTGCTGATTTATGCCCAGGGGTTGCACGTCCGGGGGCTGTGGCCAATCTCCTTGCTGTGGTCATTCTCCCACCAGCTGCTGATCTCCTGGCTTCTGCACCACCCCAAGCTGTTGCAAGGCCTCTATTAGCTGTGGCAAGCTCAGAGGTCGCTGACCATCTACCCACGGGGAATGCCAAACTCGCCATTGCTGCAGAGGCCTCAGACTGGGATTCCCTCTCTCTTCAGGGCTGGAGTCCCTGGCAGGGGAAGACAGGGTCTGGAAGGCTGTCTGATCTGCAATGGAAGTGCTGCAGGCTCCTCTCTGCAGGAATTGATTTCTGCTTCTCACCTCTGGGTTTTCAAATCTTTCCAGTGACTCACCCGAACCTTGAGTGACAGGCGATCTGTTATCTCTCCACCAATTTGCATTTGTCTGCCAGCCGTTTGTCTGCCAAAATTCATCTTCCCACAGCACGCTGTCTGTTGCTTCCCCCTCTGGGGTATCAGCAGCTGCCGGGTTATATTCAAGCAAACTCCCATTTCTCATGATTGATTTTCCTCCTTTATCTCTGCCAGCTTCTCTCAAGCCTAGGAGGAAGAGGTGGGGGTATTGCACCCCCAGTTGTTTGAAAAGGATTCAGTTCTTGGCATGATGTTGTGATTCCGACTAATGAAACACTTCAAAGAACTTCCAGGCATTGTTTATCCTAAAAACATCTTTATTCTTTATGTGACAGAGTGTCGGCATGGCATGGATGATGCCAAGATCTGAATTTCCCTTTCTTTGCACATAATATTCCAGGCTATTCCCCTCCCCTATTTTGCAGTCATAAATCACATTTTCCAATCAGCCTGAAGGGCAAAGATTCACTTCCGTTCCATATCCCGCGCATTCCTATCTTTCTCCTCCCCTTCCAGCATCATCTAAATTAACTCTAAAAATACCAGACAGTTCTGCATATCTTGTCAAAGCAATAATGTTCAATATTAGCAGCGTTGACACATGACATTAAACCAGCTCTCTATTTCAACCTTTTAAAACAAAATTAACCTGTGGAGTCCTGAGCTCCTACACCCTCTCTGGCTACTACCGGAGTGGGCTGTGAAGACTCAGGGGAAGAGGTCCAGAATGGAGTGAAAGAAGGAATCTCCAATCACAGCCCAAGTCAATCCCAGCACTCAGGCAGCAGCAACCCGCCCAAAGGTGAAGGTGGAGAAGGAGCTACTAGTCGTGCAAGGAGGAACTGGAATGATGGGAGCCTTCTGCCAACCCGAACTTGAGCTGTGGAGAGGTGGGATGTCAAAGGCAGCTGAAGTCAAATTCCTACTCTCCTATACCGGTCCATGGTTTAGCCAAGACCGGAGATGGAGGGAGAGGAGAGACTCAGAGTGGGAAGGTTGGGTGGAATGGAGATACACAGCAACCAGTAGCAGTTCATCAGTTGATCAGCTGAGGGAGAAACTCCATGGTTTGGAAATGCGGGGGAGAAAGCTGGCTGGGAAATGGGAACGGATTCCTCAGATGAGACTGGGTCAACTCATGACAGCCTCACCAATCCAGCCACCTCAACCCAGCATGGGAGCAACAGCTGCTGCAGCAAGCCCAGGGCCTGGAGCTGCCGGTCCTCCACCAGCGGCCACACAACCACCCAGAGCCACTGGCCAGCCGCCACCCAAACTGTAGATGTTTGGCAGTCATCCTGGCCAGTACCCTTATGGCATGGGATGGCTGCCTGGGTATTGGGTGACCTGAGAGCCCTCAGCCTCCTCCCATCAAGGCTACATTTGATGACAACCCAGAAAAGTTAGCCTTCTTCCTAAACAAGATGTGATCACACCTGGATCAGTAGGGGGGAATGTACGCTGATGATGAAGACTGCGTGAGCACAATCATGGAGAACCTGGAAGGGGAAGCAGTGGAATGGGTGACTGCTCTCCACAACAAGGGAGCCCAGAGCTGGGAGATCCTGACGCGCTCTTGGGTGAGCTTACAGTTTGTTTTGGCGACACCACACAGACTCGAAGAGCACAAACCGATGTCCATAATGTGAAGCAGGGAGGCTGGCCAGTGGCAGAATATATCCGAGAATTTCGGAAGATCACAGGGAATTTAAGGCACTGGCCAGAGCAGCTCCTGACCCATTACTTCAGAGATGGCCTGAATTGAGAACTATTCTACATGTGCTTGCCCAGAGGGATACTGAATTGGCTCCACGACTGGTACCAGCTGCTAAATGAGGTGGAGCTGGACCTGAAGGAGTACAAGGGACGTGGGAGACCCAAGGGCCATCCAAAAAAGAGTCAAGAGAAATGCACGTTGGGTAGGAGAGCTCCAACCACGCCATCCCCCATCCTGCAAGATCACAAGGCACACACCTGGGCCTTGCTTCCGATGTGGCCAGGACAGTCACCAGGCGGCGATGTGCCCTGCCCCCATGGCTAGGCTAGCCCCTATGAACCCGACTCATCTGAAGCCAAAAAAATGCCAAGCAAGGGAAAAGAAAAGCTGCAAGTAGCCTGCCAGATCATTAAGGTTTCTCCCTCCCCCGAGCAGTGAAGGGGAGAGAACTCTGACCACGGAGGAAGTGCAGTTGGTCCTCTACAAAAGTGGCAGCAAAGGGGAGGATGACCCAATGGTCAGTGAACCCATCAAGCCCCTCACTGTCCAACCGGAGATTGTAGCACCCTGTTCTGGGGCAAATACTGTAGTTAAGACCCTCATAGACTCAGGGTACACCAGATGCTTCGCCAGTCTACAGACAGTGCAGAAACTGGGGTTGTGAGTGAGGAAGTTATGCCAGCACCTGAAGTTCAAACAGGTAGATGATTCGATAATGGGGAGGTGCCACTTCCTACCTGACCAAGCCAATGCGCTTGAGGCTAGGGAACCACAAAGAGACCATTCAATTCGTGGTCACTCCCAAAATAGCCAAGGCAGTGATTCTGGGGCTATCCTGGCTAACCAAGTGGGATCCTAACCCATGCTGGGGAAAGAAAGTGAGGAACATGGTGATGGAGAAGAAAGGCCCCACCTCCCTAGCAAGAAAGCCAGATAAGCCTGAACCACGGAAAGAAGAAAGCCCTGAGCACAGCAAACCCGCGTCTGAACGGTTGACAGAGCTGTCACCCATTCCGAGAAAATACCGAGATTTCATGGAGGTGTTTAGCGAGAAGGAGTGTGACACGCTGCCCCCTCATTGCCCCACAGACTGTGCCATTGAGATTTTGCTGGGGGCCAAACTTCCCAAGCCCAAGATGTAGTCAATGATACCAAGGGAAATGGGGGAGCTGAGACACTATATTGACAAGAATTTGGCTAGGGGCTTTATCCAAGCTGCCAAATCCTAAGTGGCAGCCCCTGTGCTGTTTAAGGAAAAGAAAGATGGGTTGTTGAGATTGTGCTTTGATTTTTATGCAATAAACAGTCTGTGTGTATGGAGAATATGTACCCCCTTCTCCTCATGAAGGACATGCTAGGCCACTCGGCAAAGGGGAAGGTGTTTACCAAATTAAACCTGAGGGAAGCATAATCCTGAGTGAGAGTTAAACAAGGTGACAAGTGGAAAACCGCTTTTAACTGCCCGCTGAGATGCTGCCAGTTTAAAGTGATGCCTTTTGGGCTGCAAGGGGCACTCACAGTATTCATGCAACTTATTAACAAGGTGCTGCATGAGCACCTGTACAAGGGGGTCCTTGTGTACCTGGATGACATCCTCATCTATTCAGAAACAATGGATGAACATGTGAAGCTTGTAAGGCAAGTGTTGAAAAACCTTTGGATGCTAAGCTGTACGCCAAGCTGTCAAAGTGTGAGTTCCACAAGACTAGTCGAGATTACCTAGGCCAGGGCTTTTCAACCTGTGGTACGCGTACGACTTGTGGTACATTAATGAGTGGCAGGTGGTACGCAGCCCTGCCTAGCCAAGTGTAGTGGGGAAGGGAAAGAGCCAGCACAGGCAAAGTCTTACAGTGAGAGAGTCCTCTGGAGCTGCAAAAGCCCCAGGCTCACTTCTCGCTCACCCTCCCCCATGAGAAAGGAGGATGGGGGCGGAGACAGGAGAGGCTATAAAAGGAGGCAGTTTGGGCGGGAAAGGGAGAGAGAGAAAAAGCAGCAGCCTTGGGAGGAGGCAGAATCAGCTCTAGCTGCACCGAAGGGGAAGAAGGAGGAGGAGGAGGAGGGTGGGGGGAGAGGAGATCAAGCAGGCGGGCCGGCCATGAGCCAATCTACAACTGCTGTAGCAGCCACTAGTGCTGGCAGCAGCAAACAGGCAAGAAATGCAGTGGGGGAGGGGTCGCCCTCCACGAGGAATGAAAAAAGGCAGCAATGGCTGGAGGTGAGGCACAGAGGGAGGGAGGGAGATGGAGAGTGGAAGGATTCTTATGTGCTTTTGTGACTGAAGTTCTGGGATTTGTGCAATGTGGGCTTTGTGTTCTTAAGGAGTGTTTGGCAATTTCTATTTGGCTGATGGCTCGTTTTAGCTTCTATTGCTCTGCTGTTGTTAGCTGTAAGTTTTGCTGCAAGGGATTTTGAAGTATTTTTCTCCTGAATGGATTTTACTTATGAATGGAGCCATTTGGGGGGAGGCTGCCTTAGCCGGCAGCCAGTACTTACATTTTTTTTTCTTCCTTAAGTGCCAGCTGGGCTCCTTACTTTCCTTTCTAGCCAGTAGCTAATTCTTAAAGGGAAGTGCCTTTTTAAGCTAGTTCACTCAGCAGCTTGTCTTTTCTGTCTCTGGAGGCCTTTCCTTGTTTGATTAATATATGGAAGAGGGAAAATATGGGGGGGGGGGGTTCAAAGGAGATGGGAATGAGAAAAAGGGAGGCGGGGAAGGGAGGGAGGGAAGGAAGTCCCGCCTTAGCACTTGGCCACCAGCAGCTCTGACATTGACTTTGCTTGTCAAAAGGTTGCAGAAGGGGACCACATGACCCTGGGACACTGTGACCATCATAAATATGAATCAGTTGCCAAGCATTCAAATATAAATCACATGACCCTGTTGCTGCAATGGTCATAAGTGTGAAAAATGGTCATAAGTCATTTCAGTGCAATTGCAACTTAGAACAGGTTTTTTTTTTGTCACCAAGTTTTTGACACCTTGCTAGGTGGTACTCGAATATTGCCATATCCTAAAAGTGGTACAATCGGTAAAAAGGTTGAAAAGCCCTGACCTAGGCTATAGAGTGTCATGCGAAGGAGTGGAGATGGACCCAGGGAAAGTGAAGTCCATCTTAGAACGGCAAGCCCCATGAACCCGTAAGTAACTACAAAGCTCCCTGGGGTTTGCAAACCTTTACTGGCAGTTTATTCTGTCCTTTGCAATGATCACCCTGCTGATTACAGAACTGTTGAAAACAGGGGGAGTGGGAAAGAAACCCTGGCTGAGCCAGCCACTTAATTGGACAATGGAATGCCAAGTGACATTTAAGGAAATTAAGAGACTGTTTGCTGCCGAGCCAGTCCTAAAGCACCCCAACCCAGAGGAACCATTTGTAATCCAAGTGCACGATAGCGATGTGGCAGCAGGGGCAGTCCTCCTCCAAAAGAACAAAGAGGGAAGCTGCAGCCATGTGTGTATATGTCCCCAAAATTGAATGAAACTGAAAGATGGTGGGCAGTGTGGGAAAAAGAACCCTTCGCAGTGCGATGGGCAGTGTTGACTTGGAGGCAATTCCTGGAGGGAAGTAAAATCCCTTTCAAAGTATGGACTGATCACAAAAACCTAAAGGCATTGAGGACCCCCTGCAAACTCTCCCCCAAGCAAGTCAGGTGGGCCCAATACTTCAATCGGTTTAACTTTGAGCTGAAGTACATCACGTGTGGGGGGGCGAAACTTCCTGGCTAACGCCCTATCCTGCATGCCCAATATAAAAGCAATCGAGAGGAAGTGGTGAATTCCATCATCTCCACTAACCAGCGAGCAGCCCAAGCCACCACTAAGCAACAGACAAAGAGGAAAAGTCCTTCCCCTAGTGATGCTTTCACTGAGCAACTGAAACAAGAGTTGCAGACCAATGCATGGTTTTGAGCTCACAGAAGGGAATTGATCCTAAGAGAGGGAGTAGCCTGGAAGAGGGATAAACTGTATGTCCCCGACCGCTTACATGTGCAAGTTTTGTGATGGAGCCACGACGCCAAGCAAACGGGCCACTTTGGCTTTCTAAAGACCTTGCATCTGGCCAACCACCAATTCTGGTGGCCAAAGAGGAAAAAAGACATTGAAAGCTATGTGACAAGCTGTGCTGTATGTGCTGCCAGTAAAAGAATGCCAGGGAAGAGTCCAGGGCTGCTGCAGCAAGTTGTAAACCCAACTCGACCCTGGGAAGAGAAGGCCATGGATTTTATAGTGGAATTGCCCAAGAGTGGGGGGAATACCACGATTTGGACTGTTGTGGACCTGTTCTCCAAGCAAGCCTATTTTGTTGCATGCCCCGGACTCCCTTCAGCCCAGAAGCTAGCAAAGATGTTCCTGTAGCACATCTACCACCTGCATGGGGTGCCCAAATGCATTATTTCAGACCGAGAAGTTTAGTTCACCGCTAGGTTCTGGAGGGTGTTCATAAAGATAATTGGGTCTTCCCAGGGGCTTAGTTCAGCTTTTCATCCAAGTACCAAAGGGGCCACAGAATGATCCAATGCAATGGTGGAACAGTACCTGCCTTGCTATGTAAATTACCAACAGTCTAACTGGGCAGGACTCCTGCCGTTTGCTGAGATGGCATACAACAACGCGGTGCATAGTAGCACAGGATTCACCTCGTTTAAAGTGACTGCTGGGGTAGAATTCATGCCCATGCCAGAATGTCCTCAAGAGCCCCCCTTATCGGTGGCCTTGGCCGACTGGGTAGACTCATTCCAAAGCATCTGGGGCAATGTAAAGAAAGCCCTGGATAAAGCAACAGAAAGCCAAAAGAAGCAGACAACAGACGAGCGCCACAGGAAGTGTTTTATGTAGGAGATAGAAAGTATATCTCCACAAAGTATCTAAACCTGAGGCTGCCATGTAAGAAACTGGGTCCTAAATACATGGCTTTCCCAATAGTGAAGGTGATCAATCCAGTTACAGTAGAATTAAAATTACCTAGGATACTGGGCAAGGTACACCCAGTTTTCCATTGTAGCCTGCTGAAGCCAGTTCATGGATTCAGGATGAGACCAGTTGAAAGGGAGGCCCCCATCCTATCATGGTGGGAGGTGAAGAGCATTACAAAATAAAATGAATTTTAGACTCTAGAATACATAGAGGGAGATTACAATACTTAGTGCAGTGGAGAGGCTATCTGATCTCAGAAGCGAGATGGACAAAAGCTCACCACATTAAAACAGATTGCTTAGTAACCAAGTTCCATACTAAGTACCCCCAAAAGCCAGAACCACCAGGATAAGGGATATTACAGAAATTTGAACTTATTGTTTTCCAGCTTCCTTCCGAGTTTTAGGGGGGACTGCCTGTCAAGCCTCGCAGAGTGATCAGGCTGGTCCAGACATAACTGCTTCGTAACTTGTTAACAGCTTGGTGGGAGGGGGGTAGTTGGAATGTGAGTTGTTAGCACCTGCCAGCTACATCGTGAGAAGCCAGGACACATGGAGAGATGTTTATTGAAGATTGTGGGTTCTCTCAGAACAACTGCCTAACTTGCAATTGGGCAATGTGACCTGCACGAAGAGGGGAGGGAGGTTTCTATTTTTTTAATATGGCAAATTAGGCGTGAAAACTTCAGAGCTGGTTTTCACTTTCATCAGTGCCAAAATGGTGCACTGAATAAAGTTTTGCATTAGAGATCTAATCATCTCAGCTGTATTTACTTCATTGGGTTCATCAGTCAGAACCATGACACTCCCTTGGGATGTTTAAGAGGTCTGAGATTTCTATATCAGCTTTCACAATAGCAGTTTTCCTCTACTGTTGGCAGCATTTATTAACTCATATGTTTTTGAAAAACCAGACAACATATTTTTTCCAATTATCACACTGCTGGGTTCCTGTCACCATCATCATTACCATTATCCTCCTTTCAATGTTTTTGTTTCCTTCATTTCATTTTGGTAAAACTGGAGGGCAGAAAGGAAAAGTCTTTTTCGGTTTCACTGTTGATGTTCTGTAATTCTTCTGATTAAAAACATTGCTGTTTGGAGAAGTGCTGTATCTTAATCCTTAGGTTGGTTTCAAGAAATATTTCCATGTGAACAGGATTATTTGGTTATTTTAAGTAATTGTTAAGGAAACAGAGAAAACTTTACCACACTATTGAGCAAGCCAAATGGCTGAGAATGGTTTCCAGATAAAACAAGCAATAATTAAAAAAATAATAACCCTGTTTCTAAGAGTTGCATAATGCTATGGAAAAGGGTTTGCAAAACTACAGTTTAAAAACATTACTGAATAATAATATTAGTAAAGGTTTTCATTAAAATCATCTCAAGTGCTAAAAATTAAATGACAGGCGCATGATGCAGTGGGGAAAAGAATATTGTTTGTCTGCTGCTTCACAGCTCAATCTTTCATATATGCAAGCCCTTTTTCTAAGTATTGGGTTGCTTTGGATCTGGGACAACTTTAGCAGTTTTCTAGAAAAAAAGCCAAAAACAAAACAAAACCTTTTTTGGGAATCAGAGCAAGTCAACTACATTATAAATTCAACCAATTTTGATTCTAACATTTTCTTTAATATCATAGGAAACAAGATCTTCGATGCTTGGGAGGTTGCTAGTGAAAATGCTGGGGCTCTTGTTTAGCTTCTTTCTTTAGGTTTTGAAATGTTCTCTAACATGTATGCTCTAGCACAAGGGTAGGGAATCATGGCTCTTTTAGGACTTGTGGACTTCATCTTCCAGAATTCCTGAGCCAGCCTTTGTCTTTCCTTTTGATTTGCAGATATAATTTGTCATACTTAAAAAAATACTAGTAAATTAAGGGTTAAATATTTAAAGATAAAGAGAATTAGAATGCTGTACAAACTTGGCAAATGAGATACTTGTTTTGTAATAAGGAAGGAATTACAGTAAATATGGACCCTTGAGAATATACGATCATACAATATTTGCTTAGTTTCATGTTAGCTCCACTAAAAACAACACAAAGAAAAGATTTAGGAATTATTTACCAATGACTGCATATGCTCAAATATTAGTCATATTTGATGTCTTCCTGGATACAGTGAAATATATATTAGGAAATATTCTTGTTTAATTCTTTCCATGAACGTCACAGACTACTTTGAAACTTGAACAAACATTTTATTCTTCTGTATTATGTTTTTCTTCAGTGTATGCATGATGGCAAACTCATTTCTCCTTGCAACATTAAATACCAATAATCAGTTTTATGCAATGCATGCATACCCCTAAATTGTCACAGTCTGGCCTATGCACATTCAGTAGGCTGAAATGCAAGCATGGATACCAATATATAATGTCAATTTCTTAATCCTAAACATGGAGTAGCTTTAAGTGGAATATATTTCTTTAAAAAAAATAGGTGATTTAAACATGTGTTTTATTATATATACTCTACAAGTATTTTGCTGCAATATTTGACATCTCAGAATGCCTGTTGGAAACATTGTATAGTAAAAGTTGGCTACCTGTGGCCCACTTTACCTTTTATATTCTTATTGCTTTCTCCCTCCCCTCCTTTAGAAATGAACTGAGACCCACAAATGGACAAAGTATTGATGTGAAATTCAGCAATACTTCAATTTAATCGAACTTATTCTAGAAACAATCCAGCTTGGCAATTCCTGGTTTCAGAGCAAGATATGAAAAACCAGAGCTCCATAGGCAAAACACTTTTATTTTTCACTAAACTTTAATTGAATTTTCAGGCAAGGGCCTAAATCATATTGAACCTTGTCAAGGTAATAATGTAGAAGCTAACCAGCTGATGTAATGTGAGATGTATGGTGTAATGTTGGGAATGACTCAGCAGGGTCTATGTCCCTTTAAGAGCCAGCTGGGTCTGTGTCTCTTTAAGAGCTTTGTATAAAATGAAGGCTTTACTGCTCTGTTCTCTCTCTTCCATTTCCTGCTGTAACTGCTGTGTGTTGGAACCTGCTGTATTAGCACGTGTATGTATATTGTTCCTGGTGTATGATATTGTAGATAGTGTAAGATAAACCACCATTTAATATGGAACACTGTTTACTGTGTTTACTCCTGGGTTGCCTTGCGCAATAAGACTGTGCACGCTCTGATAAACCTCATAGAAATTAAGCAAAGATGTTCCATCTCAGATTGTATAGTTGTTTGGAAACAGAATGTGATAAAATATACTTAAAAACATTTATTCTCTCCATCATCTTAAGATATACACTTTTTAATTCAGTAGGAAAGCTTCAATCTCTAATGGTTCCAAAGATTCCAATGGCTGTTTTTTGTTCATGCTATCTATTGAGATTTTCTGCATCTTTAAGAGTGGGTGATTATGTTGTAAGCTGAATTATTGTGATTTTTTATAATAGGTGGAGCTGCCTTGTTATTGAATAAAAGCTCTGAGAAGAAAGAAGTTTAAGGTTTAAGGTGGGTTGTATGACATGTGTGAGTTCCGGCACCTTTTATTTTTACAAAAAAAGCACTGTATTTGCATCTCAAAAGTGTAGTATGATGCCAAAAGTGTAGTATGATGCCAAAAAGGTGTATTTTGGGTGCAAAATAGGGGATCAGGACAAGAGTTAGGCCCCTCATTATTGTTGCATTAATGTGCAACTTATCTGCGTCATTAGCTAAACAAGAAGAAAAAATCCATGCCTTTCACAGTCCCAATGGTGTGGAGGGAACCCACCAATCATAGTAGCAACTGCTACTATTTTTGCATGGTTCCCCCAACTGCAAAAGGGATCTCAAGAAAGAAGAAGTGGACTGTGGAATATCCAAACATCCCATCCGCATTGTATCCTGTACCCCATAGCGAGGACTTGCAAATTCCAGATCCACCAGAATCCTACTCTCTAGACTCAAATGATGATAAAGACGATTAGCAGGATGCAGCTGATCTGGGGCTGTTGATGTCAGCGGACCCAACTTTAGCCCACCGTATGCTCCTCCTGAACCACATCTAATTTCACAGAGTGAAATAAATGACCTGGTCAGGGATTTGGAATTGCCTAAGAGTAAGGCAGAGCTACAGGGCTCCAGATTACAACAGTGAAACCTCTTGCAGAGTGATGTCAGGATCTCCATTTTCCGTGATCACCAAAAAGATCTGATTCAGTATTTCTTAGTGGAAGGTTATTTGGTTTATTGCAATGATATCGATGGCTTAATGACAGTCCTCAAGATTACCCACAATCCAGATGAATGGAGATTGTTTATAGATTCATCTAAAACGAGCCTAAAAGCTGTTTTATTGCACAATGGCAATGTTTTGACATCAATTCCTGTCAGTCATGCAGTCCACATGAAAGAAACATACAAAAATTTGAAACTGCTGCTGAGGTGTATAAAATACGAGGAACATCAGTGGCAGCTCTGTGATGATTTGAAAGTTGTTGCCCTATTACTTGGCCTGCAGGGTGGATACATGAAATACTGCTGTTTCCTGTGTGAATGGGACAGTCAAGCCAGAGATTCTCATTATGTCAAGAAAGACTGACCATCACGACAGTCCTGGGAGCCAGGAAAGAAAAATGTTCAAAATCCAGCTCTTGTTGACTCTCAGAAAATTTTGTTACTACCATATAAAGCTGGGGCTGATGAAGACCTTTGTAAAGGCTATGGACAAAACAAAACTGGGTTTCCAATATCTCTAAGAAAAGTTTCCAAGACTTAGTGAAGCCAAAATCAATGAAGGCGTCTTTGTCGGTCCACAGATTTGAGAACTTCAAGATGACAAGTTTGAGCATCTGTTGCGCGGCAAGGAAAAGAAGGCATGGGAAGCCTTCAAGTCCGTGGCAACAGAGTTTCTCGGGAACAGCAAGGCAGATGACTATGAAAAACATGTGGAAAATTTGCTTAGGCCCTATAAAGCACTTGGTGCAAACATGTCACTGAAAATTCATTTCTTACACTCGCATTTAGACTATTTCCCTTTGAACTGTGAGGCAGTGAATGATGAGCATGGGAAGAGATTCCACCAGGATATTGCAGGCATGGAGAAAAGATACCAAGGGAAATGGAGTCAGTCCATGCTTGCCAATTACTACTGAAATCTGCCCAGGGATGATCCTACTGCAGTTCACAAGAGAAAAGCCAAAAAGCAGAGTTTAGATATTGAAGAAAGATGGAAACTTGTGGACTTCCGGTTTTGCACGATAGTGACCGGTCATGGGCTTGCGGATTCTCCGCACCCCCGCGGCTAATTTCGCCCTGCCAGGGGACCCTAAATGAGTCTAAGTCACCCTGGAGAGGCGGCAAAGAAAGAAGGGTGCTCCAGCGATTCTGGAATGGCGGCGGCCGTTCCGTTCGACTTGGGGAAAGCCTTCTAACTTGACAGAAGAAAGGCTGGCCGTTTTGCATCGACCAGCCCAAGCTACTAGCAACCGAAGTCCAAAAGCACTAACCAGCATAACTGTGAACAGCGTGCTTGAAACTGGGTGAGGAATCCGATCTTCTCTTTTCTATTTTATAGGTAATTTCCTGGAAAAGATCCCCAAGAAGCAAAACACCTCCGAAAGGGAAGGAGGGGGATTTCCACCCCACCCTTATACTAATGGAAGCGGCGAATTAATCTTTTTATGGAGGATCAAAATACATGGAAGTGAAATGCTGCTGACACCTAGTGGTGGATGAAGACTATGACAGCTATGACTTTAATATAAGACTTGGCAAAACCTGGGAAAAGCTAATCTGTGTCTTCAAAGCTTTAACAACAAAGAACAGCTGTGATAAAAAAAGAAAGACAATAATCTGGGCTGTAGACAAAGAGAGAATTATAAATTTCAGAAAAAAATCTTTTTTGAACTATATGGATTACAAATATCTATTTAGTTGGGACTCTAAATCTATTTACAGAGAAAAGAAAGGAAAAGAAAAACTCAAATTCTTGGCCATCATGGATCAGAGACATGTAGAAAGAACATATCAAGAAAACATAAATACTTCACAGGAGGAGACATATAATATACTGCAACTAATTCAAACAACAATGACTTTAAACCACAAAGAAATCCAAAATAACTTTGAAAATATAAATCAATCTATTTCCAAATTAACTCTACAACAAAAAAATTCCCAGAAAACAACAACAGAGAAGGAGCAGATAAAACAGATAAATGGATATAGAATTGAGAATAGAGACTTAAAGATGGAACTTAACAAAACAAAGAAACACGATTTAATTCTAGTGGAAATTTTTTTACAAGAATTGGAAAAAACAACTTATCCCGTAAGACTACAAAATAAATCTGAGGACAAGAAAACAGATTGGATAAAATGGACTGTAGAGATGTCAGGAACATCGGAGAGAAAGGAAATTATAAGAGAAGTGGAGAGAAAGAAAAAGAAAAAGATCTTCAACAAACATGGAAAGGCAGAAGCCCTGTACAAAGACACTTCACTTGATTTACTTTTTATATCTACAATAACTTTTACGAACATACGGAAAAACCTTTTGATTCAGCAAAATACATTGATTATGAAAGATATTGGGCAAAGGAAAAAGATTAAAGTGGAAACCAAGAAAATAGATGATGGGACTTACCAGAGAGAACACTTAAAAAAAATACATTTGTTTGAATATGGTTAAAGAAATAGAAAAGATTTGGCATATATATGTCATTCTAAGAGGGATGAATTTCCTAAATAATATAATATGCTTTTCCCCCCTTTTTTATTCTCTTTCTTGATATGAGTAATATAAAAAAGTTGAAATGACTTAGATAAAGGAAATGTTTTAGATATTTAAATGTGATTGAATTTAAGAAAATTATAATGGATTAAAAAAAAGTTTTGAATAAGAGTTAAAGGATTAGATGATTAGATGTATTAATTGGAATATTTAAAGATTAAACATATTTTTAATTATGGTTAATAAAGAATACGAAATCTTGGAAACAAATATATATTAGCTTAGGAGGGATATATATTTTAAGTAGTATGTTATTTTTTATGTTTCTTTACTCTTGCTCTCCTTTCTTTTTTTTCACTGTTTTATCTATCCCTTAGGAAATGTAAAAGTGTGAGATGGTTCATATGGAAAAAATAGAGTCAAATTTTTAAATGTAATTAATTTTTGAGAAAATCTTAACCAGTAAGAATACCTAGAACTTGGTGGGAGAAACAAAGTAAAACAAGGACTGTAACAGGATCTATGATAAGGCAACCAGAATGATCGGATAGAAAAGAAATATTATATTGATGAGATTATTATTTTTAGGAATATTGGGAAAAATATATATTTAATCATTATCTATCGAAACAATAAGAATTGTATTAACTCAATGTTTGCAAAAGAGGATATTGTGGGAAAAGAGGAAATCAACTAAAACTATTACGTGGATTATGGATTATGGAAATCAATTGTTAGTGATTGTTTTATAAATGTAAACCCAGACAACACACTGTTCACCAATTATTAAGTGATTTATGTTTTTAAAAAAATCAATAAAATATATTACAAAAAAAAAGGATGGAAACTTGTTGTTTAATCTGATGTTAGAGCTTGTCAGTTGTTCATGCAAAAAGCATGTAAATGTTACATGAAAAACCAATAAATGAATGGAAAGTTATGTTATTGGTATCAATAAAAAGATAAATGTATAACGATTGGTGTGGCACCATTCTCATTACTGTATCACATTTTGCAGAAAAGTTATGGAGCATAATTGCACATCCCTCTTGTAATTTTGAATTATTTTGATGCAATTTTGACCTGAAGCTGTATCTTGGAAACTGGAGCCAATTAATACTCAGGAGTTAATTGTCAGGACCCACTTCAACTAATCACCCAAGAAAGCAGAACTCTTGAAACAGGCATTGTCTCAAAAGGAACTTTTATTAGGGACTAGTGACAGTAGGGAGTGTAAGGCGAGATCTGAAGAAAAGCCCGCGTGAATGATATAATTAAAGCAAGCAATATGCCCCCTCCCACCAAAGTCATAATGTCCATTTGAACTCCAGCCAATCCACAGGTGGCTTGATGGCTGGCTGACTGGTATGGTAGTGGGCATCTCAAGGTCTTCTCCAGCTTTCCTTTCCTTGCAACTGTCTCCTAGATAAGAAGACGCATTCCACACTCAAAGGGAGGAGACCAGACAAAGAAAGAGGAAAGCAAAAGTTACCAACATAATTCCCCATGCACCCCCTCCCCCCAACAGAATGGCAGGTCCCAAAAGAATAGAAGACATAAGAGAATAGGCGAGGGGTTTTGGGGTCTGACATTAATTTTCCTTTATTAGTGACCCAATTCTGGTAAAATTAGGCTACTTTCATTTCTGAGGCTTTCTCCTTGTAGACCAAAATATTGCCTATAATTTCTGTAAATGTAAATGCCAGCACTGAACTTAAAACCTATACATTCGCCATTCAAATGGCTGGCCAGCTAGTTGTCTATTAGTGTCATCTTAGTTAAATAAATCTTAATTAAGTACACCACATTGTTGGAATTTTTTAAAAATCATATTAATAATTTTATCATCATAAGTTGTCAGTCATGTTTGATGCCTTCAGTCTCATATTTGATAAAAAATTGAATGCATAAATTATATTTGTAAAAATGACATAATATGTATCAGATGCAATTGACTATGTCTAACTAGCACAATAATTATCAGATAAATACGTGACCCATTGCAGTAGTCTGTCCTACAGGTATTCATGAGAACTTTTGCCCCTTTCTTCAATTTTGGGTGAAGTTATAATTAAGAGGCCTTGGGAAAAATTAATGATACAATATACCAAATTTTCAGCTTTCAATAGTTATTATAGGTGGAATAACCTGATAGCCTGACAGCTTTATCCTGTGATAATATTGAGATTTTTCTCATAAACATTCAAATGCATGTTTTTGAGAATGGGCTGGAGGGGTAGTAGCAATTAGTAAGCTGATTATTTCCTTTATGCATGAAGTGGTCACTTGAGAGAATATCTCTCCTAGAATCTCCAGGATCTAAGATGGTTTGGCTGAGAGCATAGGCAAAAAAAACTTCTTTGCATCACGTTTGAAACAACAACTTCAGTGCTAAAGAATGATTATCAGAAGCAAGCAATTCAGGCCCCTGAAGGACCATCAATTGGACACTGAATAAACAAGTCATGAACCACTACTTACAAGCCACAGAGGCTGTGGTGCTAAGCCAAAATTAAGCAAACCATACTAAACCTGACTAAGTGTATTGTCTTGTATTGTTGGATGAATAAATTTCTAATGAAATTTGAGATGTTTTTCACTATTTAGAGCAATCCTTTTAAGCTCCACAATGGCAGGATACTTTGTCACACTATCTGTCTTGTGCTCTGTGGGTTGCTATTCTGGATTGTTCTGATTAGGGGACTGGAGGCTAAAGCATATCAAGAACGTTTGCTGGAATTGGGTATGTCTAGTTTAATGAAAAGAAGGACTAGGGGTGACATGATAGCAGTATTCCAATATCTCAGGGGTTGCCACAAAGAAGAGGGAGTCAAGCTATTCTCCAAGGCGCCTGAGGGCAGGACAAGAAGTAATGGATGGAAACTAGTCAAGGAAAGAAGCAACCTGAACTGAGGAGAAACTTCCTGACAGTTAGAACAATTAACCAGTGGAACAACCTGCTCCAGAGCGGGTGAATGCTCCAACACTGGAAGTTTTTAAGAAGAGACTGGACAGCCATTTGTCTGAAATGGTATAGGGTTTCCTGCCTGAGCAGGGGGTTGGACTCGATGACCTCCAAGGTCCCTTCCAACTTTATTATTATTATTATTATTACTCTACCTCCAATTTGGAAATTGCCCCAAAATAAATAACACTTCTCTTTTGTTCTACCATTTTTTTCCCCCAGGACTGTCTCCCAGGTAAATTTGCCTAGGATTAAAGAGTTAACCATGTATGAATAAATATCAGGAACACTCACTAATGGAGCATCCATAGTTAAGTCTAAAAAAAATGAAAAAGTACAGTTTTATTTATTTATTTTTAAGCAGCTGATGAAGTTTTGTATTAAAGAGATGTAAACAGCATAAATTCAATCCTGTTATACAGCAAGAACTTGTCCTGAAAAGTAGATAAGTCTTCTTGAAATCATGTTCTGGAATGTCCCCAGGGTTTTGTGAGAACTTGATGGACTCAATGAGAAATTAAAAGAAAAAAAAAACCCAGAGAAATGCAGCCAATTTTCTATCACTTTGTCTCCTAATTTAAGATTCTGGGAAATTGTTAACTAACAGGTTCCACAGGCTGAAGTTCGAAACCCCGCTGGTTTGGATGACACAAAACTTTTTACTGCACGTTAACAGAAAGAATGATTGCAAAGCAACTTGAAGGGTTACATGACTGTTTTATATCTTTAGATATATTCTCAAACTTTGCATCTATGACATTTGATGCCTCATCATCCCCCCACGCCCCCATGCTTATGGGGCAGAAACAATTTTCAACCACCCGCCTGATTGGGTTGTCCTCATCTTGAACCTTGCAAACAGGTTTGAAGACTTAGGTGTATTCATTTTATGAGAGCAGCTCTTTGCCAGCAACTAAAATCTGCCCAATCCATTCGACAAAGGTGGGGGATAAAAAGCATACAGGTGGTCCTCAACTTATGACCATAATTGAGCCCAAAATTTATGTTGCTAAGTGAGAAATTTGTTAAGTGAGTTTTGTCCCATTTTACCACTTTTCTTGCCACAGTTGTTAAATGAATCACTGCAGTTCTTAATAACACGGTTGCTAAGTAAATTTGGTTTCCCCATTGACTTTGCTTGTCAGAAGGCTGCAAAAGGGGATCACATGACCCTGGGACACTGCAACCGTCATAAATGTGAGCCAGTTGTCAAGCATCTGAATGTAATTCAAGTGACCATAGGTATGCTGCAACAGTCATAAGTGTGAAAAATGGTCATAAGTCACTTTTTTCAGTGCTGTTGTAATTCCAATGGTCACTAAGCAAATTGTTATAAGTCGAGGAGTACTCGCTTCAAACGACAACCCGGTCCTGCTTTGGCAAGTTTCTCCAAAATCTCATCTGGGAGCAGTAGAAATTTTGAGCCTGGATCGCCTCCTGAGAGACGGTTCACAAGTTCGGGCATCGCCGCCGCGCTGCATCCGTCCTCCAGCCTCTCCGCCTCCGCGCGCTCCCGACCTCCGCCGATCGCGTGGCTTCTTTCCCGATCGCCCTCCGCCTTCCCTTCCCTCCCCTCCTCCCCGCCGCCGCGCGCGATCAAGCTGGCGGGGGCGAGGCTGAGATCATTCCGGGGGCGGAGCCTTCCTCGCGGCTCTCTACCCGAGGCGAGACCGGGAAAAGTTGCCGCCTGGGGTAACCCAGGTGAAGAGTTGCTCGGTCTGCTTTCGCGCTGGAGTCCGGGTAAGGCCGGGGAGATGGCGGGGGAGTTGGGGTGTTTTGGGGAGAGCGGGGCGTCGTTTTGCGCGCCAAAGGATCATTTGGCTCAAGTGTTTGGGAAAAGCGCGGAGCAATAGCGATCCCGGGACCTTTCTAGCGCGAGGGAGGAGGGGGACTCGCGGCGGAGAATTCGTCCCCGGTTTTTTCCCTCGAAAAGAGTGACTCATCCAGTGGATGCCTGCTCTTCTCTCCTTCTCTTGCTCGGGCCTGTTAGCGACCGGCTGGAGCGAGTTGCCCTCACCTCCTGCCTTTTGCTTCTCCGCCAAAGGCGCCTTCGTTGCATTCCTGCGAAGCCTTCGCAGGGGCACCTGACGTGCCCAATAGGGCACATTTCCAATTCCATCTCCGGCTCTTCGAAGGAGGATTCATTGCATCTTTAAAACAGCGTTTTTAAAGAGTGTGGAATAATTGTTTTACTCATGGGTATTTCCCACCGGACATTGGCCATTGATGTAATTTTCTCGACCCATTGACTTCTTGCTTTTTATGGTTAAAGTCCCCTGGCTGCAGCTTTGATCTTGCATGAGTGTAAATGGAGCTTATTGATTTTGTTTTACAGGGTACTTCCAGACGGTCAAAGAGTAACTTCTGCACTACCAAAAGTCACAGCCTGACAAATCCAGGGTATCTTCCTTTAATTGTTTCTCTCTGGTCAAAAAGTGGGAAAGGGGAATGCGAGGTTCTGACTAATTCGACCTCATGGTACAGAGTCCTCATAAAGTTGGCCAAAGTATTTGTAGAAAGAGAATCATTTACATGTTTATTTTTCCAATATGACGTGGCTTGTGGTTTTATTTATTCTTTGAATTCAGATGTGCAATTTGAAGTTGTATAAAAATGTTGAAATGTTTAGCACGTTGAAAAGGAGAAATCATTTCTCATTTGCCTGATGAAAGGCAAATGGGGGAGAAAAAAATAACTAACTGAAGATGGAAAAAACTATTCTTAGTTGGGAATATTGTACCCTAGAAAAGCCAAAAAATGCATTATTAATGGATGATTTTTAAAAATACAGTATTGCCAGTATGCCCTGTTGAATCTATTATTGCAGTAGTTCTAGTAAAGCCAATAAATATTTTTATTTATTTTTCAGGATAGAAATTCCATGTCTCCAGGCTGAGATTATGATAGTTTATTGACTCACATTTAATGTTTATTCTATGTCAACAATGAAATGCTTGACTGTGATCAAAAATATTGATTAATAATTGAAATGTGTATAGAGAACACAATTGGATTTTAATAAGTGGTACCTAATACCTAATTTTGAAACCGTTGCCTTGGGCAGGGTTTCTTTCTTTTATTTATTTTTTTGTATATGGCTATCATGGTACAATTATCAACATAGAGCAAGTTATTGATGTTTTTTCCTTCAGTTTTAAAACTATGTTTATCTTCTTCAAATTCAGCTTTCCATAATACATATTCAGCATAAAGATGGGAAAAGAATACAGCATTGCCATACTCCTTTGCCAATATAGAGCCAATATGTTTCACTATCTGTACTATAGCTTCCTGACCTGTATATAATTTTTTTACAAGCATAAGTTGCTTTGGGATTCCCTTTTTTCTGAGTACATTCCACAGCTTGCCATGAGCAACACAATCAAAATCCTTTCTATAATAATTGAAGCATATAGTGACTTTTCTTAGTATTCATTGGCTTTCTCAATGATCCAGCATACACCAGCAATATTTCACATTCCTTTTGTTGTTGTTAGTTGCGAAGTCGTGTCCGACCCATCGCGACCCCATGGACAACGTTCCTCCAGGCCTTCCTGTCCTCTACCATCTTCTGGAGTCCATTTAAGCTCACGCCTACTGCTTCAGTGACTCCATCCAGCCACCTCATTCTCTGTCGTCCCCTTCTTCTATTGCCCTCAATCTTTCCCACATTAGGTCTTCTCCAGTGAGTCCTTCCTTTCTCATTAGGTGTCAAAGTACTTGAGTTTCACTTCAGTATAGGCCTTCTAGAGCAAGTCAGGGTTGTATCCTCTAGGGAATGACGGTTGGATCGCCTTGCAGTCCAAGGGACTCGCAGGAGTCTTCTCAGCACCATAAGTTCAAAGGCTCAATTCTTGTTGCGCTCAGCCTTCTTATGGTCCAACTTTCACAGCCATACATTGCAACTGGGAAAACCATGGCCTTGACTATACGTACTTTTGTTGGCAGGGTGATGTCTCTGCTTTTTAGTATGCTGTCTAAATTTGCCATAGCTTCCTCCCCAGGAGCAAGCGTCTTTTAATTTCTTGGCTGCAGTCCCCATCTGTGGTGATCTTAGAGCCCAGGAAGATAAAATCTGTCACAACCTCCATTTCTTCCCCATCTATTTGCCAGGAATTGAGAGGGCCCAGATGCCATGATCTTGGTTTTCTTAATGTTGAGTTTCAAGCAACTTTTGCACTCTCCTTCTTCACCCGCATCAAGAGGCTTTTAGTTCCTCTTCACTTTCTGCCATTAGAGTGGTATCATCTGCATATCTTAGGTTGTTGATATTTCTCCCGGCAATCTAATTCCAACTTTTGATTCATCTAGCCCTGCCTTTCTCATGATGTGCTCTGCATATAAGTTAAATAGGCAGGGCGACAGAATACAGCCTTGCCGGACTCCTTTCCCAATTTTGAACCAATCAGTGGTTCCGTGTCCAGTTCTCACTGTGCTTCTTGATCCGCATATAGGTTTCTCAAGAGACAATAAGATGGTCTGGTACTCCCATCTCTTTAAGAACTTGCCACATTTGTTGTGATCCACACATCAAAGGCTTTAGCATAGTCAATGAAGCAGAAGTAGATGTTTTTCTGGAACTCCCTAGCTTTCTCATGATCCAGCGTATGTTGGCAATTTGATCTCTAGTTCCTCTGCTTCTTCGAAATTCTGCCTGTACTTCTGGAAGTTCTCGATCCACATACTGCTGGAGTCTAGCTTGTAGGATTTTAAGCATAACTTTACTTGCATGTGAAATGAGTGCAATGGTGCGATAGTTTGAACATTCTTTGGCATTGCCTTTCTTTGGAATTGGAATGTAAACTGACCTTTTCCAATCCTGTGGCCACCGTTGAGTTTTCCAAATTTGCTGGCAAATTGAGTGTAGCACTTTTACTGCATCGTCTTTTAAGATTTTGAATAGCTCAGCTGGAATACTGTCACCTCCACTAGCTTTGTTGTTGCTCATCTTTCCTAAGGCCCATTTCACTTCACATTCTAGGATGTCTGGCTCGAGGTCAGTGACCACCCCATCGTGGTTATCTGAGACATTAAGCTCGTTCTTGTATCGTTCTTCGCGTTTTGTAGTTTGCCAACCCTTTTAATCTCTTACTGCCTCTGTTATGGGTCCCTGCCATTTTCCGAGTCTTTATCATGCCCATCTTTGCATGAAACGTTCCCTTCATATCTCCAATTTTCTTGAAGATATCTCTGGTTCTCCCTATTCTATTGTTCTCTTCTATTTCTTTGCACTGTTCATTTAAGAGGGCATTCTTATCTCTTCTAGCTATTCTCTGGAATTCTGCATTTAATTGGGTGTATCTTTCTCTTTCTCCCTTGCCTTTCACTTCGCTTCTTTCCTCAGCTATTTGCAAAGCTTCCTCAGACAGCCATTTTGCTTTCTTGCATTTCTTTTTCTTTGAGATGGTTTTAGTTGCTACCTCTTGTACAATGTTGCGAACCTCCATCCATAGTTCTTCAGGCACTCTGTCTATCAGATCTAATTCCTTAAATCTATTTGTCACCTCTACTGTATATTCATCAGGGATATGATTTAGTTCATATCTGAGTGGCCTAGTGCTTTTCCCTACTTTCTTCAATTTAAGCCTAAATTTTGCAACAAGAAGCTCATGATCTGAGCCACAGTTGGCTCCTGGTCTTGTTTTTACTGACTGTATAGAGCTTCTCCATCTTTGGCTGCAGAGCACATAGTCAATCTGATTTCTGTGTTGACCGTCTGGTGATGTCCATGTGTAGAGATGTCTCTTGGGTTGTTGGAAAAGACTGTTTGCTATGACCATCGTATTCTCTTGACAAAATTCTATCAGCCTGTGCCCTGCTTCTTTGTCCTCCAAAGGCCCAAACTTGCTGTTATTTCCGGGTATCCTTTTGCTTCCTACTTTAGCATGCCAATCCACATGATGATAAGGAAATCATTTTTGGTGTTGATCTATAAGGTGCTGTAGGGATTCATATGAAACGGCTCAATGTATCCGATTCAGCACCAGTGGTTGGGGCATGACTTGATACTGTGATATTGAATGGTTTGACTTGGATTAGCACTGAACTGAATCATAATCTGTCATCTGGGGGATTGTTATCACAGCAGTAAGTATCTGTTTCCCAATCTTTTATTGACTATGAAGGTAATCAAGTTCTTCTGAGGGATTCTTGCCCGCAGTAGTATACAGAGGGTCCTCTGAATTAAATTCACCCATTCCTGTCCATTTTAGTTCGCTGATTCCTAAGATGTCGATGTTCAGTCTTGTCATCTCTTGTTTGACCACGTCCAGCTTGCCTTGATTCATGGATCTTACATTCCAGGTTCCTATGGAGAAAAAATCTTTACAGCATCGGACTTTCCTTTCACCACCAGATGCATCCACAGCTGAGCGTCCTTTCGGCTTTTGCCCAGTCGCTTCACTCTTTCTGGTGCTACTAGTACTAGCCCTCTGCTCTTCCCCAGTAGCATATTGGACACCTTCCGACCTGAGGGGCTCATCTTCCAGCATCATATCTTTTTGCCTTTTGGTACTGTCCATGGGGTTTTCATGGCAAAGATACTGGAGTGGGTTGCCATTTCCTTCTCCAGTGGATCACATTTTGTCAGAACTCTCTGCTATGACCTGTCCGTCTTGGGTGGCCCTGCACGGCATAGCTCTTAGCTTCATTGAGTTACGCAAGCCCCTTCGCCACGACAAGGCAGTAATCCATGAAGGAGTTCACATTCCTTAGCCTTTTCTAAAACTAGTTTGAACATACGGTGTCTCTTTTTCCATGTAGAGCTTTAATCTGTATTGGATTATCCTAAACACTATTTTGTTAGATGTGTAATTAAGGATATTGTATGATAGTTTGCATACTCTGTTGCCTCTCTTTTTATGGCATTGAAATACTGATTTAAGTCTTTCAGTTGGTTAGCCACTGTGTTACTTGGTTAGAAATTTTATGGATTCTTCTTCTGTTGCTTGCTATATTTCAGTGGGTATTGCATCAATTCCTGTAGCCTTCTGACTTGGTAATGACCAATGTGCTAATCTAACATCTTCTACCAGTAGTACTAGAGGTTCTTGTAAATAGGGAATAGCTTCTAATATATCTCAGATCTTGAAAACTTTGCTGTACAATATTCCCCATCCCCCTTGAACAGTTTGTGATCTGTTCCACAATCAGCACCTAGCCATGTAATTGGGTTCCTATACTCTTTTTTTTTAGCAATAATACAGCAAACTCCATCTAGTGGTGTCCATGTATAGGGGCATCATTTTGGTTATTTGAAGGAGACTGACAAGATAATGTAAATGTTTAATTAGATTTAATTATAAGTATTTCTCTTCGCTCTGTTTATTTTGCAGAATTCCCCTTCAGAATACCACTAAAGGCCAAGTGTGACTCAGGCCAAGAGAATTTGTGCATTTCAATTTTAAAAATTTAAGGCTATAATTGTACCATCTGAGTAGAGTGTGGTTGCCATATAACCATTTCCTCCCGGGATCTTACTTACCACCAATCTCTCTGACTCAAAATTTAAGGGTTGCCTTGATGATGCCAGTAAAACATTTTGTACCATAAACCTGCCATATTCACACTAACCTTCAAATATCTAAACATTCTCAAACACACTTCTTTGCCCTCCTGAGATGTTATATCTAAGGAGTTAATTTTCTCAGATTCAGCTATGCTTCCCTTTCTGCCTAAAAAACTTTGGAGTTTTTTATCATCTTGCTTTCATCTGAATGTTTGCGTTGTGTCTGTAGTATATACAGATTATAAAGTAGGGGATAGATTGTAAATGACCAGTAAGTTATTATCTTAGGAGCTACAGTGGCTCACATGGCTAGGACCATGAGTCAGAAGACCATTGAGCGGTCAGCAATTTGGCAGTTCGAAACCCATGAACAGAGGCCGCTTAATGGATGAGTTCCCATCAATTTGTCCCAGCTCCTGCCAACCTAGCAGTTCGAAAGTATGCAAATGCAAATAGATAAATAGGTACCACCTTGATGGGAAAAAATAACAGGGACTTGAAAGGAGCCTTTTGGTTATCCTCTGGGCAATGGTGATGTCACCGACAAATCCTTTCAACACAGAAATGCCTTGGTAAGTGCTTCCAGCACGAATGTAGTAGTAGTTATTTTCTTGTCACTTCTTGTTGAAAAATGCAATCATTCCATTAATTGGTCAACTTGGAGTGCCACAAAACCAATTATTAACAGTTAACAAGTTTACAATTAATTAACAAGACCAATAATTAACAGAAAATATCCTGGTGTTCTTGCCTGAAGGGTATCATATATAGTATTGAAAATCAGAATAGTGACCAGAAAGTACAGATACTTAAAAATATGATTGCATTTAGCTCTGCCTCTGCAAATCTTGAAGAATAATATGAGCTATTATCTACATATGATCTACAGTATGGTGTTTAGCTTAGTTTGCTATGCTACCATCATAGTAAGTGTACATTATAGTAGCATATTTTCTGAACTTAGCCAGTTGTGACTTAATATCAAAAGTGGGACAGAGATTTTTGAACCCAACTTAAATTAACCATTTGTTTGCTTCCATACACTGAACAAAGAAAATGTAAATTCATCTAATTTATACAAATTTCCTACCTGTTTGTTATAGAAAATAGTTGTGTGTTAGTGACATTTGTACCGAGTGCTTGTGTGCCTTATTGGCTTTTAATATTACATAATGAGTCATGAATCAATGACCGCTTATTGCAGGGGTGTCAAACTGCCAGATGTGTCATGCCAAAACTGCGCCCACCCCAGCTCCGGCAATGGGGAAAAAGTCATGATACGTCGCGACACGTCATGTGACATGGCGAGTTTGACACCCCTGGCTTATTGCAATCATGAATATAGAAAAAATACATTTGTTTCCAAACTCTGAAATCATTTATGTTCTCTCAGAGTCTGTGAACTTTTGAAAAACAAGGTCTTATAAAAAATGGTATACAAAAATGAATAAACAATATATGGTGAACATGAAGCAGTTTATTGTATCTTTTAAATCTTCTAGATGAGAATCTATAGAAGCTAATCTGCTTGATGATAAATTACAAATACAGAATTAATAATGATAGAAAAAAGAAAACAAATCAACAAAGTTGATCTACTGATTAAGGCACCAGGCTATATATCAGGAGTTCTAATTCTGCCTTAGGCATGGAAGCTGGCTGGGTGACAGTCACTCTGTTAAACCAATTCACCTTATAGGGATGTAGGGAAATAGAAGGAGGAGTATTAGTAGGTTTGCTGCTTTATTTATGTAGTGCCATCCCCGTAGGGACCGCTGAAGTCCGGGCCCTCCTGGCCTCCTCTTGACCTGGCTACCAGCCCAAAGGGTCTCTCACTTTGGCACCTCTGCTTGACAGGGGCACGTAGTGCAGTGATACTCAGTCACGGTCGGCAGCCACTCACTTGGGGCGGTGATGGTCGATCTCTCTCGGCGGTAACTCATGTGGAATAATGATGGTCGATTCCAGGCAGTAAGAGCTTACAGGGGACTATGGTAGTTAGTCCCTGGTAACAGCAACTTGCATACGACGATGGTAGTCCTGGGTAACAGCAGCTGGCGTACAACGATGGTAGTCAATCCCTGGTAACAGCAGCTGACGTACAACGATGGTAGTCAGTCCCTGGTAACAGCAGTTTGTATAAGACGATAGTAGTCAATCTCTCTCTTCTCCACTCTCGTCTTTCTCTGCCCTCACTCCACGTAATCCTCCCCTTCTCTATCCCCTTTGCCTCTTCCAGCTAATCCTCCAAAAACCTCTCTATTCCTCCCCCCTGTCTCCCTCTAACTCTTCCCTACTAAAAAATTACTTTATACCCGGTCAAACTCTTCCCTCACTCTTCCTCCGTCCAACTTGCCCCAACGAAGGAAAAGAAATCTCTCTCTCTCTCTCTCTCTCTCTCTCCCCCCCCCCCCCAGCTCTGCTACATTTATAAAAATAATAGAGGGGACAAAAAAAATCTAAAACACAAACAAACATGGAAAAGAAATAGCTACTGTACTCATATGCATGACTCAAATACTATAGTGAAAGAGATTATGAAAGGAAGAAACATAAAAAAAATCTAGGTAGTATTTAGTTTTTAGTTTTATCATATATAGGAAGACTTTGGAGAAATGAAGCATTTTCTAAAAAAGGGGAATCAGCATAAACCTGAAACACAAATACAATTTGGGCTATTTTTCTGGACTTGTTCTTAATCTGTAGTATATATTCTAGCTGAATTTTTTAATCATTTTGCTTTTAAATTATAGATGATTATAGATTGATCTTCATTTTTAATTTCTTCATTATAATAAATCTTCTCCTTCTGGACAATTTTCTCCAGAGGTATTAGATTTAAGTGCACTGGTGTGATTATTCTTGGTTAGGTAATAACTTTTGCATCAGACCACAACTACTTACTGTATCTTTGTAGTGACCAAAAGTCCTTCTTTTCTGATAATTAGGAGAGTAATTAAATTTTTGCATTGTTACAACACTTTCCCTCTGATGCCTTCCCGGATATTTCTTTTTTTAATCATCCTTAGGTTTTAGCTAAGGAATTGGATTTCACCCACATTCTTTCACAGAGGAGTGTGTTTCTGTTAAATTATGTCTGCTCCATGTATCCTTTCTTGGATTCTCTATGGGTTTTTTTGTCAAAAATAAGTGACTGAATCTTTCTGTTTTATACCAATTCTGTATATTCTTTGACACACCAAAAATGTGGATTAAGAAGGAGCCAGGTAGATCAATGAATCCAAAACATTATTTACTGCTGGAATTTATATCAATGCATCCTTGCAGGAAATCAGCATTCTTTTTGCTTTTCTAGTTAATGTATATATTCTGTTATTTTTAAAAAATATATTGAACTATGTCTAGAATACAGTAGTTGACATATTATGCTAAGTTGTTTTATAACATTTCTGTTCTGGACTAAAACTGTAATAAAGTTGTTGCTGCTTTTGTAGAAGCTCAAGGCAAAATTGAGTATATCTGTCTTTTCTCTGTTATATTTATATATTTGTGTTTTGATACCACTGTTGAGCAGCTGGAATAATATTTCCAATATTTAGTTTTAACATATTTAAAGAAGTTCTTTCAACATTCTGACACCATCTCTAGAGTTCCAGGTTATTTCTGTGTCTTCTTCCTTTGTTCTTTTCCCACTACCTCATTACTTTTTTTGTACAGTTTTTGTTTTGTTTTCAGTTGTGCTTTTATTGACCCTCATTTTAGTATCTTCTACACATCTGGAGAGCCTTTTCTCATTAGCTTCTTCAATCTTACAATTCTGCTTATTACTACACTGAGTTCATTAACACGCTTTCTTAAATTCCAAGATAAGCATTCAACCACACATTTTAGTTTTTATTTATTTTGAAAATTCCAATGTTATATATTCAATCTTCTTGTGCCTTTTTCTGAAGAAGAAACTTGTTATCAAAAAAAGTCAGAAATTTCCTTAAAGGTCTATGCTCGACAGAATGTTTTTCCTATCAGATGTTGATTTGATGAAAAGTTTCACTACTACTTATTGAAAAAGAACTTCTTGGACTGTTTTTTTTATGAGAGATCTCCATGAAAATCTTCCAGATTCAGAGTGGAAATATATTTTTTTAAATAAATATTTTATTGATTTTCTATTTTCACAAATAAGTGCTCCATAAACAACGTGGTGACTGAGTTCATTAATAATTTGGTGATGCATATAAGTTTTTCCAACTAAGTCCAATGTTACACCCGCCAATACATCCTCTCTTCTTCTGGTAATAACAATTTTTCGCATTAGACAAATACAATTCTTATTATTGTTAGAAAACATACAATTGCATATCAACATTTATTACATTTTTCTAATCATATCAATAATATCGGTTTAAAATACCTTTCCTAGCCAAAGCATATCTTAATTGCATTTGCATTCAATTTCCACATATTTAATCCATGTCCTATTTTTGCTTTTTTCCCCAATTTTAATTCCCCATCCATGTTCAAAGTATCCAATCATTTATAATTTCAAAACAAGTAATATTTGGGCAACCAAAAGAATCCCTTATTCAAAGTTCTTAACATATTCTTATTTCCGTTTTCATACCAAGATATAATATTCTGATTATAAATCGTAACTGTGTGGTTATGATAATACCTCTATTTCTAACAATCTATTCTTAACCATATTCAAACCTCTAATCAATAATATAGCATCCCCTCTAATAGGTCAAAGCTTCTATTTCCTTCAATCTTACTCTAGCTTTCTTTCTTTGCCAACTAATTTTCCAAGTTAGTGCATTTAGGTCATCAAAAAATTCTTCTTCTATTTTTATATATATTATTTGGAACAAGAAAAACAATTTGGTTAAAATGCTTTTAGAAGAGCTAGCCCGTTGATATTCTTCTCTGGTTCCCCACAGTTCTGTTAATGACTTTATCTTCCATTCCATCAGCTCTCCTTTCTTATCATCCAGTATGTTCTGAAACCTTGGTTTATAAAAAATCTTTTCCGTTTCCAATATTATCATTATATATCTTCTGAGTTTTCAGTTATCTGAGTCTGACAATATATTTCCTCCTTTAAATCATCAATGTTTGCGTTGGCATTCTCTAGTTTTCCTTCTATTTTCTGGGTTGCTGGTTCCTTCTCTGTAGTTGTCTTCTGAGTTTGTAGATTTGAGTTAGAGAGTTGTTCTTTTATCTCTTTTGTGTTATTAGTAATCTGTTCACAAGCTATAATAATTGTTTTTTGTATTAATTTCAGCATGGAGAGTATTTCTGTGTTTCATCAGTATTTTCTTGGTGATATGACAAGTTAAGACTGCTAGGAACAGATGTTAAAGATGATGTTTTACTATTTAACGCTGAGTCTGAAATATCCACTTTATTTTGTTGTATTTTATTTTAGCTTTATAAGTAGCCTTTATAGATTTATCCAACCGGCTGTCCGTTCCTGCATCTCCCCTAAGCAGATATAAGTTCAAATTTTTCTGTCCAATAAGAAATATATCCTTTCTGTCCAGGGAGAAAAAAATAATAATTGAGGGTTGTTTAACAACCAAAATTTAATAATCCAAAGTGTTCCATATATTTCTTCTACAAAAAAATAAATAAATCCACAATACAGTTCTGGAAGTCAGTATTTATGTTCAAAATTCAGACAGGCCAAGTTTAAAATGTTTATCATCTCTGCCACATACGTAAGCAGCCCCCAAGCCTGTTCCTTTTTTTTTCTCAACTGTAATTTTCAATAATAAAATAATTCCAAGGCCAGTTAAAACCTTATCTAATTCTGGGCTTCAAGCCAGATTTCTTTTAGGCATAAATAAGTTGTAGTTGTCAACACTGTTAATATGGGATATTATTGCATTGACAAGATATGCAGAATTGTTTGGTATTTTTGGAGTTAAATCAGAGGTTAAACAAAGGGAGGAGAATTGTGAAGAAAAGCGGGAGACAGGGAAGGGAAGTGAATCTTTGGCCTCCAGCCTAATTGGAAGACGTAAATTATCACTGTAAGTAAGGGAGGAGTTTAGCAAGATAAGCTAGACGCAAGCCAGAGAAATCCAGATTCTGGCATCCGCTTTGTAATGTGCCGAAGTATTGTTGCAGAACTCCTGGGAAGAAATGCAAAATAAAGTATCTAAAAGGGAAAATAATGTCTCAGTTTTTTTGGAATGCTTCTTCCTTCGGACTACAACATCATGCCAGAATCAATAAACTTTTCAAACAACTGGAGGTGCATTACCCCACCTCTTTCTCCTAGCCTGGAGTGAGAATGACAGAATTCAGGAGCAGGCCAATCTATCATGAAACGGGAGTTTGTTGAATACAACCTGGCAGCGACTGATATCCCAGAGGGGGAAGTAACAGACAGCATGCTGTGGGAAAATGAATTTTGGCAGACGAATGAGAACCGGTGGACAAACAATGGGCAAACTGCCATTCAAGGCCTGGGTGAGTTACTGGAAATATCTCAAACCCCAGGGGAGAGAGGCAGACCCACCCCTGCAAAAAGAAGCCTACAGCCCCTCCAGTTCGTATGAGACAGCCTTTCAGACCCTGTCTTCCTCTATCAGGGACCCCATCCCTGAAGAGAGAGGGAATCCATGTCTGAGGCCTCTGCAACAATGGTGAGTATGGCATTCGAAGCAGGCAGGGAGCAGACGACTTTTGAGCTCACCATAGCTGATAGGGGCCTTGCAACAGCCTGAGAGGGAGCAAGAGCCAAAGTGGGGGCCCCAACAGCCTATAAACCCTCTGAACTTGCCACAACTAATAGAGACCTTGCAACAGATTGGGGTGGTGCAGGGCCCAGGAGATCAGCAGCTAGAGGGAGGACGGCCACAACAAGGAGATTGGCCCCAGCCCCCGAATGTGCAACCCCTGGGCATAAACCAACAACCAGGATGGGGCCAGCAGCAGCAACAGCCACAGTGGGGGCCCCAACAACATATAATTACTCCACCATTCAGAGCAACCTTCGATGGGGACCCAGAGAAACTGATTTTTTTCCTCAACCAAGTACGCTCTCACTTGAATCGCTGGGCCTATCTCTACCCAGATCCAGGGGCTATGGTCGATGTGATTGCGTCCGGCCTAGAGGGAGAAGCATCCGAATGGCTGAACAATTTATATAATGAGCAAGCCCCAGAATTGGAAGACTCCCACCTCTTCCTCCTGGGTCTGAAAGAAAGATTTGAGGACCCATCCCTTAAAAGCAAGAGAACAAATCCACAAAATAAAACAAGCCGGCAGGCCTGCCCTGGAGTACGTGCGAGAGTTTCGCAAGATAGCAGGTCGGATAGCGGGGTGGCCAGAGCAGTCCCTAATCCATCACTTCATTGAGGGATTAGATGATCACCTCTCCCAGGCCTGCATTATTCGAGCAGTACCTGACCGACTGCACGAGTGGTACCAGACAACGGTGAAGCTAGATGTTCAGCTCGCCCCGCTATAAAAAGCCTTCCCCACCTGAATCTGAGCAGCAACCAGAGCAATCCGAACAACAATCACCCCCACAAGACCCTCCGGCTACCACGATGACTGAAAGAACCGGGCCACCTGCAAGCGCATCAATAAAGTATTTCCAGTGCAGAAAGAAGGGACATCGAGCAGCAAACTGTCCGGTCCCCTACCCCCAACTGCAGAGCAGTCTGGAACCAGCGACGAGAAGGAGACCTGCCCAGCGGCTAATGAGAGAAAGATCCAACCGGGCCACGCAAGCACCTGTTACCCAGATTACACCTCCCACACAAGAGAACACCGGGACTCCAGGTGGACCCGCCCCTGCTCTACCCTCCTTTGACGGCGACGATGAAGGGGAGAACGACCCAATGGTGAGTCGACAAATCCCATCTTTTTCACTGGCCGCCAAGCTTACAATCCCTAAGTCGGGGGCACAAATAGACTTAAACATACTAATTGATTCTGGATGCACCCGATGCATTATTAGCCTACCCTTTGCCATGAAAATGGGCATACGGGCAAAACAACTCTCCAACCCTGTGAGGTTCGAGCAAGCTGACTGCTCCCTGATGGGAGGGACTTTAGTCACACAATTAACTGAGCCCTTACGCCTAGAAATAAGGGCACACTGGGAATTTATTCGGTTCCTGGTGGCCCCAAAAATGACTGAGACTGTGATTCTAGGCTTAGCCTAGTTGGACAAATGGAAGCCATTTATCTGGTGGGAGAAAGGAATGAGAACTGTGAGACTACCTATAGGGCCTGAGCCTCCCACTGATTCAACTGACGTTGCGGGACACTTTAGGCCACCTAATGAGCGAGCACTCATAGCTGCCTTACCGTCACCAGATGAATCACTCATCCCCAATGAATACCGGGACTTAGCAGAGGCATTTAGTGAAAATGAATGCGATGTCCTATCCCCTCACAGACCCAATGACTGTTCTATCGAATTGGTGCCAGGAGCCGAACTTCCACGCCCGAGAATGTACGCCATGTCCCTCCTCGAGATGGAAGAGATGCAGCAATACGTGAATAAAAACTTAGTGAGGGGGTTCATTGAACGTGCCAAATCTACTGTGGGAGCCCCTGTGTTACTTAAAGAAAAAAAAGATGGGTCTCTTCGTCTCTGCGTAGACTATAAGGGCCTCAACGCTGTGAGTGTGGAAAACAGATACCCCCTTCCCCTCCTAAAGGACTTATTAACTCATCTGGCTAAGGGGAGTGTCTTCACTAAATTAGACCTGAGATAGGCGTACTACCGAGTGAGAATAAAAGAAGGAGATGAGTGGAAAACTGCCTTCAATTGCCCCATGGGGAGCTATCAATTTAAAGTCATGCCATTCGGACTACAGGGGGCCCCAGCCGTATTCATGCAGTTGATTAATGAGGTCCTACATGAACACTTGTACAAAGGGGTTCTGGTGTACCTTGACGATATTCTGATATACAGCACGAATATGACTGATCACATAAAGCTGTTGAGAGAAGTGTTAAAGAAACTATTGAATTCCAAGCTTTATGACAAATTGTCAAAATGTGAATTTCACCAGACCCGATTAGATTACCTCAGCTACAGAATCTCCAACGAAGGCATTGAGATGGATCCAGCCAAGGTGAAAACTATAATCGAATGGCAGCCCCCCAAAACCCGCAAACAACTCCAGAGCTTTCTAGGTTTTGCCAACTTCTACCGTCAATTCATCCCCTCTTTTGCCAAAATTGCCCTACCCCTTACAGATTTACTCAAAAGAGGGGAAAAAGGAGGGAAGCCGCGACCGGGCCAGCCACTGGCATGGACTATGAGCTGTCAAACAGCTTTTGAGAATTTAAAAAGACTATTTGCTGCCGAACCAGTCCTAAAGCACCCCTGTCTAGGGGAGCCCTTTGTAATTCAAGCCGACGCCATTGATGTGGCAGTTGGAGCTGTATTGCTTCAAAAGAACAAGAATGGAGTCCTGCAACCCTGCGCCTACACCTCCAAAAAATTTACGGAAAGTGAACGGAGATGGGCAATATGGGAGAAGGAGGCCTTCGCAATTAGATGGGGGCTGTTAAATTGGCGACACTACCTGGAGGGGAGCAAGGTGCCATTCGAAGTATGGACAGATCACAAAAACCTAGAGGCACTGAAAACTCCTCGCAAATTGTCCCCAAAGCAAGTACGGTGGGCACAGTACTTTAACCGCTTCAACTTTACTCTAAAGTACATACCAGGGGGAAAAAACTTCCTAGCTGATGCGCTATCGAGATTGCCCCAATACAAAAGCGAACGTGAAGAAGTCAATGAGGTGATTATCTCCAATCCACAACCTGTTGCACAAATCACGCCTCGCAGGGTCCCAAATCTGGATGACCCTGGAGCAAAGAAAATAAAACGAGAGCTCCTCAACGATCAATGGTTCAAAGATAACCAAACCTCCTTGACGTGCCGGGATGGTTTGGCTTACAAAGGGGGGAAACTGTATTTGCCCGAATCCCTCCGTCTCAATGCTCTCAAACACAGCCATGATGTAAAGCAGGCTGGACACTTTGGATATCTAAAAACACTACATCTCACCCGCTGGCAATTTTGGTGGCCGGGACTGAAACGAGATGTGGAAAACTATGTGAAGAGTTGTACCGTATGTGCTACAATGAAAAGAATACCGGGAAAAACCCCTGGATTACTGCAGCTGGTGGCAGACCCTTCCCAACCCTGGGAAGAAATAGCTATGGACTTTATCGTAGACCTACCTGAGAGTAGAGGAAATACTGTCATCTGGATTGTAATAGACCTGTTTTCGAAGCAGGCTCATTTCATCGCCTGCAAAGGACTCCCATCCGCTCAACGACTGACTAAATTGTTCCTGAAACATATCTACCGACTGCACGGCGCCCCTAAGCGAATAATCTCAAACAGGGGGGTGCAGTTCACAGCAAAGTTCTGGAGGAGTTTTCTTAAATTAATTGGATCATCTCAAGGCTTGTCATCTGCTTTCCATCCGGCCACCAACGGAGCTGCAGAAGCCGCTAACAAAATGGTGGAGCAATATCTCAGATGCTACGTGTCTTATCAACAGACGAATTGGACTGACCTCCTCCCTTTCGCAGAGGTGGCGTATAATAATTCTGTGCACAGCAGCACTGGCTACACACCTTTTGGAGTAGCCACAGGCAAAGAGTTCAGTCCAATTCCTGAATATCCCCAAGTGCCAACTGCTTCCCAGACACTTGACCAATGGGTGAGGGGATGGGAGGAAGTTTGGAGAAAAACAAAAACTGCTTTAAAAAAGACTTTTGAAACCTACAAAAAGCAAGCTGACAAAAAGAGGGCTCCCCAAAGAACGTTCCAAGTTGGGGAAAAGGTTTATTTGTCAACCAAATACTTATGCCTCAAATTACCCAGCAAGAAGTTAGGACCGAAATTCTTAGGGCCTTTTCCTATCGTAAAGGTCATCAATCCAGTCACTGTAAAACTGAAACTCCCTAGACCTTTGGGTAAAATTCACCCTGTCTTCCACAGTAGCTTGTTAAAACCTTATCGGGGCTCCACTTTAAGACCTCCCCCGAAGAAAGCACCTGGGCCCCTCATAGTTGCGGGGCAGACCCATTATGAAGTGAAACATATTCTTGATTCTAGAATTTTTAAAGGGAAATTGCAGTACCGAGTACAATGGAAGGGATACCCAATGTCTGAAGCCACTTGGGTGAAATCCAGTGAGATAAAAGCTGACAGGCTCGTCAAAAGTTTTCATACGAAATACCCCAACAAACCGAAGACTAGTCATTAATATATGCTTTTGTTTACATTACAGGATCTGTCCTTTTTGTAAGGGGGGCCGGATGTCAACGCTGTTAATATGGGATATTATTGCATTGACAAGATATGCAGAACTGTTTGGTATTTTTGGAGTTAAATCAGATGACATACAAAGGGAGGAGAATTATGAAGAAAAGCGGGAGACAGGGAAGGGAAATGAATCTTTGGCCTCCAGCCTAATTGGAAGACGTAAATTATCACTGTAAGTAAGGGAGGAGTTTAGCAAGATAAGCTAGACGCAAGCCAGAGAAATCCAGATTCTGGCATCCGCTTTGTAATGTGCCGAAGTATTGTTGCAGAACTCCTGGGAAGAAATGCAAAATAAAGTATCTAAAAGAGAAAATAATGTCTCAGTTTTCTTGGAATGCTTCTTCCTTCGGACTACAACAGTAGTGCTGTAATTCACCACTAGATGTCATCAACGCCACTTTCTGGTTTTTAAATCCAAAACATATTGTTAAACTTTTCAAGTCTTTTTCTTTAGAGGAAATAAAAATAAAAAGGTCTTAAAAACACTTTTAGTCCCCAAATTTTCAAACTGTAAGTATATTTTAGTTCCAGCCGAGTCTTATAGGTTCGCCAGTATCCCCAAGTATTAATTCGCCGCTTTTCTTTTCTGAAGGAGTGGGGCAAAAATTCCCTTTCCCTCTTTCATCGGGGGAAGTGCTTTGGGCAGCTTTTCAGGAAGAGGTCTCAAGATCATAAAGAAAGGATCAGGTCTCACCCAGTTTCATCCACATTGCTGTAAAAATGCTTGGTAGTGCTTCTTGACTTCCGTAGTCCGCAGCTTAGGGCTGGCTACATGAATGCAGCCAGTCTTTCCCCCGCTGGTTTGGAGGGCTTCCTCGGATCAAACGGCGGGCTGCCACCCTCCCACGATTAACGAGCGTCCCCTCCTCGCTTGCCGCCTCTACGGGGTGACTTTCGACCCTTTCCAGGGTCCCCCAGCAGGGGGAAACCAGACGTGAGAGACGGAGCCTCGTCCTCAAGCGTCTGCATCGCCGGGAAATCCCAACCGGAAGTCCAGAGTGCAAATGTTGATAATGATGTACTAGTACAGAGTTTACCTTGACTTTTGCAAATGGCTATTTATCTAGTTTGGCTACATTTTGTCCTCTTAGTATGTGAAGTAGGTTAGGCTATAACATGAAAGTAGTTATTTGGTTTGAACTTTCTCATTACTGGGACACCTTCATTTAGCATCGATACAATCTTTAAAGCCCTAAACACCCTAGGGCCAACTAACCTGTAGTATTACTTTCTCTTGTGAATGTGCAAATAAATCTATGACACACTTATTTTGTTGCATGTGCCCAATATGATCCAGTAGTTAATTGGAAATAAAGCTTCTTCAAAGATTAAATTGAAAACTCTCCTTTTTGCTAATTTGATGGATAGAAGTTGCAGAGAATTGAAGGCTATGGGCAGTTAGTGATGTAAAACAGATGGAACATGGAATGTAATATTGCATTGATTAAAATCTTCTTAGACTTCTGAGGGATTAGTTTTTTCTTCTGCTTTAAAACTATGGTAAATCTATTTTGGGATCTTCACCATAGATATTAGGTGCTTCCTATCTCAAAATGATATTAAGCTGTGTTACCAAAATACATTAGTATAGTTGTCTGTGGAGATTCTCAGTCATCCAGGTTATGGTTTTCCCAAAGGTGCTTTTTCAAAAGGCAACTGGACTTTGTTTTTCCTTGAAGACATTTCACTACTCATCCAAGAAGCTTCTTCAGTTCATTAGTGCAGCCAGCAGATTTGAGGGGCTGGGAAAAGCAGAGACAGGCTTTATACCTTGGGATTTGCGCTTAACTAATTTCATTATTTTAAATTTCAAATTAGTTTTTAATTTTATTTTTTATATTCAATTGTGAACTCCAAAGAGATTTGTGTTTGGATATATATAAAAGCATTAAACCAATAATATATACATTAATGGAATATCTCTGCCCGCATCATTTTCAAATGGTACAGCAGTATGGTTAGTCATATAGGAGGTGAGCAGAGTTAGTTACTGATAGAAGACAATATTTGTAGCTCATGGTTGAGGTGTGGAGTCCTTGATGCTCTCTGAGTTTGGTTGTTTTCTTGCAATCTCCTCCCCCCCCCAAAAAAAGAATACCCCCAACAACCACTAGTCCTACGATTCCCTGGTGTTTCGTGTTCAAATATTTAACATATCCAACCTGTTTAGTTTATAAGGTCCTTAAGGTATGGTGTGTGTGTGTGTGTGTGTGTGTGTAATCAACACAAGTTTAAATGTATTTTCATTTCTTTAGGAGATGTTTTCTGCACTGTGGCTTACTTCTTGGATTTATCTCATTCATTTTGTTTTCAGCTGTTGTAAGTATACTATATTTCTTTCTGTCTTATATCACAGTGATTGTCACATAACAATATTTGGATTTTTCCCTACAGTTAACCAGTCTCCTAGATGGCTTGTTTATTTTCACTTTCACATATACACCCACCCTTCATGTCTCATGAAGTGTGGTTATTCTGGCAATATAGCAACAGAGAAAATTGAAAATCAGTGCATATGAGAGGAAGTTGAAAATTACAGTTGAAAATCAGTGCATATGAGAGGAAGTTTAAGGCTCATTTTGTCTCATTTTGAGTTTGTTCTGTATTTAAAATAAGATGCAGGTTTCCTTTTCTTGGAATAATCCTCACAATTCTGAAATATAAAGTGAACTCTTTATTTAAACAAAAGTAGGAAAGAGTAAGAGGATGATCTTATAGTAATTAATTGTTAAAAGACATTTCTTCTTTAAATACTTTGGATACATGTTTCACATTTGAATATGTACTATATCTTTGCCCTTGCTGGTATAATGATCCATTTTTCATGCGTGTATTTAATTTATATCCATTTTTCTCTGATAATTGCCATTTAAAGGGCTATTCAAATAATAATAAATTAAAAACAAAAACATTTGAATTAGACAGATAATGTCATGTGTATTGCAATATACCTAATTAAAAATATTTTGCCTGTGGATAAGATAATAATAATAATAGAGTTGGAAGGGACCTTGAAGGTCTTCTAGTCCAACCCCCTGCTCAGGCAAGAAATCCTATACCATTTCAGACAAATGGTTGTCCAGTCTCTTCTTAAAAACTTCCAGTATTGGAGCATTCACAATTTCTGGAGGCAAGTTGTTCCACTGGTTAATTGTTCTAACTGTCAGGAAATTTCTCCTTAGTTCTAGGTTGCTTCTCTCCTTGATTAGTTTCCATCCATTGCTTCTTATCCTGCCTTCAGGTGCTCTGGAGAATAGCCTGACTCCCTCTTTTTTGTGGCAACCCCTGAGATATTGGAACACTGTTATCATGTCACCCCTCATCCTTCTCTTCATTAAACTAGACATACCCAATTCCAGCAACTGTTCTTTATATGTTTTAGCCTCCAGTCCTCTGATCATCTTTGTTGCTCTTGTCTGTATTCTTTCTAGAGTCTCAACATCTTTTTTACATCACAGTGACCAAAACTGGATGCAGTATTTCAAGTGTGGCCTTACAAGGTGTTATAAAATGGTATTTACACTTCACATGATCTTGATTCTATCCCTCTGTTAATGTAGCCTAGCACTGTGTTGGCTTTTTTGGCAGCTGCAGTACCCTGCTGGCTCATATTTAAGTGATTGTCCACTAGGACTCCAAGAACCCTCTCACAGTTGCTAATATTGAACAAGGTATCACCTATACTGTACCTGTGCATTTGGTTTTTCTTGCCTAAATGTAGAACCTTACTTTTTTCACCAATGAGTTTCATTTTGTTAGATAGCGCCCAATGTTCAAGTCTGTCAAGATCCTTCTATATCTTAAGCCTATCTTCTAGAGTGTTGGCTATTCCTGCCAGAATCTGCAAAGAAGTCAGGAAAGCAAAGGCTCAGATTGAACAAAGACTTTCAACAAAAGTCAAAGATAATAAAAAAAATGTTTCTTTCAACATATAAATAAGAAAAAAATCAAGGAAACAGTCAGTCCATTAAAGAGAGAAGATGGCAAGGAAGTAACAGGCAGCAGAGAGAAAGCAGAGCTGCTTAACTCATTCTTTGCATTGGTCTTCACACAAAAAGAAATTATAGCTCAATCTACCAAAAACAACTGAAAAAGACAGATTAGAAATAAAAGTTAAAATAAACAAAAACACCTGTCTGATCTTGATGAACATAAATCACCCGGACCTGATGGATTATGTCCCAAAGTTCTGAAGGAGCTGGTAGATGTCATCTCAGAACCACTGTACCATATTTTTCAAAAATCTTGGAACACCGGGCAACTACCAGAGGATTGGAAAAGAGCTGATGTGGTTCCCATCTTCAAAAAAGGAAAAAAAAATAGACCCAGGAAACTACAGACCAATCAGCCTAACATCAATACCTGGGAAGAATCTGGAAAAGATAATGAAAAAACAGATCTGCAAACATCTAGAAACAAAGTTATAACTAGAAGCCAGCAGGGGTTTGTTAAAAACATATCATGCCAAACCAATCTTATTTCATTTTTTGACCAAGTAACTAAATTAGTAGACCAGCAAAATGCTGTGGACATAGTATATTTAGACGTCAGCAAGGCATTCGACAAAGTAGACCACAACCTACTTCTTGGAAAGCTAAAAAAAGTGGGATAGACAGTATCACCATCAGATGGATTTTTAACTGGTTAACAAAGCATATTTAACGAGTAGTCCTTAATAGTACTACTTCTACACAGAGGGAAGTAAGCAGTGGGGTACCACAAGGTTCTGTCCTAGGCCCAGTACTCTTCAACATCTTCATAAACGACTTAGATGAGTGAATAGAAGGGGAACTTATCAAATTTGCAGATGATACAAAGATGCCAGGAATAGCCAACAGCCTAGATGATAGGCTCAAGATCCAGATGGATCTTGACAGACTTGAACACTGGAGCCTATCTAACAAAATGAAATTCAGTGTGGAGAAAAGTAAAATCTTACGCTTAGGCGAGAAAAACCAAAAGTACACATATAGATTGGGTGAAACCAGGCTTAATAGCAGTAACTGTGAGAGGGATCTTGGAGTCTTAGTGGACAATCAATTAAATATGAGCCAACAGTGTGTGCTGGCAGCCAAAAAAGCCAATGGAATCCTAAGTTGCATTAACAGAGGGATTCAATCAAGATCATGTGAGGTACTAATACCACTCTATAAAGCCTTAGTAAGACCACACCTAGAATACTGCAACCAATTTTGGTCTCCACATTATAAACAAGATATTGAGACTCTAGAAAAAGTGCAGAGAAGAGCACTTGATTAGGGGACTGGAGGCTACAATATATGAAGAACGGTTACAGAAACTGGCCATGGCTAATCTAGTGAAGAGAAGAACCAGGGGAGACATGAGCAGTGTTCCAATATCTGAGGGGCTGTCACAGAGAGGAGACATGAGCAGTGTTCCAATATCTGAGGGGCTGTCACAGAGAAGAGGGGGGTCAGCCTATTTTCCAAAGCACCTGAAGGCCAGACAAGGAATAACGGATGGAAACTGATCAAGGAGAGATTCAACCTAGAAATTAGGAGAAATTTTCTGACAGTGAGAACAATCAACTAATGGAATAGTTTGCCTTCAGATGTTGTGGGAGCTTCATCACTGAAAGCTTTCAAGAAGAGACTGGATTGCCATCTGTCAGAAATGGTGTAGGGTCTCCTGCTTGGGCGGGCGGTTGAACTAGATGATCTACAAGATCTCTTCCAACTCTGTTATTCTGATTCTGATTCCTGAGTTGTTTTCCCCTTGAGGATTCTCATCATGGAATCCTTCCCAAGCTCTCTCTAAGTTTATTGAAATTAGCTCTCTTAAAGTCCAAGACTCTAGTTTGACTATGTTTTATTGCTTGTGCTTGCATAATGTTGAATTCCAATATTGCATGATCACTCCCCCCCAAGGTTATCATTTCATCTCTGTTAGTGAGAATTAAGTCCAATATGGCTGATCCCCTATTTCCCTTCTCTACTTTTGGGGAGACAAAGTTATCTGCTAGGTTTCTCAGGAATCTGTTTGATCTTCCACTTGGTGCAGAGTTTGTCTCCCAGTTGATGTCAGGGTAATTAAAGTCCACCATTACTATTGTGATGTGCTTCCTACATACCTTAGTTAACTGAGTAGCAAAAAGTTCAACTATTTCCTCTGTTTGGTTGGGTGGCCTATAATATACACCTATGGCAATATCATTTTTCTCCCTTTTATATTGACCCAAATACATTCGGGACAGTTTTCATCATTGTTGTGTTCTATTTCTGTAGAGATGTAGTTGTTTCTTATATATAATGCAACTCCACGTCCTCTTTTATTTGGTCTGTTTCTTTTAAATAATTTAAATCCCTCTAGCTGTGTGTTCCATTTGTGGGTTTCATCCCACCAAGTTTCCGTAATGGTAACAATATCATATCTGCTCTCATTTACCTGAATTTCTAATTCACCCTGTTTATTGCTCATACTCTGTGCATTGGCATTTACTTTCTACATAACCTGTGTGGTGCCTGAGTTTCCCTACTTCCTTACCACCTGTTTGATTAGTGCATTTGGTATGGCACTCACTATTAAAAGCTTGATTTTGCTTGACAGCCAAGATCGATAATCTTATCCGCACACACATCTATGTTACATGCACTGATAACTCTTATTAGTTTTAGATTGCCGGTGACAGGAATGTTCTATATCAAATAATAATAACAACAACAACAACAACAATAATAATGATAATACTGGCAAATTCAGTATTCAATCGTCTGATGGAAAACAGTCTGTATCTGGTAGAACAAAAAGGAAACTAAAAAAAATCAAGAGGAACAAAAGATCAGCTGCTCATTGACAAAATGGTACTTAAAAATGCAAAACGACGGAAAATGAACTTAAATATGGCGTGGATTGATTACAAGAAGGCATTCGACTCATTACCCCACAGCTGGATTAATGCGTGTTTGGAAAACTTTGGAATCAGCAAAAATATCTGTACATTTTTGAAAGCAAATATACAAAAATGGAAAACAGTCCTAACAGCAAATGGGGAGAACATCGGTGAAATTAACATCAGACGAGGAATTTTCCAAGGGAACTCACTTTCACCACTACTGTTCAACATCGTATTAATTCCATTGACAATAATCTTATGAAACACAAAACTGGGATACTACATCTCAAGCCAGCATGGCAAGATAAACCATCTACTATACATGGATGACTTAAAACTGTACACGAAAAGCCACACTGAACTTGAATCAATACTCAACGCAGTCCAACTGTTTAGCAGTGACATCAGAATGAACTTTGGACTTGGAAAATGTGCTGTGCTGTACTGTCCATGCAACGGGGAAAAATGGCAAAAATAGAAGGAATGGAACTGGGAAATAGAAGTATTGTGAAAGCACTAGCAAAAGATGATGGTTACAAATATCTAGCATATTGGAAGCAGATAACATCTTGAATGGAAAAGTTAAAGAGTCAACGCAAAAGGAATACATCAGGAGAGTCCGCAAAATATTAAAATCAAAACTGAATGCTGGAAACATAATTACTGCCATTAATACATGGGTAGTCCCAGTGATACGCTACTCAGCTGGAATTATCGAAACTGCACAATTATGGATAAAACGTGTAACAGTGATACCCATTGTCATCAGGGCACTGGGAACTATGTCCAAAAACTTTGCAAAATACATCAAGAAACTGCAGCTTCCTGCAATAACTCTAGCAATGTTACAAAAAACTGCGCTGCTCGGAACATCTTATATTTTAAGGAGGTACCTGGTTGACAGGATGCTGGTAGCAACCCGTGTCAACCATCAACACCAGCCAACTTGAATGTTCAGTTGACTGAGATTCATGTCTAATGAATAAAAGATAATAATTAATAATTAATAATAATAAAAATTAATAATAAAAATTATTATTATTATTATTATTATTATTATTATTATTATTATTATTATTATATTATTATAATAATAATTAATAATAAGTTGGAAGACACCTTGGAGGTCTTCTAGTCCAACCCTCTGCTCAGGCAGGAAACCTTCTACCATAGATCCCCAACCTTTTGGGCACCAGGGACTGGTTCCATGGAGAGAGACTTTTCCGCAGACCGGAGGGTGCATGCTTTTGTGTGCTGCCTGCAGCCCGCAGATGGGGCTTTGCTTGTTTGTGCAGACCGGTTGCTGGAATGCTGCAGCCCGATACTGATCCACGGATCAGGGTTGGGGACCCCTACCTTATACCATTTCAGACAAATGGTTGTCCAGTCTCTTCTTAAAAACTTCCAGTGTTAGAGCATTCACAACGTCTGGAGGCAGGATGTTCCACTGATTAATTTCTCCTTAGTTCTAGGTTGCTTCTTTCTTTGATTAGTTTCAATCCGTTGGAACTCACCGTCCCTGTTAACTCACTGTCCTCGTTGTTCAGTTTAAATATTTCTCCAGAAAATCTGTGAATTTAATGCCAAGTAATTCAATGCAAACCATCTCTTTTGTACAGTTTTTCATTGGACCAACTGCAGACATCGTGACTAATACTGTATAACCAAAGCCTTCCCTTTTACACCAGTCCTTTAGCCACATATTGAATTCTGCTATATGCTGGCCTTTTCCATTTTGTTCCTTATACACTGGTAAAACCTCTGAAAAAGTAAGCCTACAGCCTATCCTGCTAAGTTCCTGCCCCAATTCTCTGGAAATCATTCTGCACAGAGAGTACATCTTTTTGGGACAGATCATTTGTGCCAAGATGTACAATAGAAGGGAAAGGCTAGCTTTATCTTCATCTTTTTCCTTCTTTGGTAGGGAATTCTGACTGACAAAATCAGATATGCTGATGATTGTCTAAAGATGATGGGGCTGAAAGAATTGCTTGCTTTTAAAATTCCATTGTTATGCCATGATAACATAGATTTTGAAATGGTCATTAGCCTGTAGAATTAAGGAGTTGTTGGGGATCTTAGAAGTCATCCAGTCACTGTAGGATCCACTAGTGCACAGGTGTCAAACTCACTGCGTCACATGACATGTCGCGATGTATTGCGATTTTTTTTTTTGCATTGCCAGAGCTGGGGTGGGTGCGGCCTCCATATGATGCAACCGGCCCGTGGATCGGCAGTTTGACACCCCTACACTAGTATGTCTCTCTGCTTCTCCAATGAAGAAGAACTTACCATTTTAATTACCGCCATCTTTTCTCTAAACTATATATAATCAGTTCCCATTTTATGTTTTCTGTCAATTACATGATCTGTTCTTCCACTTGCTTCATACTTGAAAATTAGGGAGCTTTTTTTGGCTTTGTTCATTATGTCAGCTCTTCCAACCATTTTTCCTATTTCAGAAGCCAACAATGTTTTACCGGGTTCCCATGCTGTGATTAAAGGAAAACCCCAAATGTCATCAAGGCAACATTTCAAAAAATTGGACTAAAGTTAATCAACATTTTCCTCCTCCACAGTCCTGCATCCCAGTAAATCTAAATGTCACCAAATGGTGATTTGTTGCAGCTGAAATATAAACTGTGTCTCCCCTTTCAGATTGACACACTCTCTTCACTTTGACTTCTGGTCAATGAATGAGGGCAGAGAGTAATTTGAACTGATTCAAGGTTGCTGTGGTAGCCATGAAATACTGACTTAGTGCCAACAAAGTAGCCAGTATGGGTTTGCAAAGGGGAATTTCAGTATCATTTAAGAAACCTTCCTGATTATTGATAAATTGAATTTATTGGGCAGAGGGACAGGTGATACATCAGACAAAGCCCGTAGGGTGTCCTGATGTTTATTGTCCCTATTGGAAGGCTGTTAGATAGGCTGCCTACTCTAGACGCAGGGCTTTTCAACCTGTGGTACGTGTACGGTGGTACGCAGCCCTGCCTAGCCAAGTTTAGTGGGGGAGGGAATGAGCCAGCACAGACAAGGACTTACAGTGAGAGAGTCCTCTGGAGCTGCAGTGGCTGGGGAGAGACAAAGGGCCCAGACTCAGTTCTGGCTCACCCTCCCCCATGAGAAAGGAGGAGGAGGGGGTGGAGACAGGAGAGGCTATAAAAGGAAGCAGTTTGGCTGCACCGAAGGGAAAGAATTTGAAGGAGGAGGGTGGGGGAGGGGTTGCCCTCCAAGAGAAATGAAAAAAGCAGCAATGGCTGGAGGTGAGGAGGGAGGGAGGGAGATGGAGAGTGGAAGGATTCTTATGTGCTTTTGTGACTTCGAAGTTCTGGGATTTGTGCAATGTGGGCTTTGTGTTCTTAAGGAGTGTTTGGCAATTTCTATTTAGCTGATGGCTGATGTCTGGTGTTAGCTTCTATTACTCTGCTATTGTTAGCTGTAAGTTTTGCTGCAAGGGATTTTGAAGTATTTTTCTCCTGAATGGATTTTGCCTGTAGATTCCTTTACTTATGAATGGAGCCATTTGGGGAGGCTGCCTTAGCCGGCAGCCAATACTTACTACATTTTTTTTTCTTCTTTAAGTGCCGGCTGCCGGCTCCTTACTTTCCTTTCTGGTCAGTAGCTAATTCTTAAAGGGGAATGTGCCTTTTTAAGCTAGTTCACTCAGCAGTTTGTTTTTTCTGTTTCTGGAGGCTTTTCCTTGTTTGATGAATATATGGAAGAGAGAAAATATGGGGGGGGGGTTCAAATTTTTCCTTCAGAAGGAGGTGGGCATGAGAAAGAGGGAGGCAGGGAAGGAGGGAAGCCGCGCCTTAGCACTTGGCCACCAGCAGCCCTGCCATTGACTTTACTTGTCAAAAGGTTGCAAAAGGGGATCACATGACCCTGGGACACTGTGACCATCATAAATATGAATCAGTTGCCAAGCATCCAAATATAAATCACATGACCCTGGGCATGCTGCAATGGTCATAAGTGTGAAAAATGGTCATAAGTCATTTCAGTGCAATTGCAACTTTGAACAGGGTTTTTTTTTGGTCATCAAGTTTTTGACACCTTGCTAGGTGGTACTCGAATATTGCCATATCCTAAAAGTGGTACAATCGGTGAAAAGGTTGAAAAGCCGTGCTCTAGAGTAGAGGTCCCCAACCTTTTGGGCACCAGGGACCAGTTCCGTGGAGAGAGGTTTTTCCGCAGGAGAGTGCGTGGTTTTGTGTGCTGCCTGCATCTCGCGGATGGGGCTTTGCTTGTTTGTGCAGACCGGTTGCTGGCATGCCGTGGCCCGGTACTGGTCCACGGACTGGGGGTTGGGGACCCCTGCTCTAGAGAATAAGATCATCACAGGCCACTCCTAATTTCTTCCCACTGCCTAAATAATCTTTTTCCTGCTGCTTCATGGAAAATGAAGGTAGGAAAAAGGTTATAGTCTTCCTTGTTCTGTTCGCAACACAGACATGAAGACGAGGCAGTTTGATGCAAAAGATGTTCTTTATTGTGCATATGCACTGAACAGAAGCAAAGGAGAAAATGGCAACATGCCCTTTTATACTTCCCCTGCAAGGGGAGGCTCAACCAATGAATACAAGCCATTCTCCCGCCTCGCGCATGCGCACGAGGCTGGAGACAGCCTGTCGGGGTCCCAGGCAGACATATGGGCTGCCCGGGTCTATACAACCGGTCCCGGGCAAACACGTGGTCTGCCCGGGTCTCTGCAGTTGTCCTGCCAGTTGCCTGTGCCTTGCTGATTGACTCAACAAGGCCCAGGACACAACACCCCTCCCCCCTTGGCTTGGACAATGCCGTCCCGCCAATAACCAGTACCATGTAACATTTAATCCAAATTGCAACCTGGCTATTCCCCGTACCCTTTGTAACCTGGTCCCAGTGGGATTCAAGTTAATCCACGTTGTTAACTTTTTGACAACAATCGCCCTCTAGGGACCGCACATACTCCTGCAAATATTTTGGCGGGGCCTTAATCCGCCCCGATCTTCGCGGGTCCATGGTAGGGACGGGTGTGATGACATGTGGGGGAATTAAATTGGGTGCCTGGAGTGCTGGCTCCCAGTCTGCGCACAACAAACCAGGACTTTGTCACCCTGAAGACTCAGGGGTTCCCCCCAACTGCTGACTGGCTGGATCCGCTAAACCCAAATCAGATTTCCTTGGTGGGGTCGAGTTCCCCGAGTTCCTTGGTGGGGTCGAGTTCCCCGAAAACCCTTGGAACTCCCCTCGGGAGCAATGTCCCTCAGGCCCAAGGCCAGCAGCAGGGGTGCCCTGAGTAGCCGATTTACGGCCATTTACCCTAAACCAGGGACTTCTGCCAGAGTCAGGAGCCGCCTCCATGGCAGACTCCTCTGCATCTATGCCAGAGTCAGGAGCCGCCTCTGTGGCAAGACCCTCCTCTGGGGCATTTGACGACCCCCTGCTTGGAGAGACTGTGATCCACAATCGTAATTGGGGTCCCCCTCCCCCCCGAGAGCGGAGTCAGGGGAGGAATGCTGGCCTGGCAGCCACCAACGCAGCTGGTCTATGTGGCGCCGGAGGACACGCCCATCATCCAAGACCACTTCATATGACAGAGGCCCAGAGACCTTAGAGATTACAGCAGGTACCCAGAGATGCCTCTGCCCATAGTTCCTGGTCCAAACCGGATCACCCACTTGAAGTCTCCTAGGTGCCCGTGGCTGCGACACCTGTGAAGCCACCCGGTCTGGGTGAAGCCTGTCCAGCTTTGTGATCAGTCTGCGACCCCAGCGGAGTTCAGCTGGGCTCTTTCCAGTAGCTGTGCATGGTGTGGTGCGGTGTGTGAGAAGAGAATCAGCTAACCTGTGATGCCAGGGACCTTGAGTGATTCTCTTTAATGCGTCTTTCGTGGTGCGCACCATGCGTTCAGCCTGACTGTTGGTGGCAGGATGAAAAGGAGCAGATGTGGCACACCGGATCATGTTGGCTTGTAGAAATGCCTGAAACTCAGAAGAGGTAAATTGTGGACCATTGTCTGAAACTAAAACATCAGGAAGGCCATGTGAAGCGAAGATTCCTCTGAGCACCTGGATGGTCCTGGCAGTAGTAGTAGAGGACACAGGAATGACCTCTAGCCACTTGGAATGGCTATCCACAAGGAGGAGGAAGAATTGCCCCTGAAAGGGCCCAGCATAATCTATATGGACACGTGACCATGGAGTGAGTGTCTCCTCCCACCTATGTACAGGGGCCTGGGGCATTTCTGGCCGTGATTGCTGGCACACTTGACAGCCCTGAACCTGGGCCTCGATGTTCTTATCGAGACCAGGCCACCAAAGATGGCTGCGCGCAAGTGCCTTCATCCTTACTATTCCTGGATGTCCCTCATGAAGAGAGAGCAATACTCTAGTCCTCGATGAGGCCGGGATGACTACTCGGTTGCCCCACCCTTTAAATGTGGACAATTCGTGCTTCCTGCGCCAGAAACTCTGGAAATCAGTACCAGGACACGTGTCAGGCCATCCTGACAACACACATGTCAGCACGCGTGCAAGCGTGTGATCAGTGGCAGTTTCTGCAGCCACATCCCTAGCATTGAGGGGAGATTCTGGTAAGTCCTGAATAGACAGAATATGTACAGCAGGGGCAGGGTCTGCCTCTATTTGCTTAAGAGGTAACCTGCATGGCCCATCTCAGTACCTGGTTTGTGAACCAGTGTGTAATCATAAGCTGCTAAGAAGATAGACCATCTCAGCATTCTAGGAGATATTATCTGAGGAGTTTGTTTGTTGGTTGTGAACAACCCTAGCAAAGGCTTGTGGTCAGTATAGACTGTGAAATGGCGTCCATACAAGAAATCATGAAATTTCTTTATGCCTGAGATTATTGCCAAGGCTTCCCTGTCAATCTGTGCATAATTTCGCTCCGCAGATGAGAGGGTCCTAGAATAATAGGCCACAGGGACCTGAGTTCCATCTTCCTTGAGATGGCTTAGCACTGCTCCTACCCCATAAGGGGAAGCATCACATGCGATGCACACTGGCAATTGCTCATTGAAGTGAGCCAGTACAGCATTTGAAGATAATAAGGCTTTGACCTTTGTGAAGGTCTCCTCATGGACTTTTGTCCATGCCCATGGAGCCTGTTTGTCTAAGAGCCTGTGAAGCGGCTCAGCCACAGCAGCTTTGTTTGGGAGAAAAGAATGGTAAAAGTTCAAAAGGCCCAAAAAAGCCTGAAGCTCAGTTTTTGACTGGGGACTAGGGGCCAGTTGGATGGCCTTGAATTTGGACTCTGCGGGGTGGATGCCATCTGCATCAATGCGGAACCCCAAGAACTCGGTGGATGACACACCGATTTTACACTTGTCCTGCTGTAGCTTCAGCCCAGCTTGGCGGAACCGCAGCAAGACAGCCCTCAGCCTTTTGGCTAAGTTTCCTGATGATTCTCCTGCAATGAGGATGTCATCAAAATAGGGGCAGACCCTGGGAATCCCTCTAAGCGTTCGCTCCATCACCCCTTGGAAAATGCCTGGGGCTACATTGACCCCAAACTGCAGCCTCTTTACTTTGAACGCACCTCTGTGCGTGACTATGGTTTGGGCTTCAGCAGTCGCCTCATCAACAGGCAACTGTTGATATGCTTGAGCCAAATCAAGCTTGGCAAAGTACCTCCCTCCTTTCAGTGAGGCCAGAATGTGGCTCACTACGGGCACAGGATAAGCATGCTGCTGCAAAGCCTTATTCAACGTGCATTTATAGTCCGCACAAATGCGGACTTCCCCATTGGATTTTAAGGGAGTTACTATGGGGGTTTCCCATGGACTAGAGTCCACAGGTTCCAGAATGCCTTGTTGGAGCAACTTGTCCAACTCGGCATCGATTTTGCTCTTTAATGCAAAAGGCACCCTTCTTGGCTTGACCCTTATAGGTGTAATGCCTGGATCCAATTTCAATGCAATGGGAGGCCCCTTGTACGATCCAAGTTCTGAGCTGAACACATCTGCAAACTCCTTACATACTCCTGCAAGGCTAGCTGTTTGCAGCTCGTTCAAGCCAGTCACTTGGATCCCAAGTGCCTCGAACCAATCGAGTCCTATGAGACTCGTTCTATCACCCCCAACAACTACTACATCCAATAACCCATTGAAGCCTTTTCGCTGCACTCTGAGCGTGGCTTTCCCGTTCACGCTTACTCGCGTGTTCTGAGAACAAGATTGGAGGGCCTGAGCTTAACTCTTGAGCCACTCCGGAAGCAAATCTTATTGAAAGTGTCAACTGAAATGATAGAAAGAGCGGACCCTGTTCCAGCTCCATAGCCAGGGGAACTCCCTGCAGCTTCACATCTATGCGCAGCTTTTTCTTAAGGGGCCTATGCGTTCCTGTCTTGAACACCCCCCTCTGGGATGCGCAAAAACCCACCCTGTTTTGGCTGGGGACCTTGGTACCTTTCAGAGGCAATTCTGGGGACCTGTTCTTTGGATAGCCCATGCAGGCCAACGCTATGTGGCCTTGCCTTCTGCATGCTCGACAGACAGCAGATCGAAATCGGCAATCGGCCCTCCTGTGATGACCCCCACAGCCAAAACATCGAAGGGATGCCGGCGGTGGCCCTCTCCGATCCGGCAGTCGTCTCTCCGCCGATGGCTGGATCTTGTCCACCTCTTCCTCCTCGGAGTCTTCTCCAGAGGCCTCACGCGCGGCCTCCTGATGGATCGGGACGGTCACTGAATGACTCTTCGTAGACCGCAAGGCCTTCACCGCGCCTCCGTCTGCTTCTTCTGCTGCGATTTCTCGAAGGGCATCTTGAAAGGTGACGTCCGTCCTCGCAAACAGTTTCTGCTGTACTTCGCAGCTTCGCAACCTGCACACCAGTCTATCTTGGAGCCTTTCCTCCAAGTCTTGAAATGCACATGGGCGTGCGGCCTGCCTCAAGGCCGTGACGAAATCCGCAGCTGATTCGTCGGGCCGCTGGTCCCTTTGCTCGAATTGATGCCTCCACGCTATGATCGAGAGCTTGGGCTCGAAGTGTTCTTGCAGCATCTTCTTCAAATTGGCGTATGTGATTGATTCCAATGGTGCCGGGGCAACAAGATTCTCAGCTATTTCAAATGTCTCTTGCCCACAGACACAAAGTAAGGTAGCCGCTTTCAGGCCGTCTTCCTGGACTTTATTTACTCGGAAGTAGTTTTCGACGCGAGCTGCATACGAGCTCCAGCGTTCAGGATGCGCGATGTCGAATTCGCCGAGACGGCCCAGCTTGGACATCTTCTTCCTCGATGGCCTCATCCATGCCTCTCGCCGTAAGGAATTCAGAAGGGGTCTGACGAAGCCAAGCCCACCTCCAGCGTATGTATGCTGGCCGGCGACTGCTCCTCCTGGACGCCGCGCTTCTCTTCCCGGCCTAGGTGAGTAGACCTACTTCTGTTACTTCGGGATCCCCAACGGTGGATCCCACCTTCGTCGCCAATGTTCTGTTCGCAACACAGACATGAAGACGAGGCAGTTTGATGCAAAATATGTTCTTTATTGTGCATATGCACTGAACAGAAGCAAAGGAGAAAATGGCAACATGCCCTTTTATACTTCCCCTGCAAGGGGAGGCTCAACCAATGAATGCAAGCCATTCTCCCGCCTCGCGCATGCGCACGAGGCTGGAGACAGCCTGTCTGGGTCCCGGGCAGACATATGGGCTGCCCGGGTCTATACAACCGGTCCCGGGCAAACACGTGGTCTGCCCGGGTCTCTGCAGTTGTCCTGCCGGTTGCCTGCGCCTTGCTGATTGACTCAGCAAGGCCCAGGACACAACATTCCTTGTAATCAAATACAGTGATTCAAATCCACAGGCTTATCTGAAACCAAGTCCTACATAGTTGCTTTCTCATTCTCACCCAGCACTGAGAATCATTGTCCCAGGACAATTGTTATCCAGATTTCTCAAATCTTGTTGCTCTTCTATAAATGCCATACTGTAGTCATATTCTGGTCAAATCTTCCACTGTATCCTCAATTTCAATAATCCCACCTTTCATTAAGGGGATATTTTTTATACTTTGAATACAGTTGTTTTAAAAACCTAGAACATTTCCCCTACTGATTCAGTTTGGTACATGATAAATATGATACTTTTCTGTATTATTAATATGATTTTATACATTATTCTGCAATATATTTTTATGGCATTATTATAAATTATTTCTCATCCTAGTATGTATTATATATTGTATCACAATTCCAGTGCTAACTAATCTTTGCAGAACCCTTCTACTTCATGCTTATGCTTATGCTTATGAGGAGATAATCTCAACGTTCTGAGTTTGAACAGGATGTTTGCTTTGAATTTTAGTATTAAGTTAGACAAATGAATATTATGAGCTAAATAAGGCTAAATATTCATATCATACATTGTAGAAATATTTGAAATTATGAAATTATGCGAGAAACAGTAGAAGAGAATGTTGCATAGCAATTCAGTGATTGTTCTTTAAAAAGTGTTACTTGTTTAATTGTGTAGCTTAATTTTGGTAAACAAAATATTCCCTTTGTAGCAATGAATAACTCAATTCTGCTTGAATATTCGAGAAATATTTGCCATAATTGTAGATCTGCTTATACATTTCAAATAATCTACCCAGATAGCAATTATACTATTATAATCACTATTATACAAATACTAATGTATATTTATAGTTGTACAAATAGTAATGTATATTTATTTATTTATTTGTTAGGTGAGAACCTTATTAGTTCTTTCCCTAAAGGAGAGCCAGGAACTGTCTCTTGTCTACAAGGTAGCCAATCTAACCATGTTGTGACTTGGTATAGAAATGATATTGAGACACCCATAGATACAGATAACTGCTCCCGGGTTTATCAGCAAGCAAACATGCTTTGGTTTTATCCTGCAAAACTAGAAGATTCTGGAATGTATCAATGCATTTAGTAAGTCGGTTTATTTATTCATTTATTTATTCATTGCATTTACAGGTAGTGAGCAATTTACAATAGTTCATTTAGTGACCATTCAAAGTTACAATGGCACAGAAAAATATTGACTTAGGACCATTTTTCACAGTTATGACTGTTGTAGCATACCCATGATCATGTGATCAAAATTCGGTTGCTTGGCAACTGGAATGTATTTATGACACTCAGTGTTCCTGGATCATGTTATATTTTGTGACCTTCTGAGAAGCAAAATCAATGGGGAAGCCAGATTCACTAACCGTTTTACTAATTTAACAACTGTGATTCATTTAATAAGAAAGGTTGTAAAATGGGAATGGAAATGTTGGGCTCAGTTGTGATCGTAAGTCAAGGACTACCTATATATCTCACTTTTTCTGTGGGAGATCAAGGATGTACACCATAAGAACAATTCTAAAATAGAGATTGAGCCAAGTGAAAAACTGTGATTTCCCTTAAAATTTCCCATGAACTCCACTGACAAGAAAAGAGATAATTTGATCTCACTCCAACATTATAATTACATAGTAATCACATTGCTTCTAGCTAGAAAACGGAAAGAATTTATAATGTGATTGAAGACAATTCAATAATGAGAAGAAAATATAAAGTTAATATTTTACCATGTTTATTGGTACTAATTTTTAGGTTTAATTGTGTAAAGTTTGAGTTCAAACAATGCTGGATAGGTCATGCCTCTCTAATAGTTTACATGCTTAAATGAGAGGAAACACTTCTGAATGATTTGAATCTTATTTCTAGCTAAATTTTTAGAACAATAGAAGTTTATTGGTTCTATTTATTATTCATTTGTTTATATATATTTTCTGATATATATATATTCCTGAAACTAGAAAATTAAATATAAGAAATTTAATTAGTACAAAAAGTTGTTAATCTCTGCTCTAATGTATCTTGGCTCTGCTCATATTTTTAGAAGTGTATTCAACTCTTAATTGATTTTATTGTTTTTTTCCTAAATATTAAATGATAACTTGATGCCAATCACTCTCTTTGTGGATGTATATATTTTATAATAACTGAAGTACTGATACCATTTTTATTACAGTAATTCCACAAGAGTTAACAAAGCCCTAATAGTGTTTGAGAACAGCGTTGGATTGTGTTTTAATAAAGGAATGGTTTTTGAACAGAAAGTTCTATTAAAATACAATGGGAAGCTGACTTGTCCAGATCTTCATAATTTCAGAAATTATGACAATGCTCCTCTTGCTTTACAATGGTATAAGGTAAGTCCTTTTCCACAAAGACAGAAGCAAAATAGCAATTAAGCAGTTTACCTTTTCCATTTTGCACATCACTATCTTGCCATGTTCTACAACTTTTGAATCAGCTGTTTACTTGAATTTCCTCTTACTCCATGCATAACCAAATAACCTTTTTTGTTAACTATGGTGTTCACTGCAGCCTCAGGACATTCTGAGTTTTAGCTTTCCAGGCTCATTCTTACATCCACTGATTATTCTATGATTTTTTTTTCTTTTATTATAAGCCTCTCCTTATGTTTTTCTAAAGACTTGACCCTTTTGCTTCTCAGTTCATTGGATAGTTCTTTTTTCATATATATATTTATTATGTTTTACCAATGGGAATAAAATACAAAACAGAAAAAACATACACACAACAGTAACAACAATAAGAAATGTGTACTAAAAAAGAGTGGGGAAATCCAACATTAAAGATAAACATCTAACATTAAACATAAAAAAGATTTAGCTGGATGCTGAAAATAAAAATAAAAAAGCCTTGATAAATTATCCTACCCTTACATAATGGCTCTGTAAATAGCTATAAACGTTCTCATCCTTATTTAACAAAAATATATATAAACAAATATTTCAGATGAGGTTTCTAACTAATAGTTCATTGTTTTCACTGGGTGCCTCTCCTTTTTCTTCTCTGATATTTTGTGTGTTTGGATGCTTGTTTATTGTCTCATATTGCGGAATTTTTCAGCTCAGATTTTTTACAATTTTTACAATTCAGGATTTCTATCTATGGAATCTTTCCAATGCTTTCCCTCAGCCTATTGGAGTAAGTTCTTTTAATTCATAACGCTAATATGAGTGCCTTCATTTTGCTCTGCCTATGGTATGATAATATGGTAGGTAAATTCCAAGGTGACATGGACATTCTCTCAGAAGGTTCCTGCAACTTCCACATCCAAAATAATTTTTTCACCATGAGTATTAAGTCCACTGTAGCTGATTATCTAATTTCCTCCTCCACCTTTTATATGATCAAGTTGTCTGCAAGTCATTTCAAGAATCTGTTGGCCCTCTTTTTATCATACTTCATCTTTGATGTATTTTTCAGGCAATATTGTATTGATTGCAATTCCAAACTTTGTTTCTGTTATAAAATAATAATCTTTAATATTATTTAGAAGCCAGATTGCTTGGCTTCAATTAACAGTTTTTGAGAGGAGTTCCAACATGAACCTCAAATATGCTTTCAAGTCTGCAATGCTGATATAAAGACACTGATATCTTTTTCTTCTTTGGCCAAACATGTTTCATGTTCTTTAGTTTTCACTTCTTTCCCAGTATCCTTCTTATTTTCCAATATGTTATCCATCTTTCCATAATTGGTGTCTTCAAGTAAGTAATAGAAGGAGGAAGGTGTGCTAGATATGTTCACCAACTTGAATTATTTATAAAAATAAAGGGATATAAATAAATAAATAAATTTAAATCTGTTTTATTGTGGGGTGCTCTCTGAGCTATTACACAAATAGGTAACATCATCAGTGATTTAGTTTTAATGTTTTAGCTGCTCTTATTCCTTTGGAATATTTATTGGGTTATTGCCTTTTGGAACAAATATTGGATCCATTCAACTTCATTTTTAGCTATGAGTTATTTTGGTTAACATCATCCAATTGCTTATCTTTCTCAGTTATTGTCTTTCTAGTCTTCAAATTAATAGATATATACCAAAGGCTAGGCTTAACTATTCTCTGTCTGCAATCACACTCTTAAGAACAGGCTGGTATGAATTGTAAATATAAATCATTTCCAACTTTATCTCAAATATTCTACTGTTACATTCCTTTGTATCCATCATAATAGAATATAGAACGTAGAATCATAAAGCTGAAAAGGACCTCAGATGTCTTCTAGTCCAGCCCCTGGTTCAAGGCAGGAGCCTTATACCACCCTAGTCAAATGGCTGTCCAGTCTATTTTTGAAAACCTACACAGCTCTGGGAGGCAAGCTGCTCCATTGATTAATTGTTCTCACCATCAAAAATTTCTCCTTACTTCTAAATCTTTATTGTTCCCTACAATTACTTTTTTCCAGCTGATATTGTTACAGGAAATATTTATAAAATAATTACTGCCCTTAGTACACAGCATTTGGCACTGGCATCTGTACTACACTGCCATTATAATTAAGGTAATATTTGAGGTGTAGCATGTGATTATGATTATTTATCATTTTAATGCTTACTGATTTTTAGCCATCCAGAGTCACCTCTAGATGAGATGGGTGGCACACAAATCAAATCAATCAATAAATGTGACATCCTGAGAAATGTCAAGAATCTTTTGATTCATAATTTACATTTATGAATTTTTTGTTACTTGCAGTTCACTAGTCTTGTAGAAAAATTGTCTTTAGCTTGCGGATCTGGAATGGACTGATTTAATTTTTCTTTTTTGGTTATACAGTATGTGTTTGATAAAAGAATTTAGTTTGGTATTAACTATTCTTACAATATTTGCTTATTTGTTTTAGGAATGCCATTTGCATTTATATGAAGACTGGAAATTTAGGAGTTCTGGAGACTATCTTCTCATTAAAAATGTAACTAAGGAAGATGAAGGAATTTATATATGCAGGGCTAAACATATATATATGGGAAAAGAATATAATATTTCACGGGCCATCAATCTAACTACTTTTGGTATGTAATTTTCATCTTGGTATATCGCAGAATAGAATTTATTTTATAAAATAAATTGAATTTTTTTTTTTTAATCTGTGGAACCTGCAACCTAAATTTGTAATACAGCCTTGTTACATTATTCCCGCTATCTGAGATACTATATACTACATATTTGGTTTAGATTCTTCTGAGCATATTATATTGCCAATATTTTAGCAGAAAAAAATCGTCAATACTACCAGTTATCATGTAAATCAGAGCTCCCCAATCTTTCCGGGTTGGCGACCCGGAGGGAAAGGGAAGAGCAGGGAAATGTGCACGTGCACGATGGTGGCGGACTACTAGCGCCGGCAAATGGGCTGCTAGCACTCACGCGTGTGCACAAACGGGCTTCTAGTGTCCGCGCACATGCTCAAACAGGCCGCTAGCACCCGCGTGATGCTGGCAGTGGTGCTAGCACTCCTTTGCATGCGCAAACGGGGCCGCTAGCATGAGTGGGGTGTGTGTGCGCACACTCCCCAGCCATTCCTGCAGCCCAATGGCCAACAGGTTGGAGACCCCTGATGTAAATGGTTAGATTTACATTAAAAGAATCTAAGTATGTTCAGAACAAAGTACATGTTTTCATTTTCATCCTATCATTGCTTTCCGATTATATAACTATGAGGTATTGGCACAACATTTTAGTAACTAAAAGCTCTAACTGTGGTAATAAAATTCATTCCTAAAAATTAAAGTAGTATTGCAATAGATTTTATAGTTACTTATTTTCAGTATTTTTTATTGTTTTAGAAATAGCAAAGAAAAATATTCCAGATATAATTTACCCAAATAACAACTCAATTGAAGTAAAACCAGGTAAGTAATTACTTCATTTGAAAAAGAAACTGTTTTTAACAGTCCTAGGCAAACTGTAAAATGTTATGATTATTCACCCACTATCATTATTTGTGATTGGCAGGTTCCAGATTTGACCTGGTTTGTAATGTCTCAGCTGATCCTCTGGATTATATGGTAATTGTAACCTGGAAATTCAATAATGAGATATTAAACACAGATGAAAACGATAAGTAAGTACAATATGTCATTTTCTAGGGGGTTTCAAATTATTACATTTTCATTCCATGCTGTGGGTTAGATATTTACATAAATATGAAGCAAGCCTCACTGTGAAATAAATTCATTTAGCTGCAATAGCTTGTCGATTTAGTAATAGTGCACCAATGTACAACACTAATAGGAATTCCTGAAATGTACTTTTTAGTGCTTTGCAGACATTTTATAGTAAAATGGAGCTACCTATCTTGGGGATCTGAGTCTTTATTCCAGTAGATAACAAGAAGTTTTTGTATTTTTAAACTGTGCATCTGGTATGTTTTCTTTCAATTGAAATCTGCATGCGTTCTGTGAATTTCCAGTATTTTTGACCCAACCCAGTCATTCAGTACAAAAGTACTTCTTGTGAGATGGGTACCCATATACATTTGATAAATAAAATAAAATATAAATAAAGGCACATAAACTAGATCCTAAGAAAATCAGGGTCCTTCAGTCATTAGAATTGGGCAAGATAGAAAAATTAAAAGCAGCAGCAATGATGTGGCTAAAGAAGAAGAATATATTATTATGATCACATTCTTAAATGTACCAGGCCTGATTCAGCTTATAAGTGTTTTATAAGTATTAACAGTAATAATAATAAAATAACAATTATTAATTTTTTTATATTGCCTGACTCCCAGTGACATATAGAAGTTTTATGTCCACAGTGCCAACTTAAGAGAAAATAAAAAGATAAATTTTAGATAGGTGAAGTTATTTAGTTTTAGACAATAGGTGCACTGTTGCACAAGAGTAGATTATACAGATATATTTAATGAAAAATATTTCATTTTTCTTATATTACATTATCCTGATATTGTTATGCCACAGTAAATTTTGGTAACTAGGTGCTGTATGTGAGGGAAACAGAAGCTGAGGCTTTGCTTTAATACTGAGCAAATGACAAGATCTAAATTTCTATTTTGAATACATTTAACTTAAATGTATTTAAATTAAGAAGCTGAGCATGACCCAATTTCATATAAATCAAAATTATTTTCCTTATTATTTTGTTCTTTTTCCCCCCTGTTTATATTTTGGTGTTGTTAGGGTTCTTTCTGGAAAACGAATAATAGAAGCAAAGTTAAACATTTCCAAAGTGAAATACAGAGATTATGGAAAATATTTATGTGAAGTATGGTCTAAACATGTGACACAAGTAGCATATGTAATGTTAAACTATCCAGGTAACTTTATGTATAAGTCTATAGTTCTGTATATTTTTTATATTCCTAAAAGTATGTTTACATAATAGAGAGAAAAGGTGCTTTGCTTGGTTATAAAGACAGACAAACATCTATGAGAATTTTGCTAATCTTTACGTACTCTTGTTATAAACACATTTCTTTTCTTTTTGATGAGGCTGAGATTCCGAAGTTTCACATAATATTAGATCGTACTCTGGGATGGTCGCAGTAAACTTGTACTTATTCTAATCTAGAAACAGTCATTGAACCCAAATGGTAAGGGAGGGGGGGTGTTTGCAAATGATAGCCACATAACCAGTTAAAATAATGCATTATATTTTATTACATTATGGATACTGAATTGTGTATAAATAAAAAAAACATTGTTTGCTGAGGTATTTTCATCTTGTAAAGCTCTGCTTAATTCCATAGTCTAATGGGAAAAAAACGTCACTATCTCAAAAAAAAAGGAAGCAAGTGTTGACACTTGTTTTATCTAGAAATACTTGGGGTTCACTAGGAAGGCCAGGTAAGTCAGAGTTGGATAATGTTGCTAGAGGTTATTGCTAGTGCTTTCCACAAGTGATATTCAGTTGGCCCATGAAAATGTCCAGAGGACAGATTAAATGAAGAAGATGGCTGCATATGCCTTTTTGAACCAATGCTCCACCCAAGGTCAGATCTATAACATCCTAGAAAGCTTTTTGGAGTTTGATGGTATCAGGGGTTTCCTTCCTATAGAAAGCAATTGATACAACTGCTAATGGACTGAAAAGTTTATTTTGCTATTGACTTTGTAGTATTATTATGCTTTGTTATTTTATTTTTGTATCATATATAAATATTTTTGAGACTGAATAACCTATCATTTACAAGAATAAATAAATAAACTTTAAAAACTGTGATGAAAAGTAATGCCAAGCATCATCAGCTTAATCATCTTCTATTTGGAAATAAAAGGTGTTACTTGGATAATCTTCAGATATCAGAAGCCTCTTTTCAAAAGAATAAAATATTTTATGAGAATTTGCTTAGAAAAATGAAAGTAAAGTAGAAATTGTATAAATTGCTCATCTTATAAACATCTTATGGGACTTACTGTGGTAAGAATGTTCCCTGTTGTTTTCCTTTCTTTTTCTTTCTTTCTTTTTCTTTGCCAATACAGCTCCAAACACTCAGTATTATGTGATCGGAGGATTGATTTCAGCATTGTTTATTATAGTAGCATCACTGCTTACTTACAAATTTTTCAAAGTTGACATTGTCCTTTGGTACCGGGATTCTTGCCAACATCTCAGGAAAGGAAGTAAGTTCAGCTTCAGTCATTTGATGCCCTGTGATAAAGAATAAAGTTTTGATGCTTTCTAAACAGTTTGCAACTTTTCTTTGACTTTTTGACTTACCATTTCTGCTCCCAGCGACTAGATTACAACTTTTTGTTAATACAAAGAACATACTTTTGTAACTTTAATGTTTGTGATTGCATTGATGAATTAAGAATTGTGGGTTCCCTTAAGTGCTCCAATATTGGATTGTTGATTATAAATCTTGTGGAATTTAATCTCTTGAGTGTCTGTGGAGATTCTAAATCATTCAGATCATGGTTGTCCCAAAATTACTTTTCCAAAAGGCACTTGGACTTTCTTGGGTTTTTTCCTTGATACATTTCTCATCCAAGTCATTGAAGCCACTTGGGGATTCATCTATATCCTCGGAATCACCTGAATCAGAGTGCAAATGGGTGTGGAATCTTCTTGGGACTGCTGAAAGAACTGTGTTATAAATAGGAGATAGGTGGTGTCATATCCCTCCCCCTCTGTTGAGAGGTCTGTTCAGTTTTAACATAGATGGTCTCTTTGACTCCTCTTTCAAATCAGTCTTCTCTGTCCAGAACCTGAACTTTAAAGATCACATTCTGGACACATTCTGATGCTTTGAAGTTTACATTCTGGACACATTCTGGAACTTTAAACTTGCAGAAGAAAAACACCAAAAAAGTCCAGTTGCCTTTTGGAAAAGCACCTTTGGGTTAAGCTCTACCATACTTCTGGGAATAGTTAGTCAGACAGAAGGGGGCAACATTGCTATTTTTACTCATTCTATGAGTTACAGACAAATACTATAGTTCCTAAGAGGGAGAGAAGCCTTTTTGTCTTATATAAAAAGCCTATGTTTTTGAATAAATGATAAATTTGTGAACAGTGAGCCTACTTCTGTTATGTATTCAAGATGGACACTGTGTCAACACTGCAACGACCTGAACTGAAGCCATTTTCACTTCATTTTCAGTTGCCACATATTTAGAAAGAAAGAGGGAGGGGGTGTAATTCTGAGTTAGCCAAAACAACTTCATGTATGGGAACCAAGGTCATTACTGATAGCATTTTGGTGGGCTGGAGAGCTGGGAGGAGTGCCTGCATTTTCTATTAATTGGTGAATGTGACTTATGACATCTAATTGGGGTGGGAATTGCAACTTTTAACTTTGTAACCAAGGGGAGGGGAATTTAGTCTTGGGTTCATCCTTTGTATGTGCCGTTATTTTGTAGCCAAATAAAAATGTTCTTTGAGGAAGAATTCCTTGCCTTGAAGTTCTTTTAATTGGTCTCATCTACTGGAACCATGACATTAACCCAAGACTCAAAACTATTTTAATACCACGGGGTCCTGAGCTCCAGTTGCCTACCCAAAGCCTTGGGAGGATGACAAAGACTCAGAAGATTCCATGATGGAGAAAAAGGAAGAGCCTGTTACTAGCCTCGAAGCTACAGCAACCACATCAGCCCCGATAGAGAGTGCAACTTTGGTGGTTCTGGCAGCCGGCGTGAGACCAAAGGAACGGGAGATCCAGTTGTAGCCGTTATTGCTGTCGGAGGGAGTCCTATCTATCGGAGACACTTGGCGTTCGGAGACAACCCAACCGAAAAAGAGTTCAGTAAAGGCCGCTGGAGCTGAATTCCCGCTAACTGCTTCTCACAAATCACGCTCTCCAGATCGAAGAGGCGCCAAGCGACTAGTACCTTGGGATGAGTCAGGTGAGTGGAAATATCTGACTGCAATCCGGAGCCAGTCCGTTGAGCAGTTAAGGGAGAAGTTTGAAGGTCTGGAGGTGGGAGGAAAGGAGCAAGTCACCCGGCAGTTACTTTCCAATGAGCGGGATGACCGATGCCCCCAAGACCGTCCCCAATCCAGGCAAAGTCCCAGTCCCATAACCGGGGCCCGAGCTGTATCCCCACGACCAAAGCCACCAGCTTTAACTTCCGAGTCCAGTGCGGAGTCGAAGCCTGGACCGGCATCAGCGTCGTGATAGCCCCGACCGCCGGCAGCAGCCTGTCAGCCCTGTTCGCTGTCAACGCTATGCTAGTCCTGACCATCGGCAATGGTATGTTAGCCCGATCGGTACCACCACTATGAGAGCCTTGACTGGTATCCACGCCAGATCAGCCCCAAACATTATCGGCATAGAGCAAGCCCCGATAGCCGTCGATACCTGGATAGCCCTGATCAATATCCATGCTGGGCCAGTCCAGATCGATATCAGCACCATGCTAGTCCAGACCATCATTGTTACAGACTTAGCCCCGATCGACATCCCTGGCAACTTAGCCCTGAACGTCGCCGGTGCCACACCAGTCCAGGGCCCCTGCCAAGAACTGATCGAGCAGCGGGACTCCCATGAGATCAATTACAACAGTATGGGTTGCTGCAGGCTCTCTTAGAACAGCAGCGACCCATGGAAGCCCCTCCTTTCAAACCCACGTTTGATGGCGACCCCGAGAAGTTAACTTTCTTCTTGAATCAAGTGCGCTCGCACATGAACAGGAATGCCAATGCCTATCCAGACCCTGCCACTATGGTCGATGTGGTAGCGGCAAACTTGGAAGGGGAGGCAGCAGAGTGGTTGAACCGGCTTGTACAATGAGCAATCACCTGAGCTATGGGACTACAACTTGTTTATCCAGGACCTAAGGACCAGGTTCAAGGATGGATCCATAGCCCTGCAAGCTGAAAAAGATATTCATAAGGTGAAACAGGGGTCGGACAGCGAAGGAATATGTGCGTGAATTCTGTAGAGTGGCTGGTAGAATTGTGCAGTGGCCTGAGTGGTCATTAGTTCATCATTTCAAGTCCGGATTGGACCCAGACCTATTCCAGGCATGTGTCTACAGGGGGATCCCTGATCAACTCCATGAATGATATCGCATGGCCGTGAATTTAGACATCGAGTTAAACCGCTACAGGAAGCCACTGACCCCTGGACCTAGACCAGATCCAGTGAGACATCAGCTTCCCCGGTGAACCCCATCAACTATAACTACTGGAGCTCCAAAGGCATCAGCTGGACCACCGATCAAATGTTTCAGATGTGGCCAGCCGGGTCACCGAGCAGCTGTTTGTCCAGTTCCTTTCCCCCAGCAAAAAAGCGGTTCGACTACACCAACTAAACAAAAAGGAAGCTCGCAATCCACCGGAGAAAAATCGAGTTGGATTAATCAAGAGCAAGCCACTCAAGTCACCTCTCCTACTCAAGAGAAAACCGAGGCCCTGCCTGAGGCCGCCCTTTCGTCCACTCTGTATGATAGCAATGATGAGGGAGAAAAAGATCCGATGGTAAGTCAGCCTGTACCACCCTTTTCCCTCTTGGGAAAGCTCTTGGTCCCTAAGACAGGAGCACGGATAGACTGATAGACTCTGGGTGTTCAGGATGCCTAATCAACCTCCCTACTGTTCTCAAATTAGGCATCAGAGCAAAAAAGCTTTCCTTCCCCATGAGGTTTGAACAGGCAGACGGGTCCTTACTGGGCAGAGCCCTAGTGACCCACCTAACTGAGCCGGTTCAACTAGAGGTGGGAGAGCACTGGGAATTTATCCGATTTGTGGTAGTCCCAAAAATGACTGAGGCAGTAATCTTGGGATTAGCCTGATTGGACAAGTGGAAATCTTTAATATGGTGGGAGAATGGAATGAGAACCTTGAGGTTAGCCATAGGGCCGTCACCTCCCTCCCCCTTTAATGACACCAGCGGGATAGCAGAACTGCCATCCGAGACACTAAAAGCAGCAGCAAATCCCCTGCCAGGAGTGCCTCTCATTCCCAGCGAATACCGAGACTTTGCTGAAGTGTTCAGCAAACAGAATATGACATCCTACCCCCCATAGAACCACTAACTGTGCCATTGAGATTCTACCAGGGACTAAATTGCCAAAACCAAAGATGTATGCAATGACCCCCCCCCCCTCGAAGTGGAAGAATTGAGGAAGTACATTGATAAGAATTTAGCGAGAGGTTTTATTGAACCCGCAAAATCCAAAATGGCTGCCCCCATACTTTTTAAGGGGAAAAAAGATGGATCGCTTAAACTCTGCATTGATTTTAAAGGATTAAATGCTGTTAGCGAGGAGAATATGTACCCCCTCTCCTTAATAAAGGACATGTTAGGCCACCTGGCGAAAGGACGATTTTTTACCAAATTAGACCTAAGAGAGGCGTATTATCGCATGAGAATAAGAAAAGGTGATGAATGGAAAACTGCCTTCAACAGCCCCCTGGGTAGTTATCAGTTCAAAGTCATGCCTTTTGGATTACAAGGAGCTCCTGCTGTGTTCATGCAGCTAATCAACCAGGTGCTGCATGATCATTTATATAAAGGGGTTTTGGTATATCTTGATGACATCTTAATCTATACAGAGACTATGGCAGAACATACGATTTTAGTACGAGAAGTACTAAAAAAACTGCTGAGCACTAAACTCTACGCCAAACTCTCAAAGTGTGAGTTCCATCAGGCACGTTTGGATTATCTGGGTTACAGAATTTCCAGTGAAGGCATTGAAATGGATCCAGCTAAAGTAAAAATGATGATTGAATGGCAGCCCTCACGAACTCGGAAACAGCTCCAAAGTTTTTTGGGATTTGCTAATTTCTACCGCCAATTTATCCCTTCATTTGCTGAGATTGCTTTGCCCCTTACAGAACTATTAAAAACTGGCAAAGATGGGGATAAACCACGAGCAGGTCAATCCCTACACTGGTCGTTGGAGTGCCAAACTGCTTTTGAGAATTTAAAAAGACTGTTTGCTGCAGAACCAATTCTCAAACACTCTCATCCTGAGGAGCAATTTGTTATTCAAGTTGATGCCAGTGATGTGGCTGTGGGGGCAGTGCTGTTACAAAAAAAACCATGAAGGAAATTTAAAACCTTGCGCTTACACTTCGGAAAAACTCATTAACACAGAGTGGAGGTGGGCCATTTGGGAGAAGGAAGCCTTTTCAATCAGATGGGCTTTATTGACTTGGTGTCATTTTCTAGAGGTGCAAGGTACCTTTTGAAATATGGACTGATCAGAAAAACTTAGAGGCACTGAAAGCTCCCCGTAAACTATCTCCCAAACAAGTATGCTGGGCGCAATATTTTAATCATTTTAACTTTACCCTGAAATACATATCGGGTGGAAGAAATTTCTTAGCTGATGCCCTCTCTAGACTGCCTCAATATAAAAGCCAATGTGAACAAGTCAAAGATTCTATTATGCCACCACCTCAAGTTATTTCTCAAATAACCCCTGGGAAACAACGACACGTGAAGTCCACTAACCAAGATGACCCATTGACAAAAAAATTAAAGCAAGAACTGAAAAATGACAAATGGCTCAAGGAAAATCAAACCATCCTAACCCATAGGGATGGGTTAGTTTGGAAAGGGGGAAAATTATATGTGCTTGAATCGCTCAGACTCCAAGCGCTCCAACGCAGTCACGACATTAAACAAGCTGGTCACTTTGGATATTTAAAGACACTACACTTAGTTTGGAGGCAATTTTGGTGGCTAGGCTTAAAGAAAGATGTGGAGAGCTATGTAAAAAGCTGTGCAGTCTGTGCTACCATGAAGAGGATCCCAGGAAAGCCCCCTGGACTGTTATAGCCTGTCGCAGATCCTTCTCAGCCATGGAAGGAGATCGCTATGGACTTTATTGTTGAATTACCGGAGAGTAGAGGAAATATGGTAATATGGACTATAAATGATCTTTTTTCAAAGCAAGCTCACGTTATAGCATGCTCTGGCCTCTCATCTGCCCAGAAGCTAGCCAAGCTATTCCTTAAGCATATTTACCGGGTGCACAGCACACCAAAACGAATAATTTCAGACAGGGGAGTTCAATTTACGGCCAGATTTTGGAGGGATTTTCTTAAACTGGTTCCTCGCAAGGACTGTCATCGGCTTTTCATCCTTCTACGAATGGAGCAGCTGAAAAAGCGAACGCAGTGGTGGAGCAGTATCTTAGATGCTATGTAGATTACCAACAGACAAATTGGACTGATCTCCTCCCTTTTGCTGAAGTGGCTTACAACAACACAGTACATAGCAGCACTGGACTTATGCCATTTAAGATAGCCACAGAGAGGGATTTTATTCCAATGACTGAATACCCCCAGGACCCCCGTACCTCTCAAACATTAGACCAGTGGGTGTCTGCTTGGAGGGGTGTTTGGGATAATACAAGAAAGCTTTAACAAAAGCCTCAGAGGTTTACAAAAAGCAAGCTGATAAAAAAAGAGCACCTCAGAAAGCATCCCGTGTGGGGAAAAAGGTTTATCTTTCTACAAAGTATCTAAGACTTAATTACCTAGCAAAAAATTGGGACCAAAATATCTAGGACTCTTTCCTGTAGTTCAGATCATAAACCCAGTCACTGTAGAACTAAAACTCCCTTGTCTTTTAGGAGAGATCCACCCAGTGTTTCATAGCAGTCTGTTAAAACCTTTCAGGGAGTCGACTTTGAGACCCCCTCCCAAGAAAGCGCCTGGCCCGCTTGTGGCTGGGGAGACTCATTACGGAGTAAAACGCATTCTTGATGCTAGATTATATAAAGGCAAATTGCAATATTTAGTGCAATGGAAAGGATATCCGTTATCGGAAGCCACCTGGGTAAACAGTACTGATGTGAAAGCTGATAGATTGATACACAAATTCTATGACAAACATCCAAATAAACTGAGAGGGGACTCTTAACTTTTATTCTTGTTTAAATTGCAGGATTTCTCCTTTCTTTAAAGGAAACCGAATGTCAACACTGCAACTACCTGAACTGAAGCCATTTTCACTTCGTTTTCGATTGCCACATATTTAGAAAGAAGGAGGGAGGGGGTGTAGTTCTTTTTTTATATATATAACAAGTTTTATTAATTTTTCCATTTTTTAGAACAAAATACTTAGGAAACAACGTGGGGATGGGGTAATCAATTATCCAGAGTCAAAGTCATACATATACAGGTCAGGTTAATTCCTTAAAAGTTCCCTCTCTATTTCCCTCCATTAATATGACATATTCAAGTTAATACATTTCTAAATAAATTTCAATCAATCCATAAAATTTTATCAATCACATTTTACCTATACAAGTCCAAGTCCTGTTTTTAGGTTTTGCTAGATTCCAATTACCATATTCCAATTGGGCCTTAGTTAAACATGTTATTTACACTTCAGGTATCCCTAATTTCCCTCATTACATAACATAACAATTATAATGTCTACAATAATATTCCAACAGTTATCTTCTTACATTTCCAAAATATATTCTAGTTCTTATTCTAATACGTCTTTATTTACTAATACCATCTCTTCCATTGTCATAATCCATTTCGTTGTTTTCATTCCATTACAAAGTAGTTATGATACCTAAAATAAACATATTATCTCGCAAAAAAGGATAAAAAAATAAGAAGAAAAATATATACCTTCTTACACTATTTCACACATATATTGTATTTCTTATCTTAATAGGTACACATTTAAAACATTTTTCATTTCAAAATTCCAAACTATAATCTAGCCAATAATTTCATCTCAATTATGGATCTAAATCCTAAACATTAAATCAATCCCAACTTTACTTTTCATCTCGGTTAGTATTACTTCAGTCCATATCTCTAAAAAACCTTTTTAGCCATCAAGTAAAAATTTGAGTCCCATTTTTAAATCTGACTCTGGCTTTCTTTTTGTGCCAGGCTGGCTTCCATAAGAGAGCCTCTATATCAACAAATCTCATTGTTTTATTAGCAATATTTATCATCAATTCAATCTGGTCGTGCTTTTGTTCTCCTTCTTCCACTATCATCTGAGTAGCGTAATCAATTTTGTCCAGTGTTATAGTTGTTAGTTGATTGTCCAAGTTATCATAGTTCTGATACTCAATAGACTGTACATAGTAGTGTATAGAATCCTCTTTGGTGATAATAGATTCCTTTTCTGTTTTTTGACATGTAAAGTAATCAGTTGAAGTCTGGAAATCAGTTTGAAATTCTGAGACAAGGGCTTTTTCATGGTTAAGTTGTGAGTAAGATTCCTCCATCTCATGTTGTATATAATGTTGAACACAAGCCTCTTTGCTGTTGATCTGTTCCTCAGTTTGTGGTTCTGGGAAATCATCTTTAGTTTTCATCCTAAAGTTCATTTTCTCAGTAAATTCCAAGATTTTTTCCAGTATAAGATTGTAGTCAAACTGTGGGTAAGATTCCTCCATTTCCATGATGAAGTAGTCTTTTAGTGGAGGCTATGTGTAATAACAATCAGCAAATCCACCTCCACACAGCTGCTTTATCTTTTCCCTTTTATGATAATTTGAAGGTCAAACCCAGCATCAGAGTCAAAGAAAAAATACAGTTGTAATGTAAGTTTTCGCCACAAGATGTCCCCAGTAGACTGTAAAATCTTTTCCAGAAAATATTTTTTCCAATTAAAAGAATAAAAACAGTAAAAAAAAAGAATATTGTCCAGTTTAATAGGTAAATAAAATAATAAAATTCAATAAAAGGAATTTTTCGGGACCCCAGAGTATCCAGAAATAAGAATAAAAATAGTCAGTATAGATTAATTTGTAGTTTCTATTGTCCAACGCTTACTTTCCCAAGTAAGCAAACGCTGCTTCATCAAAGTGGGGAGATAATTCAGGGGCTTTTCACAGGAAAATAATTGGGGTAAAGAGAGGAAAGGAAAGGTCTCACCCAGATCTTCCACGGTGGTTCTTTTGCGCTTAGATGTTCTTT